>BLBF01000058.1:5340030-5364806 GCA_015471245.1 Laticauda colubrina
GGTACTTACATGTGTGCTGTTTAGCTTCCTTCGGGTATTATCCCACGTCATTGTAGTGCTTTTAAAGTTGTAGCAACGTTTCAGCAGAATCTCATCTGCCATCATCAGGCTTCTGTATATATACATACAAACTCTATATAACTTTAACAGCACTACAATGACGTGGCATAATACCCGACGGAAGCTAAACAGCACACATGTAAAAGAGAGAGGGGGGGGGGAATTAAAACTGAAAACTGAAGAGGAAATATGCACACACACAACTCTTTGTTTGGGAAGCAAGATTTTGATTAGTGTTCCATTCCTTTTCCTTTCATCTGTACTCCACACGAAAGAGCATATGGCTGAAATTAACTTCACATTGACATGCACCACTTTGGGGTATGCACGTCATGGATAATCGGTGGCATAATCAGGGTTCCTGTGTCATAGTTTGTCCAGTTCTGGATTCAATTTAAGACTATCCAGTCTGATCCAAACTTTTCTCGAAGAAACTCCATTGTGTAATAAATAACAGGTGGGAAAGACCTTGGGAGATGGGACAAGGAGATGCTGACTAGGGAATGGTCAGATAAGAGCAGGGGTGGGGTTCAGAAATTTTAGCAAGGAGTTCTCTGGGTGGGCGTGGCCATCATGGGCGTGGCCTAGTCGGCCTCCTCCATCATGGCGGAGGGAACGTTTTTGGCCTCTCCAGGCTCCGGAGGTTTTCCTTGAGCTTCCCGGAAGGCGAAAATGGCCTCCCTGGGCTCTGGAGGCTCTCTGGAAGCTGGAAATGGGCCTGTTTCTGGCCTTCCTAAACTTCAGGGGGGGCGTTTTTTGCTCTCCTTGAGCCTCCGTGTGTCCCCTGCACTTACCTGCATCCAAAATGGGCCACCTGGGGACTCCTAGGAGGGGCGGAGGGGCCAGCCAGGAGTGGGATTTGGGGGTTCTCTGAACTGCGCAGAATCCTAGTTAGAGGGTCTGCCAAACCCCTGTGAACCCCCAGCAGCCATCCCAGATAAAATACGGAAGAGCCCAGAACTGAACAGTGAGTAGAATTAGCTTCCAAAAAGACCTTCCCTAGTTTCTTTGGCTGCAAAGGAGGAGGGAGAAAGGATGTACTTTGACACTTGCAAGATGGAGGATAGCCCGGTGGGGTAAACCAGATAGGAATGACAACCACGTGAGCTAATGCTATTTTATAGCATATTTACATCAACAGAAACTTGCAAGTTTGAAAATACAAAACTCCCCCCTTCACTTTAGAGAAGGATCCCTTCTGAGATGATTACCCCGTCTGTTATCCAGTGTGGACTAGGCTGTCTCTTATCTGCTCTCTCCCTTAGCTGACTCTCTTGGCTCAGTCTTCCAATCTTCTTTTTCCCAACTAGCATCAGACGTCCTGAAACTTGCTACCAGATTCTATTTAAGAAGGACTGAATTAAGAATTTAATTCTTAATTTAATTAAATTAAATCTGAATTAAGAATACCAACTGCACCAGGGGTGGGATGCAAATATTTGTATTACGGGTTCTGTGGGGGTGGCTAGGTGGGCATGGCTTCTTCTTTTTTTGCAGCACCCCCCCCCCCTACACTCCATTTTTTTTTGGCCTCCGGCAAAGCAATAAGACAGAGAGAGGGATCCCAGCACAGCTGATCATCGGAACAGCTGATCATTGGGAGGGAAAAAAAAAAGAAATACTGATTCAGCCAAACCAGTAGCTGTTTCTTTTACTACCGGTTTGCTTGAACCGAGCCAAACCAGTAGAATACCACTACGGAACTGCATGCAAACAACACAATATCTAAATGAATAATATCCCACTTCATCAAAGTATGGGAAGCACCACAGAAGTGGACCTCAGGAGTCAAAAGAGAAAAAGACCTTCTCATCTGCTGACCCTGCACGTCCTACCTTACTGTCCAGTTTCTTCATGGTGACCAAGTCCAAGGACTTCAAAGAATGTCCTGTGGGAGCGATGAAGTACAAGCAAGCATGGACCCTGGAATCGTGGTAATTATGCAGCACCCGCTTAATTTTCAGCTCCTCTTGTAGGTAGGCTTCAAATTGGGTATCAATGAATTCCACAATGGGTTTATAGCTTCATGGGGAAAAAAAATATATGGGGAGACGGAACACATGTTAATTTTTTTCCAATGCTTCCTACAAAGAAGAAAAGCTTTTTTTGCGCAACTTCTTTTGTCTGGTGTTCTCCAGATGGTTGGGTGAGTACTACCAGTCCCAGAAGTCAAGACCGGACATGTCTCATGAGGATATGCCAGCCTTGTCCACTCTCTTTTCTGTTCAGAGCTTCATATGAACCAATCTAAGGGACCTGTCTGGATTAAGCAACAAGGCACTATGTTGTGGTTCACCGGCAGAAGGTGCAGACAGCTCAGGTCTGGGAGATTGAGGACTCAGATGAGGGGCCTGCATGTGATGTAGGGATGGGGCCAGGACCATCAGGGAGTGGAGTGTTGCCTTTGGAGATGGTAGAGGCTGGCAGCAGTGATGAAGAGATCCCTGAGGAGCCTGTGCCCAGTACGTGTGCATGCAGGGGTGCTCGAAGGAAAGAGCAGCTGCAGCAGCATGGGCGACTCAGGAGTAAGGCTGCAAGGTGATGGCCCCTTCCTTAAGAGATAAAAGCCAGCTGAGAAACTGGAGTTTATTGCAGGAAGCAAAGAAGTTTTTGCACTCAAGCCTTGTGGATGTTCGGACTATCTTAGTTTGTGTTTGGATACTTTTCTGTTTGAAATATTTCTTGGCAATTTTATCTAGTGCTCTTGGCAGCCTTGCATAACCTTGGCAAGGCTTGTTCTTATCAGAGACAATTAGTTTAAATAGCCTTTTAACCGGGAAGGAATTTGTAAAGAAGCATGAAAAGGTTTTGCTGTTGCCTCCGTTTCGTGTTTGTTTCCTGGGAACAAGGTTTGGGTCAGAACACACAAACAGGTTTGGCTCTCAACGTTATAATGAAATCACAGAGTTGGAAGAGACCTTGAGGTCTTCTAATCCAATCCTCTGCCTACAACCAGAAACCCTACAGCATTTCAGACAAATGGTTGTTTGAGCTCTTCTTCGAAACCTCCAGTGATGGAGGAACCCACAACTTCTAAAGGCAAATTGTTCCACTGATTAATTGTTCTGACTGTCAGGAAATGTCTCCTTCATTCTAAGCTGCTTCTCTCCTTGATTAGTTTCCATCCATTGCTTCTTCTCCTGCCTTCAGGTGCTTTGGAGAATAGTTTCACCCCTTCCTCTTCCTGACAGCTCGAGAAATATTAGGAGATTGCTATCATGCCACCCCTCGTCCTTTTCTTCATTAGACATACGTAGCTCCTGTTTTCTGGATGAATCTATCCAGAAAATAAGTCCTGATTTCTATTTCACCAAGGGTTAAGTCCTACTTACCTGTCCTCTTTGTTAATCTGGTCGCCAAAGCCCACCGTGCTAACAATGGTCAACTTCAGATGAACATTGCTTTCCTGCAAGTCGTAGGAACTGGATTTCAGCTGCACTCCTGGCTGGGAATGAGAAGCTGGGTCTCCTTCAAACTTGGTGTTGAAGAGTGTATCCATTAGCGTCGACTTCCCGAGACCTGTTTCACCTTTGGGAAGGGAAAAATACACCCAAAGATGTTTTGTTTAAAAAGGACTCTACAACTTACAACGACTTCTAAAAAATAAAAGCAAACACAAAGTGAACCAAAGAGCAGATGTGATTTTTTTTTTTCCTTTCCATAGGCTAAATATGTGATGAGAACAGTATTTGCTAGTACAGTACCGTTAACATAAGCACGATAATATTTAATGTTTTAAGGAAAGAATTTTGAGGAGTTTCCACCCCAATAAACGAAAAACAATAATAAATATTCGAATTATGTGGTCTTTTTAACACTGATGATGTTACCTATTTTGATAATGAAACGTCTGCAAGAAAACAACCAAGCTCAGACAATAACAGAATAACAGAGTAACAAGGGCACTTGGAGGCCATCTAGTCCAACCCCCTGCCTAGGCAGAAAGCCCTATACCATTTTTTTAAATACATATAGTTTATTTATAGATTTTCAATTTAACATACATATGTGCTTTGTGAACAGTGTAGTGTCTGGGTCAATTGTTTCCATAATAATATATCATATAATCATATAATATCAATAATAATATTGTCAATGGTAATAATGATAATCATAGTAATAACATAATATTTTCCCAGCTCCTAATTTCTATTTTCCAACCAATTATAAAACAAATTCCAACAAATATTCTGTATCTTCCTTCTCTTTTATTTTTAATGTCAGCCTATCCATTTTTGCGCAATCTAAAAATTTATTTTGATTACATCTTCCTCTCTCCTTACTCTAGACCATTTCTGACAAATGATTGTCCAATCCCTTCTTAAAAAATCTCCACTGTTGGTCTTGGAGCACCCACAACTTCTGAAAGTGAAGTCGTTCTGCTGATTAAAGATCAATAGTTCAACCCAGAACTACAACTATTTTCTTCTATCTGTATCGTAATAATATCCAAAACCACAAACGGTGAGCCCAGTAAGGTTAGGATTTTTAAAAAAATTAAATGCATTTCTGTTTGAAAAATAAAAGGTTACCCTATCCCTACTCCCTAATTTTAAAATCAAACCCATTTGTGTAGTTATAAGGCTCCCTCAAACCCAAACAAAATAAAGTATAGTAGTACATTGTGGGTTTCTACTCTTGCTCTTTCTTTTTCTTTTTTTGGAAAAACTTTATTAATCTTTTATCATTTTAAAAAGACAAACAACAAAAATATAAATCTTGTAACATCAACAGTTTGCGACATTCATCTTATACTAATATTTTGCGCATTATTTACAAATATACTGTATAAAATTTGTGTGGTTATAAATCTTTAACTTATCTAGTGCTGCTTATCCATATTTTTTTTACAATCCATTTATCTATCCAACAATCTATCTCTGTTCAATCCAGTCATAGCTCATTATTTTTTGAATGATCAGTTCCTCTGGTGGTATACATGTGTGTTTCCAACAATAGGCATAGACAATCCTGGCTGCAGTTCAAATGTGCCATATTAAATATATTTCTCCCATATTTCTTCCTGAATATCCCCAATAAAAACAATTCTGGTTCAAATTCTATTTGCTCACTGATAATCTCTTGTAACCATTTTTGAATTTTTAACCAATATTTTTGAGTTTCTGAGCAGGACCATCACATATGATAAAATGTACCTTCTTTCTTTTTTGCACTTCCAGCATGCTGGATTCATGTTGGGACACATTTTTGCTAATCTCAAGGGGGGTATTCTTTCTTTTCTTAATGTGAGGATAATAATTCACTGACAACCATTTCCTGCATCACAGAACACAGCAAAATTTGCCCTCAAGACGTGGGAGAAGGTAGGAGATCTAAGCTATTCAAAATAGAAATGGCACTTCCAAGCACACACACAGAGACACACATACAAATACACATATGCATCTCAAATCAGAACAAAAGGGGAATCAGGGCAGAAAAGGAAACACTAATGTATAAATTTTTGCAAAAGGAGTTTTAAGATTGCAACAGAACTGTTCACGCACCGGAATTTATTCAGATTTTTGAAAGCAACTATGTTCTTCATTATTCTTAGATTCATTATACTTGCTGTTTTCTCTTACACACACACACACACACACACACACATATGTGTGTGTGTGTGTGTGTGTGTGTGCTGTTCAGCTTCCTTCAGGTATTATCCCACGTCATCGTAGTTGTGCTTTTAAAGTTGTAGCAACGTTTAAAAGCACAACTACAATGATGTGGGATAATACTCGAAGGAAGCTGAACAGCACACATGTAAGTACCCGCGAAAACTTAAAAAAACATATACACACACACACACACACACAGAGAGAGAGAGAGAGAGAGAGAGAAAGAGAGAGGTGGGGGGTTCAATGCTTCTTTTATTCAATATCTTGTTTGTATCTGGCCTCAGGGATGCAGTAAATGAGTTTGGATTTATCAAAAATAAATGCTATTTTTTGTATTTGGTCCTGAGACATCAGCATCCTCTCTCAGCCCCAGTGTGAGCTCGAAGCCTTTTGCAAACCTGATACATGAAACAATGCACAATATGATTGCCGCTATTAGCAATTCAGCAGTTAAAAGCCATCCTTTCATCCAGTGGGTTCTAAAAATGGTTTTTACCTGGCACTTATAAGCATCTAATTGATAAAAGCAAAAAATGCCAAGGCAACACAAAATGCAGGTATATGATAATAATTTTTAAAAATACAATAATCCTCCATCTGGATAACCCGTAACTTTTCCTTTTTTACATTATTTTTTTCTCTCTGCAGAGCAGATGAAGAGGCAGAATCCACATTCACAAAACCATGGCGAGGGGTGGAGGGAAGCCAACAGGCAGGCACAAGTTTACACAGAAGGGCTGCAATAGTCTTTGTGCAGACATGAAAAATAAGAGCTCAGGAAAAAGGCCTATGCAAGTTCTCAATCATTCAGAACGTGGTGGTCCTTTTTTCCAAAAGACAACTGGACCTTCTTGGGTTTTTTTTTTATAAAAAACATTTGGCTTCTCATCCAAGAAGCTTCTTCAATTCTGAACTGAACCTCATTACCAAACTAGGGAACATCTTCAGTGCTAGAAGGAAGTGAGGTTATAGAACTGATGATGTGGAATGGAATGCCTGCAAGAAAAACATCAAGCTCAGAGAGCACTAAGGACTCCTAATATTCTTCTTCTTCCTCCTCCTCCTCCTCCTCCCCCTCTTCCCCTCACTTTTAGCACTGATGATGTTACCTAGTTGGGTCATGAAATGTCTGCAAGAAAACCACCAAGCTCATAGAGCACCAAGAATTCCTCCTTTTCCCCCTCCTCCATCCCACTCACTTCAAAACTGATGGTGTTACCCAGTTGGGTCATGAAACATCTTCAAGAAAATCACCACGGACTCCTCCTCCTCTTTTGCCCAACAAATGTCAAGAGTTCATCAATCCAATCCTATCCTTACCCAAAGCATCTGAAGGCAGGACAAGAAGCAATGGGCTGAAACTAATTGTGCATAAGCGCAGAATCGTGCCTACTGTCCTTGTCCTATTGTCCCCGATTATTAGTTCCTATTTCTTGTATTTAAATTTATGTTTGTTCTTGTTTCTGTTATATTGTAAGCTTTTAACAAATAAAATAAATAATAAATAATAATAAATTTCCTGGCAGAACAATTAATCAGTGGAACAGCTGGCCTCCAGAAACTGGAGGAGGAAACTGGAGGCTCCAACACTGGAAGTTTTTAAGAAGAGATTGGACAGCCATTTGATGTAGGGTTTCCTGCCTAGGCAGGGGGTTGGACTAGAAGACCTCCAAGGTCCCTTCCAACTCTGTTATTCTATTCTATGCTATGCTTTCCCAGAAGCTTTGATTCCAGCAAACTGTCCAGTTGCTTGTTCTGTTACCAATTTACCCTTTGAAACAGGCTATCTTGGGGTTTTTGCTTGCATGGATTTTTATCTCAGATGCTGAACAGATGACTATATTGGACAAGTTGTGACAACCAGTTGATAAAATAAAATAAATAGGTTTTGTTTGCTTCCTTTCCAAAGGGAATTTTTTTCTGAAAAAATCTCCCTGGATCAAAAGAACCAAAATACCAGAGATTTTGATGACATTCAAATCTGCATCACACAAAGTAGTGCATTTTACTCAAGGTGCCACTGTGGATCCCAAATTAGAATTTCTTTGTTGCTTTTTATGGAAACCCGTCAGCAGATCCAGAGTTACTTTCCCACAGAATATTCTGTGGGTTTTTTTTTTCTCTTAAGGGAAAAAAAAATCTTCCAGTTTTAGCTTTCTATCTGCATGATAGGAGGAAAAAAATGGAGGGAAAAATATAGATTATAGAACTTTATTTTCATTCTTGATTTTCTTCTTTCTCTCCAAAGGCTATGCAATGATGCTACAGTGATATCATTTAAGGGATATCTGAAACGTTGCTTTTAAAAAAAAGATTTAGGAGTGTGCATATTTCTTTTAAGGCTCTGAAAAATCTATATATATAAAGGCAAAATGCCACTCATGCATCATCACAAAATCTCCAGAACTGTAAAGCCTACAAACTTGAAATTTGGCACATAGATTCCTGTTGGCTTCTAGGGGCTCACTAAGAAAGGATTTTTTGAAATGACCATCAGAGCATTTAGAGTATTTTATATATTATTATTAACACACTCTAATGCTCTCACACAGCAAATACTGTTTCAGTTTCCAGACAGGCTTCAACTCTCTCATACACTGATAGGATGCTAGCCAGATGAATACCAATGGATGCTGGTAGGCAGAGGTACAATTTTCCCCCCTTATTTTTCTCTCCAAAAACTAAGCCCTACCACATAGTTTCATAGCAAAGCAGGGGTATCAAGGTAGTATAATATAAATATTTTGAGTTGCAACGCTAAGAGGTTCTGCAGCAAAAAGCAAATACAATTCATGGACCGAACCAGAGGAAGAGTTGGGGGGAATTCGGAAACAGGTTCAGCATTTTGTCATATAGTTTATTTATTTATTTTTATTTCAACTTGCTCTCATCAAGGCATGTCACCTCTGGGATTACGGCCAGGAAGAAGGAACAGCTCTTTAATGAGCTACGGATTTCCTGCAACCCAATCTAGAAATTAGGCACTGGGGAGGACGCAGAAAACGTTAATTTGCCTGAGGAAACAGCCGCCATCATCACTTCCAAATTGAAAAGTTTCCTGGAACCAAAGCAGTGGAGACAGATCTCTGCTTTGGTGTAACACCATCCTGGAATGGAACCCGGCCAAGCTTCCTGACGGAGAGGTCACCCAGTTTGAATGAGCCATCCTTCACAGCTGGCCGTAGCTGAGCCATGTTTTGCCAGAATCAAACTTTAAAAAGTTGCTTTTTTTGCGGTTTAAGAGAGGCCATAGAATTATGGGAGAGAAGAAATCAGATTTTATTTTTTTTTAAATAGAACTAAGATTGCTTATTTATAATAAATAAATGGGAGGGCAAGAATTCCTCTTTTTGGAACATTAAGAACTCCACCCAATCACCCAGAGCAGTCAAATTGGATTTCAGAAGGCATCCAGATTTGATGTCACCGTTTCCTCTTTTTTGAAATAAAAGCAGTTAGGTGAAGTTCTTTACAAAAGGTCTGGGGTTTTTTTTTTTCCTAGGGAAGAAATGAGAGAGAAGCTGAAAGAGAGAGAGAGAGACAGTGAGTGAGAAAGAGAGAGAGAGAGAGAAGGAGGGAGAGGGGAAGGAGGGAGAGAGAGACAGGAAGAGGGAAAGGGAGGAGGGAGAGAGAAGGGAAGGAGAGAGAGGAAGAGAGAAGGGGGAGGGAGAGGAGGAGAGGGAGGGAGGGAGAGAGGGAGGGAGGGGGAGAGAAAGAGAAGGGGGAGGGAGAGGGAGATGAGAGAGAGATTCTATGAAGTTACCCCTGGGATAAATTTCATTTAAATCAATTAATTGTTTATCTTGTTTATTTATTTGTTTATTCACTCATTCCATTTCCATTCATTCATTCATTCAATTTCTATTGCCACCCGTGTTGTACTGTAAGACTCAGAGGCTTCCAGTTTTAAAAATATTAAAACAGTTAAAACTTTAAAAAAAAAAACCACATTGAAAAGCCTCTCACTTAAACATATACAGCATATTTATTTGATTTCTATCAATTTACTTCCATCTGTTCATTCCAGGATTATTTATTTTTCCATTGACTGAGGAGATTCATTCTTTTTTCTTCTTTATAATTTCATCTTCCATCCCAAGAATTGAAAATGATTTTTTTTTTTTCAATAAGGCAAAAGGAATGAGCCCAGGGTCCTAAGTCATTCCTGCACACATACACACACACACACACACTAGTAACCTCTAGCATCTTCGAGCTTCATCCAGTCATTCTTGTGTCAAAATTTCAATGCATGCAGACAGACTTTACTAGGTCATGTCAACAATGGCTGGATGTGGCTGTGGAGATTGTGTAATTTACTGGTGTGGAAAGTATCTTCCTGTCAGGCATGAAGAGTCCATCGGTTAGACTGCAGCACAGAAGATTTATTCAAAAAAATCTAAAATTCTGGGCTTGGTTGTTTTCTTGCAGACGTTTCCTTACCCAAACTAGGTAACATCATCAGTGCTATCACAAGTTTGAGTAAGGAAATATCTGCAAGAAAGCAAGAAAGTTCAGAGAGCACCAAGGACCCTATAGTCTTCCTCCTCCTCTTCCTCCTCCTCCTTCTGCTGCTGCTCCTCCTCTCTACACACACACCACTTTCTTCTAGCACTGATGAAATTACCTAGATGGGTCATGAAACGTCTGCAAGAAATCAACCAAGTTCAGAGAACAAACAACAAGGACCCCACAGTTGTCCTCTACTACCACCTCCTCCTCCTTCTGCTTCTCCTCTCTACACACACACACCACTTTCTTCTAGCACTGATGATATTACCTACATGGGTCATGAAATGTCTGCAAGAAAACAGACATTCAGAGAACATCAGGGACCCCACAGTCCTCCTCCTCCTCCTCCTCCTCCTCTTCCTCCTCCTCCTCTTCACACCCCCCCCCCACTTTCTTCTAGCACTGATGTTACTTAGATGGCTCAAGAAACACCTGCAAGAAAGCAACAAAGCCCAGAGAGCATCAAGAACCCTTCTTTTCAACCCTGCGTGACAAATATTCTCCTTTATTGACAACTAAAGTTCAACAGTAAACAGATGCTGGTCAACAGAATTCAAGTTGGACTGGATTTGGACGGTTTGTGGGAATGTAATGACTCTACGCTGATGACATGCTTAACTCCATCCCCAGCTCTGCCTGGTCTTCTTCTCCATTCATCAGCTTCGTGGCGGAATGGAAATTGAAAACTGGGTTCCTTCAGTGCTGTTTCAAAGACCGTATTGTGCTGTCTCTTATCTTCTCCGCTGCTCAGTTCATTTGCCCTCATCCTGAATCTCTCACCTGCAATATGTAGCTCTCCCCTCCATTTCAGGCCTGCTGTTTCATTATATGTTGAATTATATGTTTCATTATAACAATAATAAAGGCTAAGTGGTTGGAATTCCCAACTAATAAATGTGCGGAGGTTTGTGTGGATATTCTTATCAATAGATGATTCATAAGACCGAGTTAGTGTTTTGAGAGCTATGACGAGTTCTCTTTGTTCTTAATATAGCACTATCCACATGGACAATTTCTTTCTTTTTTTATTAAATTTCCTGCAAGGGCATAACTCTCAATCTACAGTGAAATTCCACTTAAATGCACCGCCGGCGGTGTAGCAGTCATAACTAAAAGTCAGTCACCAACGCCGTTTGTTCTCTTTCAAAATATCCTACATAAGAGTGACTGTACGAACAGGGAAATGAATACAAGGTTTATGTGAATAACTCAATCAATAGGAAGACAATTTCATCATTTACATCAACTTTACAGAAGGAACCCAGGCAGAATTCACAATTTGTTTCATGGGAAGTTTAGTTTAGTGTCTTCATCTCAATTTAAGTGGCACTACACCTGTGGACATAACCAGAGGTGGTATTCAGCCGGTTTGGACCAGTTCTGGAGAACCAGTAACAGAAATTTTGAGTAGTTCAGAGAACTGGCAAATCCCACCTCTGACTGGTCCCGCCAACCCCATCTCTTCTCTGCCTCCCATTGAGTCCCAGCTGATCGGCTGGGTCTTCTTTGGTTGCCCTGCACAGGAGAACGGAGCTGGAAATCAGGTTAGCGGGGTAGGGAGGGAATGGGGATTTTACAGTATCTTTCCACTGCCATGCCCACAGGACTAATATTAAAATTTTTGGAATCCCACCACTGGGCATAACCTACTGAATTGTTTATCTTACTCAAATCAAAGAACTACCGACTCAGTCAAACAATAAACAACAGTCTAATTAAGGGACCAGCAAGATCATTTCCACCAACAGTGACAGGGTAAGCTACAAGAATAAAAACAGAGAGAAAGTCCTTACTTCCTTCTAGCTCTGATGTTGTTACCTAGTTGGGTAATAAAATGTCTGCAAGAAAGCAACCAAGCACAGAGAGCACCCACAGTCCTTCTCCTTCTCTCTACACACCCCTTTCTCCTGATGATGTTGCTTAGTTGGGTCATAAAACATCTGCGAGAAAGCAACCAAGCTCAGAGAGCACCAAGGACCCCACAATTCTTGAGCTCTTCACTTAATATGAACCCTACTAGAGTAATGGATATCGATGAAATGAGCATGAATTTGGACAAAGTCTGGGAGACCTTGGAGAACAGGGGAGCTGTGCTATGGTCCACGGGGGTCACAAAGAGTCAGATACAACTTAGCAACTTGAATAACAAAACAAGAACAAAGCAATAGGAGAAGTTGCCATCAGAGCTAGACACATTCTATCTCTGCCTCTTTCTGGTTTTTGCTCTCTTTGGCCAACCCTATGAGAGCCTGTTCCTTCTTCTCCTGTCCATTCCATGCAGTGAATTTTAACAGTCTGGTAGAACAGGATCAGAGGCCAAACACATGTCCAAGGTAGATCAAAGGAGCATTGTCTCAGCCCTGCTTATCGACTGGGAGCTGCAGAGGAATTCATGCTGAGCACGGAATTCCCCCAAAATGGAAACGGCGGGCCTGAGAAGACTGGGAGGAAGAGAGAAGAACATAAAATGAAAGTATTACTCACCCACACAGAGGATATTGAAACAGAAGCCATGGTTAACTGATTTGTTAACCAGCTGGTCAGGCAAGCTATCGAATCCGACATGGCCAGAAAGAGGAACGGTTCGGCAACCTTCACCCTAAGACGGTTACAAAAGGATGCATGTTAATATTAACTTGCAAAGGCTTAACTTTTGGAATAGACTTTTAAATATAGTCCAAATTTGGGGGTTTGGGGTAGAAGTTGGCTCCTTCTGTTGTGGTCTGCCAGCAGCCTGCAGAGATTGGCCTGGTATAAATAATTGGAAATTTGGTCATTGGCAACATTTCAAGGAAGATAAAGGTGGGTGCTTATCAGACTTATCCTGAAGGATTTTGACAGACTTCCTTGGGACTAGTTACAAACTGCTTGAGACGCATTACGGGCTGTGAATGGCTAAAATTCACAGCCACTGAAATAAAGTAAAATGGCTTTTGGGACTAAAGATTAGTCATGTAAATTTATCAGAAATATATACATCTTGTTTACACTGCTTTCTTTATCATCGCTCTTTAACACTTCTGAGGTTGTATAACCAATAATATTCAGCCTTCTTTCATATGTTTTTGAAAAGGGACCCAATAATCCCTGTAATTGTGCAATTTGCATGCTAAAAAAGATATTTTTCTGCATCTACCTCTATACATTTTGAGCCATATTTAAATGGCATTTTCTCTTTTCCTGTTTTTTTTAATATTGTATATTGATTTTTCCATGTTTTGTTTGGGAGGTAACGCCCCCCCCCTTTCTTATGCCAACTTGGAAACAAATGTAGGAATGTTTTACAAGTTGACACGTAGGTTGCTAGTAGGTTAAAACTGGTGCCCAGGAAATTCAGAATGAATCAGTACTGTTTTTTGAAACTTGACAAGTTTTTTTTTTAATGGGTGGACTTTAACTCCCAGAATTCTCCAGCCAGCCACCTGGAGAATTCTGGGAAATGAAGTCCACCTATCTTCAGTCACCAAAGTTGAACAACCTTGCTTCAGAGTAGTGCTTCAATGTCTGACTCCTTCCCTTTCTGTCTGCCAAAAGTTCATCATTCAATTCTGCAGCGAAAACCAAAAGCAAAACAAAACAACAACAAAAAGAACTGCAGCAGTAATGAAGTAACTGATAGGAAAAAGAAAAGAAAGAGCTGGTATGGTTTTCCCTGCTAGCCAGGAACCTTGCTGTAAGGTGCATTTACTAGAAAATATATATCCAATTATAGCAGTCCAATTGCAAAGATTCCTGCTGCGGTAATTAGCCCCTCTCTACATTTTCAATTTTCAGAGTACCGCCAAATAAACTGGGTTTTTGTCCATGCACAGAAAATGCAGCCGATTCCAAAATCACCCCTTGAAGAGTGAAAAAGCAAAGGGTTCGTTTTAAGCGGTGCACCCAAAAATGTTGAGGTTTTTTTTTTTCAGTGAATGCTTCATCTGTTAGTAACTTCTAAGTAATGGAATCCTGTCTCTCAACTGTCCCCAAACCTGAAACCTCACAACATGTTGGTTTTGCAACCTCCACCGTAACTGTGCAGACTAGGAAATCTGGGGGGTGGGGTATTAACACCCACACATCTGGCGAGGGGCAGGTGAAGGATGAGGGGAAGCTGCTGAAACTTGCAGGGATGAGTAGAGCAAGCATGACACTCACTTCCTCTGAGTGAGGTTTCCTGTTTGTGTGTGGTTGTTGCTATCTCCGTTCAAAAATACAGTTAGTGCTTGCCGTAAAAATCTAAAATTCAGTGAATATAGAAAAATCAAGTTTTTCTCATCCAAATTCTTAGAGGCCCTTGCAAGAAAGAACTGAGGTTCATGGGAAGAGTAAAGAACAATATAGACATTAATAATTGCAACAATAATAAAAAGCAGAGACACCATTCTACCAACAAAAATGCGTAGAGTCAAGGCTGTGGTTTTCCCAGTTGCAATGTATGGCTATGAAAGTTGGACCACAAGGAAGGCTGAGCGCCAAAGAATGGAGGCCTTTGAACTCTGGGGCTGGAGACAAAGACTCCTGTGAGTCCCTTGGACGGCAAGGCCATCCAACCAGTCAGTCCCAGAGGAGATCATCCCTGACTGCTCTTCAGAAGGCCAGATCCTGAACATGGAACTCAAAAACTTTGGCCACCTCATGAGCAGGAAGGACTCCCTGGAGAAGAGCCGAATGCTGGGAACGATGGAGGGCAAAAGAAGAAGAAGAAGGGGACGGCAGAGAAGGAGGGGGCTGGATGGAGTCCCTAAAGCAGTCGGCGTGAGCTTAAATGGACTCTGGGAGATGGTAGAGAACAGGAAGGCCTGGAGGAACATTGTCCATGGGGTCGCAATGGGTTGGACATGACTTTGCAAATAATAACAAAAATTGCAACAGAAAGGGGTAGCTGGAATGGTCAGCAGCAGTTTGGCCATTTTAACTACTGTTAGCCTCGCGTTATCTTCCAGGATCCAAATAGACCACAAGCAAGTTCTCCAAATCACGTGAGGGCAGGACAGGAAGAGTGGAAGCTCCTGAAAGAGAGAGCCAACCTAGAAGGAAGGCAAATTTTTTTGATGGTGAGAAGAATTAACCAGTGGAACAGCTTGCCTGGGTGCTCCATCACTAGAGGTTTTCAAGAAGAGATTGGACAAGCATATAGCATCTCCTGCTTGAGCAAGATCCCTTCTAATTCTGTTATTCTGCAGGATTTCAATCTGGTAATGTCTGGTTGGTTAAATCCAAGGAGAATAGAGTTGATAGGTCTAGAGTTGATTCTCCAAATCACCTGAGGGTGGAATAAGAAGTAAAGAGTGGAAGCTCCTTAAAGAGAGATCCAACCGAGAAGGAAGGAGAAATTTCCTGACAGGGAGAAGAATTAATCAGTGGAATAGCTTGCCTCCAAAAGCTGTGGATGCTCCATAGCTGGAGGCCTTCAAGAAAGCTGGATGCCATTTGTCTTCATTGCAATTAGGTCTCCTGACTTGGGCAGAGAGGTTGGACTAAAACAGGGGTCTCCAACCTTTTAGACCGCAGGGACCACCAAACTCATAATTTTAAATCCCGCAGATCAGAGAATCTGGGAAAATCCCCAAAAAAGTCTGCAGGAAAATTTCTCACCCCATTTCCCTACCGATCGATCATTCTTTATTTGGGATAGCAGGATACCATCTCCAGCTCCGTTCTCAGGGGGAGAGAGAGACTTTTGGCTTCATGCAAGGAAAGCAGCAGAAGCAGCAGAAGTTTTTCTTTCTCTCCCCCAAACTTCGCCAGAATGGTGCCGCCTCTTGGTGCAGGAGGCCTTGCAGGGTCCCAAAGACTCATTTCTGGGGGAGTTTGGGGGAGAGAAAGAAGGACTTTTGCTGCTTTGCTTGCATGCAGCCAAAAGCAGAAGAAGAAAGAAGTGGAAAGAAGCAGCCTGGTGGCCAGGCCAGGTGCGTGGGATGAGTGGGGCAAGTTCCCCCCTCTCCACCCTTTCCCCCCTCCCCTCACTACCTTGTGTTGTTTGCAATACAAGCGACGCAAGCCTTGTGTTCCCATGCAGCCAGGATTAATTGCTTTGGGGGGGTGACACTTCTCTGTGGACAACCAACATTTTCTCATGGACCACCAGTGGTCCCCGGCCCACTGGTTGGAGAACCCTGGACTAGAAGATCTCTGATGTCCTTTCCAACTCTTTGATTCTAGGACACAGCAAAGTCCAGCCATTGCAAAGACAATCTTATTTTGTTTCCATAATTTAAAGCTACAACTGAGTCGCCTTCTGCTTTGGCAATATCCCTCAGCAGGCATCAGTCTGGAAAAGAGCCATGATTCACAAGAACATGTGCTTTGCCCCAGACAGTTTCCACGGATATCATAAAATTTAGTTACGGTCCCAGGATGTATTTACTTTCATTATTTAGTGAGACAACTCAAAGAGCTGAAAACAGAACTGTTCAATTTATAATGGCTGCTACACTGGCCATTGTGCAATATTGGAAAAATTAAGAGTCTCCATCACTAAGTCTGTGATGAGATTGTTGCTATGGGAGAGTTGATGTATAAAACATGAGAGATGGTTACTGTAATCTTTTTTTGCAAAAACATATTAAATCAAATTCTCCTTCTCATTTACTCCAGTATATGGTTGAAATCTTGACCTATTTTTGGATCTTTGTAATAGGCTGGTTAATTTTGCTGGGTTTTTTTTAAATTAGGTACTGTATTTCTATTCCCTGTTGTTGTTTTTATTGCATATTGTATCATCTATTGCAATATTTCTCAACCTCGGCAAGGTTAAGAGGTGTGGACTTTGATTCCCAGAAATTCTGAATTTCCCAGAATTTCCCACCCAAAATTCTGGAAAGTGAAGTCCACGTATCTTAACCTTGCCAAAGCTGAAAAATACTGCTGCAAAAAAAGAGGATTCTCTCTGAATTTCCTATGCACCGATTTTAGGGTGCAACAACATGCAGACTTAAATTGTGAATCTACTTCCATGGGCAGCAGAAATGGGGATGCTGATGAAACTTTCCCATGGTACAAAGTGCACTCTTTTTCCTTGATGCTGGAGGAAATGAGAAACACTGACTTATTGCCAAGACATGTATCCCTCAAACTATATCAGTGATCTGATTTGTTCTCTAGGCAAAATTAACAAAATAAACTCCAGCAGAACCAGGAAAGCCTACCCCAAATATCTTACTTTTGCTTGCTGGCCCATGAGGATAAAATTCATGAGCTCAACTATCCAGTGCTTTTCCTTGGTATGAATTATTTTCCTTTGTTTTGTTTTGTTTTCACTCTCCTTATTCCACAAAGTTCATGCCAAGAAAAGCAAAGGTCATTTTTTTTCCTCCCTTTCACCATCTTTAATTTGACATACCCCAACCAAAGGTTCCCATCATTGAAACTACAAGTTCTTTTTTTATTTTTTTGAAAAAAGGAACATTTATACAAAGGAGCCCGGGGAAGTATTTTACTTTTGCAGCCACGCTGCTCAATTAAAAAGCATTTATGATGATCTGTTTCTCTTTCTTTTGATATAATTTTCATTGAAAAAAGTTAACAAGGTAAAAGGAACACAACTATAAGGAAGAATAGTGACTAAGAAATAGAAGTAGACTCTTTGTGACAAAGTTTATGAATTTGTAAAGTCATAAAATGACATCCCATTCTCTCTTTCTACAAGTTACATTTTCTAATCATCAGCCCCAAGTGATCAACTTACAAGTTCATTTTTTTCTTTATCTTTTACAGCAAAAAGTCGACAAGAAGTTTCTACTCTGACCACCAATAAATGTAATAGAGATCATTGTAATCAATCCTTCTCTAAACCAACTGGGTAATTTTGCAATCTCTGCTAGTCCTATCACCTTCATCAAACCCTAATGCTATATAGAGCAGAGTTTCTCCACCTTGTTGACTTGAAGAGATGTGGCCTTCAATTCCCAGAATTGAATAAAGAGGAAAAAGTGAGAAGAATCTTTGATGTGGTTGGTCTCTTTCTACCAAGTGAGCCTTATCCATTTCTTTTGTGACCAACTACAAACAGTACATGAATCAGGGTGCTTTTTTCCTCTCCTCTGCCAAATCATAAATGACTTATTTGACTGAGTTAAAAGAAAACTAAACATTCTTATCGCTTTCACCAAGGTAGCCCTTAAAAAAAAGGGGCCGGCCCAATGAAAGCCTTGTGTAGGACAATAATTTTTGCTGGTTATCTTCAAAAGGCAAGGTTATGTTCTCAAGACCTTTCATCAATTGCTTGAAAACCAGTGCCCTAAGAAGTCTCAACAACAGAAAAAGATCCTTTTCCAGCATGGCTAGTCTAGGGAAGTGAAGGACCAAGGGAGACAGGAGAGCATCTTCCAATATTTGAGGGGCTGCCACAGAGAGGAGGAAGGGGGTCAAGCTATCTTCCAAGGCACCTGAAGGCCAGACAAGGAATAATGGATGGAAACTGAACAAGGAGAGATTCAACCTGGAAATAAGGAGAAACTTTCTGACAGGGAGAATGGAACAGAAGTTGCCTTCAGAGGTTGTGGGAGCTTCACTGGAGGCTTTCAAGAAGAGACTGGATTGCCCTCTGTCAGAAATGGTGTAGGGTCTCCTGTTTGGGCAGGGAGTGAGACTAGATGATCTACAAGGTCCCTTCCAACTCTGTTAATCTGTATCTGCAAAACAAGGTCTTGCTGCTCTCCGTTGACTCACTTAATCCTTCCAAAATCATACCATCCATCCACCTTCAGATTTTGAGTGATGAAGACTGTACAATGGGTTGGCCTTGTTTACTTCAAGGATGAATCAAGCCCAGGGTTCTTCTCCCAGTGCAGCCAACAGCAGCCTACAACAACCCAGGCTGCTCTCGAGCACAAAGACTCTGCACACATGTTGTGTACTTAATTTATGACTCAGAGAAACCACTGGGCTGACCTATTTTTTCCTCATTTATTAGGAGCGTTCTTGAAACCAACCTTTAAACAACTCGGTTCAGAGCGGTTATTCAGCTGATTCTGACCAGTTTTGGAGAACCGAGAGCGGAAATTTTGAGCAGTTTGGAGAACTGGCAAATCCCACCTCTGACTGGCCCCGCCAACCCCATCTATTCTCTGCCTCCCATTGAGTCCTAGCTGATCAGCTGGGTCTTCTTTGGTTGCCCTGCACAGGAGAACGGAGCTGGAAAGCAGGTTAGTGGGATGGGAAGGGAATGCAGATTTTGTCGTAACCTTCCCCCAGGAGTGGGGAGGGAATGGAGATTTTTCAGTATCTTTCCCCTGCCATGGCCACCAAGCCATGCCAAAAGAATCGGTAATATAAATTTTTGAATCCCACCAGTGCCTTGGTTCATACAATGAGTAACCAGAGGCTTGAGAAGTCC
Source organism: Laticauda colubrina (assembly GCA_015471245.1). NCBI lineage: Eukaryota > Metazoa > Chordata > Lepidosauria > Squamata > Elapidae > Laticauda > Laticauda colubrina. The sequence continues at coordinate 5,359,543 of BLBF01000058.1, forward strand.
ACCAGAAAGACGCAAAGATTGCCCTGCTTTCCAACCTTGTGGCATTCTGAGAAAAGCTGCCAACAGGACGATGAACAAGAACCCCCAAGTGAATTCTTGCAATCTGTCAACTTTGCCAATACCCACAACAGATCAGCTACTGATGGTCAAAGATACACCAACATAAAGTGTCAACATCCTCACTCTTACATGGATGAGTTAGAAAGCTATTGCCCGCCTCCCTTTGACCCAGGACAAAGGGAGGCCAACTCAAAGGAATGGCCCAAAGAGGTTGACACTTTGGAAAGAATGCAGTGAAGAGCAACAAAGATGGTTAAGGAATTTGGAGACTAAAACATAGAAAGAACAGTTGCAGGAATTGGGTGTGCCTAGTCTAGTGAGGGACGCGGTGGCTCAGTAGCTAAGGTGCTAAGCTTGTCGATCAGAAAAGTCAGCAGTTTGGCGGTTCGAATCCCGAGCACCACGTAATGGAGTGAGCTCCCGCTACTTGTCCCAGCTTCTGCCAACCTAGCAGTTTGAAAGCATGTAAAAATGAAAGTAGAAAAAATAGGGACCACTTTGGTGGGAAGGGAACAACATTCTGTGAACCTTTGGCATTTAGTCATGCTGGCCACATGACCACGGAGATGTCTTCAGATGGCACTGGCTCTTTGGCTTTGTAACGGAGATGAGCCAGAAATGACTAGCATGGATGTGCAAAGGGAACTTTTATCTTTACCTAGTCTAGTGAGAAGAAGGACATGGGGGGGTGACATGTTCACAGGGTTCCAATATTTGATTCTCCAAAGCCCCTGCAGGCAAGACAAGAAGCCATGGATGGAAACTCATCAAGAAGAGAAGCAAGCTAGGAGAAATTTCCGAACAGTGAGAACTGTAGGTGGAAATTGTGAGAGGTTGTGGGTAGTCCAACACTGGAAGTTTTTAAGAAGAGATTGGACAACCAGTTGTCCAGAAGGGTACACAGCATCTCCTGCTTGAGCAGAGGTTAGACTAGAAGACCTCCCAGGTCCCTCCCAACTCTATTGTTTTTGTTCTGACCGAGGCTTATTGAGACACGTTAGTCTCCAAACCCTGTTTTCTTTATTTCAACAGCTGTGAATTTTAATCATTCAGAGCCAGTAATGAGTCTCACACCATTTGTAAATAGTCCCATGGAAGTCTGTCAAAGTCCTTCAGGATAAGTCTGATAAGCACCCATCTTTATCTCCCTTGAACTGCTGCCAACATCTCAATGTCCAATTAGTTATACGAGGCCAACAGCAGCACAAATTAAACACGGAGCTTCAGGTTTCAAACCGACCAGTATGAACAAAGTTGCTTCCTGCAAAGGCTCCTGTCCCTTTGCACCTCCTTTATGTCTTATGGTAGGGCCAATCACCTCCAAGCCTTATGTCCCTTTTGTCTTAACTGTTCTTGCCTTCTGGCAGCTCTGTGCATGTGCGCACTGAGAACAGTCTCCCCCTGTTCCTCTGCCTTGCTGCTGTCAGATTCTGGAGGCTCCAGAGTCAGCACATAACTCCCAGATGGCCCTGGTCCCATCTCTGCATCGGACGCAGGACCCTCGTCCGAGTCCTTCCCACATTCCCAGACTGGCCCATGTTCCTCCCCACTGTCCATCTCTGCTGCCGTCTCCGCAGGCTGCCGATGGACACAACAATTCTGCTTCTTCTCCATGACAGATAAAACCATGATGGTTTGCCACTTAGGAGAGACCCTTCTGGATGGTAATGGAGTTCCTTTCTTTGCTGGTGGTCAAAAAAGCCTTCCAAGCTCTGGACTACCATGAGTCATGCTTGAGAATGAAAACCTTCTCTGTGTGCAAAACATCTGCTCGTCGCTTGTCAAAAAAGCAACATCAATCAAGGCAGTAGATGGAGGATTCCCTGTGCCTGCAGGCACAGACCCAAACCTCATAATTATCTGTTGTTGGCTGCTAAAGTTTAGAACGTTACATAAGCATCTTGAGGGAAAGCTGGCCTGCTATGGACAGTGCACGTTTGCTGATGCCATTTTTGGCATTACAGGCATTGTGCAGCCTGCCAAACTTTATTACCCAAGGAGAGCCAGTGTGAATTCGATGACTGAGCCCAGATCTGCATCCAGTTCTAACACCCTTCTACCATCTTAAATGTTTTACACCCATTGCCATCATCCAGAAAGATAAATTCCAACCCTCCAGTCACAAACTCTAGATTTTTTAAAAAAACACTTCAATTCAAACTCAACTCCTGCTAATCTTAATGGACACATCCATGCAGGGTTTTATCTGTTTGTTTGTTTTAAAATTGTATTATCTTCTACATTTGTTTGACTTCCCTGCTTAGTCTCTGATCCAAGGATTTGGTAATGGTCTTTTATTCAACTATCAGTCCTGCTAAGTTTTCAAAACCAGAATGAGTCAGTTAAGTGCTGCCTTCTAAAGGGAGAATTAAAACAGGAATACGGGGGGGGAAATTTTTTTTTTAAAGAAATGATATGTAAACAACATTAAGAAAAGAATCTGCAGAGTGATTCAAGAGGCGTTCGTAAACAAACAACAATGGAGGCTTTGAGATATTTTTTTCCCTCTCCTCCGAATGGTATCTACCTACCCAGAAAAATTGACAAAGGTTTCCTTATAATAGGAGAGAATATCCTCGCAGGCTACAAGGGGAAGCAAAGAGAAACTTTGCCCCTTCTTCCTTCCTCCCTTGTGGTAACTAGCCAGATTACTACAGAAATGGTTGTGAAACCAACTTGCACTCTATGTTCCAATTATGCTTCATCCAATGAGTTAGATTGCATTCCCGAGCAAAGTTGCTAAACCCAAGTTTGTTGAACAAGCCATCATAGACTGGTTTGGACATGACACAATCCAGGTCTCTACATCAGGAGAGGTCACAAATGTACAAATCACTCTGTTTAGTACACTATGAGCTCAACCTGTCTGCCAATCAAAGCTAGCCCGGCTTCTGCTAGCTAGTTAGAAGAACTTCAATACTGCAGGGACCAAAATGGGTTTTTCTATCCATCCCACCACTGAGGTGTTCTGGAATGGGAGAGATTGAATGAGATTGAGGGCTGCACATTCCTACAGCCAGTTTGGTCTCAGTGGTTAAGATGCTGGCCGAGAAACCAGGAGACTGTGAGTTCTAATCCCACCTTCGGCATGAAAGCCAATTGGGTGACTTTGGGCCAATTACCTGGAGACTGGGAGTTCTAGTCCTGCCTTAAGCACAAAAGACAGCTGTGTAACTTGGCCCAAAAAAGTTGGGAGTTGTCATCCTGCCTTAGGCATGAATGCCAACTGGGTGACTTTGGGCCAGTCCCTTCCTCTCTCAGCCCAACCTACCTCACAGGTTTGTCGTTGGGGGGGGGGAAACAGGAAAGAGTATTAGGTATATTCAACTCCCTTGAGTGACTTAAAAAGTAATAAAGGTGAGATTTTTTTAAAAAACCTAATAAATAACTAAAATTGATGAAGTTGTCAGCCCTCTCCCAATGTCCTAAATATTCAACTCCTTCCCTCAAAACGACGCTATAAAGCCCTGCACACCAGAACAACGAGACACAAGGAGTTTTTCCCCAAACACCCTCACTCTGCTAAGCAAATAATTCCCTCCACATTGCCAAACTAATTACAAAGTCTGCACTACTATTACTATTAATCTTCTCATCACTCCTTATCGCCCACCTCCTCCCACTTGTGTCTGTAGGACTGTAACTTTGTTGCTTGTAACCTTGCAATTTATATTGACTGTATACTGTTATGATTTGATTGTTTATTGTACCCGATGACTATCATTGTTGTACCTTATGATTCTTGACAAATGTATTTTTTCTTTTGTGTACACTGAGAGTATTTACACCAAGACAAATTCCTTGCGTGTCCAATCACACTTGGCCAATAAAGTATTATGTTCTGTTCTGTTCCTATTTCTATTCTATTCTATTATGAAGTCAGGACTAGAAGCCTAAGCCTAACCCTAACCATTTGTCTGAAGTGATGTAGGGTTTCCTGCCTAAGCAGGGGGTTGGACTAGAAGACCTCCAAAGTCTCTTCTCTTCTCTTCTCTTCCATTCCTATTTCATTCCATTCCAAAATAGAAAACCAGACAGATTAGCAGAGTCGGAAGGGACCTTATAGGTCATCTAGTCCAACCCCCAGCTTTCTTCTGGTCTCGAAAGCCACCAGCACAGGGGACTAACTTAACCAAAATCAAGATTGCTAATGGGGACAGAGTTACAAGGGCTGAAAGACCCACAGAGCAGGTTATTTTTTAAACCTCCCCCCCCCCAAAAAAAAAATATGGCTATCCTTTTTTTGTGACACTTGAAGCTTGTTGTTGGGGGGGGGGGGGACAGGTTTCTCTGTTTCTCCTTCCCCTCAACTGGGGTAACCTCGGCCCAGCAGAGACCCCTTCCTCCCTCCCATGTAAGGCAAACAGGTTATCCAGCTGAAAGATGCTCCTATAGACCCCCGCACCGACTGTCAAAGGGGGGGGGGAAGTGAAATAAACCCCAATTTCCAATTCAGCCTTTGCTGTCAGCTGCCCTTTTTCCAGCCATCGTCCATTTTCCTCGTTCGAAGGAACCAGAGACCTCAAAATGAATTTAAAAACAAAACAAAACACAGCTCTGCTACCAGTCCCGGGTTCGTTTCCTTCCGGCACAACAAAGGGAAGCCGAAAGGTTGGCAAGCTCGGTTGCCTTTTTCTCTTCTTTTCTTTTGAATCACCCCTAACCCGAAGGAAAGGCTCAGGATTAGGCGCAGGTGCCTTCCCATCCTCCTGCAAGGAGACAAAAGCTCCCCTCTCTGCACTACTTTATTTTGGGGGGGGGGGTTGGAGGCTTAAGGGGGTGGGGGAGTAGCCCACCTCCCTCCTTGTCTTGCCAGCGCCCCGTGTGTGTGTGTGGGGGGGAGACTCAAGTGGCAAGCAAATTAGGCAAGTGCCCCCTCCCCTTCCGCAGCCACCTCTGGCTGGGGATGATGGGAGCTAGAGAGGGGAAAAGGGAGGGGATCTGATGGCCTGATTGGAGTGGAAGGGGGGAGCCTCCTTCGTCTCCCCTCACACACTCCCTCACCCAGAGGCGATCAATGGCTACCAGCTGGCCCGATTTTGGCCCGCTCCGTTCCCATCACCCTTGGCCCAAACCAGACCGAGCCGTGGCTTGGACCGGAATTGTCCCTTCCTCCTCCCCGCCCCTCCCTCCGGAAGCCAACCTGCCTGCCAGGTCCGAGGAGCCCCTTCCCACGCCCCCCCCCAAACCAGCCCCAAGGGGGG
>BLBF01000058.1:5364906-5400112 GCA_015471245.1 Laticauda colubrina
TCTCTTCCCCCCCCCCCCAACCCTCCCACCCCCAAGGCCCCGGGTCCTGCCTCGCGCCCTTCCCTCCCGGGGAGAGAAGGAGGGAACTGCCCCCCCCCCCCCCCCCCAAAAAAAAGCACCCAGGTCTCGTGCAGCCCACCGCCCGCTTTTCTTTTTTCTCCGCAGGAAGCCGGGCCTCCCCTCCTCTCCCTTCTTCTTCTTCTTCTTCTTCTTCTTCTTCCTTCTTTCCTTCCCTGCTCCGGGTCAACGGGCGCCGGAGATGCAGAAGGGACCGCAGCAGCAACTGCGGCCGGAGTCCGGACCCCCGGCCAGCATCCCTGCCTGCCTTGGCTCGGCCAAGCCCTGCAGCAAGGCAGCTCCGGCGCGCCCCCCTCGGCCAGCCAGGGCCGGAGCAGCCCCTCGGGGAAGGGCAGGGGCTGGGGGGGGAGGAGGAGACCCCCGGGACGGCCCCCTCCCCCACCGCCCGCTGCGCGCACTCACCGCCTGGCGTGCAAGCTCGGTGGCCGCCATGGCCCCCCCCCCCGGCCTCCTCCTCTTCCTCCTCCTACTTTTCTTCCTTCTCTTCTTCCTCCTCTTCTTCCTCCTCCTCCTCCTCTTCTTCCTTCTTCCTCCACCTCTTTTTTTCCTCCCTCCTCTTCTTCTTCTTCTTCTTTTTCTTCCTCCTCCTCCTCCTCCTTCCCAAGCCCAGCAGCAGCAGCAGCAGCAGCAGCCGAGGGAGGGAGGGGGGGGGGGTTGGCAGGCGGGGCGGGGAGCTGGCAGGACGCGGCTACTGCGGCAGGAGCGGGAGGGAGGGAGGGAGGGATCCGAGGGGGCGAGGAGCGGGGCGTGGATACGACGCGGAGACCCCCCCTCCTTCCCACCCACCGCTCCCAAGCCCCGCAGCCGGTGCTTTCCCCCTCCTCTTCCTCCTCCTCCTCCTCTTCCTCTTTCTCCTCCGCTGGCTGGCTCTTCGCCCCCTCCTCCTTCCCCCCCCCCCGTGGGAGCGGGAATGGGCTGGCCGGCTCTTTCTCTCCCACCCCCACCCACCCACCCACCTCCCGCCTTGCTTCTGGCGCCCCCTCTCCCCGACCGTGGTGGTGCAAGCCGAGCAGGCAGGAATCCACCCGGCTGAGCTGCGAAGCACCGATCGGCAGCGCGGCTTGGGGCTTTTTTTTGGGGGGGGGAGAGGGGGAGGGCCAGGGGAGGGGGACACCCTGTGGGGGTGGAGGGTGGCGCGGCCCTGCCTGCCTCCGAGGGGTGGCAGCTTTATCCGTCCCCGGCCCTGCACGGGGTCCCGGTGCTCAACTGCCTCCTGCTCCCCCTCTCCGATGCCCACCGACCAGCGATTCGGTCCTCAGACCCAGGAACCGTGGGGTCCCGAGGACGCAACTGGGTTTTTGTGTCAGGCAGGTCGGGTCGGGACCGCAATTTGGTGCTGAAACGGCCATTTCCACGAAAAGTCTGTCGAAAAGATTGAAGGGGTATACTGAGAGTTTTCTGCCTGAGCATGGGGGGCAGGGTGGTGGTGTTGGACTAGAAGACCTCCAGGGTCCCCTCCAGCTCTACTCTGATTGATTGATTCTCAGTCCTCCAGGTCACGGTTGTCCCAAAGGTGCTTTCCCCCCACCGGCTCCCAAGAGGCAAAACTGGACTTTCTGGTTTTTCTTTGAAGAGGTTTCGCTTCCTGTCCGAGAAGCTTCTTCAGGTTCTCTCGGAAGCTTCTGCTGCTCTCAGAGCTGAAGAAGCTTTTTGGATGAGAAGCAAAACGTCTTCAAACAGAAAAAAACAACAACCCAGAAAGTCCAGTTGCCTCTTGAAAAAAAAAAAAAGCACTTTTGGGACAACCACGATTATGTGGATGACTGAAAATCTCCGTAGACATTTGTCCCAAAGGTACTTTTATTTTATTTTTTTCAGGAGTCAACTGGACTTTCCAGAGAGGAAAAAATTGCAGACTACAGAAACCAGGAGCGCTACTCAGGTGGACCCTGAGGACAGTGATAAACCTCCAAGTGCTCCAAGGATCTTCTAAAAGGATGCAAATGACCAGCTGTCCTCAAGGAATATAAATCCTTCCATTCCTCACTATCCAGTTAGAGCTGAAGAAGCTTCTTGGATGAGAAGAGAAATGTCTTCAGAAAAAAACCAGAAAGTCCAGGTGGTTCCTGAAAAAAGCACCTTCCAGTGGTTTCTGTGGTGACATAAGAGGAAGACACCATGGATTTATCCCCACAACTGTGTGCAAGTGTTCCTGGGATGCTATGGGTCCATTCCCAGGTTAACCACAACCTTGGGATCTTCCAGTGGTCTCCCACCCAGATCCAAATCAGCTCTGGCCCTGTTTAGCTTTCACAGGTCAGTTAGGCTCCAGGAATATGAAATTCCTGTTCTCCTTCGGTCTCCAACATAGAATCAGGACTGGAAGGGACTTTAAAGGTCTTCTAGTCCAACATGTTGGCCATTGCTGAGCTTTGAGTTCCCCCAATCAACCTGGGAATGTCACCTTGCAGCCCAGATGCAACAAACTAGATTATAATCCACTTTTTGGATGAGGGAAGATACAGCAAAACCAGTTTTTCTCCTCCTGATGTTGGAAATAAGGGAATGGTGGCCTAGAGTCTAACAGCCTGTGCCTCGTTTCTCCTGCCTTTCTCCTCTCAGCCCTTAAAGCTGCTGGACACCCATGTCACACATGATGCCAAGCCACGTTTAAAGCGTGGTTGTCTGAATCCATGACAATTATCCAGATTCGTACACCAAGTGAAGCTGAGATTCATCCCATAGGATTAGCCCAAACTGACTCTCCTGATATCGGGATTCTGCTTTTGCAAAAGTTTAATAAACAACACTGAATTTGTTCACAGCTCTCTTTGTCTTTTTTTATTTTTTTCTGACACCAAACCATGGTTTTTTAGGGGAAACCCAGCCGGTGTGTTTGTGTGAAAGAGGAACAAAATAACCTTGTGTGAGAAGTTGTTTCGTGTTGGTTGGTGTGTTTTTAGGAAAAACAATCTTTTTTTAAAAAAAAAAAAAAGAATTTATTTTTCCTTTTGTTTCTCATTTATGAGAAGCAACACCGTGGCTATTTTTAATGCACTGTTCATACCATTCCAGCTACAGAGCCACAGTGAGGGCTGCCAGCATTTTTTCACACCTGTCAGCTTGTCCTCTTCTATCTATTTTCATAAGCATGGAGAGGATTGTGTTCCTGCAAGAGCCCAAAACCTTGGATTTATGTTAACACGGCATTTCAGAAGCAACCACAAACACCGGTTTCGAAGGAGTTGATGAATATTCAACATGGCAATCGCTTCTCTGTTCGGAACACGCATTGTTAAAGAACTATGCACAAGATGGGCTGTGGGTGTGTAAGCTGGGAGAACATGCGGGACTGTTCATGGTACATTTTGACTTAAAAGGTGTGCAGAGCAGACACAAAGTATTGCTTAGCTAAGTGCCCAGAATTGAGAATTGCTGGGTCTCCTTGATACTCTCTGAGCTTGGTTGTTTTCCATGAAGACGTTTCAAGACCCAAATAGGTAGCATCATCAGTGCTAGAAGAGTGGGATTTGTGGGGGGGGGGGGGGGGAGGAGGAGGAGGAGGACGACTATGGTGTTAGTCCTTGTTGCTCTCTGAGTGTGGTTGTTTCCTTGCAGATGTCTCATTACCTAACTAGGTAACATCACCAGTGTTGGAAGGGAGCGTGTAGAGGAGGAGGGGACAGGAAGGGAAGGAGAGAGGGAGGAGAAGGAAGAGCAGGAGGAGAAGGGCTGTGGGATCCTTGGTGTTCTCTGAACTTAGTTGTTTTCCATGCAGACTTTCCATGACCCAGGTAATGTCATAAGTGCTAGAAGAGAGTGGGATTTAGGAGGAGGAGGAGGAGGACTATGGGATTAATCCTTGACGCTCTCTGAGCGTGGTTGTTTCCTTGCAGACATCTCATGACCCAACTAGGCAACATCATCAGTGCTAGAAGAGACTGGGGTTTGCTGTCTGTTTATACATAAGTGGCTTGTTCAGTCAGTCTCTCTCTCTCTCTCTTTCTCTCTCTCTCCCTCCCTCCCTTACTGCCTCCCTCTCTATCTCTCTTTCCCCCCCCCTCCCACAGAAGGTCTTCAAATCCAGCTTTGAGGATCCTTTTGGAGATCTGCAAGCAATAGTTGCACCCCCCTCTGTGGAATGGGGATGCTAACCAAAGAGATGCCCAACTGCCTCTCTTCCCATCCATTCAGTGCGTTTGTCAAACATTTTTCATGCCTTTTCACAATGGAAATCTTGCTTCTTTAGTGCATCGGCTCAGCCACTAGAGAGCACTGTGGATGGAGCCAGCCGAGTAAACAGACAATGCAACATCATCATCTTGACTTTGTGTGTGTGTGTGTGTGTGTGTGTGTGTGTACATATTGTTTGGTTCACATCCTCGGGCCCAGCGTTGCCTCTGGTCAAACCTGCAAAGCTCATCCTTGCGGCTTGTGGCTTTTATGCGGTGCGGGAATCCAGTCGAACGTGGCTTATTCTATCCCTCAAAGAGTAGAGGAATCACGAAACAAGCATCTTCGTGGCATAACATTTCTTCTGGAAAGAAAGCACCAATTGTTTTTATTTGTCTCTTTCTTGCCCCCCTCCCCAATTAGTATTTTTAGCCTGGAGAGTTTTCTCCCATGAAGCCCAGAAGCTGAGGCTAATGATTAACTCATTATAAATTTCAGAGGAAATAACTCCGTTCCATGTAATTATCTGGAAATGTATTCCGGGAAGCAAATATAAGAAAATAATCTGACACTTAACACTAAAAAAACCCAACAACTAAAGAGCTTATAATTGACTTCAGGAGGAAGAGAGATGTACATTTACCATTGTACATAAATGGCGAGGAGGTAGAGAGGGTTGGTGGTTTTAAATTCCTGGGCACTTCTATCTTGTAGGACCTCTCATGGACTGATAATATTACAAGATAATAGGTATAAGTATAAATATGAGTAAGAATACAGGAAATAGGTACAAATAAATGGGGACAATAGGACAGGGACAGGAGGCATGATGGTGCACTTATGCACGCCCCTTATTGAATGCTAACATGTGTAGCTGTTTGCCACAGCCTGTGCAAACAGCAGCAGAATCGGATAGTGGGGAACAATGGGGACCAGTCTGGGAGTCTGGGGAGGACTTGGACGAGGGTCCTGCATTCGATGCAAGGATGGGGCCAGGACCATCTGGGGGTGGGGTGCTGCCTTTGGAGCCTTTGGAGCCTTCAGAGTCTGGCAGCAGCAAGGCAGAGGAACAAGGGGAGACTGTTCCCAGTGCGCACATGCACAGAGCTGCGAGAAGTCGAGAGCAGCTGAGGCAAAAGGGGCAACTCAGGAGTAAGGCTGGGAGGTGATTGCCCCTCCCATAAGTTATAAAGGACAGGCAAAGGTAGAGAAACCTTTGCAGGACGCAAAGTCGTTCATTTCAGTTCAGATTCATTCTTGAAGCTCTTTGTACTTCAGTTGGTTTCTTTTCTGGTTCATTTGACACTTCTGTTACTGGCAGCACTTCACAAGAAAGAAAGGTGGGTGCTTATCTCGTGGAACTATTTGAGAGTCATTACTGTCTGGGAATGAAAATAATTCCCAGCGTTGCAATAAAACAAGACTTGTTTTTTTCAAATAAGAGTGTTTGTAATTATGGTCTCAGAAGACTTGATCAGAACAACATGCTTGTGCAAGAAGGCACAGAAGGGGCTGTACTTCTTTTTCATGCCTTGGTAAGGTCACGCTTGGAATCCTGCATCCAGCTTTGGTCACCACCATGTAATAAAGATGTTGAGACTCTAGAAAGGGTGCAGAGAAGAGCAACCAAGATGATTAGGGGACTGGAGGCTAAAACATATATAAAGAACGGTTGCTGGAATTGGGTATGTCTAGGTTGATGAAAAGAAGGGCTAGGGGTGACATGATTGTAGTCTTCCAATGTTTGAAGGGCTGCCCCAAAGAAGAGGGAGTCAAGCTATTCTCCAAAGCATCTGAGGGGCAGGACAAGAAGCAATGGGTGGAAACTGAACAAGGAGAGAGAAGCAACCTAGAACTAAGGAGAAATTTCCTGACAGTGAGAACAATTAATCAGTGGAACAACAACTCCTCCACCTCCTTTCTTCTTTCTTTTCTTCTTTCTTTTCTTCTTTCTTCTTCTTCCTTTTCTTTCTTCTTCTTCTTCTTTCTTTTTTCTTTCTTCAGATGTTGTGAACGCTCCAACACTGGAAGTTTTAAAAAAGAAGTTGGATAACCATTTGTCTGAAGTGGTGCAGGTTTTCCTGCCTAAGCAGGGGGTTGGACTAGAAGACCTCCAAGATCCCTTCCAACTCTGTTATTCTAGTCTATCCAACTCACACAAGACTGAGTATCAACAGCTGTCTAGGGACATCTGGCTGTGTCAGTGAGGGGTCAGAAAAACCTTCGCTCCAGTCTTGTTCAAGGAAAGTGTCCCGTCTTTCTTGTGTTCATCTTCTAGTCTTGGAGCCCAAGTTCAAAAATTCAAATAAGTTTCCTGCTCATGTCATTTGATGCATGTTCAAAGGACCAGAAGAAGCAGCCTCTAAGATGTTCTTCATTCTTTCATTGGTGAGTTCAATCTTGCAGGGAGCTGGTTGAGGAAGTCAACTTCAAGGGTCTTTCTGACCCATCATTTTGGTTACCCAATAGCCAGGGGTCTTCAGACTTGGCCAGCTTTAAGACTTGTGGACTTCAACTCCCAGAATTCCTCCTTCAGCCACGTTAGCTCAGGAAGTCTGGGACTTTGAAGTCCACAAGTCTTACACTTGCCAAGTTTGAAGAGCCTTGCCTAAAATTTCCTTCCAAGAACACCAATGTCATTCCATGGGAAAGACTCTGAGTGATCTTAACTAAGCTCTTCTCTTGAAGGCTCAGCTTCCCAACCTACTCTACAGCCATAAAGTCTTGGCAGGAGAAAGACAATTAATATATATGACTTTTTGAAATACAGTTATTCATAACTATCAATGCTATTACTTTATTATGAGACCAGAATGTTGTTCAAGCATCAAGAGAGCAGCATCTATCTGACCTTGGCAGATCCCAGAAGCCAAGTAGAAATCTGTCAGGCTGCCACTTCAATGCCAGACCACTGAGAAACAATTGTTGGCCAGTCTGCGAACATGAAAAAGCCTTCTAGAAATAATAATAATATTTCCTACGATTTTATTTTACTATATTACCTTATTCTACTGCCCCAAAAGGAATTGGAAGTCAATGCCGCCGTCGCCGCCTCCTTCTTCTCCTCCTTCTCCTTCTCCTTCTCCTCCCCCTTTCTTCTTCCTTCTTCTTTCTTCTTTCTTTTCTTTCCTATTTTTCTTTCTTCTTCATTCTTCTTTTTCTCTTCTCCTTCTCCTCCTCCTTCTTCTTCTCCCTTCTCCCTTCTCCCTTCTTCCTTTTCTCTTCTTTTTTCTTTCTTCATTTTTCATTCTTCTTCTTCATTCTTCTTCTTTTTCCTCTTTCTCCTCCTCCTCCTCCCACTTCTTCCTCTTCCTCTTCTCCCCTTTATCCTACCCTCCTCCTCTTTCCCTCCCCTCTTTTCTTATTATTTTCCCTTTCCTTTCTATGTTTGTATTTTATATATAATCAAAACACTTGACCAAGAAATAATAGTCATAATATGTCCACATTATTGCCATGAAAACTGCTTGGACGTAATCCACCGGAGACCCACTCCAGTAGACACCCCCCCCCAAAAAAAAAAAAAAAACCTTTTTAGCTATCTCCGTGCCTCTTATTTTTCCAAGGACAAACCATTTGCTCACCTTGCCCGACAGGTGGAACCCGAGGAGCAGCTCCTAAAGCTCTTGACCGGCGTGACTCGAGTCCCTGAACATCTTGGTTTGCTCGGGGTTTTGCATAGGCTGCCAAGCCCACCTTGGAGTATCCATCCTCCTTCCTTCCCACCCACCGGGGCTGACAGCTCGAAAGTCCATTTGATTTCTCGCCGTTTAGCCAATCCAAGAGAGAAGACTGACAGGGGTGTGGGGGGGGGGGGGTTACGCAGAGGGGACTTCTCACCTGTGCAGGCTGCTTACCTGGGGGTTCGCCAAGCTTGGGGAACGGGGTCTTGTGAACGGGGGCGAGGGGAGGCTCAGTCACGCCCACCAACCTGAGTCTTTCCCAGCCTTTCCCAGCGCCTGGCAACGAGGGAAGGGTTGGTTTTTCTTTTCTCGGGGGAAGGGGGGAGAAAAATGGGCAGGTAGGTTGAGTAATTGGGTGGGTGGGGTCCCTTGTCTCCCAAGAAGGCGTTTTCGCGCAACCTTACGCCAAGGCGGCGGCTGAAGCGCCTCGGGGAGCGCAAAGATCGCGGACTCTTTTCTTCCTTTGGTTCTTTTTCGTCTTTTCTTCTCTCTCTCTCTCTCTCTTTCTTTGGCTCCCTTCCGAAGCAGGGCAAGAGAACAAACTTTGCACCGGGGAGGGTTGGCTCAAGAGGCGGAAGCAAACGAGCACCGGCTCCAAACGGGAAGAAAAGACCTTGGGGCGGTTGCTTCGCATTCACTCCAGCAGCTGCTACAGGTTTGCAAGGTGGCGAGGCTGGCCGGAGTAAGCTCCAGACGGGGTAGTAATAGAAGCTGGGGTAGAGGGACACCCGCCCCACCCCACCCCACCCGCAAAACCGGAGTAAAACAGCTGCCTTCCCTATCAACCTGGACGAAAACGCGCGCGATCCTCGGCTCAGGAGCGCGCAAAGGGCCCCGTTCCGCGTTCCTTGCGCGATCCTGGGATTTGCGATCCAGAAACTCCAGGAGGAAAAAGGAAGGAGTGTGTGATTCCTAACCCAGCGAGGTGGGGAAGACTTGGGACAGAAGGCGCTGTAATTCGGATTCAAGCCGAAGGTGAGTTGATCAGAAGAAGGTTTAGTCCGATTAAAGTAGGTAACCGCTTTTTTTTTTTGAGCGCAGTCATCACGATCGAAGGTGGTTTGTGCATTGTGGCTTATGAGCATCGAGGAGTTGGGTCGAAGTTGGTAGGGCTGTGCTAGAAATAGAACCAACCATAGCCAGTCCTACAAGGGAGATTTCCTGGGCAACATCCTACCTTGCAGGGTTGTTGTTTTGGCACTAACGGGATTGTTGCAAGAGCTGCTGAAAAAAAAATTGGACAGTCCGGATGGTAATGTGCAATTTAGCATCCTGCACGCTGTTGTAATGTGGAGGAAATATTTTTTTTTTCAATCATCAGAAAAAAATAAAATAAATATCAGTGGGACCGGTGGTAATTTCCAGATCAATCTGCCCTTTGATTTATTTATTAAATTTATTAACCGCCTATCTTACTATAAGGTACCTCTGGGAGGCTTTCAATATATATATTTTAAAAAGATAAAATTTTACAAAAACTATGGGAAGTGAATTTTTTTAAAAAGACATTGACAGGTGACAAGTTGTCACCTTTTTTAAAAAGACAAATTGACAAGTTGTTCCACTTGTTAATTAACAGAATAACAGTTGGAAGATCCCCTGGAGGTCATCTAGACCAACCCTCTAATTAAAGAGTTTGGGATTTTAAAATGCCTTCTTTCTTGCTGTGCTCCAAGGGAGTAAGAAAGGTGCAAAAAATAAAATAAACCCCTCCCCTTCAAATTAAAAGCATCCAGGGTCACTTCAGGTAGCGAGATGATCAGCATATACATTGCATTCATTGAGTAAATAAACTCCTTTGTCACTTGTGAATAGAAATACCCCAAAAAAACCAACAACCCCATGTTGTTTGCTTGGCCATTGATCCCTTAAAACAGTGGTGTCCAACTTTAAAACTTGTGGATGTTGACTCCCAGAATTCCCCAGCCAGCCCTGCTGGGAGCTGAAGTCCACAGGTCTTAAAAGTTCCAAGGTTGGACGGTCCTGCTTTACAACTTCAGAAATGGTGCCGCTATGTGTTTATTTGGAACAATCCTAAGGTTGCTTGGCTTGGCTTTTGCAAGCACAAAGAAATAAAAATAAATTTTAAGATAATGGGGTGTCCCTAAGTAATAGAGGAATCTGGAAAACTGGCTGGCTTTTGCCCTGGATTATCCTGGAATCTCTTAGGTAAGGGGGAAAAAATGGAATTGGAATTTATTGTATTTCCAGGAACAGCTTCCCTGCAGCCTTTTTTTTTTTCCCCCTCTTTCCCTTGAAGCATCTGTTTGGTGGGGTATTGTTAGATGGGAGGGAGCAGAGCCCCTAAATATCCTGTTTTATACTGTCTGGTAGGGAGGAGGATGAGCAAGAGTCAGGATGATGGTTTCAGGAGTGTGTTTAAAACCTGGCAGAATAGAATAGAATTGAAGACAGAAATGCTTCTTTTGGGGATTATTAAGAAAAAGTATCCTAAAAAGATAAACTATTTGATTTGACACATAACCACAGCAGTGAGAATTGCACTCGCACAATGCTGGAAAAGGGGTCACTATACCGGCAGATTATTTCATAATCTAAAAGATTTTAGATTGCGCAGAAATGGATAAAATCACTTTAGGGTTAAAGGACAAGGAAGACTTGGAATATCATACAGTTTGGGAAGATTGGTATCAATGGATAGATGATAGGAATAAGCAATGTACAGATTAGAAGAAGATATAGATATGTATATGAATAACTAGAAACATGTGGAAATGTTTGTATATAACCAAGATATTTTAGTACTGTTGAAGAAGATTGAGATTTGTAAACAGTTATTTTTAAATTTACTTGCATTTTAATGTTTCAAATTTCAATAAAGGTTAATTAAAATGTTTTTTTTAAAAAAAAAAAACTGGTAGAAAGGGCAGTGTCCAAAGATTCAAAATATGTTTCAGCACCAGTGTAAAGTCTTTTGCAGCAAAAACAGCATCAGCTCCTGCAGAATGAAGAAGAATAGAATCGAGCTGAAAGAGACATTGGAGGGACTAGAAGTCCTGTCTCTTCTTAAAAACCTCCAGTGATGGAGTGACCACGATTTCTGAAGGCAACTTTTGTTCCACTGGTTAATTGTCCTGTCGGGAAGTTTATCCTCAATTCTAGGTTGCTTCCCTCTTTGATAACTTAATTTAAAATCATCAAACTGTCCCTATTAATAAAAGTCTTCATTTTTTTTTTTAAAGTATAGATTGATAAGGCTGCCAAACAGGGCAGCGCACAATAGTCTTGATGCTAATTCTCTTCCTCTAGACAGTTTTCCCAGGACGTGTGCAATGTGGGAAGGTCCCAAAAGTTTTTTTTAAAGGATCGCAATTGTGCAACTGAAGTCCTACACCTGCTTTATTTGCATTGCAATGTGTGTAAATTAGGGGCGGGCCTTTGATTGCATGGTTACCATCATTATCTTGAGTTTATTTTTATTTTTTTGTTTGTTTGTTTAAACATCTCCTAGGGATAGCCCCAGTTTTCCATTTTCCTGAGGTCTGTTTTCTCCGCTTCATGAAATAAATCTTCTTGGAGAAAATGAAGACAGAAGCAACAAGCAGATGCAAGTGAAGAGGATTGACTTGCCAGCCAGTGGCAAAATTCTCATAAATAGCAATAGCACTTAAATTTCTATACCACTTTGCAGTGTTTTGCAGCCCACTCTAAGCGGTTTATAGAGCATCTTTCCCGCAACAATCTAATATCCTTAACTTTAATGAATGAATTAGATTTCTGGATTCAGACCACAGTGAATAATAAACTTTCTCAAATGGTCTGCATTTCACTTCCATGCTAAGCTTCATACACACATATCAGCCCAACCAAGATTAAAAGTAATAGTGGTTAACATGGGATGGAATTGTTATAGACTTAAGTTTTAACTGAACTGAGCAAGCAACTATATACAGACCCTATGTTTTTGAATTATTAAAATACTAGCTCTATACCCATGCTTCACTATGAAACTATGTGGTGGGGCTTAGCTTTTTGGGAGGAAAATAGGGGGGGGGGGGAATTGTGTCTCTGCCTACCAGCATCCATCAGTATTCATCTGGCTAGCATCCTGTCAGTGTATCAGTGAGTTGAGGGCCGTTTGGAAACTGAAAGGATATTTGCTGTGTGAGCAAGAAGGAGACAGCAAGGAGCCTGGGCATGGTTTAGCCCAACTGTTCTGTACTAAAGCTGCTTGGTGCTGAGAAACTAAAACTGAAATAGAAACTCCTCTCCTCTGCTTGTGTTTATGATAATAATGTGTGTTAATAATAATAATACAGGAAATACTAATGTTCTGAGGGTCGTGAGGAACAATACTTTCTTAGTGAGCACCTCGAAGCCAAGAAAAACATACATGCCAAATTTTAAGTTTGCGGGCTTTATGGTTCTGCAGATTTTGTGATGATGCGTGAGGGGCATTTTGCTTTTATATATAAAGATTAGAGAGGGGGAGCACTTTAAGATGAAGGTTTCTCAAAGTTGCCCATCAGCAGCTGTTCTAAGTTTTTTTTTTAATGAATAGCTTGTAAGGAAAAAGAGAAGGTTGCAAATAGAATGTTGTTGTTTTGCTCTTGCATAATGTTCTTTTGCTTGTATCAGAGACATTTTAGCAAAAGCTTGAAAGGGAAGTCCGGAGCATTTATCAACCATGAAAGTTCTTTGAGTTTCCCCAAAACTTTGGAGAGGAGAGGAGATAATATGTGCAGCTCAGAGTTGAACAGTGGGGTCCTTGGTGCTCTCTGAGCTTGTAGAAGCATCAAGGAAGTCAGTTTGAAGCTCAGAGAACATTAAGGACCCCAGTTGGAGAACCTCAAATGAACAAAAGAACTTTAGTTCTGTGGGTGAAACCTCCTCAGCAGAGAATTGCTATTCATGGTCTCTTTCTTGCTGAGTGATCATTTCCTCTTATCAAGGGTTAATGGTCCATGTTGGTTCCCTCTTTCTATGCAGGCAATCTTGAGCAGAAAAAAGACCTCCCTTGCTTCCTCTTCTGAGCAGGAAAATGATGACTTTGAGAAGCAGCCACACACAACAATGACCGAGACTTTAGGCTAGAGGTGAGGAAAGTACCAGGAACTTTGAGAAGATGCTGGACCCTGAAGGAAGGGACGTGATGGAGAAGCAAAAGGAGAGCAACCAGAAGGAAGGAGGAGGAGGAGAGGTGCCGGTTCCTGCAAGCAAACTTCAGGACCAAAGACAAGCTTCTGATGGCAACCAGTCCCCTCGTCCTATCAGCCGGGCTGAAACCTTGAGCCTTCTCCGAGGTCAATCAACCAACAGGAGTTGGGTGAAGAGGAATTCGGCAAAGTGGGGACCAGAAATGAACCCATCCCGCCTTTCCATGTTTTGGAGCAGCACCAGGAGGAAAGGGTTGAAAGAGCTTCTCCTGCAGAGCAGTCAAGCCAGCCCCACCTGGCTTACACCTTCCCCCAAAGAGACCCTCTCGATGATCGAGAGCCAACGAGGTGTAGAGGATCCATTCTCAGAGGTGAATTCTGAAGAGCCGTTCTTAGTTCTGGACCCCTTGGAGCATGAATGGATGCTGACTGTGGCCCAAGGGGATGCCGAAAGCATCCTCAACCTCTTAGCCAAGGAGCCCAGCCTGCTTTCCCGGAGAGACTTTGTGACCGGTTTTACTGTCCTTCACTGGTTGGCCAAACATGGCCGTCATGAAGATTTGATCCAGGTGATGTCCTTTGCAGAGAGGAACGGCTGCCCAACCAACGTCAACGTACTCACGGCCAGTGGGAGGATGACCCCTCTGCACTTGGCTGCCCTTCAGGGCCACGTGATGACCGTCAAGATCCTAGTAGGAGCCTTCGGGGCCAACACCAACCTCAGGGACCACAATGGACGCAAAGCCTGGCAGTACCTCCATACCAATGCTCCTAGAGAGTTGAAGGAACTCCTGGGAGCTACCGAAGAAGACTTGGCCATCTCCGGAGCAGGGAACACCAACAATAATTGCGCTCCTTCCCGATGGAGTTGGATGATCGGAGCCTTTAGGACGGAATACGCAAGTGCTGAGGCTTCAGGGCCAGGCCAGAGGAGCAGTCCCATGGGATCTTATTTCAGGAACATCTTCAGGCAAGCTGTTGCATTCTTCCAAGATCATTAGAAGTCTCCTTGGTGGGTTAATGGTGTTTGTGTTCTTGGCTTGGATTGATCTTCATTGTTCTGACCTAGGCTTCCCCAACAGCACGAAGCTGACTCCTGGTCCCGATAAACCCCTTTTATTTATTTTACAGTTACAGACCTTTTATCAGGCTTGGAGAGTTGCCAGGCCATTATCTTTCATTTGCCACTCTGTAGCCAACAATAATTGGCAAGAATGCAGGAACAGATCTTCACCTTAATGAACTAATTGTCTCCTGCAAAACCCTACTCCCCTTTTGCTCCTCTTTTATTCCCTATGGGAGGGGCCATTCACCGTCCACCTGTGCCTTTACTCCTGAGTCAACCCATGTTCCTTAACTGTTCTCTTCTCCTGGCAGTTTTGCACATGCACATACTGGGAACAGGCTCCAGCTGTTCTTCTGCCTCACTGATCTCCGACTCTGAAGGCAGCTGATAACTGTCAGATGGCCCTGGCCCTATCTCTGCCTCTGATGCAGAGTATACGTCAGAGCCTTCCCCCAGACTCCAGGACTGGCCCATGTTCCACCCCAACTTCCTCACTGTCCAAATCTGCCAACACTCATGGCCGCCATTAGAGAAATGGCCGTTAAGAAGGCAGAGGAAGTGATAAGGTGATTCAGATTATGGCCCCAAGTTTTAGCAAATCTCAGGATAAGCAAATCTTTTTTCTTAGCCTCTGGAATAAGAACATTTTCTTTCAACTCAAGGAAGTGGATATGGGGAGGAAGAGATTGGATGAAACTGGGGGTAACCTTAGCATTTGTTCCCTAAAGGGCTGTGAATATATGATGTTAAAAAGAACTTGAAATTCTTCTTCTGGAAAAATACATCACCTTACTTCCTGAGAATGCAGGACGTCACATTATACAAAGATATGCACATATCTTTGCATAACATATTCAGATGATGCTAGACCAAAGGAGCAGCAAAGAACGATGTTGAGGTTGGCCTGCCCCACCTTTGGCCATTGAAAAACCTTTAAATCATCTTGCTTCTGACAGTTCAACAATAGAATTTGGCAAGCAACTGGCTTTTTAAAATCAGAGTTGAAACACTCAAGGAAGCAGAATATAACACCGGCTGCCCATTCTTTTGGCAGGATGGGGTAGAAAAGAGTGAGAAATAGTATTTTAAGCAGTACAATTAAAAGACAAACAGTGGTAGATGCAGGCATTTCATATTGACTCACCAGTACCAAACTGACAAGGAATATAGGTTAAAACTGGTATAAAATATAGGATCTGATATTAATAATATCTTAAGATCCTATATTTTATCCCGATTTTTGACTGTGTTATTGTAAGTATGATGAGTCTGTATGAAATGTCTACATCTACCACCACTGTTCAGCTTTTAATTGTACTGTTTAAATGATTAAGGGGAACTAAATTGTTTTAGAAATAATATTTTATTATTGTTTTAGAAATAATATTTTTACTTTCGGATATTGTCAGTGTTATCCACGGTACAATTCAGGGCTAAGCTAACATCAGCCGTCCATTTTAATTTACGAGAGTACCGAATGCTTGGAGTTGTCTTTACCGATTTTGGGTGTTAAGACAAGAAGATAAGAGTTGGTAATGCTAAGCAAAGACAGTTTTTGTGCATTTCGAAAGAACATAAGGAAGTGCACTTCAGTTGGACCAAGCCCTTCCTGGTTGGTGTTGCAAGCTTTGCAAAAAAAAAAAAAAAATCAGCAGTGAGCCTCTAATCTCCAAATCTGGCAATTTCAAGACTTGTGTGGAGTTCAACTTCCAGAATTCCCCAGCCAGCCATGCATGCATGGCTGGTTGGGGAATTCTGGGAGTTGAAATCCACACAAGTCTGGGAGTTGAAATGTACAAATTCTGGGAGTTGAAGTCCATAAGCCTTAAAAAGTTACCAAGGTTGGACTACCCCTGCTCTAAGATATTATTCGATAGTCACCTTGTTTGATCAGTAAATATATATATACATTGGTTTACCTGGTTTAATTTGTCATTCCTGCTCCCCCAATCCAAAGAAACCAAGAGTAGAAGAGAAAGCTTAAGTTTTAATCTGCAAGATCTCCAGCTTGAAAAAGCTCATGCAGCAATGGGAAAAAAAATACTGATAATTCTCTGCCTAGGATCATAATTGGCACCAGAAATTCCATCACTAAGCAGGGTGGTTATTAAGTGAGTCTTGCCCAATTTGACTCCCCCTTTTTTGTCATGGTTGTTAAGCAAATGGCTGTGCCTGTTAAGTGAATCACATGGTCCTTAAGCGAATCTGGGTTCCTCCCATTGACCTTACTTGTCAGAAACATAGAATGCCAGGATACTGCAACCATAATTGTGAGCCGGTTGCAACATTCCAGAATTGCATTCTTCCCACGTGACTGTGGAGAAGCCATTATCATAAATGCAAGAACTGGTCACCACAGCACCACTGTAACTTCAAGCAGTCACTAAATGAATATTCCTAAGTCAAGGACTATCTTTAACATGATTTGAAAAGGAAAAAAAACAAACACTTTTAGCCAACAGTGAAGTTTTCGAAGCCTTCTCAGAAAGTTAGATGGGTTAGATCTGGTTTAGAGATGCTAGCTAGGATTTCTCCAGGTTTTAAGGTAAAAAACAAATAAACTAAAATCAGCCACCACCCAATAATCTACTTGGTCTACTTCTGAACTATTGGAGGATATTCCACAAAGCCATCAGGAATAGGATACAAACTCTTTTTATTCATAGCAGGTCATTCAGGCCAATGGATTCCCAAAAAAGCTATGCAGGATCTGATCTTTACAAATTGAAGGCAAATCTTATGTGTCCCAGGATAATGTTGCAGGATCCAATCTGGGTCGATCCCCGGGACCAGAAGTTTGGTCTTCCAAGGTTTCGGAAGAATCCATCCTTGGAGATCTTCTCTCTCACCAGAATGTCTCTCTCTCAAATTCTGGTGAGACAGAAGTACCCTGAGATTGGGTTCCAGCACTTGTCCCAAAGCTTGGGAAGGCTAAACCTCTGATCCTAGTGACTGACCCAAATGAGATCCTGCAGGATCAAATCTTGTTCATGCTTGTCATGGAGTCCCATGTTCTGATTCAGGTTTCATAACCCGTAATTATTCACAAACTTGTTTTAAAAACAAAACCTATTTTATTGCAATGCTGGGAATTATTTTCATTCCCAGCCAGAATTAAGCTCAAACAGTTTCCCAAGATAAGCACACACCTTTCAGTTCTGTGAAATGCTACCAAAACAGAAATATCAAATTAACTAGAAAAGAAACCAACCGAAGTACAAGAAAAACCAACCGAAGTACAAAGAGCTTTAAGGATGATTCAGAACCAATTGAACTACTTTGCTTCCTGCAAAGATTTTGTCATCTTGGCCTGACTTTTATCCCTTATGGGAGGGGCAATCATCTCCCAGCTTTACGATTGAATCGCCCTTTTTTTTCAGCTGCTCTCGCCTTCTAGCAGCTCTGCACACATGTGCACTGGGACCCGGCTCTATTTGTTCCTCTGCCTCGCTGCTACCAGACTACAAAGGCTCCAAAGATATCACCGTACTCCCAGATGGTCCTGGCCCCATCTCTATATTGGATGCAGGACCCTCATCCGAGTCCTCTCCAGACTCCTGGACTGATTCCTGTTCTTCCCCACTATCCAATTTCGCTGCCGTCTGCACCAGCTGTCGGTGAACCATAACAACCTGCCAGATCCCTGTGACCTAGACTGATGGCCCAAACCACACTCCATAGCAATGGGTAGTCACATCCTTAGGAAGCGACATAGGGCAGGAACTGAGCTCACCTCAAAGGAGAACTTACCTTTCACTTGTTTTAGGGGTCTAGAATTTGGAGAGCTTCAGAGATATTTTCTGTTTTAAATAAAGGATGTTTCAACCCGAACGTTGTCCTTTTTGTTTTACGTTTGTGTGAATGGGCCACCTCTTGATGGACAAGGAGTGTCTCTAAATCTTGTAACAGAGATGAGAATCGGGGTTTCGTGTATGATCCCCAAACTGCATGAATCAAGAAAACTTTGAATAAGTGGTGGGACTTATCTCTGGGGGGATGGGTGGGATGAGCCTGCCTACTGAGATGAGGTGGACCAATGGTTGCTTTTGTGGTGTGGAGACAATTACTTGGTCCTCAACCCCCATAAGATCGAGGAGCTTATAATGGACTATAGAAGGAATATCCAGCCTTTGCTTATCAATGGAGACCGAGTGGAGCAAGGGGTCAGTTTTAAGTTTCTGGGTGTTACCCTAAAAGAGGACCTGACCTGGGGTGCCCACATTGCAGCCCTGGTCAAAAGAGCCCAGCAGAGATTATACGACCTGAGGCTTCTCAGGAAACAATAACCAAATGAAAAATTGCTAGTGACCTTCTACTGCTGCACCATAAGAGTATCTTAACTTACTGCACCTCTGTCTGGTTTGCCAATTGCACAGTGGCAGATAGGACAGCACCCCAGAGGGTTAATGTCATTGCCCAGAAGATCATGGGTTGCCCTCTCCCCTCTTTGGAAGAGTTTTATAGCTCCCACTGCCTTAAGAAAGTTCAAAACATTCTCAAAGATGGTACTGTCAGAAGTTAGCACCCATCCCTCTCCTAGAAAAATGAAATATCCTAGGAAATATTAAAAAGACAGAATATTTCCCCTAAAATGGCAAGTAGAAACTCAAGAGAGGCAGAAACTCAGCTTCACCATCTTTGCTAATGGACCATAATTCTGGCCTAAACCAGTCTATTTTACCGAACAAAGATCTACTCCAGGTAGAGCTATAATAGGAATTGCCCAAAGCCCTTTTGTAATGACATCACCATCCAGCCAGGCTCAACCAAGCCTGGGATTCCGGACAGCCTACAGAGTTGCCCTTGCATGGCCCCATGGGAGTTTGACATTCAATCAGAATACAAGCTCAAATTCAAATCCCAACAAAGGTTATAAAACCCAGGCACTCTCAGCATGTCCGCCCTTTTTTTTCACCCAGGAGCTGCAAGGCATGTGATCCTGTCCACCATTAAACCATCTTTCCAAACAGTCTCCATGTTTCCAGTGTCTTTTCCCCCACATGGAACTGAACCCAGAATGATAATTCTTCCAGGATAATAAAAACAAGGACAAATAGGCTGAAAAACAGCTTCTATCCCAAGGCAGTAGCTCTGTTGAATTCTATTGTATGGTTGTACACTGAAGATGGCATTTAATTTCGTTGTACGATGTGCAATGACAATAAACTAAAGTTAACAAAGCTAATTATGAGTTGTACCAAGAGAATCATGTACTACATGGTTGGAAGCGGGTTGTGGGACCATGAAGTGCTCACTCCTGTGTTTTGGGGATCAAGACAGAGTCAAGTCTTGGGAGTTTGTTGATCTCGTTGCCACCGGCACTTTGAAAAACCACAAGGTTCACATAACCGGAAGGGGGCATATCTTCAAGGAAACACGCAGGCAGAAGGGGAAAAAAACAATTTTGAGTATCATCTGATCTTTGCAAAGCCTGGTTGATTGTGAGGGTTGCAGTGTCTCTCTTGAAGCAGAAAGGGTTGTGCCCCCAAGAAGGAATCCAGAAATAATAAAAATGAAGGGGGGGCTGTCCTGTCTTCCAACCCCATGAAGATAACTAATGGGAGTTTCATGAGGACAAGGCCAGGTCTGCCTCATCCTGGAATCGTCAAGCAATCTGTTGTTATTTTTATTACCTTTCTTGTCAGAGTACAACATGTGTACAATGAGATTGGCTGAGCTTCCCTTCATGCAAAACCTCCCCCCCCCACACACACACACACCAACACAACTCACAGGGAGGACAGAAGTCCCTAACCCAGTCCCAATCTTATTGCACTATGTGACCTTGTTGCACGATGCACTGTCCCTGCAAGTCTATCATACTACGTTGACATTAACTTATTTTCCGTTCAGGAGTCTGACAGCCCACGGGTAGAAATTATTCTTCAGCCTGTCTTCTGACCCATGTCCTTTTCCAACAAATCAAACACAAACCAAAGGGAACAGAAACCTTTTAATGCTTCTGCAAAATAATTAGCTGTGATAAGCGCAAGCCTTGTCAAACTGTGCAAGACTTGCCAAAAGATAACAGACAAGAAATAATTTGCAAAATAAGAATCTTCAAAGACAAACTCAGGATACTGGAATGTCCACGAGGCTGGAGTTTCAAAATGTCTTTGCTTCCTGCAAAGAAGGTTCATTTCACAGCTGGCTTTTATCTTCTTGAAGGAGGGGCCATTACCTTGCAGCCTTACTCCCAAGTCACCTGTGCTGTTGTAGCTGCTCTTTCCTACGAGCAATCCTGCGTGCACACGCACTTGGCACAGGCTCCTCGGGAACCTCCTCATCGCTGCTGCCAGCTTCCCCCAATCTCTGAAGGCAGCAGTCCACTCCCTCATGGTCCTGGCCCCTCGTGTGAGTCCTCGCTCTCCTCAGCCATCCTCACCTGCTCCTGGCTAACCACAACAGCCTGTTGGTGCGGCTGGCTATGCTTCTCTATCTCCTTCCTGATGGTGGGAGAGTAAAGATGTGTTGACTGGGGTATGAGTTGTCCCTGAGGTTTTTCCTCACTCTTCTAAGGCAGCGAGTCCTAGTGAGGTCATCTAGTGGTATCAGGGAACAGCCCACAATGTTTTGTGCTATGCTCACCACCCTCTGTAGTGTCTTCCTATCCGCGGCTGTCAAACTAGCGTACTACTCCGTCATGCAATATGAAAGGACGCTTTCTCTTGTGGACAGGTAAAATGAGGCCATCAGTCATTGTTCCACTTTATTCTTTCGCAAGACCCTGAGGAAACGAGAGTTTCTGTTGGGCCTTTCTGGTCACCTGGGTTGTGTTGATTTTCCAGGTAAGATCTTTGCTGGGGAATTTAAAGGAGGAAACTCTCTTCACACAGCCCCCCTTGATGTAAAGTGGGGCAGGTTCTTCTCTCTTCTTCTGGAAGTTTTGTCTTGCTGATGTTTAGGTGCAGGTTTTCTAGGCACCATGAGGATAATTTTTGAACCTCCTCTCTGTACGCTGTTTCGTCTCCACCTGTAATGAGACAGGTTTGTTTGGCCAAGCAACTTCACCATCTGGAAAGGATACAAGCTTTTAATTCAGTCTGCATGGACCAGCTCAGGTCATCCCCATCTCTTCTTGTCCTTGGGATTGAGAAGATATCTGCATAGAGATACCTTATCCCAAACTGATGAATGGACCTTCCAAGTGGCTTTATCTAGAGAAGCTTAATAGGGATGCTCAGGGTTTTGGCATCTCCTTTCCAGTTACTGTTGACTGGCTTGGTGGGCTGAAGAATGGGATTGCTGCTTCTCCTACCTACCCCAAGGCTTAGACCAGGAGTGTCCAACTTTGGCAACTTTTAAGACTTGTGGACTTCGACTCCCAGAATCCTCCAGCCACACACACACATGGGAATTGAAGCCCGCAGGTCTTAAAAGTTGCCAAGATTGAAGTCTTAAAAAGTTGCCAGGGACACCTCTGGCTTAGTTCAACAGTATCACAAGTGAAGGAATATATACTCATTTCTAGAGTGTTGCAAGGGACACGGTGGCTAAGAGGCTGAGCTTGTTGATCAAAAAGGTTGGCAGTTCAGCGGTTCGAATCCCTAGCGCCACGGAACGAGCTCCGGTTCTTTGCTCCAGCTTCTGCCAATTTAAAAAATGCAAGTAGAAAAATAGGGACCCCTTTGGTGGGAAGGGAACAGCGTTCCGTGAGCCTCTGGCGTTTAGTCCTGCCGGCCACATGACCACAGATACGTCTTTGGACAGTGCTGGCTCTTCGGCTTTGTAATGGAGATGAGCACCACCCCTAGAGCCGGAAATGATTAGCACATATGTGCAAGGGGAACCTTTACCTTTGATAATGTTGCAGGATCCAAAGCATACAAGTTCAGCTCGGAAAGCCCGACAGACCCACACTCTGGAATCCCAAGTCACCAAGATCCTGTAAGATCAGAAGGATCATCTTGTCCTCAACATTGCTACCATTATCTACCATGTATGAATACCATGAATTTAAAGGTAACAAACGAAAGAGAGGTTACCAACGGTTTGCCTCTAGCATTTTTCAATACCAGTTGCCAGGAAAAACACCTAAGTCCAATCCTATTTGTAAGCTTCTCAAAGGCATCTGAGGAAACAATAAACCAAAACTAGATAAGTCCTTTATCTGATCCAATCTAGCTCTTCCTCCTACAGGGTGGAGCCAGCTAATTCTTGAAGAAAGGCTAAATTTAAGGTCCTAAGCAAGAGCAAAAAGCAATGGTGTAAAACTCGGAGACATTTTTAAATGGGCTGTACTAGTAAGAGGGGCAAAGAATCATCCTGGATAAAGTCAGAAAAAAAATATTTAAAAGGTTATTTTTCAACTTAAAGGCAGTGCATTCATTCCCTTCGCTTCTGGGGTCAAAGCCTGTCGACATGAATTCCATGGGTTGTTGAAATCCTGTCCTTTCTCCAAAACCACCAGGAGAGAAAACTTTCAATTTTTTGTGAAGAAATTCCTAAAAATTGCCCAGATCGGTGGCATTATATTTTTAGACCTAAAATTCATTTTAACCCTTCGTGGTTAATTAAACCATGTCTTAACATGTATAGTTTCTTGGAGGGACAAGGCATTTATCCCACAAACACATCTGGTTAAAACAAGAGTTTTGTCTTCTTTTAAATAAATCTTGACTCTCATTCAATCATGACTTCACACCTCTGTAAGCATCTTCACTGTAAGTTAAGTCTGCTAAGTCATTTTTAGTCCATCAGCTCTCAGCGTTAGGCCTATTGCTATTTTCTTATAGTTCTGGTGTTTTGTAAATTATGGCTTTCCTAATATCGTTAATCCCTATTAAGTGCAACTCTTCAGAAAAATATTTCGTAACAGCTTAATCGTTGATTCTGGTTAAACCTGCCTTAAGTTTAAAAAGTCTAAGAAGAAGCATTTTCTTTCTTTAAACACTGAAAAAACAATTTTCACCTCCTGTTAACAGCTTTGTAAAAATTATATTTACTGAATGTAATTAAAAAGAAAAAAGGAAATACTCCGAAGATATTTTACATGCAGAGTTCAGCACAGACATCTGACTTTTTTCCTTTCTTCTGTAATTCTTTATACTTTGCAGTTTAAATTTTCTACCTCATCTTTCTTATGTCATTTTTTTCCCTTTCTCAGTTTCTGGCTAGTTTTCTTAGTTAATCTCACCAACATTTTGAAACAATGTTATTTCTAAACTCTGAAAATTATTTGATTTCTATGGTTGCCCATCTCAGCAAATGACTCTGGGCAGCTGACAAATATCCTCACATTTATTTGCCTAGAATTACGGTTTCCTGCTTGCTTGTTTCAGGCTCGTGACTCAAGCAGCTACGGCCTTTCATATTCTGACAACATTTCCCTTTATGACTAAGTGGGTATATAAGCAGTAAATCCAAACAGAATTTGAAATTAACTCGTCTGATTATTAATGAACATCTCTCTTCTGACAGCAAGAATTCAGCCAACGTAGCTACCCTGAGAGTTAAAGAACACAAAACATGTACACAATAAATCCAGATTATTTGGTTTTAATTCCTTTGGAAGCCTCTTTGTGGAAATAAAAACTTTAAAGGACGAAGGGGGGCAGGAGAAATAATATGCAGATTCAGTCTTGAAAATAGGGCTTTGTTAAGAAGGCAGCCATCCTGGGGCACAAAAGCTGGTTGTCAGACAGATATGGTGAGGGTTGCAGCTGCTTCCATTTACAGGCCCAGCTTGGTCCTCCTCCAGTGACGCCTTTTGGAATTGTATCTGGAACAAAAGAGGCACAATTAGTAGGCGAGACACAACTCTGAGAGTCTAACAGACTAAAACCTGAATTGTCGAGAAGCTAATAGCAAGGAACGAAACTAAGGACTTTTAATCTGGAGGGTCTCTTTTACAAGGCAGAGGGAGAATAGTTTTCCCATGTCAATTTGTAACTCCCTTTCCTCATTTAAATGCACCAAAGAAAAAAAAAAACAAAACAAAAAAACACCAAACCTTGTGCGTTTGTTTTTTCAACACAAGCTGCTTTATAAATAGCCTTATGAAATGTAAGCACAAGGACAGGGCCCATGGCAAGGTCTGGCATTCCAAAATGTCCCCTACCCCCTAAAAAATCTAAGCACACAATTAAAGCATTAAGAGATGGGGATGTCACTAGGCCATCATCCTTGAATTGACCAGATCAATTAATCAAGTCTTTTAGGTTAAAATTCAATGATTTGCCCAAACAGACTGATCCAGGTGATTGCTTTTTAAAAAAAATATCTACGTACTAATTTCATTTAATGAAGATGCACATTTAGCAGGCTTCCAAATTATTTATTTAATATATTTATTATAAAATTTCATATTAAATTTTAATTATTTTTAAAATAATTACAAAATATTTTTAATTATATTTTCCATAAAAAAAATTTCAACAGATTTTTTTTTAATTCATGCTGTATTATCTGCAAACTTTGTTAAGAGGCTGGAGCGGCCCTGATAGATAAAGCAAGCAATAAATCTAAACTCCCATGGGTTTCATCACAGAAAACCTTCCTTAGATATTACAAGGTTACATTTGAGTTTCCTCTCAGAGAAGATAAAATCTGTTCTGTGTTTTCCCCATAAGGCTTGTCACTGTTAAAAAGAGGCTAATTTCACCAGGATGGAGGAGAAATCAAATCCCATATAACAGAATTGCTTTCAGCAGGGATATGGCAGTGTTTCCATGTAAGGGAACACTGCAATTGCTACCTGCTTCAGAAAATGTTCCTTTCTAAGAAAACAGAATTTCCTTTTAAGAAAGTAACCTTCCCTCATCTGACCTGGGAACAGACCTCAACATTTCAGTGCCAGAGAGAAACAGAATATTGGGTGAACGCACATGTCAAAATGTGCTTTGTTTTGCACAGAGAAGGATATTTATGTGAAAAGAAGCAGAAGGATGAAGAGAGCATGGCGAGAAAAACCAGGGAAGCAAAACAGATGATGAAACGGGAAAAAAAAAGATAAGAATATTTGTTAGATATTTGATTTGATATTTGGAGGCATATGCAGCACAGGTAAGTCAATTATAAACCTCATACAAAGTCAGCTCAATGTTATTTGTAGCAGAATTGGTTAAATAGTATTTATTAAATCTTTACATCATTAATATTTGGGGGACAATGAACCACTTGAAACTTCATGAAGGGGCTGAAGAGTAGTTTAAGAGAAGGATGCAACTGAGCTCGAGTCCAGTTTTCTTCCAAAATATAAAAATCCCAATGGGATCCGCCGGTGGGATCTGATAGCAGGCAGGCAGCTATTAAAGGGATCTGCTCTCGCAAGAGCTTTACCTGATCTTATTGCCAGTTTTCATGCGAATCCACTGGGGAATGGGTCGGTTCTGCTTCTGCTTCTTAGCGAGGAATCGCTTGATCTTGAAAGTCTTGTGGGACGACTAGAGATCAGGAAGAGAAGGAACATTGAAAACATTTTAAGCAGTGGCCAAGATAAGCGTTCAAAAATCACAGAGGCTTCCAACAATGGCTGACTGTTGACCTGGGAGGTGATGGATTCTTTTTTTTGTGTGGATGCAAATGAGGCCGATCCCTGTGTTGGGCAAGGAAGTGGACGAGGATCTCCAAGATCCCTCTCCAACTCATTGCCTTCTTTTAATGACCCCGTAATCCCTTGTGGGGTAGAGTGTGGGCAACTGAATGGCGCTGTGTGGTTTACTGGCTGGATGCCCTTCCTGTTGCCAATGCGGAGTTATATTCATCAGAAGATATAAAGTCATCGTGCCCATCTGCCTACCTAGGATTGAACTCACAGCCTCCTGATTGTGAGATGAGAGCTCCACCTCTAGGCCACGGCACCACTCTATTCCTTTCCAACTCATGATCCTGTGAATTGCTGGCCATTTTCAGAGTAAAACCTATTTAGATGCAGCCCATTTAACCTGCAGCTCCATGGCTGGATGATGCCCAAAAGGAAGCAAAATTATATGGAAGCATTATATAGATTTCCAGGCTAAAAGAGGAAAGTAAGCTGGGAAAACTGGTTTCCCCCACAAGGAAGTTTAGTCTCCCTCCATATGCACTGCAACATCAAAGAAGAAGCAAAAGTTTTTTTAAATTTTTTTTGTGAGCTGCGCAGTTGTGTTTTGAGATGGACGGCCATATACACACAAGATACACAAGCCAACGAATAAACAAATTATCTCTCTGAACCGTATAGAAATATAAATTAGAATGTATATTTCTAATTGCCATTTACTGAATAGTTTACTCCAGTCTTTTAAAACTCCCAACGTTATTGCTTGGCACTGAAATGCTGCTGGTGTGTTACCCACTGTGTGTTACACAAACACAGCCTGCCGGTGCATTTTGCAGCAATTTGAAAACGCCAATCCTAACCGTACAGATCTCAACCTGCTGAGATACACAACCTGCAGCATTATGGCAACATAAAAGGATTCAATACTTTTGCAAGGATATTGATATTTTTACTTCTTTTTTAAACTTCACCCAAGGAACACACCTAATGCCCCTGCCTGCCTGTTTTTCTTCACAACACCGTGTGGTCGGTTGGACTGAGAGAGAGCCCCCCAAATCACCCAGCTTTCATAGCTAAGGCAGGACTAGAACTCATAGCCACAAAAGGATTCAGAATCCAGAATAACAAGAGTTGGAAGGGACCTTGGAGGCCTTCTAGTCCAACCCCTCCTCGAACAAAATAAGCTCCTAGATTGGGTTTGGGAGTCCCATTGGGAGTCCAATCTGGCATTTTATCTGAGAACTCAAGAGCCTTTTTAGGCAGAAAGTCTTCTTTTAAGCCAGAGATCTCCGCACTTGGCCAAATATAAGATTTGTGGATTTCAACTCCCAGAATTCCCTAGTTAGCAATTTCCTCAATTCTGGGAGTTGAAGTCCTTAAATCTTAAAAAGTTGCCATGTTTGGGGAAACCCCCCCCCTTTTTTTTTTTCCTAAGCCAGCACACACCAAACTGACTTCATACGTAAAATGGGGGCGGGGGGGGGGAGGGCAGAATCCTGCCAATTCTCTTTCGGATCTAACTAAATCGGGGGGGGGGGGGTGTTGGACTAGATGACCTAACAAGGTCCCTTCCAACACTGACTACGTTATGTTTGAACAAACTCTCAATTAAAACACTGGGAGACAACAGATCTTGGTGGTGCCACATCCCATTCAAATCCTTTCCTTTCATGGGCTTCGAGTCGCCTTTTCCACCGAGAAGGGCAACTCTATGGTTAAGGAGAGGCCTACAAAGAACTGTCCCATTCAAGCGGCGGCTGGCGGGCGGGCCTGTAACCGGGCACACGCACAACGCTCCAGTTTTTATCCACGGTTCCCAATTTTCCAGATCGAACCGGGGGCTTTTCGCGGAAGAACCGGCCCGGGTTAACGGGTTCCCAAGAGACTCCCCGAAGGAGGATTGCGACGGATAAAACTCACCATCGTCCAATGCGGCCACCGGCGGTCACCGCGGCAGCAGACGAAGAGAAAGGCTAAGGGAAGGGGCGCGTGGAATGATGGGAAAAAAAGCGAACGAGTGGTTTTTTCCTGCGTGGGCTAGAAAGTCGACTCGGTGGCGACAGCGCCGCCCGCTCAACGTCTCCAAGGTGGAATTGCAGGTTTTTTTCAAGCAGGTAACGCCGCGCAGGTCAGAATACAGAAGAACGAAGAGTTGGAAGGGACCTTGGAGGTCTTCTAGTCTAAGCCCCTGCTCAAGCTCAATCTGAGTTTATCTGAGAACTCGGGGCCTTTTTTTAGGCAGAACTCAAGTCTTACTTCTAAACCCTTGGCAAATATAAGACTAGTGGACTTCAACTCCCAGAATTCCCCAGCCAGCAATTCTTTAATTCTGGTTTACAGCAAGATTGAAAAAAAAATAAATAGTAAAAACTGATTGAATTTAGCTGGGATCCTTTTATTCAATGTGCATTTGGATGTGCTCATCAGATATATTTGCAACCATGCAATAATTTGTGGTTTCTGACTTTGCAAGATTTTGCAGGCTTCCACTCCTAAAATTCCCCAGGGATTTTATTTATGTATTTATATATAGTATATGAAAGATATATATATATATATATATAGGCGATTATATGATCAAAGGAATGCAATCAAACCTTAATGGTGAATTAAACCTTTTTGTTGTTATTGTTGGCATGACAATTATGCAGATTTGCTTGAGCAAAATTTCATCCCATTAGATTTTTTTTCCACCATTAGATTTTTCTTCAGTGTGCTTTGGCTGCAACAGTCGCACAAATGCTACTTGAACATCCAACGGATTTAAATGGGGAAGAAAGGTCGGGGTGGCTGCCTTAGTGCACCAAAGAAGAAAATCTGACCCGAAACAGAAAGAAAATGTTTCCTTAGGTGGTGTTCAGAAAACTGGAGGGTAAATTAAGATGGAAACAGCTACCTTTAGAACAAAAGCTGTGTTATTTATTTATTTTTAAAAAGGAGGGGAAAAAAATATCCGTGTCTAATTGTCAGCGCTCTCGTTCAGGCTGCATGAACCACCCACGAAGCAGAGCCAAACGCAAAACTACCCTCTGAAAAATAATTCGTTTTTTGCCATTTGCTTGTGAGAAGCAAAAGAAAAAGAAAAAAAAAAACGAAAGAGAGAGAGAGAGAGAGAGAGAGAGAGAGAGAGAGAGAGAGAGAGAGAGAGAGAGAGAGAGAGAGAGAGAGAGAGAGAGAGAGACAGGCTCTCTCGCGACTGAACGTTATCGATGGCGTTTGGCTCCGGCTCCAGTCAATTGGGTGGATTCTGAGACCGCTGTAATCCAACCTTAAATCACCCTGGGGCGGATCCCAAGGACTGGATTTGAAGTGCAAACACTGTTTTGATGGGTTTTATTATTTCAAAGACAGTGCTTGTTACTGGGCTGCAGGGAGCCCACCTTCCTTTTCTGAGGCTACTGCTGCTGCTGCGATCTCTTAAACAGAGAATGCGTCGGTTGCACACAAGGTTGGGTTTTTGACTCTGCACATGGCTTGGAAACCAGGTACATCCCAAAGCATAGTTTCCTCTCCTCTCTCCTCTTCCCCCAAGGCACTTCTGGACTGTACAGTTCATCCTCTTTGGCTGCTAGTTTGGGTGAGTGCAGGTGAGGCCGTCACACCTCTTCTTTCAAGTTACTAGCCTCACACTCCGGCTTTTTATCTGCCCCTTGGTCGCATGGCTTGGGAGAGCTTTCGTCGTACGCGGACAGGCGGCTTCGGCTCCGGGCTCCGGGTTGGTAGAGCTGCATGGCAGGCCGATCCTGAAACGATAAGGGAAAATTTGGACTGGATGGCCTGCTTCCAGCTGAGCGAAGGAGGCAACAGTTCAGAATAAATAGCTAGAATATAGGTCGATAAAGGAGGATGTTTGTAGCTTAATGTTGAAATGAGGATATCCTTGGTGCTCTCTGAACTTAGGGATTTTCTTGCAGATATTTCATTACCCAAACTAGGTAACACCATCAGTGTTAGAAGGGAGGGAGAGTTTGTGGAAGGGAGGGAGGGAGGAAGAGGAGGAAGACAACAACGAGGTCCTTGGTGTTCATTTGGTTCTTTTCTTGCAGACCTTTCATTACCCATAACTACATAATATCAATACTAGAAGGGAATGGGGTTTGTAGAGTGGAGGGAGGAGGGGGAGGAGGAAGAGGAGGAGGAGGACGACGATAACTATGAGGTCCTTGGTGCTCTCTAAGATTGGTTCTTTTCTTGCATACCTTTCATTACCCAAACTAGGTAATATTATCAGTGCTAGTGAGTTCAACCAGCTCAACCTAGCCATGAAGTGGGCTGGGTGAACATGGATTAAATTAAGGTTTTTTTCAGGAGGAATGGTCCTATGACTCAGGCTGGGAATGTTTTAGAAAAAGTAGGGAAGTACGACACAGTAGTAAGCAACCCAACCAGAAATCCTATGGCCAATTGGAAGTTTTAGCATCCTCATCAAGAGGTCCTATGAAATGGACCTTTTAGAAGGTTAAAATCAAAGTCTATGCCCTTGATTAAAAACAAACAACCCCTCCCCAATCTGTCTGCTGTTTCTACCTCTTTGTCGTATCGGGAGAGTAATGAGGTGCTATCAATCTGCCTGCCTGAGATGGACGGCTAAGAGAAATTGGAAAAGATACGTTTAAGAAAACTAGGACTAGCACCTTGTTCCGAATCCGGTCTTTCTTGGCCAAATCGTCTCTTTTGTCCTCCTTGGTCCCTTTCTCAATTTTCTCTGGGTTGCCCACATATTCCATGAAGTCGGCTCTTTTCCCTTTTTCTCGCAAGGAGTCTCGTTCCCTTTTCACATCGTCCTCTTTCCTCCGGAAAACTTTCTCTTTCTCGAAGCGTTCTTTCTGCCGCCGCCGGTCTTCCTCCTGGCGCCGGAGTTTATCCCGCTGAATCCTCTCGTAGTCTCGATCGCGGTCGTATTCTCTTTCCCGGTAGTCTTTCCCGCACTCGTCTTCGAATCTGATGCAAAAAAAGAGGGAAGATTAAAAAAGGGACAATCTCTTCAGGAGTTGAATGTCAACTCATAAAATATTTCTATGGTCTTTTTAGAGTTGCCAACAGAAAGAGGGGGGAGGGGGAAAGGGGTTTGAAAGAGCAGCGCGGCAGCTTGGATATTGAAAGTGCATTCCATAAATAGTTTTTCAAAGATAGTAACTAAGTGACTGAAGTTCCTGCCACGCAAAACTCTAACTGGAGAACATGATTGATGATTCTTGGCTATGGAGGTGTCCCATTGGAGAATATGAATTATGATTCACCCCGGGGGATGGGGAGAAACCAGGGTCAAGGGTGACAATGAATTACGTGTCTAGAGTCGACTACACCCTGACAGTGGCGGACATGTTAACTCCCAATAAATCCTTTTGAAGTTTTGGAAGTTTGGCTCGAGACTCATGATTTAATTGGGGTAACTGCCAGAATCCTGACACATTTATTCATTCACCCTGGATTTTGCATGGAATTCCTAACAGAATATTGATCTATTTTTTAATTTTTTAAAAAAGAGGGCTTGCAACAAATTCCTTGATAAAGTATATCAATAACACAAAAAGACATCAGAAATTGAAATTTTCATTATATAGCTTCTCCCAGCATATGTTTCCAACTTAAAGTACTGTAAAACGATGTATGGGGTGTATGTGTATTTCCTATCCAGAGTTTACATTTTGGAATTTATAGTTCACGCTGTAAGTTAACCCAAAGGTGCTTTTTTTCCAAGAGGCAACTGGACTTTCTGGTTTTTCTTTGAAGACATTTTGCTTCTCATTCCAAGAAGCTTCTTCAGCTCTGACTGGATGGTCGGGAATGGAAGGGTTTATATTTACTGGGACAACCATGACCTGAAAAACTGAGAATCTCTACAAACACTGTAAGTTAACTCGACAATCTTCAAAGTTACTTTGAAATGGTGAGGCAGATCAAACAGTTGGCTATATTTTAGCTCTAGAAGGTGAATTTTGGGGAAAAGTTAACCAGGATGTTCTGAGAAATGAGAATACGTACTGCAATGGGTAGACAATTTTTTTGGTCTTTTCCTCTTTAACTTCACCATCAGAGCGCTTGGCTGGCATGCTGCCGATTGGGCTGGTGGTCTTGTCCTCCCTTAGATTCTCTTTCTCCAGTCTCTTGGCTTTTTCCCTTTTTTCAAAATCTCTTTCCTCCCTTTCCGGCTTCTTAAGTAGCTAGGAAAAAAACAAATTTAGTCCTCCTTACAAAACAGATTTTCTACTCTAAGTTAGGCTAGCAATTTGGCCAACTACGGACAGGATTAAATATATAACATCAGCACTGTCAGTTCTTTCCATCATAGATTGTTCTTCCTCACGGACCTATGTGAGGTGTAATTTTTATACTTGCTTCCTTGGGTCAAGCCAGTTGTGAGGTTCAAGGCTTTCATTAAGCCACTTCATACTCATCTTCTAAATTACTTATGTCCACAAAGCTACATCTTCCTTAGTCCTTTTTTTGTAAAATCAAAGCTAGAATGACTGGCCAATGGATTGCGTTAAGCCAAAACCCAACAGACCACACTAAAATGTGGCATTGGGTGCCAGCCTAATTGATATAATCAAGAGTGGATCCTACTGTAAATAAAAATATGCAGTATATTGGATAGCGCTCTGGACTATGTGGTACAGCAATCTTAATGACATTTCTATATCTATGAATTACAAGGGACTTAAACATAACACATGCCTTTTTACTTCAGGTATTCTCCACTGAGTTTCATGATGCTCCTAAATTACATAGGATTTGCTATCATATTCTACAGATATACACAAGGCACATGGTGTTTGTAAGTTACTTATCCTACAGGAAATAAGTTATACCTTAATCTTTGGTTCATCCTTTGATTTGTCCCTTTCTTTCTCTGGACACCTTTCTACTTTTTTTGCTTTTTCAGCTTCTTTTCGCTTTCTTCTTTCTTCTTCTTTCCACTTCCTTCTTTCTTCTTCCCTTTGTCTTTTCCTCTCTAGTTCCCGCCTCCTCCTTTCCTCTCGTTTCTCTTCTCTAAGCCTCTGCAACAGAATCATGAAATTAGTTTTTTTCCAACCAAAAGCATCACCTAATCTGATGTTAATTGCAAGTATTTTTTTCTAAATTAAGAAACATTAAGTTACAAAGCCAAAGTATCTAAACACTAAAATAATTTTCTTTCTTTAAAAACATATGCACAAGGAATTAAACCAGGAAATGGGTAGGAAAGGTAATTTCAAAACATTTTGGGTGGGGGGAATTTTCTATCCAATGAAAACTTGAGCATAACTCCCCAGAACAAGATTAGAAATATTAGTATTTACTCGTGAAAGAGTAAGGTTTAATTGGATACCATTTCTTTAAGTACATGGATAATTGAGCAATAGATCATAAAGCAGTTATAACTAAGGAATTATCATCACCTGCTTATTCTTCAGGAAGTTCAACAGAGGAGTTGTCTTTTTGGCTAAAGAGTTAAGAAAAATAAAGTGTCGGTGTTTGTATTTTTAAAAGGCCTCAACTGAAATTACTGCAAAAATATTATAAAAATAAATACATGTCTATAACATGGCTGCAAAGAGGATTTTAGAAACCTTTAATTTCCGTATTGTTGCCACTAAAGTTAGGCGAACAGCAGTTACAGATGTGCTGAATATGTTAAGAACATACCTATTAATTCTTTATTTCTTGCCTCTATTTCTTCTAATAAGGTCTCGGGGGTAGATGTTAATTTTTCATCATCAGCACTGTAGCTTTCTAAAAACTTCTTATATTCTGGATCTAAGGAACGATCATCACATACAGTTTATAAATACACAAGTTTAAAAAATACATAAATTGAAAATCACAAAGCCTATGATAACAGCCAGCCTGCTGTGCTGTTAAGACACGTGATCTCTATTGCGTTTGGATCACACAATTTCATCTTCTATAATCCAAAGCAATAATTTTTGTGGCAAACCTTCCATTACCACATTCATGTTCAGTGATAAAATGTTCTTTTCCTGAAACCAGATTAATCCCACGGCAGACAATTCAGGAGGAGAATATTTGTTTAATCTGCTGGTTAACGAAGGACACTGAAATGTGAAGAGTGAAAGGGGCACAGCCTTGCTGGATGCTTTCCAGCAGATTATACACCAACTTAATCAAAGGTAATGGTGAGAATTCCCTTATCTGGAAATGTTGAACCTGGCTATGCCAATGTTCTGACCCAAACCTGTTTCCAAGAGAACAAACACAAGACACAGGCAGCAGCACAACCTTTTAAAGTTTCATCTATGAATCCTGTTTCTTCAGAGATAAAAGGCTGCTTCTAACTAATTAGCTCCGACAAGAAAGAGCCTTGCCAAGTTTTTGCAAGGCTTCCAAAAAAACAACAGATAAGAAATAGTTTACAACATAAGTTTTCAAATACCAACTGTTATGTTCATGAGGCTGAGTTTCAAAACGTCTTTGCTTCCTGCAAAGAATGTTAGCTTCACAGCTGCCTTTTATCATCTTGAAGGAGGGGCCACTACCTTGCAGCCTTACTCCCGAGTCGCCCGTGCTGTTGTAGCTGCTCTTTTGCGCACGTGGCACAGGCTCCTCGGGAACCTCCTCCTCGCTGCTGCCAGCCCCCACAATCACTGAAGGCAGCAGTCCAGTCCCTAATGGTCCTGGCCCCTCATCTGAGTCATCACTCTCCTCAACCATCCGCACCTGCTGTTGGCTAACCACAACAACCAGGAACTGCAATCAGAAATTCTCAAGCTCCCCTTGTTGAAATTAATTTTAAGAGGAAAGAACAACCCAGCACTATTATTACTAACCATCATCAATGGTTCCAGCTTTGGCATCCTTTTTCTTACTCTTCTTTTTGGCTGCTTTTTGAAATGGGGCGAATTCCACGATGGCGGGATATTCGAGACCTGTTTATACGTACAAATACTTTTTTAAAAAAGAACTGCATCAGGAAAGGAAACAAGGGCTGTTAGTTGCATTGAACAGATTTCCAAAGTACAGGTAGGTTGCGTACTTTGGAGAGAGGCGCGGAGGTGTGGCCTTGAGAAGAGCCAGCAGGCAGCAGCTGCCTCTCATTCGGCCAAGCCGGACACACCTTGTCACCAATAGGAGGAAGAGATGATGATCAGCTGGGTGTGTGTGTAGCAGTGTGTCAGGGGCAGCTGGGGCTTCTGAGTTGGGGTACCAGCTGTCAACCCTGAAGCTGACCTGGGTGAGCGATAGGGAGTGGGAAATTAGAGATAGCTGTGGTTGTGTAGTCAAAATAAAGTTCTTTCACCTGGGAACCAAGATATTCTCTGGCTGGAGGAAGGAGGAGTGATGTCACCAGACCAGTGGATGCTGCTGTGACTGGTTCACGTGACTGATTGTTTGGGGTTCAGGGAAAAAGTTTTAATTAGGAAAAAACCAAGGGGCCCCTCAGAGTTCGTTTTCACCAGATACAGGCCAGTATATTGACTATTTCTTAGTATGATTTGATGGCTTAGTGTGCCCTATGACTTTTATTAAGTGTTGTATCTCATGATTCTTGACTCTTGATGAGTGTATCTTTTCCTTTATGTACACTGAGAGCATTTGTGCCAAGACAAATTCCTTGTGTGTCCAATCACACTTAGCCAATAAATTATTCTATTCTATTCTATTCCTTATTCCATCCCCTATTCTATTCTATTCTATTCTATTCTATTCTATTCTATTCTATTCT
>BLBF01000058.1:5400122-5434117 GCA_015471245.1 Laticauda colubrina
CTATTCTATTCTATTCTATTCTATTCTATTCTATTCTATTCTATTCTATTCTATTCTATTCTTTCCCTATTCTATTCTACTCTACTTTATTCTATTCCTTATTCCATTCCAATCCATATCCCATTCCATTTGATATTTCCAATAAAGCTATCATTTGCCTTGGAGTTTCTTGTTTGCAATGGATTACTTGGAATCCTGATACTAGCTGCGGTAGAGGGCTAGGGGTGGGAAGTCTTCTGCAAGACCAAAGCTGAAGGGAAGGCCTGGTATGGTGATTGCTGGATGAGATTGCTGAATGCCTTGGGTCTCTCCTTCAGCCCCAGCAATGCTGGCTCTGTCATAGCCAAAGAGCTGCCCACCGTGCAGGGTGGCAAAAAGGGCAGAAATGGAGGAGAGACAAAGGAAGCGCCCCTGTGGTCATGTATGGGAAATGACAATGGCTTGAATTTTGATGACATGATTGTAGGGATGTGGCAACAGCCATTTAACTTTGAGAACTGGGCGTTAAAGTACCCGTTCATTCAGAACTGCTCTGAATGGCTGCTGCACCAATTGGTCCTGAATTGAAGACCACAAAGGGGGTTGAATAAAAGAGGACTTTGCACAAGACATTCCTTAACATGTGAGTGGCCCCCCATTCTCATTAACAACAAGGAATAAAAGACTAACTGAAATGCGTTGTACTGGTCACACGATTGCTTCATTCAGATGGGTAGGAATTACGTCGCACTTTAAAACCATGTTACGTTTCCCAGTTATTTTATGACAGTTTCATAATATACAGGCCAGTGTGGTGAGATAACACACAATGCATACATTTATAATAGATGGGTGTCTAGGCTTACTGAATTAAAATGCTTTTGAACAACAATGACTATAACCTAACATAAATGATTTGTAAAGTAATTTTGGCTGCATGAAAAATGGTAAATAAGCAAAATAAAAAAAAAATAAAAAAAAATAAGTAGCATGATCCTACAGTTGGTGGCTGCTGATGTGGCTCTGCCACCAGAATTTCTTCAAAATCTAGGGTAAACTCTAAAATGTTTCCAATGTTCAACTGGGCAACTATTGCAGAAATTTTTTTTCCACGATTTCAATTCCATTATTTTCAGTGCAGAAAGGCTGTAACTACCATACAAGTGTGGTTCTCAAAACAAAATTCCTGAACTGATGCCTTAATTTTTTTATTTTTATTTTTTTGCATCTGCATCTGGATTGCCAAAGCCAGTTAGCTTGATCTACCTTGAAACCAAAAGAAGCTAAAACAGAATCCTGAGCAAGAAAACTGGAACACTTATTTGACTCTGTAAAATTCTCTTATTAATTCCCGAATCATCCCTAAACAAATGGGATTTTAGGCTAGTCCGTATCCTTAATAAAAAGCTAGCACAGCTTATCCTCTTCCCGACATCCATATTCCTTTGGGCAGCTTGTATGCTCCAAAGACTACAATTAACCCAAATTAGAATTGATATTTTTATACAATCAAGCGTCCAATTTTAGTTGACGCTGCAATTCTAAAATTATTTATTCAAAACCAAATCTGATACTTTACAGTTTAAGAAAAAGTGTGCCGAGCACTGAGGTTTCAATGATCCTAAGCCTTCTGCCTGCAAATAAAACTCTACCACCTCAGATTAATAAGATTATTGGTGTGTAATTATGCACAATCTGAACTACGTGTTGAAAGATCTTAACTTAGTTATGGTATGGAAGCAAATAGGTGGTTCCAGAATTACAGTATACTTATTGCACAAAAGTTTGCCAATATATATATGAACAACAGAGATATGATAATTGTAGGCTTACTTGCCTTTGTGATCAATAAAA
This sequence comes from Laticauda colubrina, assembly GCA_015471245.1. Lineage (NCBI taxonomy): Eukaryota > Metazoa > Chordata > Lepidosauria > Squamata > Elapidae > Laticauda > Laticauda colubrina. Next base: position 5,401,956 of record BLBF01000058.1, read on the forward strand.
ACATAACCATCAAAGCGATCCCTGAACAGAACTATGTCTTCTTGGTTTTTAAAGTTGATGTATGCTCTGGAAAACATGTGAGGATACAAACTGCAGAAGGACAAAAAATGGCAATGTGTAAGAAAACGTTGCTGAGTGGTGATTATAAATATACACAACACAGAAGGGTGTAAAAACTGAATGACAGACATGACATGCCATTGTTGCGTGCAACACAGCCAACCTTCCCCTTTTTTGTTCTTTTTTCTTTTGTTTACCTAGAGTCATTTGAAAAGAATTCAAAATAATCGTGTTCTGGCAGCGGCTGGAGATGTTCTTCAAGCTGTTCCTTGGTCAAGCTGGGAGGAAGGCGTCGAATCACTACCTTAAAGAAAAATGTTTCATCCTTTACAACAGGTGAAACATCAAAAAGCAATTTTTAAAAATGCAACTTTTTATAAAAAAAAAAACAAATTAAAAACATTAAAGTATCAAGTAGTTTAATTAAAACCAGATTATTTCCTCTCCTCTATTGTTTATAATGAAACTTAACTTCAGATGCCAACATGCCACTCAATGAAAATTTTCATCCACAGAGGCGCTGGGTTCTTCATTTTATTTACTGTAGAATGATACTGTAGAATCCTTCCTGGATCTAATAGCTTAATCTACCTATATCTTATGTATAACCATCCCCTCCAATACTGATGATGTTACCTAGTCGGGTCATGAAACGTCTGCAAGAAAACCACCAAACTCAGAGAGCACCCAGGAGCCCTCAGTGTTGACATCCTCAGCTCACTAACAGTGGGTGCAGCTTGAAGTATCACCACAAAGCAGGGCTGTCAAACTCCTGGCCTGTGGGCCAAATGCGTCATGTGCTGACCATGTCTGTGCCAGGTTTAGCGGGGGGGGGGGGGTGTTTACGTCACATGATACGTCACATGACACAACCGTGACTTGAGTTTGATACCCCTGCCATAAAGGGTTATACCATTTCAGGTTGGGAGATGGGGGGTGGGAGAGGATTTGGACCCCATGACCTAAGCAAAGTACAATAAGTTGCTATTGTTGTTACTGTTATTATATTATTATTAATATTATAAATATTATCACTTAATACTATTTATTATCATCAATATTATCACATTTCTATGAGTGCTACTGATTATCATTATTCTCTATTATTATCATTTATTACTAGTATTTATTATAATTATTTATTACTATTATTGGCATTATCAATATCATTCATTTATTACTATTATTTATTATATTTAGTAATTATTGCTTTTATTATTGGCATTATCAATATAATCATCACATATTACTATTGCTACTATCATTTATTATCATTAGTTATTATTAGTATTATTGCTATTGTCATTATCAATGTTATAATTATCACTTATTACTATTGTTATTATTTATCTTTAGTTATTATTGTCATCAATATTATCATTCACTTATTACAATTATTTACTATCATTATAATTAGTAATTATTGCTATTATTATTGTCATTATCAATATTATTGCTTATTCCTACTGCTACTACTACCAATTATTATTATTAATATTCTCTTCTTCCTCCTATTATTAGCATCACAACCTCTGTCAGCCTTAGAGGTGCTAATATTTGAAATAGACACTCCTGCTCGAGAGGGGGGTTGGACTAGATGACCTCCAAGGTCCCTTCCAACTCTGTTATTCTATGTTCTACTCTTGGCAAGGGAAATAAAGTTTTCTCCAAAATCTGCTCCTCCATCCATGGACATCAGCGAGATGGGGGTGATGGGAATTTGTAGTCCTTCCCCACCAGCGGGGGGCCGGGTGGGAAGGGGGCGCCCGAATATCTTCTCCCCCTTCCCCTCCCCTTCGGCGCACCTTACTGAGCGTCTCTTTCTTGTCTTTGGGCCTCTCGAGGCGGTCGGGCTCCCCGCCCGCCTTGGCGTCCGCCCCGGCCATGGCTGCTCCGAGGCCGGTGGGAGCAAGAGGCCCTGCCCGCTTCTCCTTCGGCCTGGCGTTCTCCTTGTCCTCCTTCATGGTGGGCGCCGCGGTGGGGAGTCGGGGCAGCGTACGCGGCGGGCCACCCTACCTCCTGGGCCGCAGAGTCGGCCCGCTCCTCTCGCGGGAAGAGCCGAAGGGAAGCCGCGACACCACAGCGCCCTCCTCACCACCAGGTAGGCGGCGCGACTCCGCCAGGCCGCGCGTTGCCACGGCGACCAGCCAGGGCGGGCAGGCACTCCACTTCCCAGCATGCTTTGCGCCTCTTCAGCTCTTTCGGGACGGAGGGAAAACAACTACAATAACCCTTTCTTTACCGGAATGTCACCCGCAGGCCACGCCCTCACCCCAGCTCCGCGAATGAGGGGGGGGAAACGTCGCGAAACGTCAACGTGACGCGACACGTAATGCCGATGTAGTGTTACCCAAATATACCCGCCTCACACCGGCATTACCTCTATGTAAAATAACTCTCCAGCTCGTATGGAGCCCAAAGAATAAAACAAATAATAATAATTAAAAAAAGGTTCGTCTTTCCCATAAAAAAAAACAGCCCCCCCTTCCGCTGTTGCAGAGGTGTTACCACAGCAACGGGGAGCGGAAGTGGCCGGACGCGCGGTGCATCCTGGGGGCCCGAGAACGGGAAGGTCAGTGTGGGCCGGGAGGGGGATCCGTGGTGCCTCTTGCTGCAGAAGTTCGATAGAATCGGGGATTAGTCGCGATGTGGTACGAAATTCTCCCCTCGGCGGCTATTATGTACGTGGGGCTGATCATCCCGGGGCTCTCCACGTACTACATCCAGCGATATATGAACAACGGCGAGGTGAGGAGCTGTGGACTACCAATCCCATCCCCTCTGTACTACCGTCCCCATCCGCCTGAGCCGGTGGGGTGCGGTTGATGGCATACATACATACATATACACACACATACATAGATACACACACAAATATACACACATACACACACATACACATTTACATACACACACAAATATACACACAAAAATATATACACACATATATACACATACAAACACATATACATACACACAAATATAAATACATACATTTATACACACAAATATAAATACATACACATACAAATATACACACACATATATATATACACATGTGCACATATACATGCGTATATATACACATACACACAAATATAAATACATATATACACAAATATACACATACAAATATGCACACACACACACATATACATATATACACACATACACACATATATATATACACACACACAAATATACACACAAATATAAATACATACACACATACAAATATACACACATATACACACACATGCATACACACATACAAATATCCACACATAGACACATATATACAAGTATACACATATACAAATATACATATATATAGATAGATATAGATAGACATAGATATAGATATACACGTACACACACACACAGAGAAGAGAGAGAAGGGGGGACTGGACCCGGATCACTTGAGGAGGAACTTTGCCACTTTGCTAAGATTTGGGTTTAAAAAGCAAGGAAAATTTTAAGGCTTTAAAGCAAGAAAAGACAAAAGAGTAATGCAGGAGGAGGAAGGAAGAAAAAGGCCTCCTAGGAGGAAGCCCCCAAGCAACATTAAATTTAAATAAATAAATACAGGTAGTTCTCGACTTACAACCGTTCATTTAAGTGGCCGTTCGAAGTTACGATGGCACTGGAAAAAAAGGGGGGAATTCAGGATTGTTTTTTTCACATGGCCGTAGCAACATCCCCGTGGTCAGATCATCAAAATTCGTGGGCAGCCGCTCGGCCTCCTTGAGAGTCAGAGGCACGAGTCAGCAGCCCTGACCTGCGTCTCCAGTGCATGGCTCGTTGGCCTGGGAACATCAGATTCCCACTGCCAGTTCAGAGGTTCCTTCCCCCTCACTCCCTCGCAGGCCAGGGAACACCCAGGAAGGGCTCCGATCAGGGGTGGGATTCAAATTTTTTAACAACCAGTTCTGTGGGCATGGCTTAGGTGGTGGGTATGGCTTGGTGGTCATGTGACTGGTGGACATGGTGGTCATGTTATTGGCTGGGTGTGGCCAACTCAATATCACTCACATCGAGGCATGCATCTCCTCACCTGGCCTCATGACTGTGGGATGCTGCAATAGTCATAAGTGTGAAAAATGGTCATACGTCACTTTTTTCAGTGCCATTGTAACTTTGAATGGTCACTCCACACAAGCAAAATACCAGCAAAGGAGGAGGAAAAAACTCCAGAGAAGTTTCTGAGACAGGAAGTCTGGTCCTGCCAAGAATGCAATAAGGGTTAACAGAGGCAGTTTCTGTAAGCAACACCAGAATGTTTCCTTCCTGCCTTCCTTACAGGATTAGGGCAGTGATTTCTTTTAACAAATGGTTCTCCGAACTGCTTAGAGTGTTAACAACCGGTTCTAGCGAATAGGTGTGGACTGGTAGAATCCCACCCCTGGCTCTGATGCCACAGTCTCCCGTGTGCTACCCTCCCTCCCCACGCGCATCAGTCCATCATCCGCTGCCGTTATCACTGCTGTTGCAGACACAGCTGCGCTGCGGCCCACTAGTTGGCAACCAATGTTCTTGTCCAACCCTCTCTTCAAGCAGGGTTTATTCAACATCTCTTCGTTGCAATTTTGCCTTACATCTGACTGTATTTTTTTATCTTTTTTAAAAATCTCTTTTCTTCTCCTCCCCCTCCACCCCCCATTGTTTTCCCCATGACTTCTGCTGTATTTCTGGGTACCTAGAATAAAAGAATGATAAAGACGACAGACGACTACAAAGCGTTGCTGAGAGAAAAACGTGTCTGTGGAATCGGATCTAAGGTTAGTTGAATGCAGGGGTCAGCAACTTAAAACACTCAATTTTGGAACCGTTTCCCACAGAAAACACTGGGAGCCACAAAACCTGGCTGGACGTGGCCAACTCGACGTCACTCCCACCCAGTCACATGACACCCCCTTGGCCACGCCTACCCAGGTTTTGTGGCTCCTGGTGTTTTCTGTGAGAAATGGGTCTCTCTCCCTCTCTCTCATATTTCTGTTTTTTTGTGTTTTATCTTCTCAGGCCAGGTGAGGAGTAACTGGGAGGGGAGGGGAGGGGGGGCAGCCAGTGCTGGGATCACCCAACAGGGAGCCACTGTCAAGACTCCAACAAATCCACGTCCGTTTTCTAGCCGCATCTCTCAGAGTAAAATATTGATTTATTAGGAATTAATATGTTGGCATTAGCTGGGTGCAGCTGACACTAAAATAGACCATTCATTTCCCCCTTGTCCCTGATCTCCCCCCCCCCCCCCCCCCCCCTGTCTATTCTCCACTGGGACCCATCCATAGCCAAGAGTCATCAATCATGCTCTCCAGTAATAATCTTGCGTGCCGACAATTTTGGGCTACCTAGCAGTTATCTGAAGCATTTCAGGAATGTACTGCTTTCCCCCCACTCCCTTTCTGCTGGCAGCTAAAAAGACCAAAGGAGTATTTTTTTGGTTGACAGCCACAGCCCAGGGCCCAAAGAGACGCATGTGGCTCCAGAGCCACGCATTGCTCATACCCTGTTTAAAGGAAACTTCTCGGGGGGAAGCAACCCAATTGCAAAGTCATGGCAACATCTTTGTAAAAAAACAGGTACGTCCTGAAGGAGCTCATATCTGCCCCCTCCTTTCCAAGGGGGCATGTAGAGTTAGGGTTAACCATCCTTTTTGGGGGTTTTTTTGTGTGTTGTGTGTTTGTTTTTTTTAATTGACTCAGAATTCAGAGTTATGATCCCTTCAAAGAACCTGGGTGATCCTAGACCAGTAAATATCCCCTGTGTCACCAGCTGAGCCAGGACTCCCCAAACTTGGAAACTTTTAAGACTTGTGGACTTTGACTCCCAGAATTCAACTCCCAGAAGTCCACAAGTCTTAAAGTTGCCAAGTTTGGAGACCTCTGAGCTAAGCCAACAATAAATTCTAATTCTTTTTTGTATAGTTACAAAGAGGCTTGTAAATCCTTAAAGTGCCCAGGAGTATAAAATAAATGGTACGATTTGCCTTTAATTTAGGAAATGATTTTCCTGATAGGATGATGGAGTGAGGTAACTCAAGTCTGATAAATAAACCCAAGAGCATCCTTTTGTTTGATTGTGACATAATTTGATTCTGACTTTTGTTTTCCTTGTCTTTTTATTTCTTCAGGGTCTGGAGAAAATCAACATCGACTAAAGCCATGATCTGATATTCTTTTTATTTAATGGAAGCATTTATAATATTAAATCAAATAAAACAGAACCTAAAACAAGCCTGCAGTGCATGGGTTGCAAACTTGGGAACAGAAAAATAGGATTCTAAGCAAGGCTTATTCTTAAGGCAATTTTTAAAATTGCTTTGGTTACGCCTTTTGAAAAACAATCAGATGAGCAAAATCATGAGTAACAAGCAGGCAATTTTTGTAGCAGTGGAAAATTGTCTCCCAGATGCTTCCACTCCACATGTGGCTTGAGGGTCTGCAGTGATAAAAAGAGAGTTAATCTTGCAGGAATGCCTGGGGCTGGTATGCAGAATGAGTCCGTGACTTTTGGAGAGGGAATCTGGTGATACTCACTTCTCCAGATCACTTTGGATTTGACATGGGTCCAGTAGACGTCGTGTGATTGGGCTACAGTTGCCCTGATTTTAGCAGGAAGAGAAATAACTGTAGTTAGAATTTCTGAGGACATTCAGGTAAGGCTGGGAATCTCCCATTGTCAGAGGTGGTATCCAGCTGGTTCAGACCAGTTCTGGAGAACCAGTAGCGGAAATGTTGAGTGGTTCGGAGAACCGGCAAATCCCACCTCTGACTAGCCCCGCCCCTATCTATTCTCCACCTCCCGTGTCCCAGCTGATCGGCTGGATCTTCCTGCACAGGAGAACGGAGCTAGAAAGCAGGTTAGTGGAGTGGGGAGGGAAGGGGGATTTTATAAGTGCTACGCCCACCAAACTACACCACGCCCACCAAGCCATGCCCACACAACCAGTAGTTAAAAAAACTGAATCCCACCACTGCATTGTGTTAATCCAATGTTTCTCAATCTGGACCATTTTAAGATGTGTGGACTTCATCTCCCAGAATTCCCTAGCCAGCATATTAATTATTTGGTGTTCTGAATAATATCCAGCTAAAGATTATAAAACAGTTCCTGTTTACACAACTAGAGGGTTTCAGATTAGAAGAGGCCAAGGGAATTGAAATCAATAATCTTCCACAATGCTTTTAAAATCCCACCCTCTCCCCTTGCAGAATTAATTGGAAAGGATATTTTCCAGGAATTATGGCTTCTTGGCTCGCCTGATTTCTAGCCTCATGAAATATCACCATTTTTAAAGAAAAGCAGCCAGAGTTCGAAATGCCCATAATACTTACACAAAGTAAACTACTGGGGGACAATGTAAGGGAGGTGGGAGCCAGGAGTAGATCTGATTCATTTTTAAGTTGGTGTTGGAATGAGTAATGGCCCCTTGAGGATTTCCAGAGCACTGCCAAATAAACAAGGAAGTAAATTAAGTAAATGAATAAACACCAAAGCTACTTCAAGTTAATTCAAGTTTAAAACAGAATTAATTGTATTTCTACCACATCCTTGCTCTTTGCCCTTTTTTTCACCTCAGTTTTGTGCCTTCGCATAGCAATAACTGAAATGAAACAATTGCCTTGCATGCCCAATCTTCAAAACAAACCCTATGGAAGTGGTGACTTTTATCTAGCACATTTTGCTTCGATGGGCCTTCCTGAATTCAACACTCATGAAGTGGAGCCATGGTTTACCCACCGTAGGATTGGGATCTTACAAGAACACGCTGACCTGAAGTTAAAACATTATGTAATCTCAGTGTAATTCAATCTCACTTTCTCAGTGAAAAAGTGAGCAATGGTTTTGTAGAGTTCATGCTACACAATTTTGGAGTGTGGGTAATATCAATAGCACTTAGATTTATATACTGCTCCATCGTGCTTTAGTGCCCCTAACAATCTCTATCCTCATTTTACTGACCTTGAAAGAATGGAACTTGTGGGTGCTCCAACACTGGGGTTTTTTAAAGAAGAGATTGGGCTGAAATGGTATTTTGTCTGAAATGGTATAGATTTTCCCACTTCAACAGAGGGTTGGAATAGAAGACCTCCATGGTCCCTTCTAACTCTTGTTATTCAGAGTCAACCTGGTCAGGATCGAACTCTTGGCAATGGGCAGTCTGCAATATTGCATTCTAACCACTGTGGGCAATGGTGAGTTCAAACAGACCTGAGGATGCTACGTTGCTCACCATTTGCCTGCAAGCAAGAACCGGTGGGAACACAGACTAGTTACTCGTCACAGGCTACAAAGACACTGAAGAGCTCTGGGACTAGAATTCAAGCAGACAAGTACTTGCCACACCACACTCCAGACTTTTAACTAGTTGTGCTTACCTGTAAAAGTCTGGTATTGTTTGGGGGAGTTTGCCAAAACCCCAGGGCAGCGGCCGAGTGAAACGAACGCGCTTCCAACAACAACCCTCGATGAGCAGCTCCAAGGATCTGAACTGGAGAGAAAAAACTTCTTTTTGTCGAACGCCTTAATGGTGTTTCTTTTCCATTACTGTAAACCAGCAAACTTTGTTTTGTTTCCCAAGCATTTAAAAAAAAAAAAGAGTTTATGTATCGTGTCCAGAATGAATGGCTTAACCATGGGTGAATGGATCAACCAAAGTTGGCTGGATTCACCCACTTTGCTAAGCATTTAGGTATAAAACTCAAAAGTGGATTCACACAACCCATTTATTTAAAATGAGAGAAAATGGCTTTTGGATGATCAGGACAACTGCTTACTTCAATGATACCTGCATTTGGGTTGGGTTTTTTTTGGGGGGGGAGGGGGCCATCGTGGAGGTAGATTATTATCTTTTTTTTCTGGGAATTTATTCACCTCTCATTGCCTAAAATCTGGACATTTCTTTTTTTTTTCTATTGTTATTTTTCACATTTTAATCTTAGCATTAACAGTACTGTGACATCTATTACATATACCAAATCTCATATAAATATATACATTTATATACATTCATATACATTTATGTATAATTTTCTTATCTCCAATATCCTTATTTCTCTTGTTCAACCAATTTATACCAATTATCCCAAACTTTGTAATATTCTGACTCTTCTTTATCTAATTTTAACATATGTTTATCCATTTCAGCACAATCTAAATTTTTTTGAATTACTAATTCCTCTGAAGGTGTGTTATTCTGTTTCTTACATTGTGCAAATGCTATCCTTGTTTCTGTTCATATATTAGTAGAATATATTTAATCTTTTTCCTATATTTCCCTTTAATTATTCCCAACAAGAACGATTCCAGTTTAAATTATCTGATCTTCCACTATTTCTTATAAACAACCGTGTATTTTAATGCAGTATTTTTGGCCTTCTGGGCACCACCACATATGGTAGAAGGTATCTTGATTTTGTCTGCATTTCCAACATTTCGGATTCATGTTAGGGTACATTTTCACCAATCTCATTGGTGTCAAGTGCCAACAATAAAATGTAAATATTTTCTTTATAAGCTGACGATCTTGTTAATGTATAATTTTTATTCCACATTTTTCCCAATCCACTAAGTCTATATTATGTCCTATATTTTTTGCCCATGCTATCATACAACCTTTTACTACTTCCTTCCAAAGCAACTTTTAACAAATAATTATACATCCTTGTTATGAATTTCACTTCGGGGCCTACTAAAATTTTATCGAATTGTTGTAGCTCAGTATAAAATCCAAATTCTTCTATGTCTTTTTGGTATCTGGTTTGCAGCTGAAGATACAGCCACCAATCTATGTTTATACCTTGCTTTTTTAATTTCTGGTTTTTTTTTAATTTTCCCTGAATTCAAACATTTCTTGCTGATAATCTTGTCTTATCTGGCTCAGTTTAGTGCTTCCAAAATTGTCCAAAATTTGGCTACTGCTGATCATTACTAACATAAAAACCCAATGATTATTGATGCTGAGAAAACATAAGGACTTCTTAACACTACTTGGAAAAGAGGAGAGAGAGAGAGAAAAAGGAAGATTTGGGGTCGAGTGGCTTTCACAGTACCTTCCTTTCAATTGAAATAAACAAAATAAAAACTTACCATAAACTGGCTGCCTGTTTTGGAAGGATGGTGTACTAACCGAAAGTTCATAAGGACTAGGTACCATTTGAGGCCGTACCCCAATATGGACTGGCAACATATTCTTACAGGCAGATTCGGGGGCTCCATCTGGAAAGGCGTGATTTGAACCCAGGATGGTCCAGAAAGTGAGAACGGACCCAAAAAGGCGATTCCAACAAGCCATGATGTGTAGAAACAAAAGATTGGCTTGCTCGATCTCTTGTCTCCAAAAACAAGTATGAAATATCCAAGCTCAGAAAGAAAGCTTGAAAAAGAAAAAAAGAGAGTTTGGGGTGAGTCATTAATTCCAGAACAGATTCATTTTCTACCCACGAGGGATGAAAAACTCACATGTCTGTTTGCTGAGAAGATCTCTGAGTTTTTATCTAGACCTAAGCAAAGAATTGGAGCATTGCTAGAAATTGATTAACTTTAGATATCTCAATGTCATGGATAGAGTTTCTGGAAGACCAGAATAGGGTTGATCTGTGATATAAATGGGTTGTATTTAGTTTAGATCAGGGGTCCCCAAACTTGGCAACTATAAAACTTGTGGACTTCAGCTCCCAGAAACTCACAGCACTTAAACCACCATGTTTTATCCCATAAAGGCTAAGTAGGGCCAGGGTTTATTCATTTGGATTGTAGACTGTTAGAACAAACAGAGAAGTAACAACATTTCATAAAAAAGCAATGTCAAATTTTCCATAAAAAACCCACATGCCTATTTCTGTGTAGTTACTGGTGGACAAAAGTAGATGTTTATTTCACTTATCAACGTAATTAAATAATTTTAAAATTGCCGCTATAGCTTAGTGTGATTCACACACTGTGTTATAGGAGTTGAAAAAAAATCATAGTAGATTAACTAACCAAGGGGTGTAGCTAAATGCATTATTTCGGCTAGAAATTATAGGAGATACGGCTTTTGAGAAAATTGTGGAAATAGTCACACTGTTTAAAGTCTGGCTAGTTTCCCAAAGACAGTTTGCTGGTTGTTGGAAAGACTGAATGATCCTTTTTTTTTTTTTTTCACAGGAATCAAGAGGAAGAAAGAATCTCTTTTTTTCAAAAGTCAGTCTACAAATTTAAGCTTGGAAATTGATTAAATCCGAAAGTTGGATTTCCTGTCAGAAGAGGCAATGGATGGGATAAAAAGGAAAATGGTGGTAAATGAATATTCTATTTTTAAAATTATTTTTATGGCTGTCTTATTCAACATGACTCAGGGCAATGCACAACAAAACAGCCAACAAGAATAGACAAAATTAAACAGCACACTGCAATAAAATGTTGCACACTGCAACATTTTAATTGACCAGAGAATGATTTGGAAAAAGAGAAGTTATTGTATTTTCCAAAATTTCTCAGGTAAAATCTTATTTTCAGACTTAAAAGCAAGATAGGTTCTTTGATGCAGGAAAGAATTTGCTAGCTGCTTTCTTGAGAATCTGAAACTTGAGAAACTTCCATATTTATTGGGTTATACTTTTCCATCATCCTCAGACCACCCCACAAAACTCTTAGCTTTAGTCTATGGAAATTCTCAGTCATCGAAGTCAGGTTCAAAGGTGGTATTCAACAACTTCTGACAGGTTGTGGAGAACCGGTAGCGGAAATTTTGCATAGTTTGGAGAACTGGCAAATACCACCTCTGACTGGCCCCACCCTCATCTCTTCTCCTGATTGGCTGGGTCTTCTTTGGTTGCCCTGTACAGGAGAATGGAGCTGGAAAGCAGGTTAGTGGGGTGGGAAGGCAATGGGGATTTTACAATACCCTGTCACGGCCACCAAGCCACACTCACAGAACTAGTAGTAAAAACATTTGAATCCCACCATTAGTCAGTGGCAATTCAGCTTGTCCCAAAGATGCTTTTTCATGAGGCAACTGGACTTTCTGGTTTTCTTTGAAGAGGTTTCACTTCTCATCCAAGAAGCTTCTTCATTTTGTTGTTCTCTTCTCCTCTTCCCTTCTATTGTTGGAAGATCTCTGAGGAGACATGAGATACAGCCAGATCATTCTGTTGCCAAATCCAGACAAGATAGTGAATACATAGCAGAATAACAGAGTTGGAGGTCATCTAGTCCAACACCAATCAGGAGACCCTATAGCATTTGGATGGCTGTCCAATCTCTTCTTAAAAACTGATAGTGATGGAGCACCCACAACTTCTGAAGGCAAGCTGTTCCTTTGATTAATTGTTCTCACTGTCAGGAAATTTCTCCTTAGACACAATTCAGAGAACCATTGGTCAGTATCCACATGGATATTTACTGAATTTCATTCAACCTACTCTGAAGTGTCCTGTCAGTGTGTGAGAGAGAGTTGAGGGCTGTTTGGAAACTGAAACATGGAAGCTGAAACAGTATTTTCTGTGTGAGTAAGAAGGAGACAGCAAGGAGCCTGGCCGTGGCTTAGCTGAACTGTTCTGTACTAAAGCTGCTTGATAAATTGAAACTGAAACTCCTCTCCTCTGCTTGTGTTTTGCATTTGGAAGAGATTTCTTTTCAGGTGGGGAGGGGGAGTAGAAAGAACTCCTTAGCATCAGAGAAGAGCAAGGTATCCAAAAAGAGAAGCCATCTCTGGTTGGGGGCTCAATTGTAAGGGATGTAAATTTAGGAAAGGTTACGTAGGTTTTGAAAGAGGTCAGGTGTCTGCCAGGTGCTACTTCTAGCAGAGACAAGAGGCGTATTCTTAAGACAGTCAAGAATGCCAATAAGGACTGTGATGTTGATGTGATTATCCATCTTGGTACAAATGATCTGTCCCAGAGCTTGCTAATAATACTATACGAAATATTGATGTGATGGTCATTTTGAAAAATCCTTTCTTAGCGAGCACCTAGAAGCCAGGAGGAACATACGTGCCAAATTTCAAGTTTGTAGGCTTTACACTTCTGGAGATTTTGTGATGATGCGTGAGGAGTTTTATATAGAGAGATTAATATGACATATAAAAACCCACAGGAAACATGGGAAACAGGGAAAATAAACAGGGAAAATAAAGCTAGAATTAGGAGCAACCAAAAGCATCCAAAACGCCGTTGTCCAGCGTTCCCTTGATTTTATCAGAGGGTTGAGAGAAGCCCCAAGGACACAACACTAATCCATTTCTTAATTTCATCTCTTGGACATTCCCACATGCCTGATCGGCCCCAAAGACCTCCTGTTCATTTAAGCACTTTTCCTTTAAGCTTGATGGAATGTCTTGAACATCAATGCCACAGAATTATTGGCTGGACATTGGTTGCCTAAGTGATGCTTGTGAGCAAACAACTTTGCAAATCCACAGCCGGAACCTTGATCAACTTTGAAAACTTGCATCCTAGAGAAAAATAAGGTTTGGGTTTGTCTCGAGAGTGAAGCAAACCAAAAAGTGTAGTTTGGGTTTTTTTTAAAGCAGGCAGACAAATTCCAAAGCCTCTTGGCTGGGTGACAGATTGACATTCCTGAGTAATCTCTTACAAAGAGCGGCTTGCTTTTTTTCATAGTGGTGGATCAAGCAGGCAATAGGGAGGTCTAAGAACACAACGTCCACGCATTGCATTTTCCTTCCACGCATGACAATTCCTCAAAGGCAACTCTAAAGGTAGTCAGGCACGTATTGGAAGGTGGAAATAAGGAAGTGTTGGGGGGGGGGATTTCTTTTTTTGCAGCACTGCTGTCGTGCAGGAAATATGGAAGAATGATACAAGGCATGGTTTGCATGCAAAATAACAGAGTTGGAAGGGACCTGAGAGGTCTTCTAGTTCAACCCTCTGCTTAAGCAGGAAACCCTATACCGTTCCAGCCAAATGGTTGTCCAATCTCTTCTTAAAAGCTTCCAGTGTTGGAACATTTGCAGTTTCTGGAGGCAAGTCGTTCCACTGATTAATTATTCTGTCAGGAAATTTCTCCTTAGTTCTACGTTGCTTTTCTCCTTGATTAGTTTCCATCTATTGCTTCCTATTGTGCTTTCAATTGCTTGGAGAATAGATTGAGCCCTTCCTCCTTGTGGCAACTGCTATCATGTTACCTTTAGTCCTTCTTTTCATGAAACTAGTCATAGCCAATTCTTGCAATGGTTCTTATGATTTAGCCTCCAAAACATTCTATGTTCAGTCCTTGGCATCTTCCGATAGGAGGAGAACAAGCTCGGCTTGAAACAATGGAGAGATATGAGAAGTTACCCCTTGTGGCCTTCAGGAAGCATGGTGGCATAGTGGTAAGAATGCAGTGTTGCAGGCTAATTCTGCTCACTGCCAGAAGTTCGAATAGAATAGAAGAGAGGAGAAGAAATAATAAGGAGTAGAATAGAATTGAACAGAACAGAATAGAATAGCATAGATAGAATTCCTTATTGGCCATGTGGTTGGACATACAAGGAATTTGTCTTGGTGCAAATGCTCTCATCAAAGAAAAGATACATTCATCAAGACTCATAAGGTACAACACTTAACAATACTCATAGGGTACAATAAGCAATCAAATCATACTAGGAAACAGTCAATAAAAATTGTAAGGATACAAGCAACAAAGTTACAGACATACAGTCACAATATTAATAGTAATAGTAGTGCAGGTTTAGTAAATAGTTTGACAGTGTCAAGGGAATTATTTATTTAACAGAGTGATGGTGTTCAGGAAAAAAATATCTCCTTGTGTCTAGTTGTGTGTAGTGCTCTATAGCATCATTTTGAGAGTAGGAGTTGAAACAGTTTATGTCCGGGATGTGAGGGGTCTGTAAATATTTTCACAGCCCTCTTTTTGACTCGTGCAGGATACAGGTCCTCCATGGAAGGAAGGTTGTTAGCAATGTTTTTTTCTGCAGTCCTAATTACTCTCTGAAATCTGTGTCTATCTTGTTGGGTTGCAGAACCAAACCAGACAGTTATAGAGGTGCAAATGACAGACTCAATAATTCAATTAATTCAAATAATTAATTCAAATAATTAATAATTTGAGTTGGCTCAGCCTTCCAAAGTTGGTAAAATGGGGACTCAGATTGTTTGGGGGCAAGAGGCGATCTTAGAGAGGGTTGTAAAATACTGTGAAGTGGTATATAAGTACTATTGCTATAATTCCCATAATCAGTAAGTTTTAGACCAATTATGGTCTGCGGTACTAGCAGCTGATCAGAAGGTCTTCTGTTACCTTACAAACTAGCAGATGTGTCACCACTTAAGATTTCATGATCACAATTAGATGATCTCCTATGATGTACAAAGGAATGGAATCAGGCACATAGGTCAAGGATTTACCTACAACCCAGACGTATATTTTTCCCAGTCTGTTTCTTCAGATTCTACCCATGTTTTTTTTTCCTCCCCTCCGTCTTCTACAAGCTGAAGACAGAAAGGACCATGTCACTGGAAGAGAAATACATAATAATTACGGAGGAGGAGGAAGATGATGATGAGGAGGAGGAAGACATCCAGGAGGCAGCAACCTCGGTTGTTGGTAGAGTGATCAAAGATGCTGTGGACCAAATCGTAGTCCTGCAGAAGGAAGAGGCAGGTACTCCAAGGTGGACGTGAAGGTGTCAGGGCATTGGTGTCTGACTTGGACTACCGGGCTCTAATTGGTACTCTTCTCAATCAACTTCAGGTGCCCAATACAAAATGCGAAATATTACTTGGATGAGGTGCACAGATTTCTCCATAGGAAGAGGTCTGTTGCAGATTGAGGACTATATGAAAGTAAGTTTCATGTTCAGTATCTATGAAGATTCTCCATCATCCGGGTCCTGGTTGTCCCAAAGGTGCTTTTTTCAGGAGGCAACTTGACTTTCTTGTTTTTTCTTTTGAAGATGTTTCGCTTCTCATCCAAGAAGCTTCTTCAGCTTTGACTTCCATTCTGTCAGAGTTGAAGAAGCTTCTTGGATGAAAAGCGAAACATCTTCAAAAGAAAAAACAAGAAAGCCTAGTTGCCTCCTGAAAAATCACCTTTGGGTATAGCTACTGATATATTTCAAGTTAATACCTTGTCAATCCTTTTCCACCCACCTTTCCTTTTTATTCATTTCTCCATCATTTAAGTAACGGGACAAATCTTACTTTATTTGATTGCTTATTGTACCCTATTATTAAGTGTTGTGTGTGATGATTCTAGACTCTTGACAAATGTATCTTTTCTTTTATGTACACTGAGAGCATTTGCACCAAGACCAGTTCTTTGTGTGTCCAATCACACTTGGCCAATAAAGAATGCTATTCTATTCTATTAAGTACGGAATGCATATTAGTGGGTTAGATTAGAAGATCTCCGAGGTCCCTTCCAACTCATTCTGTTATTCTGTTAAAGGCTACCAAACAAAATAAAACAGCTTTTTTTTTTCCCAAAGAGGTGCTTGTAACAGGACTGCTCTCTGATTTGCAATATATTTATCCTTTCAGACATGGGAACTTCACGAAAGTTGGTTACACTGGAGCAACTATCTCAACAACCAGGAACTCCAGTATAGCACCCGGTATTATTACCGAGTCCGCTGGAGCATCCCGACATGCAGGAAGCCCATCCCGCAAGCCACAGCCTGTGTCTATTTCGTCATTGAGATTTCCAAAATCAAACCCAAAGTGAGTGATTTGTGGTCCTCTTGGGAGGCAATTAAGCCCAATTGCGATGAAGTCATATTAGGGATGTTCTCTAAAACCCAAGAACTGTGGCTCCACCAAGAACCCTCCCACCAACTGTTGTGGTTCACTGGTAGCAGGTGTGGACAGCAGAGGTCTCTGACAGTGAGGACTCGGATGAGGCGCCTGTGTGTGATGTCGGGATGAGGCCAGGACTATCGGAGAGTGGAGTGCTGCCTTTGGAGCTTGTGGAGTCTGGCAACAGTGACGCAGAGGACCCTGGGGAGCTTGTGCCCAGAGTGCATGCACACAGGGCTGCTTGAAGGAAAGAGCAGCTGAAGCAGCAAGGGTGACTCAGGAGTAAGGCTGGAAAGTGTTGGCCCCTCCCATAAGGGATAAAAACCAGCCCTTGGGGATGGATTCTTTGCAGGAAGCAAATAAATTCTTTAGACTCAGAGTCCTTGTTGAAGCCCTGCTTACTCCGGTTTGTTTTTAAAACTTCTGTTGGTGGATATTTAATCAGTAATTAATCTTCTGTTCTTGGCAGTCTTTTGCAACCTTGAAAGGGCTTGCTTTTGATATTGGACAATTAGGTTTAAATGTCTTTGGGCTGGGAATGCCCTTGTCAACTCATAAAACATTTCGTATACACATTTTATAGTTGACAACAGAAAGAAGGGAGGGAGTTTCAAAAAGTAGGCGGCAGTGTGGAATCGAAAGTACATTCTATTCATATTTTCTTCAAACACTGATTAGATGACTGAAGTTTCTACAGCGCAAAAATCTAATTGGAGAGCATGATTGATGACTCTTGGCTATGGAAGTTTTTTGTTGGATGATACACCCAGAGGGGTGGGGGGGAAAGCAGGATCAAGGGTGACAGTGAATTATGTATCTCAGAATTGGCTACGCCCAGGTAAATGCTGGATTTAGAATGTTACCTTCAAATAAATATTTTTTAGTTTTGGGAGTGTGGCTTGAGGCTCATGATTTAATTGGAGTAACTGCCGGAATCATGACAGCCCTGAATTCCCAGCACTACATTAAAATAGGTTTGCTTTTATACAGAGTTTGTGTTAGTTTAATTTGAACAAGGCTTGAGTCTGAACACCAATAGAGAAAGAGCAAGCTGCAAGATAAAAACTGTGACCAAACCCCACACACTTTTAGGACTGATGATGTTTCCTAGTTTGGTAATGAGACGTCTGCAAGAAAACCACCTGTCTTGAAGAGCACCAGGGATCTGGGATTCTGGGACCAGAATCTGATCACAATAGAGATGGGAAATTATTGGCTTTTTATACAAGTAGTCCTTGACTTAAAACCAATCATTTAGTGACTGTTAAGAGGTTAAACTAGCCCCGTTCATAAAACTAATCTTTGGTTTTCTATCCAATACAGACGCTGCCGATTGAAGTATTTTTTGTGGTGGAAACCAATAAGCTCATTCACAGGTACGTTTGCACACCCCTATCAACTGGTTTAAAAGATCTGGGTTCCCACTTTGCCCTAAGAGGTATTTGTACTAGGTAACCTTTTTAATATAAAATGAAAAATGTGAGTGTAAAATAGAGTTGTTCTCTTTTTATACAGGCCAGGAAAAACTCGCTTCAAGGAGAAGTGGCTCAAAGATGTAATTGAAAGTAAGATTGTCATGATGGAGACTGTGAATTTTTAGTTTTGCTGGGACGATTAGAAATTAAAATCTCTATCACTGCTTTTGTTTTTATTTTTTGGTAATAAAATTTGAGAGTTGCCGTAATCAAACCCTTGTTTTGATCTCTTTGGGTCATTCGTGTCAATGTAGTGCAGGAAGAAGAAACTTTTAACCAAATTGTTTATGGAGATTTTCAGTCATCCAGGTAATGGATGCGCTTTTTCAAAAAGCAACTGGACTTTGTTTTTCCATGAAGACGTTTTGCTTCTCATCCAAGAAGCTTCTTCTGTTCTGCCTGAATGGCGGAATATAAATCCTTCCATCCTGCACCATTCAGCCAGAAGTAGCTTCTTGGATGAGAAGCAAAACGTCTTCAAGGAAAAACAAAGTCCTGTTGGCCTTTTGAAAAAGCATCTTTGGGTTTTAACCAAATTAAACCTGTAGTTTTAAGGCTCTTAAATTGGACATTTGCAGAAGATGGAAGAGATTATACCTGTCAGTCCATATTTAATGCAATATAGACTTTTCCCAACCAGAGATCCTTCTAAGGCAGGGGTCTTCAAACTTGACAGCTTTAAGACTTGTGGACTTCAATTCCCAGAATTCCTCCTCCGGTCATGTTAGCTAAGGAATTATGGGAGTTGAAGTCCACAAGTCTTAAACTTGCCAAGTTTGAAGACCCTTGTCCTAAAGTGTGGGAATGCTAGTCTCAAAATTCCAAGTAACTTGTAGTAAAGCAAGATGAGAAAGGGAGACTGGTCTAGAGAAGCCAGGACTGTGATTCAAATTTTTTCTTTATTCAGATCTTAAGAATATTGGACTTTGATTCAAGAACAGTCTGGGATGGAGGAGTATGTCTATTTCAAATGTATTAAATCAAGTGGATTTGGGGACAACAAACGGGCGTCATTTCTGCTTCGGCTCAAAGGTATTTCAAAGAATGGTCCTTGAATGACTTCAAAGAGTTGAGATGGAGTCATTTAGTTTAAGAGTTGAAGTAAGCCTGAAAAAACTCGTGCTCAAATCCACCTCTAAGTTTATGGAAAGCCACAGGATGAACCTTGTCATTCTCTCAGCCTGGATCTGCCTCTCTTGGCTATTGTCAGGATAGCAATGGAGAACGGTGGGCTCAGCACGGAACCTTGAGCTCCAAGAAAAGATGGAGAGGCATTTATTGAACAGATAGGAAACTGTTCTGACCAAGGCTTCCTGAAACCATAATTCAGCACTTAGTTGAAACAACTCTTTTATTTCAACGCTGGGAATTATGCTCATTCCCAGCCTGTAATGAGTCAGAATCCCTCGAGATAAGCACCCACCTTTCTCTCCTTTGAATTGCTGCCAACAACTAGAATGCCAAATGAACTATAAAAAAGCCAAACGAAGTCCAGAGCTTCAAGATTTAATCTGAGCAGTGAACAATTTTGCTTCCTGCAAAGGTTTCTTTATCCCTTATAGGAGGGACAATCACCTCCCAGTCTTACTCCCGAGTCGCCCCTTTTGTCTCAGCTGTTCTTGCCTTCTAGCAGCTCTGTGCATTGGGAACAGGCTCCTCTGGTTCCTCTGCCTCACTGCCAGACTCCGAAGGCTTTGAGGTCAGCACTCCACTCCCAGATGCCCCTGGCCCCATCTCTGCATCAGACGCAGGACCCTTGTCTGAGTCCTCCCCAGATTCCCGGACTGGTCCCCGTTTCCTACTGTCCGATTCCACTGCCGTCTGCGCAGGCTGCCTACGAACCACAACAGAAACTGGCACACCTCAAAAAACAACACATAGCCACCTGTACTTAGGGAGGGCATTTTAATTTTAAAAATAGTGGTGTACCATACTGGAACTGTGCAAAAAAGTAATGTCCAGAATGCATTCAATAAAGCTGTCCTTGATACTGGGGTGTAGTTACATTGGGATTTTCTTTTCTTCCTTGTTTCAAAACGTGGCTCCAGCTTTGCTTCTAAAGTTTATGGGGCACTCCAAATTTACAAAAAGCAACAGAAACTGAAAACTCCCACAATACGTGGCAGTTGGTACATGGGCTTTGAATTCCAACCCAACATATTTTATCTATAGATAAAACCATTGAAGAAACTAAAGGGTTAAAAACTTACTCAGATGGATATTCCATCTTCTATTTACACTTAGTCGAGCAGGAAATATATTTACTGATCCTCAAAAGCATTCTTGCTTGCAAAATGATATTAAATCTGCAAAAAAAAATATCTCAAAATGAAAAGAATATTTTGTGTTCCTATTTACAAGGAGTCTGCAGGAGACATCCCACACTTGACGGTCTGAGCCAGAGAACATGATTTAAACAATTTTTCTCTGTTTTTAATGATCCATTCCTATTTGTGTCTGTAGGAGGCAGGATGCTTATAAAGGCAACCATCAGTATTAAAGCTACTTCTGTCTTTTGGGTGCATAGAGTCAGACCCAGGGTATGTTCTGGCCATTTTTCACAAAACACACTCATCCTATAAGAGACCTTGTTGTTTCATTCAGGGCTTAATGTTTTTTTCTTGTCAAAGTCGATAGAAAACAGGTCTTCTCTCAACCCCCATAAATGGAAATCTTTGCTCCATTTGTTCTGATTTTCTTTTTTTTTTTTTTAAAGTGCTACTTTCTCAATCACAAAGAAGCAACAGTATCTCAATAGCTTCTGGGCATTATGGTGGTACCGATTGGCCTGCTTTGATTAATCTGACTTGGACTGCAAGTTGGAAAGACCCTGTGAGTTAGTTCCAAGGCCTCACCAGACTAATTAGGGTTCTGAAGCTGGATATCTTAGGGACTGTTTCTCCCCCAAATTCCCCATAGCACAAGCCAGTGTCAGGGCCCCACCCATCTGCCCATCACTAGGGAGGACACATCGTTCATTTCTCATCCTTGCTCTTAGTTTTTCGGTAGACCATCTCCCGGAAGCTGGCTAGGATCTTGTTTTCTCTCTTCCGCCTTTCTTCCTGGTTGAAAGACGCCAGGGCCCTCTTCTCATCCGCGCTATAGATTTGGTTCTCTTTCCGCAGACGGACCGCCTCCATTCGCCGATGCCTAAGGAGAGAGACGGTACCCATCGGTGAACGACCAACACTCAAGGCATCAACCAGTGACAAGAGCATTTGTCAACTCATAAAACATTTCTATGCCTGTTTTAGAGTTGCCATGAACAGGGAGGGGAGGGGGGGGAAAGGGGGGGCTGTATGCAACAAAATTTCATTTTAATGTATGCCGATTAGAGTACATTCATCATGACAATAAAGTTATTTTGGGTCTTCTATGTCTAAAAACTTACTGCATAGATGCACAGAGTGAAATTCCTAGATGGCATATTGCTGCCAAATGCTACTGCCAAACCATCATTTTTGATTGGACAGAAACAAAGGAATTCAACAGATGAGGGTGTAATCATGATGAAGTGCAATTCAATATAATTCAGTATTCTTCATTACAATTAGGTATAAAATACACGCAAGATCCAATCTAGTCTTTGTTCTGAGATTGCTTCTGGTGTTTTTGGAAGAGTTATTCAAAGTCAAGGCTAGCTTTTGGCCCTCACAGCAATTTTTAATCTGGTCACTTACCTGCTGCCACTCATAACGTAGCCGGATTTCTCAAAGGAAGCGATTTCTTCGCTGGTAAGGCCGATCTCGCCTCTCCTGGGGATCCGTTTGCCCGCCTTGACGTACTCAGCCATGGCAGCACCTTCACCGGGCAGCAAAGCATGTCCATAGCTTCAGGGGAGAAAGAGAATGCCGATGTAAATCACAGCAAGTACAAAAAAAGAGTTGCTTTCCCCCAGCCTGGTGTTGCAGTTCACCCTCTGTGTGTGATCTGAATCTACAACCATTCTACTCCCTCCTAGTCTGTTATCAGCCACAGAAGACAGCACTCACTTCAAAGGACGGTCGTCTTGAGAAGCGTGAGTGATGGGAGCTTCTGGGCCAATAAAATCCATGGAGTCTGGGTTTTCTGCAATAAATAAAGGAGAAAAAAAATCCTAAACCCAATGAAAGCTAAGGCAGTATGCATCACTAATAAACAATTGTGACAAAGCCTGTTTTATGAAAAAAAAACATATGTTGACTTAGAAAAGCATACCTCCTTTGGTCTTTTTAATTGCCAGCAGAAAGGGAGTGGGGGAAAGCAGTGCATTCTTGAAATGCTTCAGATAATCACTTTGACAGCCAAAGCTGTTGGCACGCAAAATTATTACTGGAGAGCATGATTGATGACTCTTGACTATGGATGTGTCTCATTGGAGAATATACTTCCAGGGGGTGGGGGGAAGACCAGGGTCAAGGGGGAAATGAATGATATATCGGAGTCAGCTACAAACCAGGAAATGCCAACATGTTAACTCCTAATAAATCAATCTTTTTTTACTCTTGAGAGATGTGGCTAGTGATTTGAATGTTGGAGTGTTGGGGGTGCATGTTGGAGCCTTGACAGCATAAAAATTACAATCCAGATGATGGATGGATGGATGGATGGATGGGTGGATACACAGCAAGAATACCCTCAATGGCCACTTCCTGCTGTATTTCGCCATTAGGCGGTGAGAGACTGCCATGAATGGTGGTGGTGGTAGGGGAATATTTGGGGAAACAAAATGAAAGCTGTCTTAAGAAAATTCAAAACATTCTCAAAGATCCATCTCATACTGGCCACACTTTTTTTTTTTTTTGAACTATTACCACTGACAGACGGTACAGGATAATAAAAACAAAGACAAATAGGCTGAAAAACAGCTTCTATCCCAGGGCAGGAACTCTGTTGAATTCTACTGTACAGTGCAATATTAATGCAATCTGAGGGGTTTTCAATTTAATTGTACAAATGTGAATGATGTGTTTGTGGTTTTTATTTTATGTATAATGTACACTGAAGATGGCATTCAATTTCACTGTACTAGGTGCAGTGACAATAAAATAAAATAAACTAAAAGGCTGCACCAACCCGAAACACAGCTCAAACTGGGAGAAGGAGGGAGACGCATACCCAACATGACTTAGACCAGTGATGGCAAACCTTTTTGTTGTGATATGCTGAAAGTGCATGCATGCCAGCACTCACAATGCAATGCCCCCCCCGTGCATGCGCACACAACACCCCGTGCCGCCCCCTTACCTACACTGCACATGTGTGTGCCTCCCAGCTGATGTTCAGCCCATTTGAGGCTTTTCAGCCTTCCAGGGCCTGTTTTCAGCCTCCAAATACCAGAAGTGATGAAACCAGAAGTACCGGAAGTGACAAAACGGACCTGTTTTTTGGCCTCCAAAGGCTGCAGAGGCTTCCCTCGAGCCTCCGGGAGCCCGAAAAAGGCCTCAAATGGGCTGAAGACCAGCTGGGAGGTGTGTGCATGTGCAGTTTGTCTGGGACTCGCGGGCCTACAAAAATGGGTCTGCGTACCACCTGTGGCACACGCGCCAGAGGTTCGTCATCACAGATTTAGACTGACCGTTAGGAAAACATCTTGGGGTTTGGTTATTGAAGTCCAGGCAGGGGAACGCAGGGGATTGTACAACCTAGGGATTTTGGTTTGCAATTCTCAGTTCTGGCTATGCTGGACCACGGATTATTTTTACTTAGAGGTTTTAAGTCGTGGCAGGTCGGACAGAATTATAGGCAATCCTTGACTTAACAAATGTTGGTTTAGTGCTCGTTCAAAGCTATAATGCCACTGCAAAATGTGACTTGTGAATGTTTTTCAGAGTTACGACCTTTTGCACCAATCCCAGGATCACACGATCAAAATTTGGACACGTGGCAACGGGCTCATACTTATGACCTTTGCAGTGCCCTGGAGTCATGTGATCCCCTTTCGCGACTTTCTCACAAGCAAAGTCCGTGGGGAACCCAGATTCATTTAAAACCAGGCTACTAACTTATCAACGGCAGTGATTCACTTAACAGCTGCGGCAAGGAAAGTTGTAAAATGGGGGCAAGACTCACTTAACAAAATGTCTGACTTAACCACAGAAATGGTGGGCTCAATCATGGTCCTCAGTTGAGGATTATCTGTATATCATTAATGAACAGGAATGATAAAGAGACAAAAGCATAAAAAAAATACAATCCAGGCGACCGGAAATAAGGATGTAAACACAAGAATATCCTTAAAATTTGCTAGTAAACTCCCAATGAAATGAGTTTGAGTTTTAGACTATTCTGAGATGAGTGCATGTCTTTTAATCAAAGGGATGCACATCACTTGAGTTTAGTTAGCCCTTTCTCAGTGGGAACCACATACTTGATCTCTCAATCCAGAGATCGTCCCCATGTAGAGTTCCCTCGTCAGAGTCTTCGCTGCTCGAGTCACTAGAATCCTTCTTACTCTTCTTACTCTTCTTTTTCTTGCTCTTTTTCCTGGCCATTAAAAGAGAGAGAGGATTTGGAGAGCCACCATCAGGGAAGAGAAAAACAAAATGATTACAATAATAAAATGGTTTGGTTACAGCACTATCTGCAAAGGTGCAACAGCAAGCTAGGATCTCAAACTCTTCATTCTTTTCTCTTTCTAGCTGGCATAAATAGGGTTTTATGTTTTATTTGCTCAATAACAATAACAAAAGCTGAAACTTAAGCCAGCGTTTTAGGACTTATTTCTATTAACAAGACAGATTTTGGCTTGTCCTTAGGCAGTTAAGGGAAGAATGATATATTTAATACAGGAAGCATGCAATTATTTTTAAATGGGTTCTTACTTTCTATGCTTCTTTCTCTTCTTCTTGGCTCTTTTTTTCTCCTCCTCACCTGAAGTATTAAATAGAAAAAAAATAGGGGGAGGGGGGAGACACAAGAAGGAAATCTTTAAAACCTGATTTTGTTTCCAAGAGAGATAAAAACTAGCACATTGGAGTAACCAGATTAAGGGAATAAATTAAAAAGATTAAGATGCAAATCTCCAATTCTGTTGCGAATTTTAAAGGACGAACTTAAATCAATGTCTTTCTCTTGGTCTGATAAAATAGGAAACAGTGAAACAGTAATACTGTTCCAGTAGTCAGTGAATCACACTGGATATGCTGTGTAAATAAATATGAACTGCTGTCCACAAATCTTAAAGTTGTCACAGCTGAATTCCCTGGTTCCAGATACATATATTGAACTATATCTGATAATTTTTTAATATGTAATTCCCTATTAGTTTAATGATACAATAACTGCTGGCACGATATACTGATTCTCTTTTCAGTAAAACACTTGAAAGTACAAGTACATATTCTATATTCTTGTAAAAAGACACTTAAACGTTAAACTGAACCAAACTCATCATATTCCTTTTTCATATCAGCAAAAATATGGATTTTTTCCCTCTGTATTTAATTCAAATTTAATCCAAATCAAGAAAGAACATTATTCCCAATTATCACCTGAAACTTACGTGCTGCAGCCTTTTTCTTCTTCTTCTTCTTCTTCTTCTTCCTTTTCTTCTCTTCCTCTAAAAAAACAAAATTTGAAAAGTGTCTGTTTTATAATTAGATAAACAATTCATTTCTAATATACTGATGAAGATTCTTAGTCATCCAGAGAGAATTCTCTGGAAGTTGGCAGACTTATTAAAAATAAATCCAGTTGCCAGGACTCAATTTCCAAAAAAAATCATTCTAATGTACTTCCTCTTGAAATATGATCCACTGATTGTCGGTTCCAAAGGTGCAAGACAGTTACAGGCAATCCTCGACATAACCCCACAATGGAACCCAACATTTCTGTACATTTGTTAAATGAGTTGTGTTCCATTTTATGACCATCTGCCACAGTTTAACAAATGTGAATCACTGCAGTTGTTAAGTTAGCAACAATCTGGCTTCCCCACTGATTTTGCTTGTCAGAAGGTTGCAAAATAAGATACCTATAACCGTGGGACACTGCAACTGTCAAAAATATGAACCAGTTTCCAAGCAATAGAATTCTGATCTCTTGACTGTGGGGATGCTACAACGGTCATAAGTGTGAAAAATGGTCATAAGTCACCTTTTTCAATGCTGTTGTAACTTTGAATGGTCACTAAATAAACTGCTGTAAGTCGAGGATTACCTTTAAGTACCCCTCTTTTTTAAAAAAACAAAAACCTTTATTTCAGAGCAATATAGGGGAACAGGTTTATCATGGCCCTGTTGGGAGTCTGAATCCAAGGAGGAAGATGAACAGCTGGCAGGGAGCGGAAGTGTGGCTCTGTTGGCTGTGGAGGAAACTGGGGAAGGGCAAAGTCTGGCTGGGCAGAGCAAGAGAGAGGTAGAACAAGGGAGAGGGAGTTCAGAGGAAGACCCAGTCCACCCCTTTTCATCCTAGGGCATGCAGGGAGGAACGGAGAAGGGAGCAACATGAGTTGCATGGCTTACAGGGGAGGAAAGGGCCCTGATTCCCTTCATTAGCTACAGCTAGGAAGGGAGCTTAAGAGATGCATGCTGAGAACGGTGGTTGCTGGGTACAAATGTGAATTTATCTTGCGTTGACTTTGGTTATCTGTGTTCCTGGCATCCTCCCAACTGTGTTGAATTACTGCCGTTCCTTCATGTCTGAAATTCATTCTCCTGCCCTGCCAGACTAATTACCTCATTTTGCCTTGTTTGGACTTATAATTACTGTTTTTGTTGACCATGTTTTGGACTTGATTCTCTGCAGCCAAAGGCTGTTCCTAGGAGAGTTTTTCTCTGGCCAGAAGGTAACCAGGACATTGCGGGCAAAGTTGGAGTTAATAAAGGGACTCCTACTAATTATCTGTGTTGCCTTTGTGCCATGCCCGAAGTTATCACAAGGTTGTTGCAGCAAAAAAGCATCCAAACCACATCTATAGTTTTCAGAGAACACACACTTTTCCTGAGTTAAGAAGCAGCAATCTGGAATTATTTTGGACAAATTTGGAAATGCCATTTACACCTGAAAATAAATGAGTTCCCCACAGATATTTCTGAGGTAGTCAAACTTTATCTTAAACACATTGCAGTACCTTCTGAACTGGACTCGGAGGTGCTGCTTTTTTTAGATGACCCATCTTCGTCTTCTGCGGGTGTATGTTCATCAGAACTAGATTTAAAAAGCAGAATTTAATCTTAAAATCTATCAACTAAAGTGTCCAAGGTGAAATACAAATGTAACTTAAATTAAATGCAAGTTTTACTCTGGCTCCTGAAGTTTTGGTGAGAGTCCCCAGATTTCAGGTGCTCCTAGTTCGCCTATTCGTTCTCTCTCATTTAGTCGTCTGTGCAAAAAATATATATTTATCATCAGAATTGCAGGAAAATGAAATCTTCACTTCAAATTGAAATGTTAATGCGCAAATGGAAAAGTGGTGGAGAAAGCCCTCAGATTTTCAAGAAAAGGACTGCAATTCCTTCCTCAATTATCCTCCTAGGGCTGGCTAGCATTCTGAAAGCCTTCTGCCCGGCTTTTAATTAACTTTTAACACTGAATTTTAATCAATAAATTAAATCACAAGGATTGCCTTCTTAAATTTTATATCCTATTTTTGAGTTTTAGTATTTTATTTATACTGTCCAGACTCCCTTTTTTAGGGAGATGAGCAAAAAATTTGGTCAAATAAAAAATAAATCTGTCCTGTGTTTTATCCTGGAACTTATCAAATACCCCCACTTTATTAATCAATAGAGTGTAATAGAACAGAATAGAATTCTTTATTGGCCAAGTGTGATTGGACACACAAGGAATTTGTCTTTGGTGCATATGCTCTCAGTATACATAAGAAATGATATACTATAATAATACCAATATAATACTAATACTACTAATATATAACAGATCCCTACAATACATACAAAAGAGTTACAAAGGAACAGAAAATCATTCGCTTCCGTAACATATGTTGTTGGGAACAATACTGCTTCACCCACCCAAACGGGGCGATAATCCTTCCCTTCCAGCAGCTACGAAACATACACATGCCCAATAATAATAATATTGAAAAAGGAAAATATTTGTAGCTCAGGGTTGAACTGTAGGGCCCTTGATGGTCTCTGAACTTGGTTGTTTTCTTGCAGACCTTTCATTACCCAATTAGGTCATGTCATCAATGCTAGTAGAGAATGGGCCTAGTTCTCAGTTTATATGCTTGCTCTAATAAAACAAGAGTGAACCCCCCTCCCTTCTTGCACTAATGATGTTACTACTTGGGTAATGAAATGTTTGCATGAAAACAACCAAGCTTAGAGAACACCAAGGACCCTTCAATCTTATTAACCCCCTCCATGGTTACCCTTGTTGTGGGATAATAGTAAAACAGTAAAATAAAATAGTAATAGGAGTAATAGTAATAATGGTAGTCATAGTAGTAGTAGTAATAGTAATATACACAAAAAACTGTACACAGCAAATGAGACAACAACAACAACAACAACAACAACAATAATAATAATAATAATAATAAAATATAAGGATGATGGCAGCAACTCATATCAACCATTAGTGCCAGTCTATCATATTTGTGATACATTTTTAAATGTTCAGTTGACTGAGTTTCATATTTAATAAGATAATATAGCAGTAGACATTTTAGTAGTAATAGTAGCAATAAATATTTACTAGTATTAGAATAGAATAAGAATAGAATTAAATAGAATGGAAAAAATAATAAAATAATATTAAGAATAATTAGAATAGAATAATGGAATGAAGAATTAGAATAGAGTAGAAGATGGAATAAGGAGTTAGAATGAATAAATAAATAAAATAGAATTCTTTATTGGCCAAGTGTGATTGGACACACAGGGAATTTGTCTTAGTGCAAATGCTCTCAGGGTCCATAAAAGAAATGATACATTCGTCAAGAATCACTATTATTAATACTATTATTACTTTTACAGTATTTATTGTTTTATTTTACTGTTTTTACCCCACAAGGGTAACCGTGGAGGAGGTTACTAATAACACTGAGTGTCCTTGGTGTTTATTATAATCATTGCTATTGTTACTGTTATTACTATTAATAGTAATGACAGTAATAGTGAGAATAGTAACATCGTAATAGTAGTAATAGTAATATAATAATAACAGTAAATAATATTGGGTAGGACAGGAGGACCCAAAGCCCAACATCTGGCTGACAGCGAGACCAAACATAAACAAGTAGAACCACGGCTTTTCAACCGTCCCCGCCACTCGCCTCTGACGCAGCGACTCCTCCTGCTCCTTGCCATAGTGCTCCGGGTCGTGCCGGTAACCGAAGTGATGCGGGCGTCGGAAGCCGTTGCGCTCCCGAGAGCGAGACCTGCGGCTGCGACTGTGCCTGGACGGGGAAGGGCTGGCCGAGCCACTCTCTCGTCCCCGACGGGACCCCGGGGAGTCCAGGGGGCTCCGCGAACGCGAAACCGGCCCCATGGCGGGCGCCGCTGCTGCTGCTGCTGCTGCTGAGGCGGCCAGGCCTCGGCAGCTTCTGTAGGCCCCAACATCGCGACTTCCGGTTTTCTGACGTCACATTCGCAAACCGCCATATGCTCCGCGCGTTGCCTCCGATCTTTTCGGAAGATTCACTTCTGGCCCTAGAGGCACGAAAGTGTAAGAGGTGCGCGCAAGTCTTCAATTACGGCGCCGCTTTAATCCGATACTCGGGATCTGGCTAGTGCTAAGCGCGGTCGAGCAGCTTTTCTGAGGAAAACCCGGCCTGTAGCCTGAATATCTTCACAAAGGACGCCCGAAGCACTTCGGACCCTTTCCTTCGCAGGACAGTCCTGCTGAAAAAAAGAAAGAAAAAAGAAACGGTCCGTCGGTTTACCCCTTCCCCCGTGCCTCACTTCCGGCCCGGTGATCCGCGCCCCGCCGTTCGATCTTCCCTCAGCCCCTTCCCCTTCCTCATAACAAAGCCATACAGGCTCCTTTTCGGCTTCTCCTACCCTCCGTGCGTGGGAGAAGAACCGCTTTCCCCCACCACTTCCGGTCGGTGCGCTCCCTCTTTCCGTCCGCCCGGCTCCCTTGGGCAGCTCCGCTGGAGTTCCGCAAGGCGGTTCCTTTGTGCTCGGATGGGCTACCGCCGGTGAGACGCGATGGAGCCGGGCGCCATGAGCGAGGCGGGTGGCAAGACTGCGGGTAAGAACTGCCGTCCTCGGCCTCCCTCGGAGAGACCAGGCCGGAGCACGGGAGCCGGGAACGGGGCGGGGGGGGGGGGAAGAAACCCGGGCTGGGCGAGCGATGCCCGCCCGGCCTTGTTCGCGGGAGGGCGGCGGACGCGTGGCCAGGCCGGGCTTGGCCCGGGCTTCCCGCTCAGCCCCGAGCTTGGCTGACTCCCGCATGCTGCCAAGCGGGCGAGAAGGCGGCCGGGCCGAAGAAGCTGTTTTGCTTTGAGGCCTTCTCCCTGCTCAGCCAGCCCGGCTGGTTGCGGTGGATACGTTTTCCCCGATGCTGCTGCGCCCTCCAACCGGCGCCTCTTCGATATGGGAAGAAGGCTGGCTCCCTCCTGCACGAGCCCCCAAGAAGCCTGTGGAGCCTCGGGCCGAATTGCTTTATTTCGAAACACCCCCTCCCCCAAATTCTCCTAGGATGCGTCTCCCAAAGGTGCTTTTTTTTTTTTTTTCCTTCCAAAAGGCAACTGGAGTTCCTTGTTTTTTTTCTTTGAAGTCCTTTCACTTCCCATCCAAGAAGTTTCTTCAGCTCTGACTGGATGGTGGGCTATGGAAGGATTGATATTCCTTGCAGACAGAGCATTTGCAGCCTTTTGGATGGGAAGCCAAAGGTCTTCAAAGAAAAGGACAAGAAAGTCCAGTTGCCTCCTGAAAAAAATAAATAAGAGTACCTTTGGGACAAATGTCTACAGAGATTTTCAGTCATCTAGGTAATCGTGGTTGTCCCCAAAGTGCTTTTAAAAAAAAAAAAAAAAAAGAGGCAAGTGGACTTTCTGGTTTTTTCTTGGAAGACATTTCGCTTCCCCTCCAAGAAGCTTCTTCAGTTCTGACTCGATGGTGGGAAAGCTTCTTGAATGAGAAGCGAAACATCTTCAAAGAAAAAAGCCCAGAAAATCCAGTTGCCTCTTCAAAAAAAAAAAAAAAAAAGCACCTTTGGGACAACCAGGATTACCTGGAGGATGGAGAATCTCTGCAGACTTATATGATCCTATCAACTTCAGATTGGACACCTGCTGGAGCCATGGAGGGGGGTTGATCTATGTGGGGAGTGGGTTCTTTTTTTTTTTTCTTTGCAAAAGAAGGGAGTTGGGGACTAACCTAAAATCGTTATTAATGGATAGAAACTTTGCCATAATATATTAAAAGGAGGGGGGCAGTGTACCATATTCTTTATTTATTGGTCAAATTTCTACAGCTGCCCATCTCCCCCCCCCCCCCCCCCGAGTTTCTGGGCATGATATAACTAACAGTAAAAAACTTTCCATGAAAGCCATTTAAAAGCAAGGGGCATGAATTAAAAGCCAGATCACCAGAGGGAAGATATTAAATATAATGCAAGTCAGAGCACAGGCTCTATATAAGTAGAATTATTTAGCTTAATTCTTTGAGGTTGTAATCCACATAGGCTGGGCTGGTATACAAGAGAAGGTTTGGCTGGTTTGTGGTTGACAATAACTCTTAAAACAGTTTTTCCCCCAGGGTTGGTGTCTGTATGTGTGGGGGAGAATACACTGCATATGTATTCTGGCAAGAGCATCGCAATTTTAGTGGTGAAAGTTAAGATTTAAAGCTCAAAAATTGAATCGAATAAACAAAGTCTTTCAAATGGGAAAAATGCCCATCTTCTCATGCAAATAAAATAATAGGAAGGTAAGAACTTGCAGTACTTTAACAGGAGCTGCTTGTAAAGATGAGTTAGTTGGTGGCTTTTGATA
>BLBF01000058.1:5450184-5473231 GCA_015471245.1 Laticauda colubrina
TTATTATTATTATTATTATTATTATTATTATTATTATTATTATTATTATTATTATTATTATTATTAACACACTCTGATGCTAAGAAGTTCTACTTCCCCTCCCCACCTGAAAAGAAATCTGTTCCAAATACAAAATAAAAGCAGAGGAGAGGAGTTTCAGTTTTAGTTTAATAGCATCAAGCAGCTTTAGTACAGAACAGTTGAGCTAAGCCATGCCTAGGCTCCTTGCTGTCTCCTTGCTCACACAGCAAATACTGCTTCAGTTTCTAAACAGCCCTCAACACTCACACGCTTACAGGATGCCAGCCAGATGAATACTGATGGATGCTAGTAGGCAGAGGCACAATTTCCCTCCCCCCCTCTTATTTTTCTCCCCCAAAACTGATCCCGATCACATAGTTTCGAAGTGAAGCATGGGTATCGAGCTAGTATGAAAATAAAAAATCATTCAATATTTGCAAATTTTCTTTTTTAGATTTTAGTTCTGGTTAAGAAACTTGAGAGTTTGGGATTAGCTTAAATCAGGGGTAAGCAACTCTGGCCAGTTTACGACCTATGGGCTTCCACTCCCAAAATTCCTGAGTCATCCATGCCAGGCCATCATCTGACTGTGAGTGTTGCTTCAGCAGGAAACCCTAATCTAGCCAGTTGTAGTTTATTCAGACAAACCAAGATGTAACCCATCTTGGCTTAGTTGGGGTTCCTAAACCATGGGTCAGAGTTGTCTGTCAATTTCAAGCAAGATAACCCTGCCTAAAATTAAGTTACAGGCAGTCCCCGACTCAAGGCTGTAATTGAGCCGAAAATTTATGTTCATTAAATGAATTTTGCTCCACTTCATGACTTTTCTTGCTGCAATCATTAAGTGAATCACTGCAGTTGATAAGCTAGTAACCTGGTCGTTAAGTGAATCCCACTCGTTGATTTTGCTGATTGGAAGGTCGCAAAAGGGGGTCATATGACCCTGGAATGCCGCAACGGTCATAAATACGAACCAGTTGCCAAGCCTATGAAGTTTGATCCCATGATCATGGGAAGACTTCAAAGGCCGTAACTGAAAAATGGTCGTAAGTCACTTTTTCCCCAGTACCGTTGGAACTTTGGATGGTCCCTAAATGAACTGTTGTAAGTCGAGAACTACCTGTCTTGATGTTCCAGGTTCCAAGTGAACTTTTCCTTCGTGGTATTGGAAGAAATATCCATCTGGTTCAGTTCCAAGCTGGGAGAAAGACACTGGAGACATGGAGGCTGATTGGAAAGATGGTTTAACGATGAAGCAGAACCACCAAGTCCATGGTTCTGCTGTAGCTGACCACATGGACTTGAGAGGAAGGAGTTTTTATAACTTCTTTTGAGCTTTGAGCTTGAGCTTCCTGTTCCTGGTCAAGAACATGTATTCTATTGGCTGTTGTCAGACTCTCATGGGGCCATGTAGGGGTCATATTTGTCTGAACTAAGCTTGGTTGAATTTTGGGCTGATGCAATGAAGAGGCTATTGTGGAATTTGCTTATGAATAGACCTACCTATCTCTTAAGTTCTGAGGGCTATTAAGAAAAGTGGGGGCTATTAAGAGTGCTTCCTGCCTCTACAAAAAAACATGTTTCTCTGTTTCTCATCTAGGGAAATATAATGTTATGCCTTTTTAATTTTTTCTCAAAATATTTTGTTCCTCTAGGGGAGGGGTGGTTGCTAATGTTCTACATTAGAAAGGAATTTTGATTCTATTTCTTTGTTACAGGGATGGAGACAAGGAAGCTCATCACTGCTACTGACAACCAATATTCTGGCATGCTTTTGAAAGCACTGGACGAGCAGCGAGGCCTCGGGCTTTTCTGCGACGTCACTGTGATTGTGGAGGACCGCAAGTTTCGAGCCCACAGGAACATCCTTTCGGCTTCCAGCACTTACTTTCACCAACTCTTTGCCGTGGCGGGACAAGTTGTGGAGCTCAACTTCATCCGGGGGGAGGTTTTTGCAGAAATCCTCAATTACATCTATAGCTCCAAAATTATTCGGGTGCGATCGGATTTGCTGGACGAACTGATTAAATCGGGTGAGTTGCTTGGGGTCAAATTCCTTGCCGAACTGGGCGTTCCTCTACAACAGGTGAAGAACATGTCATCGGAGGCCAATCCCAGCTCTTTGGAGGTGCCCATCTTGGAGGCAAATGGGCCCAAAGCCCAGAAGCCCCCAGCACTACTTGAGACCCAATCCATCAAACTTGGGAAACCTATCATTACAGAATCTTTTTCTCTATACCGGGAGCCGTGCGAATCCACCAAGATCACCATTAGTGATTCGGAGGATGAGGATGTTGACGACGATGTCATTTTCTGCTCTGAGCTGGTACCGTCTAAGGAGCGTTCGGTGGAGACTAAAGTCATAACCCAGATTCCACCTTGCCCAAATCCCACTGGGTCTTCTGAGGTAGCCAGCTCTACCAACAATCATTCTCTTCCTCAATCAGTGGCACCTCCACGGCTTGACTCCTCGACTGTTCTTCCGAATTTGTCCGAAAAACAAAAGCCTCTTGATGTTCTTCCTCTCCCAGCTCCAAAGACCATGACTCCAAATGTTGTCGTGCTCAATGCATCGCAGGTTGGTGTTGCTCCGGGGGTCAGTTCCTCCCATGAAATAGAGGTGTTGCCAATTCCCGAAGAGAACCAGCAGCCATCCACCAATGATTCCTTCACTGACATGGAAACCAACGTCATTGATGAAGAAGAAGAGGAAGAAGAAGATGTGGAAGACGATGACGACATCCTGGGTTTATCCAGTCCTGGTTCGGCAAGCAGCAGTTCTCTGGTCCAGCAGCCCACAACTCCCAAGCCTGCTGTTGCAGCCGACAGCACAGCCACCCAGAAGAAGCAAGTGGTGAGCTTCCCACCGGAGCCCGCCTCCCAACCCAATGAGTTCAAGATCCTGATCTCTGACGTTCTTTCTGGAGGCCTCAAGGACACGCCCCCAAATGTCGCGCCGAAGCACATCACTGAAGGGCAGAAAACTATCACATTAGACAAAGCAACGGAGATTGAAAGCTTGTCCACCGGCTGCAAAGTTTACGCAAACATCGGTGAGGACACCTATGATATCGTCATCCCGGTGAAAGACGAGGCTGATGGAGAAGTCCACCTGGACAACATGCCGCGCACCTCAGGCAACGACCCCAACCGCAAGCGCTTGAAAGTCAAGCATGATGATCACTACGAGCTGATTATGGATGGGAAAGTCTACTATATCTGCATTGTATGTCGGAGGTCCTACGTCTGCCTGACGAGTTTGCGGAGACACTTCAACGTACATTCCTGGGAGAAGAAATACCCCTGTCGTTACTGCGAGAAGGTTTTCCCTCTGGCGGAGTACCGCACCAAACACGAAATCCATCACACCGGTGAGCGGCGGTACCAGTGCTTGGCTTGCGGCCAATGTTTTATCAATTACCAGGTGATGGCCACTCACCTTCGATCGGTTCACAGCCAGGATCCTTCAGGGGAATCCAAGCTGTACCGTTTGCATCCATGTCGGTCATTGCAGATCAGAAATTACGCATACATTTCAGGGAATTCCAACAATATCCCAGTCACCAATGACAATACCCTGGTTTATTCTGGCACTCCTTCAAAAGAAACCCCTCAGGAACCAGTCCCGAACCAACCAGCGAAGCCAATGACTTGGGACGACATCTTCGTCCCACAAGCAAATGAATCCCTCTTTAAACAAAATCCTTCGGACGGCACCTCCGAATTTGAGTTCGTGATACCGGAATCTTACTGAAGGTTGTTGCTGAAAATGGGGGGTGGGGAGGGGGAATAGTTTGTTTCGTTATCAAAAGAGGGAGGAAATTTTTTGTGATTGTTGGATGGTTTAAAGGAAAAAAAAACAAAACAGAGTTTTCTCAACGGGCCGCTTGGAAGCATCTAGAGAGCATCTATTAACGGAACACGTCCACGTGCTGCTTCTTTGACCTTTTAGCCTATGGTAGTGTGTTAAAATTAGATAATGTGTAACTTTTGAACTTGTGAACAAAAAAATATTGGTCAGGAAATAAAATGATACTTGAATACAGGTTACAAGGCGCTTAGGAAGTTAGGCGTTTCAGCGTTTATTCATACGGATCAAAATCTAAAGTTACCGTTTCCCCCGTTAGGTGTAGAATAGCAGGAATATATATCTCTTCCTTGAACCACTTCTTATTTTCATGTTAGCACTTTAATGCTGAAAGGGGTTCCATTGTGACTACAAAACAGACACATAGCTATATTTTCTTGCTGATGGGAAGCAGGAAATGTTGTCCCCTCTCCCCTTTTTAAAAATAGAAATCAGTGCGTTCCTGCAACTGAACATTATAAGGGTCCAAATCGTGCTTGCTCTCACGAAACCAAGTTTTAACGGCGAAAGAGGCATAAGTCATTTCTTGTTGGCTTTTTGAAATAAGCAATTGTACATTGTTGATAATGCATGTGGGCCATCCTTAAAAGAGAAGGAAGACGCTTTCTCCATGGAAAACATTAATACCCATTTCTTATTATCCCCAGGGATTAAGATAACTCAGTGGCTGGACCATTGTATTTCACCATTTTTTATTTTGGACTCAGTAGGGTAGATGGAAAACATTACAAGATCAGGATCTTTTTCTACAGGAGAAGCTGGTTGGCCATTTGGAATGAACCTTAATTCCCCCTTTCCCCTGTCTTATTCCCTGGGAGGAAAAAAAATATTTAGAAATCTAATTGTGTAGATTTCTGCCCAGAACAGTTCAGAAGCTTCCTACCAAAGCAGCCTTGCAAATGATGGGGTGTTGTTGTTGTTGTTGTTGTTGTTGTTGCTCTTTAACTGAGTGGATAGGTTTTTTTATTTTTTAAAAGAGAGACTGGTTAGTTCATTTTTTTACAGCAGCCATATGGAGAAGGGGTTGGCTATATTTTGGAGTGGGGGCTAGTCGCGAGTTTCTTTTTGTGGTCATGCTTTCCTTTCGTTGCAAATTGGGAATATACTTTTCCAGTGCTTGGCGATAAGCAAGGTCTCGATTTGAGTAAATAACAGAAGTGGTCAAGAGTTTGTTGTTTTTTTCTTGTGTCTCAAACAACCTCTTGCCTTTTTTTTGTAAATTATAATATTTGGAGTGGGTGTTATAGAAGGTTGAAAAGGACTGTGATGAATAAAATTAGTTAGCAATTGGTGGTTTGTCATGGAAAAATTTCCTGTCCTCATCACTTTAACTATTTTTTTCTTCCTTCTTCTTTTCTCCTTTTCTGAAGTCTCTATTTTGTATTCAAAGTAGTCATTCCTAGTCCTTAATTTTGTGTCATCTTTTTCTTTCTTTAATGTTGTTTTCAGCCAGGAAGTGAATGAAATTCCGCTGTGAAGTAAAAATGAAAAATCATGTATGAAAATCACAATGGAAAAAGAGCCGATCGTGTTTCTAATAATGGGAGAAAGAGAAGCGAATGCCTTTTTTTTTTTCTGTAGAGTTGAGACTACGTTTGATTATGGCTGGAATTTTTTTGGGTTTTTTTTTATAAATGGAAATGATCTTTTGAAATTGGCATTGCATACTTAAGTGAATAATTTGTGGGACTTTATTCAAAGAAATACCCTCACCGTTAGTCGATCTCCAGTATATTTTTGTCCTCTTCAAGAGACACCGATGTGTCCGTAGCATTTTATAAGCTAAGTGAAACTTAACTTCATTCAGCTGCCCACAGCAAAAGGTGTTCCGTTTGCTAAGTAACCTACTATGTTGCTGTATGTCAATCAAACTTTCAGCTTGAATATGCTACTCCCCCTGCCACTCAGAAAATACTGATGACCAGTAATTAAATCTGCCTGTTGAAAATGTCTTTTTTTTTTTAATTTGCAAACTGAAAGGCAAAGTTTCAAAACTGTTTATCTTGTTAGAAAGACAACTCTGCATTGTAGTTTGGTTTTCCTAGGAAGGAAACTCTCAAATTTCCAAAGTTAAGGTGTTGAAAATATTTTGATTGACACCATTTCATGAGTTTTTTTTTTTTTTTAAAGCAACTCATTGAAAAAATATACCCTCTCCTTTTTCAGTTTTTCTCTTTTCCATTTTGTAAAAAGATAATGGCATCGGCTCTGGAAAGAACGCCTCTAAATTCCATTACTAAATGAATTGTTTCTTCCTCCTCCCCCACCAAAAAAACCTCCCACATTTACTAAAGAGATGAATGTGAAGTACATCCTTCACATTCACATTCACATTCACATTTTAGAGCAGAAATCTAAAGCGAAAATGGTAACAGTAGGTTAATTCATTCCAAGTATGTCTCTCTTGGAGCAACAAGTGCTTGATTTTGTGTTCCTCTTGAGTTTGGATGTACCAGTGTTATAAATTTTCCCTGTCCTAAACAGAGAATGCAAGAATCCCTATTTTTTATTTCTTTTTAGGTTCTACCTAAAAGAAAACTTGCATGCAATATAACAGAATGAAAAAATTAGCAGTCACCAATGGTGGGATTCAACCGGGGTAACAACCGGCTCAGTGAATGAACACTTCCAAACTAGGAGAATCCCACCAGATTGTCACATTTTCTGGATCGTTGTAGAAAAGATATTCTGCATCTGAGAGAATTCAGATAGCCATACCTGCCTGAAGTTTGTATACAATCCAATATTTTACCACCTTGGGGGGTTTTTTTGCGCAGATATTTCTGAGTTGTGAATTCGTTATTTGGGGGGCAGGAGAAAGCTCGATTCCTTTTCAAGGGTGGCTTTGCACCTAGCACGCATTCCTGTATATGATGAGATTAATAAGGAAAAATAATAATAATCTACTTAATTTATTTCCTCCCAAAGCATTATCACTTATTAGCAAAATGAAAGATGCAAAAAAAGGGGCAGTGGTTTTATTTCAACGACTGTTTTTACAGAGCGGTATTATTATTTTATTTTTAATTTTATCAATACAGTACTGTAATGTATATAGTTGTACAGCTTTTTCCCCCCTTAACATACCTTTTCTGGGAATTTGTTGTTCTGCTTTTCATTAACCAATACTTGACTTTTAGTCCTTAGAGCTTTGTATGGCAAAATAAATAAATAAATCCTTTCAATTCTGTGGAGGTGCAAATGTTTCTTTCTTTTTTTCTTTTTACAATCATGGCATCCTTGTAATTTGGAATCAAATCTCTTGACCTTGCGGGATAAACTGAAAGGCATCATTGCTTTAAGTCCACGTTGTTGGTCGAGATAGGTGGTTCGGATCCTAAACCAGTCTGCTCACCAATGGTTTTATATATACAGCTAGTCCTCGACTTAACAACATTCATTTAGTGACTGTTGGAAGTTAACAAATGGCACTGAAAAAAGTGACTTATGACTATTTTTCACATTTAATGACCGTTGTGGTGATTCACTTAACAGCCACAGCAAGAGAAGCCGTAAAATGCAACAAAACTCCCCTTTACTGTCCCGCTTAGCAGCACAAATATTGGGCTTGGTTGCGGCCATACACCAAGGACTTCCTGTACCAGGTAGTCCTCAAAAACCGGTTGCTTACCCACTGAAGTTACAACCAATCCAATAAAAATGGCTGCAGGATTTGCGTCTGGCTGGTTTAAAGAACAGAAGAATTAGGAGCGACAAGATAGCAGCGTTCCAGTATTGACTGGGGCTGCCCCAGTCAAGCTATTCTCCAAAGCATCAGAAAGAACAACAAGAAACAATGGATGGAAACTAACCAAAGAGAGAAGCAACTTGGAATCAAAAAGAAAAACTTCCTAACAGTGTGGACAATTAACCAGTGGAACAGCTTGCCACCAGAAGTTGTAGCTATTCCATTACTGAAGGTTTTAAAGAAGAGTCTGGAGACAGTCACTTGTCTGAAATGATATAGGTTCTCCTGCTTGAGCAGGGGGCTGGACTAGAAGACCTCAAAGTCCCTTTCAGCTCCATTCTATTCTACAAGAGGGACTTATGGCCAGATTTGAAGTTCCGATGGTCAGGTTCCCTCTGCAGTCAGGTGATCAAACTTTGGGTGTTTGGCAGCAATACAGCTGCATCTGAAGGTTGTTTGCAGGTTCCCAAAGTCATGTGATCACATTTCACGACGATTTGGCTCAAAACAGGCACTTTTGTTTTCGGCAAAATTGCACCCGGAGAGAATCACCAGTTCGTTTTAAGGGCTGCGAGGTTTAAATTCAAGACTGCAAATTGGCTTAATGTTTGATCCCTTTTACAGCCATTACAAGTTACGTCCACAATGGACAGGCTCCGTTATGGTCACAGGCTAAGGAATTTACCGATACTTTTTTTTGAGTTTGCAATGATGTTAAGACATCAATTTGAGGCCCCCAAAGACTCTGGAACCCATCTACGTAATTGCCATTGATTTTGGGGCACATTGGTTAAAATTACACATCTTGGTTTTCACAGTTGTTAAGATGAGAAGTTTGGGAAATGGTACATGCATGAAACTGCCATCTGTGGTCTTATAACAAAAAGGATGGTTTATTTGCAATTTTGCATCGTTGCATTAATCACAGATATATCTTCCCTTACCCACTCTCTAGATTGAGCCACAGCTCCTGTCAGTCACACTGCCTTTAATGCATGTTGAACAATGTTTAATCTAGAAATGCTGCCCATAAAACACCCCGCTTTTCAGATGCACAATCTTTTTTCCCCACGTCATAATTTGTGCTTCCAAATTTTTCAACAAAGCACCTCTTCTCTCAAGCGTGCATCAAGTAAACTGAATGTGCAAAGCGGTAGAAATACTCATTTATTCATGCTAAGTTTCCGGGTGTGCACATGCACACTCACACACATATAAAAGAGGCACTTGTTTAAAGTCTTTTCTTTAAAGAAACCTCAGATTTAGATATAATGGCTATAGCTGTTGATGGGACCAATTTGTTTTTCCGTACCAGGCTGCTGCTAGGTGAAGGCAGCAAGGGATTGCTAGACTGCCTGGGAAACTGTCACAACATTGAAAAGGAAGATCACATGGCTGCAGCAGCAGCACTTGGTAGTACCAAAGTCACAATCTTTCCAAATTTTCTTCCCTAAAGGAGTGATGAGTCCTGGATTTTGAACACATTTCTGTATAAATTAGCCCACTTAAGGTACCTTGGTTCAAAAACAGTTGCCCTATGAGGCAATGTTTTATTCAGTTATAGATCACCACAATAAGAGTTTCAGTAGTATATAGTTTTCCCTGTGGCTGAGGAATTCTGGGAGTTGAAGTCCACATATCTTGAAAGATGCCATGGTTGAATAACACCGGGATAGCTTTTACTTCAAAGAAAAGAAATCTGGTCTTTTTCCAGCACAATGCCAATGAATTTATCACTGGGTGTCAGGATTAGGGCTGATTCTTCAATCAGCAGCTCTGAAATCCATAAACCACCCTGCGTTCATTCTTGGCCATTTGCAGATGAGTAGTATGGCTGTCCCTCCGCTCTCCACACTTGTTTTAAAAAATTAATTCCATGCATTCCAACTCTTTGAGATCTCCTTTAAAAGAACAGTGGAGAAATGGTGCCATTTCGGCAGAGGTTCCAATTCAGAGTCATCGGGACAAATCAATCAAATTGGCAGCTACCATCGGTTGATCCAAGTTCTGCTCCCTGTTGTGTGTCCATTTATCCAAGTAAATAGGATTGCATGGGTTGCAATTGCCCTCCTGACTTCCTTGAGCCTATGTCGGCTCAGCATGGTCCCTCCAATGGTTTAACCAAATTGCCCATTTTCGGAAGGCCCGAAGATCTTCCCGGATCGCTATCTTTAACAAGCAATTCGCTCAAAAAGACCATGAAAAAAAGCAACTTTTTAAAAAAACAGGCCAATGGTTTAAATCTCCCACCATCATTTTAAAACAAGCAAGGATCCGGGGCACTTTTGAATCCCTCTTGTGCAGGGATCTCCAAAATTGGCCACTACTTTAAGGTGTGTGGACTTCAACTCCCAGAATGCCCCAGCCAGCCGTGGATGTCGGAAGTCTGCACATCTTAAAAAGTTGTCAAATTTGGAAACACCCCCCCCCCGGCTCAAGAGCGATGGTCGCAAGAAAGGAAACGGGGGGGGGGGGGGAAGTCCGGCATGTCCCTTTGTTTCTTCCAGTACAAAAGATTTGTGGGAAATTCGAAGGGCTTGCGCCCTCTCCCCTTCTTCTCAGTCTTTACGGTGAATAAGGCGGCGGCTTTTCAGAAGGTGGAAAATACGGTGGGGAATAACGAGGGGGAGCACCGGTCGGGGACCAGACCAAGCTCGGTGAGGGCGGTAATGAGAGCGGATCTTCTGGCAGGCCGGATGGGCTGGAGGTTGCAAAGAGGCTGGAATGCTACAAGGGGACAAAGAGAGAAAAAAATACAGAATAACAGACAGAAGAGATCTTGGAGGTCTTCTAGTCCAACCCTCTGCTCATGCAGGAAACCTTACACCATTTATATGTACACTAAGCACGGGAGGCAAATTCCTTGTTTTTCCAATCATACCTGGCCAATAAAGAATCGTGTTCTGCTCTGCTC
The DNA here is from genome assembly GCA_015471245.1 of Laticauda colubrina. Classification (NCBI taxonomy): domain Eukaryota; kingdom Metazoa; phylum Chordata; class Lepidosauria; order Squamata; family Elapidae; genus Laticauda; species Laticauda colubrina. The sequence goes on from BLBF01000058.1 coordinate 5,460,676, forward strand.
TGTTTCTATTCTGCTCTTGGTTCTGTTCTGGTTCACTTTTTCTGTTGTTTGGTTCTGTTTCTGCTCTAGTTCTGTTCTGTTTCTGCTCTGCTCTGTTTTTGCTCTGCTCTGGTTCGGTTTGATTCTGGTTCTGCTCTGCTCCTGTTCTGTTCTGTTTCTATTATTTCTACTTCTATTTCTATTGGAATAAAATACATTTTAATGTTAAGTGAATCTGGCTTCACCTATCCGAATGTTACAAAAGGGTAATCATATGATACACCCCCCCCCCCCGGGCTGCTGCGACTGTCATAAATACATGCCAGTTGCCAAGCCTCTAGATGTTGATCACATGACTGGAGAGGTTGCAGTGAAGTGAACAATAGCTGCAGGCCGCCTTTTCCAGGGCTATTGTAACTTCAAGGGGCTGCTAAACTTGTAGAAAAAGCTTTCAGTGAAAGAGAGTCTGCTCCCAGCTGGATGGGGATGAAGACAAAGCTATCGCCTGGGGTATTATACCTGGAAGTCGTATGCTGAATACGGTGGCAGGTGAGGGGTGCTGTGATAGGTGTTGTATGAGGCCACCTGGGGTCGAGAGTAATAGGACACAGTGGGCCGGGTGTTTTCGACCGTGCACGTAAGAGTAGGATGAGCGGGAATCTGAAAACAAAGAAGAGAGGAGACTCCATGATCTGACTGGAAGACCTCATCCAGGTCTCCCCAACCTGGTACCCTCTAGATCAGGGGTCTTCAAACTTGATAGCTTTAAGACTTGTGGACTTCCAACTCCCAGAATTCCCCCTCCAGTCATGTTAGCTCAGGAATTCTGGGAGTTGAAGTCCACAAGTCTTAAATTTGCCAAGTTTGAAGACCCTTGTTCTAGATGCTCTGGGCCCAAACTGTCATCCCCTTATGGCGTAGCTAATGCCCTGGTTGGGAACAATAGGGATTGTAGTTTTAAATCAGAGCTCTCCAAAATTGGCAACTTTAAGACGTGTGGACTTCAACTCCCGGAATACCCAGCCAGCATAATTCTCAAGCATGGACCCAAAGACAAGCCATTAAAGGAGTTAGGGAGTGATGGGAAGGAAGAAAAACTCAAATACAAAGTAGGAGATGTAGGAAGCGGACCAAGGGTCTGTCATAAAATGGCTGAGGAATTCTGGGAGTTGAAGTCCACAAGTTGTAAAGTGGCCGAGATTGAAGACCCCTGCCTTATGGTGTAGTTTTCTCTAAACCCAGTTAGTTACTGCTTCCTTCCAGCTCTCTGGTCTAACCTGAGAGAATAAGCTGGCTGGAGAATTCTAGGAGTTGAAGTTCCCAAGTCTTAAAGTTGCCAAGATTGGAAATCCCTGGTCTAAAAAAACATCTGGAATGTAGAATCTGGAGAGGGGATGGTTTGGTCTTAATCTACTTTGCATCCTGTGAAATTTATCTCCAATTTGGAGAGGGGTGGAGTGGGAGAGGAAGACTAGCTTTTAATGGTGTTTGAACTAAAAGGCTTTCCAGACTTCACTTCCATTTGCTTGGCATGCTTTTCTTTTCAAGGAAGCTTGCCTGGAAATGCATCACGGTGGAGTCAGAGCCAAAGTGAACCTTCCCCATTATAGTTTAAAGGCTGTTTCTTTCGATTAAGCTCTGGATCGGCTGGCAGCATCTAGAAGAAAGCGCTAAACCCAAGTCTGGCTGGGGCGTAAACCCAGAAAATCCCAGGATGAGAGGTTAGACTTGTGATGGTGAACCTATGGCATGCGTGCCACAGGTGGCACATAGAGCTATTTGTGTGGGCATGCAAGCCCCAGCCAAACCTAACTGCACTGTGCATGTGTGCATCTCCCAGCTGATTTTCGGCCTGTTTGAGGCCCTTTTCGCCTTCCCATCACTCCTTACCTCGTTTGATTGAGGGTTTATGGTCAGAGTAATTCATATGATTCACTTCAAAACTGAAACAATTGGCTTAACAACTGCTAAAAAAAAAGTTGTAAAATGAGGCACAGCTCACTGCCTTCCTTAGCAACAGAATTACTTGGCTCAACAGTGGTCATTAAGTTAAGGACCATCTGGATACAAAGCCATGCCATGGTTTGTTTGGCTCATCCACCTGTTGTGCAAATGGAACCACTGAGATGTTTAAACCCACATTGTCAGTCTATTGTTGGTTTAGCACTTAGACTTATATACCACTTCACGGTGCTTTACAGCCCTCTCTAAGCGGTTTACAGAGTCAGCATATTGCCCCAACAATCTGGGTCCTCATTTTACCCACCTCGGAAGGATGAGTCAACATTGAGCCAGTCAGGATCGAGCTGCTGCCAGTGGGCAGAGTTAGCCTGCAATACTTCATTCGGTTTGTCTTACAGCCTCTGAGATGGAACTAACTTCTTACCAGCATTCAGACTTACCATATCTTTAAAACCACCCAGAATGGCTGCTGTGATAATGCCTAGAACCAAACCCAAGATATTCAACACCGTTGCCGACCACAACAAATGGTAGAGATGGACGATATCTTGGCAACTGTTGACATCGATGAATTCATAATAACCGCCAGAAATTTCCATTCTGATGGACCAAAAGAAGCAAACGTTCTCAACGGCATCAAAGCTAAACCACCCAGCCTCCTACATTAAAAAAAAATAACTATGGCAGAAAAGATGGTAAAACCAGGCTGGTCACATGGACGACTTGATTTACAACCGTGAGGGGAAGGCTCTGTCACAGTCATAACTAGAGAACAACATGTCAGATTGGGAAAGTAGATGAAAAAGACTTTGAGAGGGCCCAAACGACTGTTTTAGGGGGTATTGGCTAACAAAGCAAACCAGGTTTGCTTGTGGAGGAGGACCTGGCATTTGCGGTTTGGTGTGTACTTTGTGTTGTGGCCTGTCAGCAGCAGAATCAGATGAGGAGAGGGCATGGGAGTCAAGGACAGCATCAAGGCAACCTAAGAGCTCCAAGGGAAAGAGGAAATGGAGCTGTCAGAGAGAGAATGAGCCGTCTGTCAGCCCTCAGATGGAGAGTCAACAACCCCCAAGTCTGGAGGTGGCTGATGAGAAAGAGGAACAGTTAGATCCCGTGCCTGACGCAAGGATGCACAGAAGGCAGAGGAGAGGAGAGCAGTGGAAATCTATGGACTGATCCTTGGGACAGAAGAGCCACTGCTGCTAGTGAAGCCCCCCTAGCTCTGGGGGATAAAAGGCACATGAATAGATGTGGCAGACAACTATTCATCTTCTGGCTGGACTTGTTAGCCTGTGGTGATATAGAAACTTTTTGCCGGAGCCTCTGGCACTCCTAATAAAGGAATCTTTGAGTTCACTTCAGAGGGTTTGTCACGTTTGGGGATCTGGGTCAGAACACTTTGGCTACCAAAACTAAATCTGAAAGGACAAGAGAGACTTGCTGTGGAGCAGTGGTCACCAATCAGTGGGCCGGGGACCACTGGTGGTCTGAGAGAAAATGTTGATGGTCCACAGAGAAATGTCACCCCCAAAGCAATTAATTCAGGCTGCATGAGAACAAAAGGCTGTGCCACCCACATGGCCCATGGGAACACAAGGTTTACATCGCTTGCATTGCGAACATGAGGTAGTGAAGGGAGGGAGAAAGGCTGAAGGGGGGAACTTGCCCCACTCACCCATGCACTTCTCCTGGCCACTGGGCTGCTTCTTTCCGCTTCTTCTGCCTTTGGCTGCATGCAAGGAAAGCAGCAAAAGTCTTTCTTTCTCTCCCTCAAACTCCACCAGAAATGAGTCTTTGGGGCCCTGCAATGTCTCCTGCCCCAAGAAGCTGTGCCAGCGCGACAAGTCTCACAAAGACTCATTTCTGGCAGAGTATTGGGGAGAGAAAGAAAGACTTCTGCTGCTTCTGCTGCTTTCCTTGCATGAAGCCAAAAGTCTGTCTCTCCCCTCTCCCCAAGAATGAAGCTGGAGATGGTATCCTGCGATCCCAAATAAAGAATGAGTGATCAGGTGGAAAATAAGAGGGGGGGATTTTCCTGCAGACTTTTTTTGGGATTTTCCCAGAGTTTTTGGTCTGTGAGATTTAAAATTATGAGTTTGGTGATCCCTGAGATCCAAAAGATTGGCAACCCCTGCTATGGAGGACATACTCCTTATTTTCTAGCATGAAACCCAATCTCAAACTGTCTTTCCCTCCTTGAGAGACTGCAAATGTCTCTTAGCTTGAGACCCACCACGACAAATTGTTGGGTGGCATTACAGTGCCATCTGCGCCACTCACCTTCCGCAGTGGTACAAATCACAACAAAAACAGGTGTTGGTTCTGATTTTGGGAATGCAGGAACTCCGAGGCTGCGGGTGGCAAATGGTCTGTGGGAATGACAGAAGCAACGAAAAGGCCTTTTTTGGGGAGTATGCAGAATAACAACAGTTGGAAGTCTTCTAATCCAACCGCTGCTTAAAGCAGGAGACCCAATACCAATGGTGGCTAACCTTTTTGGGTTCCTGTGCCAAAAATTGTGCACGCACTTGCACGCACATGTGTGCACAATACTCATCCCTCACCGCCCCCTTATGTACATTGTTCCTCACAGCTGATTTTCAGTCGGTTTGAGGCCTTTTTCAGCCTCCCAAAGGCTCGAGGAAGGCTTCTGCAGGCTTTGCAGGCTGAAAACTAGCCCCGTTTTGTCACTTCCAGTATTTTTGGAAAAACAGGAAGTGACAACACAGGGCTAGTTTTCAGCCTGCAAAGCCTGCAGAAGCCTTCCTGAAGTCTTTGGAAGGCCAAAAAAGGCCTCAAACCCGCTGAAAATCAGCTGTGAGGCACGGACATGGCTCTGTGTGCCACCTGTGGCATGCGTGCTATAGGTTCACCATCACAGCCCTATACCATTTCAGGCAAGTGACTGTCCAGTCTCTTTTTAAAAAGCCTCCAGTGATGGAGCTTCCACAACTTCTGGAGATGTTCCACTGGCTAATTGTTTTCCACTGTCAGGAAATTTCTCCTTATTTCTAGATTGCTTCTACCCTTGCTTCCATCCATTGCTTCTTGTCTTGCCTTCTGGTGTGTTGGAGAACAGCTTGACCCCCCTTCTCTTCTTTGTGACAGCCTGCCAAATATTGGAAGACTGCTATCGTGTCATCCTTAGTCCTTCTTCTCACTAGACTAGACATACCCAATTCCTGCAACCGGTCTTGATGGGTTTTAGCCTCCTTCCAACCAGAATCCCCACAAGGATACCAGGAGAACTCCTTTTCTAGCTTTGCATAATTTTTCTTTTTGCTGTAAAGGGACCCTTGATGTGGAATACATCGAATACATTTAACTTTGGCCCTGCATACAGCAAAGCTAGCATAAAGAGGACCTCTCACTGGACATCCAAACCATTTTTGTTAAGGCGTGACTCCTGGGAAGAGTATTTGGTTCCTGGTTTCTCCAGCCCACAACAATAAAAGAATACAATACAATACAATACAACACAATACAATACAATACAGTGAAGTGAAATAAGGTAAAGTAAGGTAAGGTAAGGTAAAAGTAAAAGAATAAAATAATAAAATAAAATAAAATAAAATAAAATGAACAGAACAGAACAGAACAAAATCATAGCTACATTTCTAAAGAAAGAGGAAAATTTGGTTCCAGAGAAAATCAGGCTAACTTACTTTGGGCTGGGTTGTACTTTTGGCATAGTAGTGACAGCGTCCAGCATAAAGTGGTCTCAGGTCCTGTAAAAAGAAAAGTTTCCCCCCTGCTTTTTAAAACAGTTCAAATGGCCATATTTTGCCAACTTCCCACCCTGTGGATCCGTACTCACGATATGCCTGGCAGCAAACACGCCGTCCACAATCGCGCAACAGAAAGCAGCGATGACGCCGAAACTGATGAACACGATGGAGGCAACCAGCTGTGGAGGGCAGGAAGGAAGCACAGGGAGAAAGTGGTCAATTCCAAAGGGCTGGCGTGTCATCTGCAGCGGGCAGCCTGTGATGACCCAGAGTATCTCAGAAATATAACAAAACCCAAAACGTAACTAAAAGTCCTTTAATGCCTTCAACTTGGCTTCACTGTTTAATTGACCACAGTGGAGGAGTAAACTATTTTCTTTTTTTTAATATAAATTTTATTTTGGTTTTTACAAAAACATAATACAAATAAAACATCTTTTTTTTGAGAAGAGCATGATCCTGGGTTATCACTTCTCCATACAAGACACAAACTCAATTTCATATTCATCTTTGTGTTCTATTCCATATCTTATTAATATTTTAAGATTTTTGAGCAGTAAACTATTTTCAAAATAACATTTCAAAGGAAAAAAACACAGTTCAAATTCAAAGAGCTGGTAACAAAGCAAAAACCAAAAACAAACCGCATTGAATAAAGTTCCACGACAGACCAGGATAGATAATTGCCAACTTCAGAAAGATAACCAGGTACAGTCCATTGGAAGAACACCAACCAAGATAAACCTTCTTTAGGAATAAAACACTAATTTGTCTCCAGCGTCTGTTCGCATGCAGGGTCCAAACTCTTATGCAGATCTCACACCTGCAACCCATGAAGAGGATCATGGCCCTCTTCTCCCAAGTAGACCACATTTTACCCTGATCCTCTCCTCCCTGCATGCCCTAGTATGGAGAGGGGATGGGCCTGGGTCCTCCTCTGACTGCCCAGTCAACCTCTGCCCTTCCCCAGCCTCCTCCACAACGTCTGGAGCCACATTTCCACTCCCTGTCGGCTGTTCCTCCTCTTCCTCAGAGTCAGCTTCCACCAGGGGCATGACACAACCCTTCTTCTGCCTCCTAAGACACTCCAAGAGCTATTTGAAGAACCCACCAGCATTCCTTGCCGCAGGATGCCAGCAAACTTTTGGAGAGCAGCTCCATCGAGGGGAACGCATACGCCGACTTACGTATGACCGCTGATTTCAGTGATCGCTGAAAGGGACAACTGCACTGAGCATAAGCTCACACCAACAAATATTTCAATAACTTTTATCCCAGGAGCTACTCAATTTTGTGTTTGTAAGTTGAGAACTAAGGTAAAGGTTAGGACCTTATAGTTCCCCTCGCACATACTTGCTCGTCCTGCGATAGTGAATCTATGGCATGTATGCACATTGCCTTCTGGCCACTGTTAACACATGTAATATTAAATACACAGTCCCTTTATTATATTTTTCTGGTATGATACCCAACAGAAATATTTCTGCTTTTAAATCGATGTGATCCTTTACCATTTTTTTCTAATCCAAGTATATATTTTTAAAATCTAGGAGCTTTGGTGGTGCAGTGGTTAGAGTGTAGTACTTGCAGGCTACTTCTGCTGACTGCCGGCCGCCTGCAATTTGGCAGTTCGAATCTCACTGGGCTCAAGGTTGACTCAGCCTTCCGAGGAGGGTAAAATGAGGACCCAGACTGTTGTGGGCAAGAGGCTGACTCTGTAAACTGCTTAGAGAGAGTGTACTGTAAAGCGGTATATAAGTCTAAATGATATTGCTATTGCGAGCATTGTCTTAAATACCTCTGTTGGGCATAGCTTTCTGTGGAAGGTTTTTGTCTTTTCATGTATTGATTTTTTCTCATCCTACGTATCTTTTGGAGCTCTCAAGAATGTGGACTTTGTGTCTCGCTTGCCTAAGTTCTCATCATTTGGGTGAAAAGGTAATTAGTTTACTACAAGGATGTATCTACTAACAATTTGAACAGCTTCACAACTAGACCTCTTTAGTTCCTACTACCATGATGCAGAGATGGTATTCAGCTAGTTCTGACCAGTTCTGGGAGAACTGGTAGCGGAAATTTTGAGTAATTCGGAGAACCGGCAAATCCCACCTCTGACTGGCCCCACCTGCATCTATTCTCTGCCTCCTGAGTCCCAGCTGATTGGCTGGATCTCCTTTTGTTGCCCTGCAGAGGAGAACAGATCTGGAAAGCAGGTTAGTGGGGTGGGAGGGAATGGGATTTTGAAGTAACTTCCCCCCAGGAGTGGGAGGGAATGGGAATTTTGTAGTATCCTTCCCCTGCCTTGCCCACTAAGCTACGCCACATCCAAGCCATGTCCACAGAACCGGTAGTAAAAAACCACCACTGCCACGATGGTTCCTACTTCCCTTGGCGATGGCACCAACCTGTTCTGAGACACGGAGACAGAACACAAAGGAGTAGAACCCTGGAAGAACAGCTGAGAATGCAACACGGAACAGAACAATAGAGATTTGTTCATCCCAACATCACTTCCTGGTCAACTGGTCACTCAAGGGAATCTGGCTGCCTGGCCACACCTCATTGGCCTCCTGGACACTTGCTCATCCACCTGTCTTACTATCCCCTGATGGTCCACCCCAAGGTACTTCTGTTTCCATTTATATTTTTCTCCCTTTTTCCCATGATGAAGCACAGTTTTGAACAACAGCTCAGAATCGCGATCAGGGAGAGAGAGGAGAGGAAGAAAGAGGAGGAGGAAGTGAAGCCTGTGGATGGGGTTTGTTGTTTCATGGTGGTTTATTAGATATTATCATGGTATTGTCCCTTAGCACTGTCTGAGACAGTCCAGAGAGGGCAAAAGAAAGCCAGATAATCATTCAGGGTTGGTTCTTTCTCCTGGCTCTCTGTTTTTCAGCTCAAGGAGAGGCTCCCCCCAAAGTACCTTCGGCCATTCAAACAAAGCCCAAAGATGGAGTCTAACTAGGTTAGACGGATCTGCTTTCTTTCTTTCTCTCTGGGTAAAAATCATACAGCCTCTCTTTGTTCACGGCAGTTGATGACATAAGCCAGATTCTAGGCTCTTCTTTCCAGTGGGGGCGGGGGCAATGGATGGATTGAGGACTGATTAAAAAGAGGTCAACCCACCAAAGCAATCCCTGAGCTGATGAACCAATGAAGACCCTATATCTGCACCCACCACACCCCTTCTTCCCTCAACTGCACGAAGGAGAGTAGCCATGGGAACTGGCTAGAATGCTCCCCGTTGAACTAACAGATGCAAACTTCAGATACAATTGATCTTAAGATCTGGGATGCCAGGGGTTGACAGAATTTCCCTTCTTCACATGAGGAAACCTTCCCTCAACCCACTCCAGGGAAGACACAACATCAAGTGCCTTGCCCCTCAACTGGAGGAACTTCTCTGGGCCAAAGATTTCTTGACTATAAGAAATAGTAAAACAACTTCTAACTTGCCCATTGAAGGGACCAGTGGTGGGATTCAATTTTTTTTTACTACCGGTTCTGTGGGTGTGGCTTGGTGGGCATGGCAGTGGAAGGATATACTGCAGAATCTCCATTCCCTCCCCACTCCTAGGGGAAGGTTACTGCAAAATCCCCCTTCCCTTCCCACCCCACTAACCTGCTTTCCAGCTCCATTCTCCTGTGCAGGGCACCCAAAGAAGACCCAGCTGATCAGCTGGGACTCAATGGGAGGCAGAGAATAGAGGGGGGTGGGACCAGTCCGAGGTGGTATTTGCCGGTTCTTCAAACTACTCAAAATTTTTGCTACCGGTTCTCAGGAACCGGTTCAGAACCGGCTGAATACCACCTCTGTAAGGGACTCACTTCCTGAGTTTATACAACACACTGGATTAACAAATAAACCCAGCTTGTTCATGTAAAATCAAAACCTACCCTCCCAAGCCAAAGTAAGGTTAAAACCAACAAAATACTATACTTCGTACAAATACAGTTGCTGGGCCTTTAACAACCAAACATGTGGTAATCGTTAGGGGTTTTTTTGTGGGGGGCGGGGGGCTGTCCAGAAATTTTAAAGAAGTTAGGAAGAAGTGCAGAGCTATCCTGTGGTAAGATGGGCGGCCAATAAATTCAATAAATAAAAATAAATAGTGGAAGTATTGTACATGGCACAAGAGCCAGATCTAACTTCCTCATCTTCCAGTTGAGTCAATCAAGTAGTAGAAAGGTTGCAGTTTAAGAAGCAAAAAAGCTGTTGCTCACCTTAGTTAACAGGTGCCAAGTTAGATGGACTAATGGTCTGAGTTAAGCAGAGACTTTCTAAGCTCTCTACTACAAGACTTAGTGGCGGAGGTCATACTATCTGACAGAACAATCAACCAGTGGAATAACTTGCCTTTCAGAAGTTGTGAACACTGGAGACTTTTAAGAAGGGACTGGATACTCATCTCTCTAAAATAGTATAGGGTCTCCTGCTTGAGTAAGAAGTTGGACGAGAAGACCTCCAAGGTCCCTTCCAATTCTGTTTTTCTGTATTCTGAATGCCACCTATCTCCAAGTAAAATTGGGACAAAAGAAGTCTGGTGGCTGGATCAGATCAAGAACCCAACTAATTCACCCTCCACCGCGTATACATATCTTTTCACAAGCTTGATACTTGTGCTTCGCTACAAAACTATGCAGTCAAGCTTAGTTTTGGGAGAGGAAAATAAGTTGAAAAATTCTGTGTTCATCTGGCTAGCGTCCCGTCAATGTGAGAGTTCAGGGCTGTTTGGAAACTGAAACAGTATTTGCTCCAGCAAGGAGCCTGGGCGTGGCTTAGCTCAACTGTTCTGTACTAAAGCTGCAAGGTGCTGTGAAACTAAAACTGGAACTGGAACTCCTCTGCTTGTGGTTTGCATTTGGAACAGATTTCTTTTCAGGTGGGGTGGGGTAGTAGAACTCCTTATCATCATAGCATCATCATCATAACAACAGCAACAGCGACAGCAATAGCAACAGCAACAGCAACAGCAACAACAACAACAACAATAATAATAATAATAATATTAATATAGGAAATACTAATGCTCTGATGGTCATTTCGAAAAGTCCTTTCTTAGTGAGCACCTAGAAGCCAAGAGGAACATAGGTGCCAAATGTCAAGTTTGTAGGCTTTATGGTTCTGGAGATTTTGTGATGATGTGTGAGGGGTATATTTCGCTTTTATATACAGAGTGAGATTCCCTACACAATCCTTTTTCTGGGAGCCTGAGTTTAACTTCAATCCCCAGCAAAGATATTAAGCAGAAAGTTGTCTGAAGGCTCAGGGTTAACTCGCTGACTCATCTCCTCCTTGATCAGGAATCAAGTGGCATTCTTCATAAGAACATCCCTTCAAAAATAGGCTTCACTAGGCAGGGTTTGAAATATCCAGCCACGGTTGATCTCAGCCAAGAAAGTCCACCTTCCACTTATAGAGGAGAAATCAAAAATCGTTGGAAGAATGCTAGTTAATTCAGTGATTTCAACACCCCTCATTAGCTTCTGGTGTGTTAAAAATACAATTTGAACCCACTGGTGTATAATATTGCATAATTGCTTCATTGGGTGAACGTCTCAGTCTCTGTTTTGAGTTTTTTTAAAAAAAAAAGAAAGAGAAGGGGTCATTCTGAGATCACTGGTCAACTGATATGACAACTCTGATGGAACAAGGAGGGCTTGTAACCCAATCTTACTTCCTGCTTAACTTAACTGCTTAACTTCCTTGCTCTTGTCTCAAGCTAACTTCTGGGTTCTGCAAGAAGACGGGCAAACAGTGAGTTGTGGCTGAAATCTTGGCCCACGCTAGGTGCGTTGAAGTTTACGTGATTCATAGTTTAACAGAGTTGGAAGGCACCTTGTAGGTCATCTAGTCCAACCCCCCTTGCCCAAGCAGGAAACCTTACACCATCCCCAACAAATGGCAGTCCAATCTCCCCTTGAAAGCCCCCAGTGGTGAAGCTCCCACAACTTCTGAAGGCAACTTCTGTTCCATGGGTTAATTGTTCCCACTGTCAGAAAAATTCTTCTTATTTCCAGGTTAAATCTCTCCTTGTTCAATTTCCATCCAATATCCCTTGTCTGGCCTTTGGGTATTTTAGAAAATAGCTTGACCCCCTCCTCCTCCTCTCTATTGCAGCCCTTCAAATATTGGAAGACCACTATCATGTCTCCCTTGGTCCTTCTCTTCACTAAACGAGCCATGCCCAGTTCCTGAAACCATTCATTGTATGTTTGAGCCTCCAGTCCCCTGAATCCTCTTGGCTGCTTTTCTCCACACTCTTTCTAGAGCCTCACCATCTTTTTATAATGTCCAGTCTCTTCTTGAAAGCTTCCAGTGATGAAGCTCCCAGAACTTTTGAAGGCAACTTCTGCTCCCTGGGTTGATTGTTCTCACTGTCAGAAAGTTTCTCCTTATTTCTAGGTTGAATCTCTCCTTGTTCAATTTTCATCCATTATCCCTTGTCTGGCCTTCAGGTGCCTTGCAAAATAGCTTGACCCCCTTCCTCCTCCTCTCTGTGGCAGCCCCTCGAATATTGGAAGATGCTCTCCTGCCTCCCCTGGTCCTTCTCTTCACTAAACTAGCCATGCCCAGTTCCTGTAACTGTTCTTCATGTGTTTCAGTCTCCAGCCCCCTCATCCTCCTGGTTGCTCTTCTCTCATTCTTTCTACAGTCTCCATATCTTTTCTACATCTCTTGTGGCAAGCCCTGAGATATCGGAAGATGCTATCATGTCACCCCATCCGTCTTTTCCTTATATTAGACATATCTTCTGTCCATCCATGATTCACTCTTGTGTCTTTCTTTCCTTTCTCATCTTTCTTTTCCTTCCTTCCTTCCTTCCTTCCTTCCTTCCTTCCTTCCTTCCTTCCTTCCTTCCTTCCTTCCTTCCTTCCTTCCTTCC
>BLBF01000058.1:5473241-5490448 GCA_015471245.1 Laticauda colubrina
TCCTTCCTTCCTTCCTTCCTTCCTTCCTTCCTTCCTTCCTTCCTTCCCTCCTTCCTTCCTTTTGCTTTGGAAAATAGCTTGACCCCTTCATCCTCTCTGTGACAGCCCTTCAAATATTGGAAGATGCTCTCCTGTCTCCCCTGGTCCTTCCCTTCCCTAGACTAGCCAGGCCCAGTTCCTGCAACCGTTCTTCATATGTTTTAGTCTCCAGCAAAGGCTGGATTATGTCATGAGTTTCACTCAATACACATAGTTCAGTATTGAGATGGTCAGGCGGGTCATTTTCATTTTCAAGAGGATTAAGCTGTAATCTTGGCTTGTGACAGATGTCTACTGTTGAGTTATAAATTGCTTTGATTAAACAGAGGAAAAAAGCTTCTCTCCATGTTATGGAACTTCCTGCTCATCAAATTAAGCGACAAAAAAGAACGGAAGAATAACCAAGTAGAAATGTCAACTTCGGAAGTAAGGGAAGTGAAAGAAAAATTGTATTAAAAAAAAATCTGTCACACGAACAGAGAAGTAACTTCACCAGCAGGAAATGACTTACCATTTGTCTTTTATTTTCTATCAAATTGGATCCAATAATGCCAAGGAACGATCCAAAACCCAGCTGAAAGGGAAAAGATTTTTTTTTTTTTTAAATTACATTCTGGCCTGGAAGTCAATTGCTTTTTCGGCAGAGTCAAATTTGGAAACCAGAATAGGAAGGAAGAGCATAAACTCACGTCAACAAAATATTTCAATACTTTGATGCCGGCATCTACAGGAACATGGACAGACCAGGCAATATACGATATATAATTATCAATATTTGACCTTATTAGTTTTCTCCTGGTCAGCTAAGACTGAGCCAGTTGAGTCAGTCTTAGGGAAAAAAAATGGGGATTGACAATTATGGGGAAGCACAGACCTAAATATGTATACAGGTAGTCCTCAACTTACAATAGTTCACTTACTGACCATTTGAAGTTACAAAGGCATTGAAAAAAGTGACTTACGACTGTTTTCACACTTATGAAGAAGCGTCTTCATCAAAATTCAGATGCTTGGCAACTGATTCACGTTTATGATGATTGGAGTGCCCTGAGGTCATTTTGCAACCTTTTGACAAGCAACATCAACAGAACACAGAATAACAGAGAGTTGAAAGGGACCTAGTAGGTTAACCAGTCCAACTCCTCCCCTCCGCCCAATAGGCAAGCCAGTTTCATTTTACAACCGTGTTACTCACTGCAGCGATTTGCTTAATGGGCGGCAAGAAAGGTAAAACGGGGAAGAGTTTGCTTAACAACGGTCTCATTTAGCTGCAGAAATGTTGAGCTCAGTTGTGGTCATGAGGCAAGGACTAGCTGCATTACAGTTGATGATAAATATCTTTCCCCTGATTCCATTTCTTTGTCCTTGGCCTGTTCCAAAACATCAATTATTCCCTTCCTGATGTTATGTTAAGATTGTTCCTGCTTAGAAAAGAGGATGGAGGAAATGCTTCGGAGGTCATACGAACACAGCAATTTTCTCTGCCCAAAACAAACTTTGCTATTCTGGGCATCGTCTTAACGTCTCTGTTACTCCCACTCCAAACCATTGTTAACTGCTTGTAAGCAGGGGTGGGATGTTATTGGTTTGCCCCAATTTGGGCAAACCTGTACCAGACCGGTACTAAAACCACTCTATAAAGCCTTTGTAAGACCACATCTAGAATCCTGCATCCAGTTTTGGTCACCACATTATAAAAAAGAAGTTGAGACTCTAGAAATAGTGCAGAGAAGAGCAACCAGGATGATGAGGGGACTGGAGGCTAAAACTTACGATGAATAGTTGCAGAACTGGGCATGGCTAGTCTAGGAAAGAGAAGGACCAGGTGAGACAGGAGAGCAAGTCTTCCAATATTTGAGGGGCTGCCAAAGAGAAGAGGAAGGGGGTCAAGCTATTCTCCAAGGCACCTGAAGGCCAGACAAGGAATAATAGGTGGAAACTGAACAAGGAGAGATTCAACCTGGAAATAAGGAGAAATTTTCTGACAGTGAGAATAATCAACCTATGGAACAGGAGTTGCCTTCGGTAGTTGTGGGATCTTCATCCCTGGAGGCTTTCATGAAGAGACTAGACTGTTATTTGTCAGAAATGGTGTAGGGTGTCCTGCCTTGGTGGGGGGTTGGACGAGATGACCTACTAGGTCCCTTCCAACTCTGTTAATCTGAGATCTGACATAGGTTGGTCAGGTGATGGGAACTTAACTTCATTTGAGACCTTCAAGAAGAGATTGGTCAGAAATGGTGTAGGGTCTCCTGCTTGGGCAGGGAGTTGGACTAGATGACCTTTAAGGTCCCTTCCAACTGATTATCTGTTATCTGGTACCTGATTTTATGGCCGGTTTGGTGAACTGGCAAATCCCACCCCTGGCTGGCCCCAACCAGCCTTCCCCGGAATCCCCACATGGCTTGTTTTGGATCCCAGGTAAGTACAGGGCCTGCACAGCGCCTCAGGGATGGAGAAAAATGGGCCTCCCAGAAGTTCGGGAAGGCCAGAAATGGGCCCGTTTCTGGTGTCCATAAGGCCCCTGGAGCCGGAGGAGGCTGTTTTCGCCCTCCTGGAGGCTCGAGGAAAACCTCCGGAGCCTGGGGAGGGTGAAACGCCTCCCCCCCCCCCACCATGGTGCAGGAGGCTGACTAGGCCACGCCCACCATGGCCACGCCTACCCAACAACTGGGCAGTGAACCCGTTGCTAACATTTTGGAAGCCCACCTCTGCTTGTAAGAGGTCCAGGTTTTTTTTTTTCTCAGTCTAAGAATTCTATACTTACAATAGCTCCGGGGTAGTAACCCCCAACGGTCACGTTCTGAGTCCGTGTGGTGGCAGCGAGGCCAACTGTGAGAATTAGGAGCGAGACGATGAGGAGACTCACAGTGACATAAAGGGAATTTCGCTTCCTTCTGTTGAAAGACCCTAGAAAGAGACACAGAGGGATAACAATAAAAGGACGGGCCTGTTTCTGTCAAGTAGTCCACCAAGAGGCCACTTCCACCTGCCACGAGTTCTGCTGAACTTCCCTGAGGGAGTCCTAAAAAGATTCTTTCTGAACATCTGTGGAGGTTCTCAATCATCCGGGAGGCTGAACAGATGTTAACAATGTGTCTGAACATGTAATATGTTCTTCAGAAACATTCCTTTATGATCCGAAGGTCAAAAAGCAAATGGACTTCCTTGGGTGTTTTTTTTTTTTTTCTTTGAAAACATTTCACTTCTCATCCAAGAATGTCCCAAAGGTGTTTTTTTGTTTTGTTTTTTCCCACGAGGCAACTGGACTTCCTTGTTTTTCTTTGAAGATGTTTCGCTTCTTGTCCAAGAAGCTTCTTCAGCTCCGGCTGGAAGATGGGGAATGGAAGGATTGATACTCCTTGCAGAGAGTTGGTCATTGGCCTCCCTTAAGAGGGTCATTGAGGCCACTTCATACCCATTTGCACTATTCAGGTGACACAGATAAACCTCCAAGTGGCCTCAATGACCCTCTTAAAGGATTCAAATGACTGACCATCTGCAAGGAGGATAAATCCTTCCATTCCCCACCATCCAGCCAGAGCTGAAGAAGCTTCTTGGATGAGCAGCAAAACATCTTCAAAGAAAAACCAGAAGGTCCAGTTGCCTCTTGAAAAAGCACCTTTGGGACAACCAGGACCTGGATGATTGAGAAGCTCCATAGATATCTTTCATCCAAGATGCTTCTTCAGTTCTATAAAGATACTGAAGAAGCTTCTTGGATGAGAAGCAAAACGTCTTCAAGGAAGAAACCCAAGAAGGTCCAGTTGCCTGTTGAAAAAGCACCCTTGGGTCATGAAAGAAGACTTCTGAACATATGACATTTTCGTACACATTGTTAACATCTGGTTAACAATTTCCAGTGTTCTCCACTCTAGTTAGGGCAGAGGGAGAAGTTGACTTTCACCTTTTACAAGGAAAACCTTCAACATCCAAAATCAATGTTCTACCAACAAAAGGTGTTTTTATTGTTTTTATTCTCCTCCCTCCTCTTTGAAAAAAACAACCTAAAGATGATAAAGGGATACGGTGGTTCAGGGGCTAAGACGCTGAGCTTGTCGATCAGAAAGGTCAGCACTACGGCGGTTCCAATCCCTAGCGCCACAGAACAGAGTGAGCTCCCGTTACTTGTCCCGGCTTCTGCCAACCTAGCAGTCTGAAAACACGTAAAAAATGCAAGTAGAAAAATAGGGACCCCTTTGGTGGGAAGGTCACAGCGTTCCGGGAGCCTTCGGCGTTTAGTCCTGCTGGCCACATGACCATGGAGACGTCTTCGGACAGCGCTGGCTCTTCAGTTTTGTAATGGAGATGAGCAGCGCCCCCCAGGAGCCGAAAATGACTAGCACAGATGTGTGAGGGGAACCTTTACCTTTAAAGATGATGAGGAATCCTGGTTTTATACCATATGATGGTTTAGTTGTCAGAACCAAGTTCAAACCTAGCTTCAAGGTTGAGGAAGTTCTTTGGATAATTCTAGGCCAGACTTCCTCTCTCCTTCCAATGTATCTCATAAGGTTCTTGGTGTGGGGAAAAACAAGAGGAGGAAGAGCTACATAAGTCACCTTGAGCTCCTGAAGGAAAGGCTGGCCATAGATCTAATAAATAAGTTTAATGAATGACAGAACATCTAAATATTAAATCACAGAGGAGGAATATCTCCAGCTTCTGCAATTCAGATCTGTGCTGGCTTCTGCAATTCAGATCCTGGCTTTCTTCCCACTTTCAAATGCACCTTAAAACCACCTGGTATATTTCTATATTCAACCTGGTGGGTCAGGTGCACCTGTTCTCCAGAATTCTCCAGACCAATGGACTCCATTTTTACTGGCTGGATGCCTTTCCTGTTGCCAATACGAACTTATATTCAGCAGATATATTCTCAACGTGTCTGGAGAAAGAAATATCTGCCTCTGCCTAGGATCGTATTCACAGCCTCCCTGATTGTGAGGCGAGAGCTCCACCTCTAGGCCACCACTGCACCATCATAGGGAAATCCACTTATGTTACCCCAAAAAATGAAGATTGAGGTTCTCAGAAGATTTGGAGAACCGAATCTTCACCCCCACTCCTACAAAGCAGGGGCTGTGAGCTTTGAGACAACTTTCTCTAGAAGGTGAATGGTGGCCACATATTGTAGGTCACTGACTCACAAGGTAGCCAACTGGGTTAGGTTCATTCATCCCCTGGAGAAACCACAGAACAGGGACGTGAAAACCAAAGGGACCAAGTCAGAGGTGGTATTCAGCAGGTTCAGAACAGTTTTGGAGAACCAGTAGCGGAAATTTTGAGTAGTTCGGAGAACCGGCAAATCCCACCTCTGACTGGCCCCACCCCCATCTATCCTCCGCCTCCCAAGTCCCAGCTGATTGGTTGGGTCTTCTTTGGTTGCCCTGCACAGGAGAACGGAGCTGGAAACCAGGTTTGTGGGGTGGGGTGGGGGAACAGGGATTATGCAGAAACCATCCCCCAGGAGTGGGAAGGGATGGAGACTTTGCAGTAACCTTTCCCTGCCATGCCCGCCAAGCCCACCAAGCCACGCCCACAGAACTGGTAGTAAACATTTTCGAATCCCACCACTGGACCAAGTGAGCAATCCATACATGATCTGAACCCAAAAAGCAACAGCAAACTTGGGTCTCCCCTTCTTTTACCATTCCAAACAACCTAGGGAAAACAAAAAAGGAAAACAAGGAAGGAGAGATCATTTTAAATAACTGGGAGGAAAGGAAAGCACCCTAGTTCTGAAGAGAAGAGGGGCGGTGTCACCTTTTATCGGGGTGCTTTCAATTTTGCTGGTGAGCTCCCTCCCTCTTTCTTCAAATGCTTATCTATTTTTGGCACTATCCTGAATTTC
Source organism: Laticauda colubrina (assembly GCA_015471245.1). Taxonomy (NCBI): domain Eukaryota; kingdom Metazoa; phylum Chordata; class Lepidosauria; order Squamata; family Elapidae; genus Laticauda; species Laticauda colubrina. The sequence goes on from BLBF01000058.1 coordinate 5,479,135, forward strand.
CTGGGAAAGCTCCAAGGGGCACAGAGGGGGCTAGCCCCCATCATTTTCTCCCCCCCCCCACACACACACACACCGTGCAAGAGGACCATTGCCACCCAGGAAACTCTTTACACTGGGAACCCCTTCACGTTCAGGCCGGCTGCTCCAAATCCAGAGATCTAACCCTCTCCCTTATTTGGAAGGGAAGCGGGTGTCTTGGAAATTGGGAGGGGGGGGGGAGGAAGAGGTGGAACGAAGGGAAAGGGGAGAGGCTGAACAGTCGTCCCCCCCGCTGGCCCTGAAGCCATCAACACACCTCTCCAGCTGACCGAGGGACCCCAAGAGCGCGCCCAACCTGACCTCACCAATTACGCACGGAGCCCGGCGCGCTTTGCCCCGCTGGAAAAGGGCCCTCGGGGTCTCGACCGATCCTCCAGCCCGGCCACCCTTCTGCCTCCCCAGTCCCTGACCGCCCTGCCAAGCCACTCACCGAGCGAGGTGGACAGCGGGATGGCACTGGAGCGCGGCGGAGCCAAAGCTTGGCGCATGGCGGTGGCGGCGCGTCTCTAGCGCGCCTCCTCCAAACGTCCCCGGCCCGCGGAGCCGGCAGGGCGCGCACAAGCTACCGGGCGCGGAGCATCCTCCCGCAGCGCTCCGGCGGCTTGTGGCGCTTGCGCGAGGCGGGGGAAGAGAGCCTGACGGAGGCAGCTGCGCGCCCAGAGGCGGACGGGGTTGGTGGTGGTGATGGTGTCCCAGCTGTTGCGCCGATTCGCCGCCGGCTCGCTCCCACCGACCTACCCAGCCCGCGGGGTTGAGATGCGCCGGATTCCAAGGGTGGAAGAGCCTTGCGCTTCGATCCAGGGTCGGGAGGGGAGGTGGGCACGGAAAGGGGACGGGTTCTTTTGGATTCCGCCTCTGCAGAGGTGGGAGATGCCAAAGCCAAGGAAGGGGAGGGAAAAAACCCTCAACCCTTTCCAAGTGCCAGAATTGCGCCTGGAATGCAAACTGCAGGCGCGCAAGCCTAAATTCCCAAAAAGGCAACGATCATAATAGATCTTGGCTCGGGAGATGAAAATGGTCTCCGAGATGCATCCGTGCTACGTTCAGCCAATCGAAGGTTTCAAGATTGTCGGCTTGGAGAAAGATCCTTCAAAACCTGCGTTATTCGTTATTCGCAGGCCAACCTTTCCTCAAGAACATATTTATTACGATCGTATAATTTTGGCTGCTTCCTCTGCTAGGAATATTTTAGGCCGGATTTATCTCGACTGTCTTTTAATTTTTTATTTTTTTTTAAGGGTTGCGGTTTGCAATAAATGGCTCTTGGGCGTATTTTCGGATAAATGTGCAGGTTTAATGTAAAGAGGATTTTTAAAAAGCACTTAGGTTGGATGATATATGACTTATGGATTTTGATGTTCAAGGTCCAGCCTGAGCTATTTTCCATATAATTCGAAGAGGAGGAATCAGTTAGGAAAGCACAAGGTCTTTGCAAAACAAACGTCTTTTTAAAGGAATATACAAAATCTATACATAAAAAAGCGAAATACCCCTCATGCATCATCACAAAATCTCCAGAACCATAAAGCCTACAAAGCCACATTTTGAAATGTGGCACATCTGTTCCTCTTGGCTTCTAGGTGCTCACTAAGAAAGGATTTTTCAAAATGACCATCAGAGCTAATGTATTTCCTATATTATTATTATTATTATTATTATTATTATTATTATTATGATGATGATGATGATGATGATGATGATTATTATTATTATTATTATTATTATTATTATTATCGCCATCGTTGTTGTTGTTGTTGTTGTTGTTGTTGTTATTACACTGATGCTAAGAGTTCTACTCCACCTCCCCACCTGGAAAGAAATCTGTTCCAAATGTAAAACACAAGCAGAGGAGAGGAGGTTCAGTTTCAGTTTCACAGCACCAAGCAACTTTACTACAAAACAGTTGAGCTGAGCCATACCCAGGCTTCTTGCTCTCTCCTTCTTGCTCACACAGCAAATACTGTTTCAGTTTCCAAACAGCCCTCAACTCTCTCACACACTGACAAGATGCTAGCCAGATGAATACTGATGGATGCTGGTAGGCAGAGGCAGAGTTTTTTCCCCTTATTTTTTCCCCAAAAACTACCTCATAGTTTCGTAGTGAAGCACAGGTATTGAGCAAGTTCTTCATAAACAAGGAGAAAGTTACATCATGTGAGCAAAATGTATTGTGGTAGTTTTTGAGAAAAGGCCTTCCGTGGGATAAGACCCAATAAGAAAAAAAAACAACACCATTTTTTCCCTCATAAAATAGCTGTATTGGTTCAAAACTGTCCTGATAAACTCTGAAATAAGCAGATCTGAAAAGTATAGCTGTGCCTTAAATTCCTTCAATGTGAATTCTTCCTCAGCAACACAATCGAGATCTAAAAGATTGTGGGGCTCAGAATTTTAAAATTCAGGGTGTTTAAAATTCAGGGTGTATATTTCTTGGGAGGAGATTTCTCGGGCAGGTTTTAAGGCTCAAGGAACCTTTTGAAATAAAAATCCAAATCAAAAGCCAGTCCTGTGAAGTCCAGTCTCTGGGGATTAAATCCTTTCTTTGAGGGTCAGATGTAGCCAGGAGGGGGCAGAAGATAATTTAAAAAGAAAGGGAAAGACCAGACATAAATTTGGTCAGTGGAACTTGATCACCCAAGAGCCAAAAATAGAAGCAGCTTTGGAAAACACATCTATCTGGCTATGTAGAGAGTGTTATTCCTTTTTTTCAGTGTGGCCTCTTTCTGTAGGGCGATGGGGGCGCACAATTCATTGGAAATGATCTGTAGAGGAGGAGTGATGGGAAAAATAGATAAATCATATTTGCAGGAGATATGGGGACAAAGGGACAGTGGCTGGAGGGCTGGAAGTCCCAGCTGGAAGCCAGTGGAATAATTTGGATCATTTTGCCAAATCTCAGGTCTGGATTTCAACAGATTTAGGGTTTGTTCTTTGAATAGAATTCTTTCTTGGCCAAGTGGGATTGGAAACACAAGGAATTTGTCTTCGGTGCAGAAGTTCTCAGTGTACATAAAAGATACCAGTGATAAATAATTTCCCCTACATTAGTTAGCTAATTTCCACTGGTTTAACTGGTGGTTTAATTGGTTAAAGGGAACTGCTCAACTCTCTCAGCCTTATGACCAGCTAAAACTTCCCAGAATGCTCTGGAGCAGCATTTCTCATCGTCTGGACTTTGAAGAGGTTCGGATCAGGAAATTCTGGGAATTGAAGTCCATGCAGTTTCAAGGTCCAGAGGTTCAGGAACACTGCTCTGGAGAAATGCCTACATAGAGCAGTGTGGGGAAACTATGCTAGTTCTTGCCTCATAATTAACCACTTGTGATAATCCAAAGGGGTGTGGCACAAAGGCAATACAGTCACGTAATCCACAGGAGTCCCTTTATTAGCTACAACTTTGCCCCCAATGTCCTGGTTACCTGGCTGTAGAAAAACTCTCTCAGGAACAGCTTTTGGCTGTAGAGAATCAAGTCCAAAATGTGGTCAACAAAAACTGTAACCATAAGTCCAATCAAGGCAAAATGAGGTAATTAATCCGGCAGGGCAAGAGAAGGGAATTCCAGACATGAAGGGATGGCAGTAATTCAACATGGTTGGAAGGATTCCAGGAGCGCAGATAAGCAAAGTCAACACAAGATAAACTCACTGTTTGCTCCCAGAAGATGCTGCATTCAGCATACATCTCATTTAAACTTTCTTCCCAGGTGTGGCTAATGAAGGAAATCGGGGCCCTTTCCTCCCCTGTAAGGAGGAATGCAACTCACGTTGTTCCCTTCTCCGTTCCTCCTTGCATGCCCTAGGATGAAGAGGGGGTGGGCCTGGGTCTTCCTCTGAACTCCCTCTCCCTTGTTCTCCCTCTCCCCTCCTCTGCCCAGCTGGACTTTGCCCTTCCCCAGTTTCCTCCACAGCCCACAGAGCCACACTCCAACTCCCTGTCAGCTGTTCCGTCTTCCTCCTTGAATTCAGACTTCAACAGGGGCATGACACCACTATTGATGGGAGAGTAGACATTTTTTTGTCATGTTGTGGGTCACCAAGGCCATGAAGCAGATTGAAAAGATCACAGGATGCACATTAAATACACTAGTGGGGGAATAGAGACACACTTGGAATACTGCCTCCAGTTTTGGTCGCCACGATCAAAAAAGATGTTGAGACTCTAGAAAGAGTGCAGAGAAGAGAAACAAACATGGTTAGAGAGGTGAGGCTAAAATATATGAAGAACGGTTGCAGGAATTATCTATATCTAGTCTAATGAAAAAAAGGACTAGGGGAGACATGATATCAGTCTTCCAATATCTCAGGGGTTGCCCCAAAGAAGAGGGAGTCAAGCTATTCTCCAAAGTACAAGTACAAGAAGCAATGGGTGGAAACTCATCAAGGAGAGAAGCAGCCTAGAACTAAGGAGAAATTTCTTGGCAGAATTAATCAGAGGAACAACTTGCCTCCAGAAATTGTAAATGCTCTTAACACTGGAAGTTTTTAAGAAGTTATTGGACAATCATTTGTCTGAAGTGGTGTAGGGTTTCCTGCCTAAGCAGGGGTTGGACTAGAAGACCTCCAAGATCTCTTCCAACTCTGCTACTCTAATTCTAATATCAATGACTTTAGGATGCAAAGGTCAAAATGTGCACCATAACAGACCCCCCCCCCCCATGGGTGGGGTGAGAACAACTGAACTGGTATTAATTTAAACTACATTAAACTTAAGTTAACATTAGAGAACTTTTGAAACAACAGGTGCATTCCTAATTTTCATAGCACTGGCTCTGGTCAGGATGTTTAGGAAAGAACGGATGGATGGATGTTTCGGTCCTTAGGGATTTACGATCTAAAAATGAAACACGAAAACATGAAACAAGCACGGTTGGCTGGCAAATTCTGGAGGTTGAAGTCCACAGGTCTTAAAAGTTGCCAAGGTTGGACATCCCTGGTTTAAAGCTTGGCTCGGAGAACTGCTGCTAGTTAAGCCATTGCCCAAAGAGGCAAAGCAAGGCTGAGATACCAAGATGAATGCCTCAGTGCTGGATATCCCCAAACTGGGGGGTGAGGAAGGCTCATTTCATGCCAGCAGGAACCCAACCGGAGCACCCAACTTCATCATGGTGGCAAGTGGAGGCCTCTGGCTCTCCTCAGAGGTTCTTGAGTTGATTTGTGGAACTTTAGACAGCTGGGAAAACTGACCCTGCAGAATCCCATCCGCCCAGCTTGAATGAGCACAGAGGGGTAAATATAGCCACATCTGAGTCCCTGAACTTTTCAGAGCAATCAAACAAACTCTCTATGGTCCCGTCCACCCGGCTGTGACTGACAGGAACATGTTTGCTCATTCAAGCCCAACAGTGTCACAACAGTCTAGAAACTGATCCCAGATACAATTAGGCTAGATACAATTAGGATGGCTCTGCTTTCTCTTAGACAAGATCTTCTCCTTCTCCAATGGTCTTTGATGGACAGGGCCATTAAACACTTATTTAGCCTTGAATTACATGACATCACCTGCCAGGGGAAAGCAAACCTCCCCCTCTTGATGGCTGGCCAACTGCATTTCTCCTCCTGGGGGCAACATTGAAAGAGCAACAGCCGTCACCTGGCACTGGCAGCGAAGAAGTCCCCAAAAGTTTCAACCGTCAATTTTGGGGTATTGCATTCCCTGCAGAACAATCCGAATCTTGCTTTCTAAAACGCGAGACTGGATGGTTTTCAGAAAAGAGCCTCGGTTGAACATTGTGAAGCTGGTAGAAGTGGTTCAGTTCTTTAATTTTGCAGCTGGCTTTTCATATTGATTCTATTTCCCCTTTTGTAGTTTTTTTTTTTTTTTGGGGGGGGGAGGTTTTCTTTTTTACAAAGCAATGGCTACAAATGACACCTCTGGAGCTTCCAAAGAACATCACATGAACCAACTCCAAACCCTGGTAAGTTGAACCTTACTGGGTGTTGATTCTCTTCCAGTGTCCCCACGTTGCTAAACTTAATTCGATGGAGACCTGTGCCAAAAACTGCTTTTATACCAGCTTTTTCTGGGCTTATCTGATGCCTCAGGTGTGGAATATTTAGAAGGAGAAAGGAAAATACGAAGGGTTGGGCGTAATTAGGCAGATGGAATCATTGCTTGTTGAAGAACAGAAAAGCAGCAGTAGATTGATGTTGTTTTCATTGGGGAATAATGAAATCAGAATCCAAAATATGGCCAGTTTCATTGAGGCATTTCATTAACTGGACCTTCGTGAACTTAAGAAGATGGTTTGATTTAAGCACTCTTGCCCGGAAGGGTATGTGCCATCCAAGTATTTTTTGGCACTATAGCCTTGTTTCAATGAACCCCAAATGAGTTCCTCATTCTCTAGATTCATGCATTGTGGTTTGTTTAACTGTATGATTGCATAAAATGTGATTTTCCGGGGTATGCATAACATGTTAAGACATAAACCATGGTTTGCGAACCAAAGTGGCAAACTAACCCTTCCCTCCCTGGCCACATTGAAAGGTTTCAAGGAAATTTAATTGCAGGAAGGTGTATCCAAAATTGCAATGTCAGTATTTGTGGGATGACAACATTGGTAAAATTACATTGGTTTTTGGCAGCCATCTTAATCTCTATGGACCTAACAGTCCACTTTCCTGAACATCGTAGATCTTAGATCTGACCAGGATAGCGATTGTGCTTTGAAGTGGCTTGTATTCTGTGACCCCTCTTAATTGTAGCTTGTTGACTGTATAACTATTTTGCCAGGTGTAGAAAACAGGTTGATGTACTACCACTGCAGAGTCCAAAATTTCATTGGCTAAGTGAGTGAGACAGCTGCTAAGTTAATTTTGCCTCATTTTATGCCCTTTCTTGCCACCATAGTTAAGTGAAGCACTGTCATTTTGAAGTTAGTAACTTGGTTGCGAAGTGGATCTGGCATCCTGTTGACTTTGCTTGTCAATGGGATCACATGATTCCAAGACTCTGTGTTGTAGCCCATCAATGGCCAGCAGAGCTGGTGGCAGACTCCGACAGTGAAGAGGTTGGGGAGGAACAAGGGCCAGTCCTGGAGGCTGCAGAAGGCTCGGATGTGGCCTCTGCATCGGAGGCAGAGATGGGGCCAGGGCAGGCTGGCAATTATCAGCTGCCTTCAGAGTCAGAGATCAATGGAGCAGCAAAACAACTGGAGCCTGTTCCCAATGTGCACATGCACAGAGCTGCCAGGAGAAGGGAACAGTTAAGGAACAAGAGTCAGCTCAGGAGAAAGGGCACAGGAAGGTGAATGGCTCCTCCCATAGGGAATAAAGAGGAGTGAAAGGGGAGTGGTGTTTGCAGGAGACAATTAATTCAATTCATTAGGGTGAAGATCTGTTCCTGACTTCTTGCCAATTAATTGCTGCTACAGCCTGACGTTTGGAAGATATCATCCTGGTAACTCTCCCAGCCTGATAAAGGTCTGTAGTTGTGAGATCTCTTGAAAGACTATTTGCCGGGACTTTGCTAGAGAGGATTTCACTTTAACCTAAATAAAAGGGGTTTTATTGGGACAAAGAATTTGTTTCATGATCTTGGGAAGCCTAGGTCAGAACTCTCTGTAACTGTCATAAATATCAGTTAGTTGCCAAATGTTTGAATTAAGAAAACAAAGTTTTATTAATTTTCTATTGTTTCATTAGTGCTTAATAAACATTGCATTGTCTGGCTTATTTTATTTGTTTAGCAGTACAGATTACCTTCTTATTCTCTTCCCCCTTTTTTCCAACCACTGGTAGAATAAGTTCCACGTTTGATAATATTCTGCGTCTTCTTTCTGTTTAATCTTCCATGTAAGTCTGTCCATTTCTGTGCAACACAGTCTCTTCCTAATTATCTCCCAAGCATCTGAATTTGGATGGCGTGACTATGGGAATGCTGCAATGGTCATAAGCAGGGAAAACGGTCATAAGTCACTTTTTTGGTGCCATGGTAACCTTCAAATGATTACTAACTATCTGTTTAAGTTGAGAGCTCCCTGTGTGTTTCTCTTATCATCTCCATCATTGTCCTTGCTTCTAGATTAACCAGCCTATCCTTTGAGTGCTCTGCTCAAAATGATGCCCTTTCTTTCTTTCTTTCTTTCTTTCTTTCTTTCTTTCTTTCTTTCTTTCTTTCTTTCTTTCTTTCTTTCTTTCTTTCTTGTCTTTCTTATAGTAAAGGCATACCTAATTATTCATGTACTAACTGCAGCTGCATCTGCAACTCTTGAGTTGCCCAAATGTTCTCACACTTTCTCTTTAAAACTTCTTCCCACTTGGAAAAGATTTGATAAGGAGCAAGCAATGATGACACAATGGAAACTTTCCACTGACTCTGGAGATTAAAGCCACCGGTGCTTATTTCTGACAAATGGAATTATTTTACTGGGAAGGAATGATGGACCAGAGGGTAGGGGGTGATGAAAGGAAGAAATGAAAACAACCAGCAAAAGTAGGCCAGTACATTTTGCTCATGTTGTGTATGGGATTTGCTTTGTCATCATTCCAGGGAAATAAGGATGAAGAGAAACATCAGCTGGATGCAGAAGAGGAACAGAAGAACGAAGAAACGATGGGCAAGAAAACGCGAGGCGAAAGGATTAAAGAATTTAAAACTTTCATTTGGAATCCAGAAACCCGGGAATGTTTGGGCCGGTCTGCTAAGAGCTGGAGTAAGTGAAATTTATCATTCATCATTTATTTCCTATTGAGATAAGGATGAAAGTTGTATCAATACTGCATTCCCTGTGCACAATGTTGCTTTTTTAAAATGGAGTGGATGAGAAACATTTTCAGTTTAACACGGGGAATCCATCCAGGGAGGAGTAAACATGGAGCAATATTTTGGTTATACAGATATTATTAATTTGTTCCTGATAAGCCAGCATAGACGAGCACATTTCTTGCTTTGCTTTGTCCATCTTAATAAAATGAGAGAATTCCATAGTGGGCTGAAACAAGAGTTTTACAAGCATCATTTGTAGTTTGCAACTTTGGTTTAAGACTGAGTGCCAGACTGCTAGCCTTCATTTATGCATTAGAAGATGTTTTTCAGCCTGTTTGCCCTTGTTTTTATTGTCCTGTAACTGTCTGCCAAATGGTAGTAGTTCAAAAAAAGATTTATCAGGATGAGATGGATCTTTAAAGATGTTTGGACTTTCTTAAAGCAGCATAGGCTATAAAGCTCTTCAAAAAGGGGAGAGGACAACCTTAAGCAACAAACATGATTAGGGACTGGAGGCTCAAACATATGAAGAAGAATGGTTGCAAGAATTGAGCGTGCCTAATTTAATGAAAAGAAGGAGTAAGGGGGACATGGTAGCATCTTCCAGTATTTAAGGGGCTGCCACAAAGAAGAGGGGGTCAAACTATTCTCCAAAGCACCAGAAGCAATGGATGGAAACTCATCAAGGAAAAATCCAATCTTGAATTAAGAAGAAATTTCTGACAGTGAAACAGTTACTTCTATGGAACAACTTACCACAAGAAGTTGTGAATGCTCCAACACTGGGAGTCTTTGAGAAGAGATTAGACACTCCTTTGTCCGAACTGGCATAAGGCTTCCTATTTGAGCAAGGGGTTGGACTAGAAGACCTCCAAGGTCCCTTCTAATGCTGTTATTCTGTTCTATGAGCGTGCTGTAAAAATGCAGCCCAATATAGTTTAAAATGTATGTAGTAAAAGAGTTATGTGCATCAGGCTAGAAACTAAGAAACTGTGGCTATGGAAATTCTCAGTCATCCCAGTCATGGTGGTCCCAAAGATGCTTTTTTCCCTCAAGGTTTTCTTTGAAGACGTTTTGCTCCTCATCTAAGAAGCTTCTTCAGTTCACATAGAACTCCCTTTTTTCTCAGTGCCTTTGTGAATTTCAACAGTGGTTAAGCTAACCATCATAGGTCAAGGACTGCCTGGATTTTTTGAACTGAACTGTTCTACTATTAGGTCATTAAAAAAACGACACTGTAACAGTTGTAAGTTGAGCATTCCCTCTGTGTGAAATTAACAGAAGGATGAAACTCTGTTATGCCAAATATTTTGGATTTGATTCTTCTGCCTTTAAGCCTTTAAGCCTTTAAGCTCAAACTGCCCAAGGAGCTGCTGACCCAGATCTACAGAGGAATTATTGAGTCTGTCATCTGCACCTCCATCACTGTCTGGTTTGGCTCTGCAACCCAACAGGACAGACACAGACTCCAGGGGATAATTAGGATTGCAGGAAAAACAATGGCTACCAACCTGCCTTCCATCTAGGTCCGATGGCTTTCATGGAACGAATGTCTCGCTTAGCAACAGGCGTTGGGGACTCGGTTGTGGTCGTAAGACGAGGACCACCCTGCGTTCACAACTGCAGGGGTTCACTGGTCAACTGTGGTAAAATGGGGCAGCATTCACGGAAGAAATGACTCCCTTTGCGACAGGCATTGGGGATTCGGTCGTGGTTGTAGTAAGACGAGGACCGCCCTGCATTCACAACTCCACGAACAACGTTGGCAGGAAAGTTTGCACAACGAGGCAAGATGTACTGTAAATGTTTCACTTAGCGACAGAAATTGTGTGTGTGGGGGGGGTGCTCTCCATTCTGGTCTTGAGTCTACCATATCCCACTTCGAATGGCCCGTATGAGTCATTCCACGCCTGGCCAGCAGCGTCCCCCTTGCTGTGTTCAAAGAGAGGCTCCCTCCCGGCCCTTCTTGACCCCAGGCCAAAAAAGCTCACAGGTCCAAATTAAGTTTTGTTTCTCCCCCAGCCCCCTTAGCAGCTCCCCCCCCCACATGTCCTGTCCCCACGGCTGGCCGGTTTGTTGCCAGAACTCAAAATTCCCCGTAACGTAAACACCTCAGGAACGCAGAGGCCAAAAAGCCACAGCTGCGCTAAAAGCTGCTTTGGAAAATGCATTTGGGATCCCTGCTGGGAAATCAAAACACAGCGAGAAGCTTCCATGGGGTGGATGGAGGATTGGCTTTCGTGCATTTTTAATTTGGGGGTTGTTGTTTTTTTTCAAAAAGGCCTGGGCTTTATTCTCCTTTTAACGGGATCACAAAATAACAAAATTGGAAGGGATCTTAGTGGTTGTCTAGTCTAACCTGCTGCTCAGGCAGAATAGAATAGAATAGAATTTGAGAATGGAATGGAATAGAGTAGAAATCAGGATAGTATAGAACAGAACAGAATATGGAATAGATTAGTAATAGAAGTAGAATAGAATAGAATTGAATTGAATAGAGGAATGTAGAATAGAATGGAAAAGAAATAGAAATAGAAATAGAAATAGAAATAGAAATAGAAATAGAAA
>BLBF01000058.1:5490458-5504588 GCA_015471245.1 Laticauda colubrina
AAATAGAAATAGAAATAGAAATAGAAATAGAAATAGAAATAGAAATAATAGAAATAGAAATAGAAATAGAAATAGAATTCTGTTATGGGCCAAGTGTGATTGGACACACAAGGAATTTGTCTTGGTGCAATTGCTCTCAGTGTACATCAAAGAAAAGAGACATTCATCAAGAGTCAAGAATCATAAAGGTACGACACTTAATGGTAGTCATAGGGTACAAATAAGCAATCAAAGCATACTAGGAAACTGTCAATATTAAACCGTAAGAATACAAGCGACAAAGTTACAGTCACAAGTGGGAGGGGAGGGGTGTTAAGAAGTGATGAGAAGATTAATAGTAATAGTAGTGCAGACTTTGTAAATAGTTGGACAGTACTGAGGGAGTTATTTGTTTAGCAGAGTGAGGGTGTTCAGGGAAAAACTGCCCTTGTGTCTAGTTTTTTTTAATTGGCCAAGTGTGAAGATCTTCTTAGGAGAAAGCATACGGGGAGAAAGCATGCAGTTCTTTGGCCAACTGGAACAAAGAATAACAGAGTTGGAAGGGAGGTCGTCTAGTCCAACTCTCTGCTCAAGCAGAAGACCTTATACCATTCCAGACAAATGGACCTCCGATCACTTCTTAAAAACATCCGTTAATGGAGCACCCACAATTCTTGGAGGCAAGTTGTTCCACTGGTTGATTGTTCTCACCGTCATGAAATTTCTCCTTCGTTCTAGGTTGCTTCTCTCCTTGGTTAGTTTCCATCTGTTGCTTTTTATTCTGTCTTCTGGTGCTTTATTGGTGCAGGAGACAGAGAGGAAAAGCATGTAGTTCTCTGGCCAACTGGAACATAGAATAACCACGTTAAAAGGGACCTTGGAGGTCTTCTAGTCCAACCCCCTGCTTAGGCAGGAAACTGTACATCATTTCAGACAAATGGTTATCCAATCTCTTATTAAAAACTTCCAGTGTTGGTGCATTTACAAGTTCTGGAGGCAAATTGTTCCACTGATTCATTGTTCCCACTGTCAGAAAATTTCTCCTTTGTTCTAGTTGCTTCTCTCCTTAACGAGTTTCCATCCGTGGCTTCTTGTTCTGCCTTCTGGTGCTTTGGAGAATAGATTGGCTCCAGGGGAGTTGAAGTCCATCCATCTTAAAGTTGCAAAGTTTGAAAAACACGGACTTCAATATTGTATTGTTTCAAATTAGGTGGCTGTCTTAAACTTGCTTCCTCTAGATTAGTGGTGGCCAACCTTTTTTGGGCTCCTGTGTCAAAAATTGTGTGTGCGCTGGTGCCTGCGCGCTCGTGTGCCAGCACCCCGAATGCAATGTGCCCACCCCCCCACACTCCTGCGCATGCAATCCACCCCTCCCCCTCAGCCACCCTCTTACGTGCACTGTACCTCACAGATGATTTTCGGCCTCCCATAGGCTTGAAAAAAGCCTCTGCAGGCTTTGCAGGCCAAATAATAGGTCCATTTCATCACATCCAGTATGACAGGAAGTGATGAAACGGGCCTCTTATTTGGCCTGCAGAGGCTTTTTTCAAGGTGACCAACTTTTTTACAATAAGAAGAACACAAATAAATTGAAGAAAAAAACCAAAGCCACTCCTATGTGCAGCACACTCTTGCATCTGGCGCACTTGCGCGGGGCACTCTCTCTCAGAACAATTATCCTGTGTGGAGCGCATGTGTCTCATAATTGCATCTTGCCACACTGTACCAAGCCTTGACAAATCATCATGTCAAATACAAATACGTCACATCACACACAACGGATCGGATCGGCATCGATCAAATAAGAAGATTTACAGATTAGTCTTCAAATATCAAAAAGGAGGACATGTAGGAAGACACTTTTCGAGGAAGGATAGAACTTAGAAAAGGAGGACTGTCCTCCCAAAAGGGGGATGGTTGGTCACCTTACTCAAACCAGCTGAAAATCAGCTGTGAGGTGCCCACATGCACAGTGAGGTAAGTTTGCCTGCAGCTCACATGCCAGCACAAATATCTCTGCATGCCACCTGTGGCACATGTGCCATAGGTTCACCATCATGGCTCTAGATATTGGGCATTCTGCTCCAATGGGGAGCCAGATAAATTTGATGATGAAAACCAAACTGGCTAAGGAGAGGTTGAGGAAGGCTGGGTGAACCGTTCTGCAGCCCTTGAAAACAAAGCCATAGGAAGTTAGTTGCCATCCATCGCTTCTTGTCCTGCCTTCTCATGCTTTACCAATGCAGGAGACAGGGAGAAAAAGTATGCAGTTAGCTCTGGCCAATGGGAACATAGAATAATAAGAGTTGGAAGGGCCCTTAGAGGTTTTCTAGATCCACCCCTGCTGGAGGTGGAGATTCTATATGAGCCGCCCAAATATTTATATTTGACTAGCTCAATGCCTGTGCTTCGCTACAAAACTTTGTGGTCGGGCTTAGTTTTTGGGGAGGAAAATAAGGGAAAAAAATTTCTGCCTCTGCCTACCAGCATCCATCCAGTATTCATCTGGCTAGCATCCTGTCATGTGTGTGAGAGTCGAGGGCTGTTTGGAAACTGAAACAGTATTTGCTGTGTGAGCAAGGAGTCTGGGCGTGGCTTAACTCAACTGTTTTGTACTGGTTGCTGTTGTGAAACTGAAACTCCTCCTCTGCTTATGTTGGGAGAGATTTGGAAGATATTTCTTTTCAGGTGGGGAGGGGGAATAGAACTCCTTAGCATCAGAGCGTAATAACAACAACAACAACAGCAATAATAATAATAATATAGGAAATACTAATGCTCTGATAGTCATTTCAAAAAATCTTTTCTTCGTGAGCACCTAGAAGGCAAGAGGAACATATGTGCCGAATTTCAAGTTTATTGGCTTTACGGTTCTGGAGATTTCGTGATGATGCATGAGTGGTATTCCGTATGTATGTATGTATGTATGTATGTATGTATGTATGTATGTATGTATGTGTGTATAGGTATATATATATTTATTTCTGAAGCTGAGATGGACCGCTACATAAATCAAATATAAACAAACAAACAAATATCATTCCAGACAAATGGCTATCCAGTCTCTTCTTGAAACCCCCCAATGATGGAGCACCCATCACAAGGCCATCAGCTAATAGCTCTGCTCTGTCTTTCAGGTCTTATACTCCTGTTTTACATTGTCCTGTACACGTTCCTGGCTGGCATGTTCATACTCTATATGTACGTAGTCTTGATCATGCTGAGCCCCTACACACCGAGATACAGAGACAGGGTTGCCCCACCAGGTAAGTGCTCCAGTGCAGCTTGTAAGGCGTCCATTGGGTGGGAAGACACCAAGGGTGTGCAGGCAGGGGTGAGATTCAAATTTCTTAACAACCGGTTCTGTGGGGGTAGCATAATTTGTGGGTGTGGCTTGGTGGTCATGTGACTGGATGGGTAGGGCTTATGTGTAAATATTGTAAATATTTATGTAAATATTGAATTTTTTCATTAAAAAGACAGCAACTTTACCCAAAATCAGGCAAAGCAGGCAGGCAGATTGAGTTGCTCACAGAATCACAGATTCACTCAGAGATCTATCATTCTGCAATCTACTACCTGAGTCTGCACTGAAAACTAGAAGCTTCAGTCCTAAGGAAAGTTCAGCTCTGCTTTTAGATTAGCTAGAAAGAAAGAAATCCAATGATTTCCCGCTTTCTAACTAATCTAAATTACCCGGCACAGCAGAACACTGGATGGTTGGGGGTAAAAAAGGAAAAATAGCAGCTTATAAAAAATTAGGCTAACGCAGGCAAGTTGGATGGCGCACATGCCAGGTAAGGAGTGAGTAGGCGGGGTGAGGACGGGTGGGGCCAACCAGTGGTGCGATTTGCCAGTTCTCTGAACTGGGCAGAATCATAACAACCGGTTCTATAGAACCGGTCCAACCAGGTAGAATCCCACGCCTGTGTGCAGGGACTTAGAGCAGAGAAGATATGTGGTGGTGCAGTGGTTAGAATGCAGTATTGCAGGCTAATTCTGCTGACTGCCAGCAGTTTGATTCTCAGCGGCTCAAGCTTGACTCAGCCTTCCATCCTTCCTAGGTCAGTCAATTGAGGACCCAGATTGTTGGGGGGCAAGAGGCTGACTGTAAACCGCTTAGAGAGAGTTGTAAAGTGCTATGAAATGGCATATTAGTCTAAGCATTATTGCTATTGCTATGCTGGCTAAAATTAGAGGCAACTATGAGATGGATATGAAATAATTGATATATACCCATTTACAAATTGCATATGTTTCATCGTCCTTGCATTTGCCATATTTTGGGAAAGAGTTGGTCAACATCACAGGAAAGGATGCGTTGGGAAGGTTGATCTAAGAATTCTATTTTATTTTTCCTTTTAAAATTTATTTTCGCAGGAGTTACCATTAGGCCGTACATAAAGCACGCCTACAACATTGCCTTCAGAGTCTCTCAACCTAGTTCATGGCAGCCTTATGTGGACAACCTGGAACTGTTCTTAAAAGGTGCCCTTCCTTTCCTCCTTTGTGTGACTGTTTATCTATTCATTGTCTGTGTTTACTTTTTTTTTTCTTTGCCTCCAAAAAGCTGCAGCATTTCCTTTTTCATTTCTGTTTTGATTTCAAACCCAACCATTCCACACGGTAAAGAGAAACAAAACAAAGTCAATTTGACGGACATCTTCAGCTATTAAGAGCTCTAAAGACTTGGGAAACACGTCCAAAGTTTGCTATTTGAACGGTATTTGCCTTTAAGAAAAGCAAACAATGTGCCCTTCTGCAAAGAAATATGTAGTTTTAAAAACATTGTATGCATAAGCTATGGGTCATGCCTCTGGTGGAGACTGTCGATGAGGGAGAGGAGGAACAGCCAACAGGGAGTGGAAGTGTGGCTGCAGAGGTGGTGGAGGAGGCTGGGGAAGGGCAGAGGCCGACTGGGCAGTCAGAGGAGGACCCAGGCCCATCCCCTATCCATACTAGGGCATGCAGGGAGGAGAGGATCAGGTAAAACGTGGTCTACTCAGGAGGAGAGGGCCATGCTCCTCTTCATGGGTTGCAGGTGTGAGATCTGCATAAGAGTTTGGACCCTGCATGCTAACAGACACTGGAGACAAAATAGTGTTTTATTCCTAAAGAAGGTTTATCTTGGTTGGTGTTCTTCCAATGGACTGTACCTGGTTATCTTCCTGAAGTTGGCAATTATCTATCCTGGTCTGTCGTGGAACTTTATTCAATGCGGTTTGTTTTTGGATTTTGCTTCGTTATCAGCTCTCTGAATTTGAACAGTGTTTCTTTCCTTTGAAATGTTATTTTGAAAATAAGTTTATCCCTCCACTGTAAACAATTAAACAGTGAAGCCAAGTTGAAGGCATTAAAGGATCTTTATTTACATTTTGGTTTTTGTTGTATTTCTGAAACACTCCAGGTCATCACACTGTGTGATTGGCCCAAAGTCATCCAGTCAGCTTTCATGCCTAAGGTGGATGTAGAACTGCCAGTCTCTTAATTTCTAGCCACTAGGCCAGACTGGTTCGCGATATGCTGCTCTGGAATAGTCCACTACTATCAGAGAAATATGAAAGTGTTAGAACCAAAACCACAATGGACATCTTCTATACCAACAGTACTGATTCTGAAAAGGAGACTTTTTTTTATCCTGAAAAGCTGTTGTGGTGTGTCAGCTACTGGCTGCTCCAGCAGCTGAATTAGAGTAGTAGTAGTAGTAGTAGTAGTAGTAGTAGTAGTAGTAGTCGTCGTCGTCAGGATCAGCATTAAGGCAACCTGGGAGCTTCAAGGGAGAAGAGGGAATGGAGCTGTCAGAGAGACAGACAGAGGCAGAGCCTGGGCTGTCCATCAGTCTTCAGATGGAGAGTCAACAGCCCCCAGGTCTGGAGGTGCCTGATGAGGAAGAGGAGGAACAGCTGGGTCCAGTGCCTGACTATGGATGCGCAGAAGGCAGAGGAGAGGAGAGCAGTGGAAAACTATGGGCCGGTCCTTGGGACAGAAGAGCCACCGTTGCTAGCGAAGCCCCACCCTAGCTCTGGGGATAAAATACAGGAGGCGGAGATGAATAGGTGTGGCAGACAACTATTTATCTTCCAGACAGACGGACTAGTTAGCCTGAGAGAGGAACTTTTTGCCAGGGCTTCTAGCATTCCTAATAAAGGAATCTTTTGAGTTCAAATCAGAGAGTTTGTCGTATTTGGGGAGCTGGGTCAGAACAAAAGCCCAGTGTTGAAACGCGTTGCAGTAAGATCTACATTACAGGACCTCCACATTCTCTGTTGTCTTTAGAGTATGATGACAAGGTTCAAGAAACCAGAAACATCCCTTGCACCCCAGGCACTTATTTCGTGCAAGACAGCGACGAAACTGCGGTGAAGAAAGCTTGCCAATTCAAGAGGTCCCAATTGATGAAGTGCTCTGGAGTTCAGGACCAGACCTTCGGATATTCACAGGGCCAGCCTTGCATATTGCTAAAGATGAATCGTGTAAGGTCATTTTATACTTGCTTATTTCCCCATGGGGTGGACTTGAGAGGTTTGAGTGCTGGCAGGTCCCCTTGGGGTGGATTTTAGAGGTTTAAGATGCTTGTAGTGGGTTCAAGTCAAGCATGTAGGTGGACATGAAGCAAGGGAGAAGGAATGGTGGCTTAACAAAATAACAATATTGGAAGGGACCTTGGAAGTCTTCTAGTCCTACTCAAGCAGGAGACCCTATGCTAAGGTTCTTCAAATTTGGCAAGTTTAAGACTGGTGGACTTCAACTCCCAAAATTCCTGAGCTAACATGACTGGAGGAGGAACTCTAGGAGTTGAAGTCCACCAGTCTTAAATCTGTCAAGTTTGAAGACCCCTGGTCTACATCTATGGCATGGAGGGGTGTCAGGTTATTCTGGTCCTCCTACCACCTCCTCTCAAATCTGTGGTTTCTCACTGCTGTTCTGAGCTTCCCTCGCTTCCTTGCAATCCAGTGATACAGCAGATTAATACAGATAGTCCTTGACTTATGGCTACAGTTGTAATTCTTGATGGTCCTTCACTGGATCATTTCGTAGACTGGAGAAAACAGCATAGCCGCAGTTAACTAAAGCGGTCTTTAAATGACTCACGCCACAGTGGTGAAGCAAATACATCGTATTGATAAATTTATTTTTTTATTTATTCTCATGTTTCTTAACCAACCCTCGCTCTGTAAGAGGTCTCCAAACTTGGCAACTTTAGGACTTGTGGGCTTCAACTCCCAGAATTCCTGAGCTAACATGACTGGAGGAGGAATTCTGGGAGTTGAAATCCACAAGTCTTTAAAAGCTGTTAAGTTTAAAGATTCCTTCTCTGATGCTATTCCAGGCAAATGACGATCCAATTTCTTCTTAAAAGCCTTCAGGGATGGAGTTCCCACACAACTTCTGGAGGTTCATTGTTCCAACTGCCAAAAAATTTGTCCTTAGTTCCAGATTGCTTCTCTCCTTAATGAGTTTCCATCCGTGGCTTCTTGTCCTGCCTTCTGGTGCTTTGGAGAATAGATTGGCTCCAGGGGAGTTGAAGTCCATCCATCTTAAAGTTGCAAAGTTTGAAAAACACGGACTTCAATATTGTATTGTTTCAAATCAGGTGGCAGTCTTAAACTTGCTTCCTTTAGATATTGGGCATTCTGCTTTGATGGGGAGCCATATAAATTGGATGATGAAAATAAAAATAAAACTGGGTAAGGAGAGATTGAGGAAGGCTGTGTGAACAGTTCTGTGGCTCTTGAAAAGAAAGCAACAGGAAGTTCAAAATGGTTGTAGCTTCTGATCCCTTGTTGTTTTTTTTTTTTTTCATTTTTACCGGCAGCAAAATAGAATTTAGAAAATCAATGTGTTTTAAAGGGAATTAAAAAGCTTTTGTTTTTGCAGATAATCGGGTATCAGCCTGGCTACGGCACTCCAATTACTGTGAGTTGCAAAATCCAGGTAAATTATCTTGATTTTATTGGTTCCATTTGCAAATTTGCACCAGATATTCTTGGCAGCCAAAAACTCTTTGAGCCAAACCTATCCAACCTTTTTTTCTTTTTAATGAGACACAATTTTGACATAATATTGTGAACAGCAAGAGGTGGTTACCATTTAAATCAGATTTTACCAGCCTGGGCATTCTGTAAATGACATGAGGAACAGCCCTGGTTTAGCTATAAGGGTCTTCAGGTAGTCCTTGACTTTCGACTGCAATGGGGACTCAAACTCCAATTGCTAAGTGATGCGGTCATTGAGTTGTGCCCGATTTTACAACATCTGTCCTTTTTTTGCCACTGTCTACATCAAGGCCAAGGATCTCCCATCTCCCATGATTGGCAATAATTTTTGCAGGATTTTTGGCAGGGAAAACTGCTCATCACCTGCCCCATGTTCCTTAAAACAATTACAAATACTCCTCAATTAACAACAGTTCATTTAGTGACTATTATAAATTACGATGGCACTGAAGAAAACTGACTGAGGAGTGTTTTTCATACCTACAACCCTTGCAACCTCCCCCTGATCACCTGGTCAAAATTCACATGCTTAGACACCGATTGATACAGCTGGGTCCAGCGCCTGGGGTGTGGATGTGCAGAAGGCAGAGGAGAGGAGAGCAGTAGAAATCTATAGGCCGGTATCCCGTGACCGTCCATTTGCAACCTTCTGACCAGCAAGTCAACGGGGAAGCCAGATTCACTTAACAACTTAAAAAGTCACTGAAGAAATGTCTCGACAACAGAACTGTTGACAACCATTGTGAGCGTAAAGTGAAGTACTGCTTGTAATCAGGAGTGGGCTGCTGGAGGTTCGCAGGGGTTCGGGAGAGACCCTAGCTAAGATACTATGTAGTTCAGAGAAACCCCACTTTTGCTGGCCCTGTCCACCCTGCCGTCCCCTCCCTGGAATCCCCATGCAGCCTGTTTTGGATGCAGGTAAGTGCAGAGCCTGTGAAGTGGCTTGGGGAGGGTGAAAAACAGGCCTCCCGGAAGTTTGGGAAGGCCGGAGATGGGCCCGTTTCCGGCTTCCAGAGAGCCTCCGGAGCCCGGGAAGGCCATTTTCATCCTGGAGACTCAAGGAAAGCCTCCGGAGCCCGGGGAGGGCAAACCACCCTGCTGTCATGCAGGAGGCTGACTAGGCCACACCCACCAAGCAACCAGGCAGAGAACCCATTGTTAAAACTTTTGAAGCCCACCCCTGCTTGTAATCCAAAATTGTCAGGACATTTTGGAGAAGGGAAGGACAATTTTTATATCTGAGTACAGTGGCTAGCTGATTTCTATCAACGGAGTCACCGGTTGTCGATTTGCCATGTATGTTGGCTTAATTATTCTGTTTTGGATTGTAGAAAGGCGAACAAAGTCACCTCCAGTCACTAGACTTCTTCCCGAGTGAGACATTTGATCCCATGTATTTCCCTTATTATGGCAAACTTACACACGTAAGTAGAAATTTAACTGTTGGATTAATGTTTGTGTGAATCACCCCTTTGGTATTGAGGATGCTTTCTGGAGAAAAAGTCCACACTGGTGGCCTCCAGATGTTTTGAACTGCTGGAGATACAGTCTGTACAATTCTGTCAGCACCCATCCTGCTCTATTGATGCTTGAAAAATTATTTTACAATTTTGTATCAAAGTTACAATTATGTTTTTAATGACCTAATATCAGTTCAGTTAGAGAATAACAGAGTTGGAAGGGACCTTGGAGGTCTTTTAGTCCAACCCCTGCTCAAGCAAGAGATCCATACCATTTCAGACAGAACTTTGCCCAATAGTTAAACCTTTAGTTGAACGTCCAAAGTTATGAGGCAATGAAAAACAGACTTGAGGCTCTTCCTTGTACTTATGACTGATGCAGTGTCCTACACTTGTGGGATCAAATTTTGGGTGCTTGGCATGTATTTATGGCATTCATAGCATCCCAGGAACATGTGATCATTCTTTGTGATCTTTCTGGGGAGTGTTCTGACCCAGCTCCCCAAACATGACAAACCCTCTGTAGTAGAAGCAATGATTCCTTTTGTCAGGCATGCCGGCAGCCCTGGCAAAATGTTTCTCTCTCGCCACAGGTTAACAAGTCTGTCTGGTAGGGAGATGAATAGCTGTCTGCCATGCCTACTCATCTCTGCCCCCTGCCTTTTATCCCCAGAGCTAGGGTGGGGTTTCGCCAGCAGCGGTGGTTCTTCCATCCCAAGGACCGGCCCATAGATTTCCATTTCTCTCCTCTCCTCTGCCTTCTGCACATCTGTGTATCAGGCACTGGACCCAGCTGTCCCTCCTCTTCCTCATCAGCCACCTCCAGACCTGGGGGCTGTTGACTCTCCATCTGAGGACTAATGGACGGCCCAGGCTCTGCCTCTGTCTGTCTCTCTGCCAGCTCCATTCCTTCTTCTCCCTTGAAGCTCCCAGGTTGCCTTGATGCTAACCCTGACTCCCATATCGCCTCCTTCTCATCTGATTTGGCTGTAGGAGGGGCTGGCAGCTGACAGTCCACAACAGGGAGCTTCCGACAACTAAAAGTCCATGGGGGAAGCTTAACAACTGTGGGATTCACTCAAACCTCTGGCGATTCACTTACGAACCATGGTGACAAAGTGCATAAAATCAGGTGTAGTGATGGGAGTGATGGGAGTTCACTCATGGCTAGTGATGGGAGTTCCAGGCCGAAGTATTGTCATAAGCAGAGGATTACCTGTCAGCATTTTATTCAGGGCTTTCTCTTTCTAATGATGGTTATTGCTCGAAGGGATAACCTGTTCCTAGAGCCCACTGGTAAATGTTTTATCGCTTATGTTGTTTTCCATTGCCTTCCATTTTGCGCCGTTTTCGAGTCTGAAATAAAAGGTCTCGCTTGGTTAATCCTTTTCCAGGTGAACTATACGCAGCCCGTGATAGCCATTCATTTCACAGGAATTACAAGAAACCAAACCCTGGACCTTCAATGCCAGCTGAATGGGAAAGGAATTATCAACACGGTGAACAACGATCGGTTTCTGGGACGGATCATTTTCACACTAACCGTCAACAGCTAAGGCCAGATCTCCCCATTTTGTGATCATCCCTTTATGGCAATCAAACATTTCTTCAAACAAATCCAATTGGCCATTGACGTAGCACCAGGAAACTCCAGACCTATTTTGAGGGATGGTTTTTGGTTTTTCTTTGGAAACATACATACAATAAAAATAAAAAGATAGCTCCCAAATATGGAACTCAACATAAACATAAAGTGCTCAAATACATTCATCCTTCAAGTAAACCCATCAGCCCAATGAGAGAATTTTATTTTATTTTTTTTGAAAAGCATTTTAAATAAAACAGCGTTTTAAATCTTTGCCCCCTAGGTGCATCGGAAAGGATGGCATTTGGCACCAAATGGGAGTTTTCGCCATCATACCACAAATTGGTTTTATTGTTATTTAAAAAAAATATTTTTAAAAAATTTCTTTGAGGAAAAGATAACCTTCGCTGTCGATAACAGAAGACAGCGAGCCATTTTTGTATTTAATGGGCCAGTATGGGGTAGTAAGTAGGTAGTGTAGGAGAACCAGGCAGCGTTCTATTTTGGCAATGTTTGAAACAGATATTCACAAAAGCCATTACTAAAAGGCCTTCTAAAACCTGAGATTTAACCATCTCAGTTAGAACACCCAGCAAAAGATTAGTTGGCCTTAAATGTTATCTTTGACCCGCCCTTGCCCCCCCCCCCAAACCCTCCCCCCTAGTTATTTTTGTTCTATTGCTTTTCTGGCTCAATTTAGCGGCAGTGATGTCTTCCTAGGCAGGGTAGACCTTCTCAATCAAGATAGGTGTTCCCTTAAATAAGAGAGGAAAACATGGGTTTTTTTCCCAAGTTCACCAGCCTTGAATGCCTAAATCAGGTTTGCAAAGATAAGACAAGAGGGAGCTCTAGGGAGGGGAGCTCTTTAAACCTCTGTCTTGACCACCTCAAGATGTTTGCTTGGAAGCCTTCAATGCTCTGCACCATGTTTTTTTAAAAATCCCATGGGGGAATAAGGACCTCCATGGAAGGCCCACCCCACAGTGGTGATACCAGAACTGGGACTTTCGTTTTGTCGCGCACTTCCATGTTCTTGGAATGGGGTGGTATACCTACATGCGAACAAGGAGAACCAGCATTTGGAGTTTGTCTCCCAACGTTCCTAATGCAGCATTTCAAACCGGGAGGGAAGCAGCTGGGGGAAGGCTGTGAAGAGGTGTGGGGGTCTCAAATGCTTGTACCTTGAAATAAAAGGACTGACTTTACAACCTAACAAAGCCTCTTTCTGTACTGCCTGTGGGCTCACAAAAGACTTGAAGGATGGCAGTTGAAGGGTAGGCCTTAAAATGCCATTGATGGACTGTACCATGGGCTCTCAGGATGTGGGATGAACAGTCAACCAGGCTTAGGATTCCACCTTGAAATGAAACCCTTAGCAGCTCTTTTGGAGCCCTACTCCATTTTATTTATTTATACATACCCCATTTTTATTTTTATCAATAACTGAAGGTGGTGGACACACACAATACAACATCTTCCCCATAACCACCATCCTAGGAGGCAAGTTGGGCTGAAAGGGAATGACAGTCCCAAAGACACCCTGTTGGCTTTCCACACTTAAGCAGGACTAGAATTAAGGACTAAGAACTAAGTTTCCTGGCCCAATATCCTCCAGTAGCTTTGAGGCCTAAGGTGGGACTAGAACTCATTATCTCCTGCCGATTGGGCCAAAGTCACTCCACCGGCTTTGCTGGCTAAAGCTGGGCTAGAACTTACCATCTCCTGGTTTCTAGCCCGATGTCTATAACCAACTTTTTGGACTCCGCATTCTGTAAAGATTTGAGCTTTTTCTCCCCCTGCACGATAAAGAATTCCAAAATGCAGCAATTCAGGAGTTTCCAGTCTTAGTAGAACAAAAAATGGCAATGTCTTCCTAAGACAGCTTTCCCCAGTTCACAGCTACCTGGGGTTTGTTGATCTCGGCTTCCTATTTGTTCAAAGCAGGCCTTCTCAATCCAGAGCTGCTGGGTGTGGTAGGATCAGAGTTCCCAGCATGTGAGAAAGACCCGTGAAAACGCATTTGAGAAGGTAGGCGCTTTCATTTTCAGGCACCACCGCAAACGAAGCGTTTCCTTAGGTGTCAATGCAAGATCATACATACATACATACATACATACATACATACATACATACATACATACGGTATTCAGCTTCGTTTGGGTATTTTCCCACGTCATTATAGTTGTGCTTTTAAAGTTGTAGCAACGTTTCGGCAGAATCTAATCTGCCATCATCAGGATTCTGTATTGTGTTCGTCTGTGAGTCAGGCTATCACAGCCGTTTCAGTTTTAAATTTGAGGCTAACCTACTGCTGTGCCAGAATGTTTTTTTCTTCATCCTGATTGGTTGGGAGTCTTGGTCTATGTTTATTGGTCTTGGAATTTTCTGTGTTTTGCTTGATTGGTGTTTCTATTATCTTCTATCTGTTTTGTAACTTTTTTTTGTCTTGATTGGCTGGCAACACTCTGTTCCTGCACTGGAGGCTTTCAGTGCAGCTTGGCTTCGTGTGAAAGGATGGCTGTTATCTATTAGGAAGCCAGGTTTCACCTGGGTGCCTGGTGGGAGGGTTAGGTTGGAGCTATCAGAGGGAGTCTGTTTTTGCCCAGGTGTTTGCCTGGCTTGTGGCATGGAGATCTTTCTATTTGAGAGTGCAGGCTTCCAAATGATTGACAGTCTGCTGGAATCATCTCTTCTATTCATGCTGTCAGGTCTTTTTTCAATCTCTATGGCTTCTCTGATGATTCTGTGGCTGGGGTTTTCTATAGTGGCCAGGGTTTTAGTGCTATTGAAGCACTGCTTGCACTGGCACGAAGCCGAAAGCACCAGCCTGAGGATTTTACGTGGGAGAAAACCCAAATAACCAAATATCCACATACAAATACCGGCGAAAACTTCAGAAAACACACACACACACACGCATATATGTTGTATTCAGCTTTGTTTGGGTATTTTTCCACGTCATTACAGTTGTGCTTTTAATGTTGAAGCAACATTTTGTCAGAATCTCATCTGCCATCATCAGGCTTCTGTACAGTGTTCATCTGTGAGTCTTTATTGTTTGTCTGATGATGGCAGATGAGATTCTGCCGAAACGTTGCTACAACTTTAA
>BLBF01000058.1:5512575-5535218 GCA_015471245.1 Laticauda colubrina
AGAGAGAGAGAGAGAGAGAGAGAGAAAGAATGCATTAATTAAGCTTATTCAGGATGAAGTAGTTAACCCAATGGATTTGTTTGACCTCATATGCTGAAAGAAAACAACTTTGTAGATAGGCCTAGATTCCCCAGGTTACAGTTGTTATGGCACTTAGGTTAACCAACGTTTGTACACAACATAGAATTAGCAAATGCTTTGATTAGCACTGCTATTGCTTTAACATCCTAAATTGACCCTGGTTAAAACTAACCCTCTTTTCAAGAATTACTTATTTACTGACTGACTAGTACAGCTCTATATTAACCCTATTTCAAGTTTTAAAAGTTTCATTTCAGGTGTGAGTTTGGCCATTCCTAAGCTCTCCAATGCAGTTTGCAAAGTCTTTCTTACAATGAGATGAGATCAATTGTTGGCTGTGTTTCAGGGGAGAAGGAGCTCCCCATTTTTAAATAGAATCTCACAAGTTTTACACAGTTGGCTTCCATGTGAGAAACGGGCTTTTAAGATTGAAGAACAGTCCCAGACCCTACAGGGTTTGATAGCCAGCATAAGTTTTCCTTCGACCAATTAAGTAAGTGGTCACTATTATGACAACCAAGCCCGCAAGGGCAGCTCCAACTACAATTGGGATTAGAATAGTGTCATCATCCTGCAAACATTCTCCCGCTGTAGATGAGAAAGGGGGTGACAAAAAGAAAGAATACAAATCAAAAGATGTTTGCTGAAAAGAGAACCTTGAGAGTTGGTCTTCATGCAGACATTACAAACCTAATTCAGAGAATTCATCTCAAGACATGCCTTCATAACATTTTCCATGGAAATTGAGAAAAAAAAAGAAGAGATGACCAATTTGGAAGACGTCAAGATGGACTTTTTGCCAATGATTGAAATTAAATCTGGCCAGAATCTCAAAAATGGCTAAAATTCCACCAGAACTCTTCATTAACTTTTCTTTTAATATCTTGGTTTCTCCCTCAAGATGTTGGCATTCTGGCTAGAAGTTTTATATGCTCTTATCTTGAGGACATCAAAACCTCATGAAATCTGATATTGTTTTCTAAGTCATGGGGTTGCTTCCGCAAGTATCTTGGGAATATTCTGGCTTTCTTGCATGCCAACTTACCAGCTTTTAAGTTTAAAATTTTCCATAGATGCTTAAAAGTGATGCAACTTTCATAAAACACACACATACACATATATACATATTAAAAAAAACCTGAACATTTGTTGGGTTAAAAGAGTGGTGGGGGAAAAAATGATCAAAAATTTAGATTAAGAGGCCA
Organism: Laticauda colubrina; assembly: GCA_015471245.1. NCBI lineage: Eukaryota > Metazoa > Chordata > Lepidosauria > Squamata > Elapidae > Laticauda > Laticauda colubrina. Next base: position 5,513,862 of record BLBF01000058.1, read on the forward strand.
ATCCAGGCTTCAAGTCAATCTTCTCTCAGTCCTGTTCATCATCTGAAAAGTTTTGGCTCCAAAAAAGATTATGAGATATCAAAATAAACTTAATTCAACACAAAACTACCTTTATAGCATTTACAAGTATGTTTATCTTAAGATAAATTTGTTTTAAGATGAAGAGGCTCAAGAGTTAGAAGTTCTTTAGTATTTTTTTTTTAAAGATAATCAACGTTTTGAGAAATGGGACATAAGTGTACTTGAAAATTCTTTGAAAATTGATCCCAAGTATTTTCACAGCAGAAATCTTGATTTTTAAAGGAACCGGCTATGGTTTTCTATGAGATATATCAGTTTCTCTACCCTTTATGGAATTCACTTCTCTTTCAATATATATCCCAAAGCTGTTGTCACAGCATAAATTCTTATTGTTATTGTTAGTTTTATCTGTTTTCTAGCGATAACCATTCTGGCTCATGCAATTCGGGGACTGGAAGCCGTCCTGAAATTATAACCATTCCTTCAGCCGCCATTTTGAAGTTACAACCACGATTTAGAAAACAGCGGCTCAGAATGGGTTCTCGCACGTACGACTGTCACAGAACCTCCAGAATATGATCAAAATATGGTTGCTTGGCAACTGGCACATATTTGGGAGGATGGCAGCATCCTGGGGTGATGTGATGGCCACTGTGGCCTTCCCAGGAGGCTTCTAAACAAGCAAAGTCAGTGAGACAAAAAAGGTTGCAAAATCGGGCTCGACTCTCTTCAACAACAGCCTCCTTAGCGAGAGAAATTCCGGCTCTGGTTTTGGTTGTAAGCTGAGGATTAGATGTTTCCACATTGGATTGATTGTCCCTTCGATGTCCCAAAGGTGCTTTCCTCCCAACCCAAGAGGCAACTGGACTTTCTTGGTTTTTCTTTGAAGATGTTTCGCTTCTGGTCCAAGAAGCTTCTTCAACTCTGACAGGATGGTGGGGAATGGAATAAATGCATGGCACAACATAGGAAAACCAACTCATCAGCATTTAAAAGACAAAGGTCACTCTTTTGAAGACAGCAAAGTCCACATTTTGGATAGAGAGTATCGCTGGCTTGAAAGAGGGATCAAAAAGATCATCTAGATCAAAATTGAACAGCCCTCTCTCAACAGAGGGACAGGGATACAACATCATCTATCTCTAGTCTACAACACAGTCCTTTCAAGCAGTTCTAAGAAGGCTCCACTCTCATTTGCACCATCCAGGTGGCCCTGAGGACACAGATAAACCTCCAAGTGGCCTCAATGACTTGCTAAAAGGATGAAAATGACCAGCTGTCTGCAAGGAGCATCAATCCTTCCATCCCCCACCATCTGGTCAGAGCAGAAGAAGCTTCTTGGATGAGAAGCAAAATATCTTCAAAAGAAAAAAACCAGAAAGTCCAGTTGCTTCTTGAACAAAAAAAAAAAAAATGTCAACCATGACCTGGATGAATAATAATCTGCATAGACATTTGTCCCTTGAATCTTTAGATGGAAGAGTCCTAAATCTTCCTTGGCTTTTTTATCTTACCTGCTGAAAATTGCCCTTCTTCCACTTCAAATGGTTGGATCTTTAAATCAAAGATGTTTATTTTATAGCCAGGGCTCACCAGGATCGATTCTTCTTTTCGGCACAGGTATGAGTTCCCCATGGTGGTTTCCCAGTTGTTGAGGGTTTGATTGGAAGCCGAAAAGGTAGCTGAAGAGGAACAAGATGGTAGATGAGCTTGGATGGCAATAATGTGTTATTTTCATTTATTTTAAATTTTATATCCCTGCTTTATTTTTTAAAATAAACAATTAAAAGGCAGCAAAGAAATTAAATCCTCCTTCCTCCTATTTTCCCCACAATAACTACCCTGTCAGGTGAGTTGCAATGAGAGAGGATTGGTCCCAAAGTCACCCAACTGGCTTTCAGGTTTAAGGCAACAGTAGAATTCACTGTCTCCTGGAGATTGGCCCAAAGTCACCCAGCTAGCTTTCATGCCTAAGGTGGGATAGTCTTTGGCTTTCTAGCTTGTTACAACCCCTAGATCAAAGTGGCTGTCTATATATCTAATTTGACCAACTGCTTTCTTTATACAATAGTAGGAGCTATATTTTACCATACACCTGTTTTGCAAGAGGGGGGGTTATGCATTTCTGATTGTCCATTGTAAAAAAGACAAAGAGTCAAGGAAAAAGATTCCCAGATAACCTGGTCATGTTTCTAGGGAGTTGTTTTGTTCAATAAACACCTCTAACCATTTCTTTCTTTTTGTTCAAATGCATATGAGTTGCTTGATACACATTTAAGCAACCAACCATTTGTGTTTTGTTTGTGCCATTATTAAGTAACAATTGTCTGCTTGTTAAAAGAAAAGCACCAAACAGATCTCTAAGAAACCGGAGTCAAATGAAGCACTGAAAACAAAAAACAAAAAAAGGGCATTTTTGCTGGGGGTGCTTTTTTGGAAACAATTTCAAGTGATGTTTACTTTCTCCAACCAACCTAATTCTTGGTTTTCTGTTTTGCTGGGGACTCATTGTCCTTAGGAACTGGGTGAGGAAAGACGGTTAACCATATCCTTCTCCGAGTCAACATCCTGACAAAGTTTTTGTCGTTCTCTTTTGGAGGATTTCTTGCAAAATATTTTTCATTAAAGAAGTGCAAACTGTCAACTCATAAAATATTTCTATGGTCTTTTTAGAGCTACCAACAGAAAGGGAAGAGAGAGCAGTGCAGCAGCTTGCAAACCGAAACTGCATTCCGTAAAGAGGTTTTCAAAGAAAGTAACTAGGTGACTGAAGTTTCTGCCGCTGCAAAATTCTGTCATGCCCCTGTTGGAGACTGACTCTGAGGGAGAGGAGGAATGGCTGACAGGGAGTGGAGAGGTTGTGGAGGAGCCTGGGGAAGGGCAGAGGCCAGCTGGGCAGTCAGAGGAAGACCCAGGCCATCACTTGTCCATCCTAGGGCACACAGGGAGGAGAGGTGAAGGGAGAGACATGAATGGCGTGGTCTATGGGGGGAGGATAGGGCCTTGATCCTCTTCATGGGCTGCAGCTGTGAGAACTGGTGAAAAGGACAGACATGCGTATGGGCCAGTGCTGGAAACAAAGCATGGAAATATCTCTCGTCTGTCGTTCCTCTTTGAGTTTGGCCCTTATCTTGTCTGGTTCCCTTAATTGCTTCAGTGTGATTGTGCTGTTTTTATTCTTTATAATTTATAGGCATTTTTAGTTTAAATGGCATTTCCTCCTTTCCGTAATTGTTTGTGGGGGAGTTTTTTGTCTCCAGTCAAGGATACTTAGAGCTTTGAAGCAAAGTGAAGGAATAAAAGGGGCTTCACCTGTTTTTGTGACTGTGTTTATTTTGTATCCCTGGGTCATCACAAATTCTAACTGGAGAGCATGATTAATGATTCTGGGCTATGGATGGGTCCCATTGGAGAATATGAATTATGATACAGCCAGGGGGTGGGAGGAAAACCAGGGTCAAGGGTGATAATGAATGATGTGTCTCAAAGTTGGCTACGCCCAGGCAATGCCAGACATGTTAACTCCCAATAAATCCTTTTGAAATTTTGGAAGTTTGGTTTGACACTCATGATTTAAATGTCTGTCAGGATCCTGACACAAATTATAAAAAGCCAGCCCCTTTTATGGACAGGTGGGCTGACAGAAACCTCTTGTTCAAAACGCAAAGCAAAAACATTCTACAGGGTAGTCCTCAATGTACGGCCGTCATGTGGAGCCCCAAAATCTCTGTTAAGTGAGACACCTTTTAAGCAAGTTCGGATCCATGTTATGACCTTTCTTGCCACAGTTGTTTAAGGGAATCATTGTAGTTGTTAAGTGAGTAACCTGGTTGTTAAGTGAATCTGAGAGGATCTTGTGACCCTCCCAGGGACACTGCGACCGTCGTAAATACGAGTCAGTTGCCAAGTGTCTGAATTTTGATCACGCGACAGTGGAGACTCTGCAAGCGGTCATAAGTTTGAAAAACGGCCATAAGCCCCTTTTCTTTCAACGCCATTGTAACTTCCAATGGTCATTAAACAAATGGTTGTAAGTTGAGGACTACCTGCAGTAGGCTGCCAGTGACCAAACCTCTCTTACCATTTGATGAATCTACCACAGTGATATCCACTCCTTTCAGATAGAATTTTTCCGAAGAGGTCGAATTTTTCTGTTTCACAAAATGAAACACTGATTAACACATATACAATGGACATACTTTTACTGAGAATATTTTTCAGGAGAAACCTAATAGCACAAACATTTAACGACCCCCATAATCCCTTGCGGGGTGGAATCTACACAACTGAATGGAGCTAGCAGGGTGTTTTACTGGCCAGATGCCCTTCCTGTTGTTAATGCGGAGTTTTGTTCAGTGGATATATTCTCATTGTGCCCAGAGAGAGAAATACCTTTTGAACTCACAGCCTCCTAATTGGGAGGCAATTGTGAGCTCCATTTCTAGGCCACTGCACCACTCCTAACAGCACAAACATACCATACTGTTCAATTATATTTATTTATTCTGACACTGGATGCCCTTCCTGTCACCAATGAGGAGTTTTGTTCAGCAGATATATTCTCATTGCGCCCAGAGAGACAAATACTTACCTCCTACTTAGGATCGAACTCACAGCCTCCTGACTGTGAGACGAGAGCTCTACCTCTAGGCCACCGCGCTACTCCTAACAGCACAAACATACCATACATGGTAATTTCTTTATTTATTCTGGGGGAAGAGGGTGGATTACAGCACCCTTAATTCTCTGAAAAGCGGAGCAGGGAAAAATAAATTCCATTTTTGTTTCAATGGAATTTCATTGATTGCACCGAATCATTTTTCCTCCCTGTCATTCCATGAAAAATGACACTTTTGGTGTCAAGCTCCTAGCAGGCAACTCACTCAAATGCCTTTAGCATGGAAGTAGATGTAACAAATACCTAACAGACTGAAGTCCCAATTAGATATCTCAGTGCTGCTGGGTGTAATCTGATACTGCAATGGGCTGTTAATTCACAGTTTAATGAAAGCGATCCAATTTTGAAAGACTGTAAAATGGACCTGCAGTGGCTGCATTTAAGGCTAAAGCAATAATTCTGCAAAAAACTGGTTGGGAACTTCTTTTCTTCCTTCAGCAAAAACTTGAAAAGGCTTCCCTTGCTTTCTCTCGTTTTATCAGGAAAGGGTAAATCAATTTGCAAGGGGAAAATAAAACCTAAATAAATAAAATCGGTGCATCAACTGGCAGATGCCCCAGTGGTGAGCCTTGGTGGTGCAGCGGTAAGAGTGCATTACTGCAGGCTACTTCTGTTGCCTGCTGGCTGCCTGCAATTTGGCTTCTCACCAGGCTCCAGGTTGACTCAGCCTTTCGTCCTTCCGAGGTTGATAAAATGAGGACCCAGATTGTTGGGAGCAATAAGCTGACTCTGTAAACCACTTAGAGAGGGCTGGAAAGCACCGTGAAACAGTATGTAAGTCTTAGGACGATTGTTATTTTTCCTTACTGTTACCATCTGGCAGACGGTACAGGATAATAAAAACAAGGACGAATGGGCTGAAAAACAGCTTCTATCCCAGGGCAGTAACTCTGTTGAATTCTACTGTATAGTGCAACATTCATGCAATATCTGGGGTTTACAATTCAATGTATAGAATGTGGAGGATGGGTGTTTGTGTTTATTTTCATAGTCATAATGTACATTGTAAATGGCATTTAATTTCATTGTACGAAGTGCAATGACAATAAACTTGACTATTTTCCTTCCTTCCTTCCTTGCCTCCCTTCCTTCACTGCCTCCCTCCCTTCCCTATCCATCCATCCATCCCAGCTCAAGGTTGACCCAGCCTTCCATCCTTCCAAGGTCAGTAAAATGAGGACCCGGATTGTTGGGGGCAACAGGCTGACTCTGTAAACCGCTTAGAGAGGGCTGTAAACTACTGTAAAGCGATATATAAGTCTAAGTTCAATGGCTATTTTCCTCCCTCCCCTTCTATTCTCTTCCTTCCCTGACTCCCTCCTTCCTTTCCTTTCCTTTCCTTTCCCTATCCATCCCTCCATCCATCCCAGCTCAAGGTTGACTCAGCCTTCCATCCTTCCGTGTGTGTGTGGGGGGGGAAATGTGGAGCCAGATTATTGGGGGTCAGAGGCTGACTCTTTAAACTGTTTAGAAAGGGCTGGAAAGCACTATAAAGCTGTATATAAGTATAAGAGGTAGTGCTAAGTGGGAAGGAAGGAAATGGAGGGGGGAGGGTGGAACAGCTATGGTGGCGCAGTGATTAGAATGTAGTATTGCAGGCTAATTCTGCTGACTGCTAGCGGTTCAATCCTGACCGACTCAAGGTTGACTCAGCCTTCCATCCTTCCGAGGTCAGTAAAATGAAGACCCAGATTGTTGTGGGGCCAAGAGGCTGACTCTGTAAACTGCTCAGAGGGGGCTGTAAAATCATCACGAAGCAGTATATAAGTCTGAGTGCTATGGCTATTGCTACTCACCACAGCAAACAGGAAATCAACTTTAGTGCTTCCGTCACTCAACTGAAGCACAGCGGTTGTCTTGCCACAATTACCAGAGGCCACCGTGTTGTTTGGATTAAAGTTGGTTATCATAGGAGTCTGGAAAAAAAACCAGAAGCATTTCAGCCCTTTTAAAGGTGAGTTTCTTCTGTGGTTTTTTTTTTTTTTTTATCTCCACCCACAAATATCTTTGCTTTGAAGCTCATGAAATTATCTCCAGGGCTAATCTTGGCTGACCAACAGAAGCGGGATGATTCTGTCTCACCGTACACATCTCTCATGAGTGGGAACCAAAAATATTTGTTCTGTGTTCTGGGGCAGGGGCCTCCAACCTTGGCCAATCTTGGCCACTTTACGACTTGGGGTGTGATGATCCGGAGTGTAACACAAACGTAACAAAATCCAAAACATAAATAAATGTCCTTTAATGCCTCCAACTTGGCCCCACTGTTCAATAATTCTCAGTTGGAGATAAAACGTACTCAAAATAGTCTTCAAAAGAAAGCAATACAGTCCGAACTTAATGAGCAGATAGAGATGAAATAAAAAATCAAACAAACTATAATGGAGGAATTTCCACAATGGATCAGGATAAGTAATCACCAACTTCAAGGAGATAGCAGGGCACAGTCTGTTGGAAGAATGCCAGCCAAGATTACTTCAGCCCAAAATAAAACATGCTTTGCTTCTGGCAACGCTGTGTTTTAACCATCTCTCTTATATACTATTCTCTCCAACTGCAACCAATGAGGGGGATCATGGCCGCTTCCTCTCTCGCGAGCCAAGTTGTTTCCTTCTCCGTTCCTCCCTGTGTGTCCTAGGATGAAGAGGGGATGGGTCTGGTTCTTCCTCTGACTGCCCAGCTGGCCTCTGCCCTTCCCCAGCCTCCTGAGCCACACCTCCACTCCTTGTTGGCTGTTCCTCCTCTCCCTCAGAGTCTGACTCGTAAAAAGGGCATGATATGTGGACTTCAACTCCCAGCAAAGCTGGCTGAAGAATTCTAGGAGTTGAAGTCCATAAAGTCAACTCATAAAATATCTCTATAGTCTTTTTAGAGTTGCCAACAGAAAGGGGGGGGGGGAAGGGTTTAAAAGAGCAGTGTGGCAGCTTGGAAACCAAAAGTGCATTCCATACATAGTTTTTCAAAGATAGTAATAGGTGAATGAAGTTTCTGCCATGCAAAATTCTAACTGGAGAGCCTGATTGATGACTCTTGGCTATGGATGTGTCCCATTGTAGAATATGAATTACAATACAGCCAGTGGATGGAGGAAGACCAGGACGAAGGGTGACAATGAATGATGTGTCTTAGAGTTGGTTACACCCAGGCAGTGCTGGGCATGTTAACTCCCAATAAATCCTTTTGAAGTTTTGGAAGTTTGGCTTGAGACTATTATTTAATTGGGGGTAACTGTAGGAATCCTAACACAAAAGCCTTAAAGTTGCCAAGGTTGGAGACCCCCTGCTCTGGGGAACTCAGAGCTGAAAAAGCTTCTGGGATGAGAAGCGAAACGTCTTCAAATAAAAACCAGAAAGTCCAGTTGCCTCTTTAAAAAAAAAAAGCACCTTTGGGACAACCATGACCTGGAGAATCTCCACAGACATCTGGGGAACTCAAAATCTTTTCCAAAACCCACATCCCACCTTATTTTAAAATAGGGGTCTCCAACCTTGATTACTTTAGGACTTGTGGACTTCAACTCCCAGAATTCCTCAGACAGCAAAGCCTGTTTTAAAAGGTGCACAATGGCTAAGGGCAATGCCAGAACCAAGAAACAAAGCATGTCACCATAAAGATTCTATTAAAATATCAACCTGGCCAACTTTTCAAAAAATTAACTCAAATTAAGCTGAGGTAAAAAAAAAAAGAACCTTTTGCACTGAGAAAAAAATATGGAAGTCATTTCTAAAAGGAGGGTGTTCCTCCAAGCTGTGGTTGCCTTTACTTACTGATTTAAATGAATTTATTCTCCTATCATCCATAATTAATCAGCAAGGTGCCTTATAGTCTCAAGGAATCAGGATTCCCAGACATTACAGACGAGATTTAGGAAAATTTACGCTCCCTCTACTGGTGAGCTGGGCATCCAAAAGCTACCAAAGCTCTTTTTATTTGTGCACTTAATAACTTTGGCATGCTTAACCTGAACTGCAACTCTGGCTTGGTGTGCAATCAGCAAAACCAATCGGCGAATGCATGGTTTGAAACAAAGGGCATTAATTAGCAATCGTTTACAAATTAACTCCCTGCTTTGGCCTCCTCCTGTCTTTGAACCAAGCAAGGATAAGTAAATGGAAGGAAAAAAGGGTTGAAAAATCCAGTTTTTAACTGTTTTTATACAACTGTTAACGGTTAGGTCAGAGCAAGGATTCTCTTGGCATCTGAGAACACTGAATTTGTATTCTTTAAATTTTCTTTTAATGCCAATATCCAGGGCTGGATTAACACGAGTCTTTCAGTTTCTTCTCCTAGGCATAGAATTAAAGTTTTCTATGTGCCTTTTCTAACTTTAGCATAAAAAGGAGAAAGATCCATTCTTCTAAAGCAATATTCTACCCAATTTCAGCCACCTCCTCGTGAGAAACTTTCAGAGAACCTCAAAACTGGGGTTAAAAGTCAAACCCAGAGATTGCCAGCTCCTCTATCTCCTTGTGGTAAGACGCCATTAGCCCCAAACGCTGTGACACAACACTCCACAATTGCCCAAGGAAGAAACAAGACAGTATATGTGTTAAACCTGTTGGGTGACGTTCAGCTGCAAACCCATGTTTGCCAAAATGCAGGTAACCGGGCCAGATTTGACCGTGTAGCTTCCTGAGGTAGGTTTCTCCTCTGGTTGGATGGTGGGAGAAGATGGTGTTTCGGTGGCATTGGACTCTGGGGTACCGATGGTGGCGGCCAGGGGGATGGATTTGGTGGCCGTAGGAACAGTGGACGTGGCCATGTCATTATCACAGAGAGTCTCTGAGGGGAGAAAAAAAAGACAGAAATTTGAAATATTCTTTAGTTTAGGACACTTAAGTTTGTATCCGTCACAGTACAGGTAGTCCTCAACTTACAACCATAACTGAGCTCGAAATATCTTTTTTTTTTTTTTGGAATACATTTTTATTTTATTTTGCAACATATCCAAGGAGCTGCTGATCCAGTTCAACAAAGAAATTATTGAATTTGTCATCTGCACCTCTATAACTGTCTGGTTTGGCTTTGCAACCCAACAGGACAGACACAGACTTCAGAGAATAATTAGGACTGCAGAAAACACAATTACCACTAACCTGCCTTCCATCAAGGACCTATATACTGCACGGGTCAAAAAGACGGCTGTGAAAATATCTACAGACCCCCTTATGTCCCGCACATAAACTGTTTCAACTCCTTCCCTTTGCAAAACAAATAATTCCCTCAACACTGTCCAATTATATACTAGGTCTGCATTACTATTACTATTAATCTTCTCATCGCTCCTTATCACCCATCCCCTCCCACTTGTGACTGTATGAGTGTAACTTGGTCGCTTGTATCTTTACGATTTATATTGACTGTTTCTTAGTATGATTTGATTGCTTATTGTACCCTACGACTATTATTAAGTGTTGTACCTTATGATTCTTGACTCTTGACGAATGTTTCTTTTCTTTTATGTACACTGAGAGCATTTGCACCAAGACAAATTCCTTGTGTGTCCAATCACACTTGGCCAAGAAAGAATTCTATTCTGTTCTGTCTACTCTAACTCTACCCTACCCTACCCTACTCTACTCTAACCTTTCAATTCCACAGTGTGTCATCTGGATACATATATCTTACACATATTCACATTTAATATACATCTCTTACTATAATATCGCAGTTACATTCATATTAAAAATGACTCATCCTTATTTTATCATTGTAATAACTTTAATACATTTTGTCTTATCATTTTAACTTCTTTCATTGTTTTTCCAACCTTTTATAAAATAATTCCTGTATCATATTCTGTTTCTTCTTGTTCTTTAATTGCCATGGTTAATCTGTTTATTTCTGCACATTCAAATATTTTTTATAATCACCTCTTCCTCTATTGGAATTATTTTTTCATTGTTCCAATTTTGAGCAAATACAATTCTAGCATATACAAATCTTAAAGGTGACCATCTCATGAGGCTATGGTGGGGCCAACACTGATATCAGTCCCATAAATGCAGCCTTTAAGGCAAAGATGGCTCCCTTTGTGACTTGTGGACTTCAACTCCCAGAATTCCTGAGCCAGAATAGCTGGGCTCAGGAATTCTGGAATAATAGCCCAAGTCATAAAAGGGCTATTGTTCTTCAGCCCCTGCTTGAAGGGAAACATGTCTCATGCTAGAAAGAACCCCCTATTCATGAGTGTCTAACGGAGCACCTCAATTCTCAGGACAAGGGTTTACTTTTTTCCAACGTGGGCGCTGGGCAGTTTGCAAACCCGTCGAGTACTCTCGGGCTACTCACTCTGGCTACTCAAGCGTCCGTCTTGAAGGAAAGCTTGCAGCGTCACACTCTGGAACGTCTGGGTGGCATCGCCGCTTTTCACCATGTCTTCAGTGTCACAACTAAAGGCCGTATTTAGCGGAACTGGGTTGGCAGGAAAATTGGCCATAATGGTTATTCGTTCTGTAAAGAAATCCAGAAGTTTGAGAGGCCAAGGCTGCCAGCTGAGGCTTGCAAATATATGAACCTAAATGTCTACAGAGAATTCTCGATCATCCAAATCATGCCTATCCCAAAGATGCTTTGGATTTTCTGTGTGTCATGCCCCTGTTGGAATCTGATTCGGAGGGGGAGGCCAAGCAGCTGACAGGAAGTGAGAGTGTAGCTCCATTGGCTGTGGAAGAAACTGGGGAAGGGCAAAGTCCCCCTGGGCAGAGCAGGGAGAGGTAGAGCAAGGGAGAGGGAGTTCAGAGGAAGACCCAGGAGGGCCACCCTCTCTTCATCCTAGGGCATGCAGGGGGGAACAGGGAAGGGAGCAATGTGGGTTGTGTGGCTTATGGGAGAGGAAAGGGCCCTGATTCCCTTCGTTAGCTGCAGTTGGGAACACACTATTTAAAAAGGGAAGCTGCACACAGCAACTTGTCTGGTGTCGTCGAGGCTTGTCTGGGTTCCTGGTGTCTTCCCAACTATGTGTTTGGATGGCCTGTCAAGTCTGCAATTCCTTCTCCTGCCCTGTCAAGTTAATTACTGCAGCATGGTTTATTTGGATGTCTAGTTACAGTTTGTATGTACTTTGTTTTTGGACTGAATTTCCTCCACTTAAAGGCTGTTCCTGGGAGAGTTTTTCTCCAGGCGAAGGTAACACACATGGACACTGGGGGCAAAGCTGGAGCTAATAAAGGGACTCTTCTTGCTTGAGTGTGTTGCCTTTGTGCCATACCCTGAGTCATCACACTTTGTTTTCCACCCCCTCCCCTTTTAAAAAGTTTTGCTTCTCATCCAAGATGTTTCTCCAATGAACTTCAGTGAGCTTCTTCTGAACTGAAGAAGCTTCTTGGATGAGGAGTGAAACATTTTCCAGGAAAAAAAAACCAAGAAAGTCCAGTTGCCCTTTGGAGAAAGCACCTTTGGGATTTTAAACCTAAAATTCCTTGCAGGATTCCGGAGGCTGAGAAAGACAATGGCGCCCCACTTGAACTTAAGCTAGCAATCAGGGTGTGCAAACCCGTAATCAGATTCAAATTAATTTGACAAGATTAATCCAGCCAGGGGAAATGATTTTCTAACCAAGATCTGTTGCAAAGAACTGCAAGGGAAGGTGGGAGAAAGTTCACTTTTAGCTCACTCAAGAGATACAGCCAGAGTGGCATCTTAAGTATAAGACAGGAGAATTAAGTGCCCACTCAGTCTTGCTCAACTGAGCTCAGCCCTTTTCCTAGCACTCCTTGTATAAAATGAGGAAATTCTCTTTCAGGCCAAGCCAGTTTAAGTTCTCCAGGAGAGGCAAGGCAAGAAGTAAAGCAACCTGGAAGTTGGAGGAGTAAGAAGCATGGGGTTTTGCAAGAGAATCTCGACACATTTGGATTTTGCAATAAGCTTGGAGAGCTGAAATACACCATCTGTTTTTCCTCATGACAAAACCTCTTCCACACAACCCGAGCACTTCATACTACATTAAAGACACCAAATTCTCCCCTTTGGGGACTGTTATGGGGCAGTCCATGATCCTCACAAGATTCAGTTCCAGTTTCACCTGTTATTTTTTACAAGATCATTTCTCCTGCTTTTGATGGATTCAGGATTATCGAAATAGGATGAGTTGGGCTGATATGAATTTTATAACCTCAAATTTCCACCCAGAGTAGGAAGGATTCAAACTTTCAATTTTCTTTCTTTCTTTTTGGCATTTTGAGGCACTTTCACTGAGCAAAACAAGGACTTTGAAAGGCCGTAGATATTTCAAAGTCAACTGCAGGAATAAGACTTGTAGTTTATGCGTTAGATTGATACTGACTGCCATTCTTGCAGAGGCTGGGAAATTCTGGGAGTTGTAGTGTACAAGTCTTAAAATTGCCAAGTTTGGAGACTGATTTAGCTCTTTCCTGCCAGGTCAACCTCTTAAAAATTACACCAGCTAAAGCATGTTTTGTGTCCTGAACAGACCATGCCAAACCACTTTAAAAGGAAAGTGGTTTCCCAAAAACAAAACATTTTTGTTTTAATGTGGTGAAGAACTATAATTAATCACAAAAAAATCAAGCAAAGTCTGACTGAAATGTTCTAATTTTCCCTGTTTTGAGAAAGAGTAGGGGAATCAGGAAGGAGGTCCAGATTATGAAACTGTGTGGTCGGCATAGTTTTTGGGGAGGACAATAAGGGGAAAAATTTGTGCCTCTGCCTACCAGCGTCCATCAGTATTCAACTGACGAGTGTCCTGTCAGTGTGTGAGAGTTGAAGGCTGTTTGGAAACTGAAAGAGCATTTGCTGTGTGAGCAAGGAAACAGCAAGGAGCCTGGGCATGGCTTAGCTCAACTGTTTTGTACTAAAGCTGATTGGTGCTGTGAAACTGAAACTCCTCTCCTCTGCTTGTGTTTTGCATGTGGAACAGATTTCCTTTCAGATGGGGACGAGGGGTAGAACTCCTTAGCATCAGTGTAGTAGTAGTAGTAGTAGTAGTAGTAGTAGTAGTAGTAATAATAATAATAATAATAATAATAATAATAATAATAATAATATAGGAAATACATTAGCTCTGATGTTCTATAGTAAAGCTGGTTGCTGCTGTGAAACTCAAACTGAAACTCCTCTCCTCTGCTTGTGCTTTGAATTTGGAAGAGATTTCTTTCCAGGTGGAGAGGGGGAGTAGAACTCCTTAGCATCAGAGCATGGTTAATAATAATATCAGAAATACTAATGATCTGGTGGTCATTTGGAAAAATCCTTTCTTAGTGAGCACCTAGAAGCCAAGAGGAACATAGGTGCCAAATTTCAAGTTTGTAGGCTTTACAGTTCTGGAGATTTTGTGATGATGCGTGAATGGTATTTCACTTTTATATGGATAGATATATGTTTAATATCCCACTTTTGAGATGTTTCCTCTGTTAAGATGGTGGATAAAGGCATTTCCAAGCTGCCACAACCACCCAGAGAAGTTCAGAGGCAACATTCCTTCAGCTGGCGAACGATCACGACAGAACCAAAGCAACCTGAAGTCTCCAAACCTACCTTTCCTTTTAGCATTCGGAAAGAACATCAAGTCTCCGGTGTTGTAGACAAAGGTGATGGATCCTTGATAAGTGTCTTTGCTCTTTGTGAAACGAATGGACCACGAATTCCCGTCCCCAAACTCAATAGAAAGGACGGGGCCTGAGGTCTCATTCCCACAAGAGGTTCCGATGTAGCTCAGGTCTTCCGGGAGCATAAACATAGATGTTTTCTGCAAAAAAGATTTCAAACCAATTGGGGAGCTTTTTTTAAGTTGAATGTGCGTGAGACCCCTGAGGAACTCTGGCTGGAAAGCATTTATGGTCAACGTTGAGTTGGGTGGAAACATGACAGCAGTCTTCTAATATTTGAGGGGCTGCTAGTTTCTGAGGTGCCGGAAGACAGGACAAGAAGCAACGGGTGCAGGGGTGGGATTCAAAAATCCCAACAACCAGTTCTCTGCTCGATTGCTGGGTGGGCATGGCCTACCGTAACTTCCAGGAGAGCCATTTTTTGCCTTTCCCAGAATCCGGAGGCTCCCCTCAGGCCTCTGGGAGGCCACTCCTGGGCTCTGGAAGCAGGAAACAGGCCAGTTTCTGGACTTCCAGAACTTCTGGGAGAGCTATTTTTCGTCTCTCTCTCTCTCTCTCTCTCTCTCTCTCCCCCAGAGGCCTTTTGGGAATTAAATCCAAAGGACTTGGCAGCCTTCTGGGTAATTTAACACAATTTTTGAACAGGGCTGTTGAGATGCTTCTGTTTTCAGGATGTAGAGGTTCCCCCCAATTTTCCCATTGGTAGCTTAAATACTGGGAAACAAAAATAAAATAAAAATCAGGCTTGCTTACAGATTCATCGGTTCCTTCATAGCTTATCGAGAATTTCACCATCCATTTTGCAAACAGACAAGACATGTTAGCGTCATCTTTCACCTCCAAATCTACCGCGTAGGTCTGGAAAACAACTAGAAAATGGTTTGCCCAGTAAGCCAGTGATACAATTTCATGTCAAAATGTCCCACCGCCCTGCATTTAATTGATTTAATTGAGAAAAATTAACTAGTATTGGAAGGCTTGCCTTCAGAAATTGTAGGTGCTCTCTCACTGGAGGCCTTTGAGAATGGTATAAGGCAGTGGTGACTAAACGTTTTGGGCTCTGTGCCAAAAATTGTGTGCGTGCTTGCACACTCGCACTTGCATGCCAGCACCCAGAAGGCAATGCACTCCCCCATGCCCCCGACACATGGGTGCATAATCCCAACCCACCCACGCTGCCCCCTTACCTGCACTGCACCTCACAGCTGATTTTCAGCCAATTTGAGGCCTTTTTCGGCCTCCCAAAGGCTTGAGGAAGGCTTCTGCAGGCTTTGCAGACCAAAAACTAGCCCCGTTTTGTCATTTCCTCTATTTTCAGAAAAAAAAAAAAAAAGCCTTCCTCGAGCCCTTGGGAGGCAAAAAAAGCCTTAAACCGGCCAAAAATCAGCTGTGAGGCACACACATGCCCAGTGAGGTAAATTTGCCTGTAGCTTGCATGCTGGCACAAATGGCTCTACGTGCCACCTGTGGCACACGTGCCATAGGTTACCATCACAGGTATAGGGGATTAAGATTAATTGTGCAAAAAGCAAATTTACAAAACAGACCCAATCTATTCCTCAGCTATTTTTAATCTGAGATCAGAATCAGTCTTCGAGGATATTTCTGGTGTGTGTGTGGGGGGGAGAAACTAAATTTGTTTTAATTTCCATTTAAATAGAAGTGTTGTGTGTGAATTTTAAGATAGAATAAAAGCCGAGTTTTATGCAGTCACGATCACCTTTCTCCCTTAAATTCATTTCTCTTTGTGTTCAGATTATAATTATGTTTGAATGTAGGAGAGAAAGTAGCCGCTTGTTCATGACAAAAAAAAAACTTTAGGAAGAAAAATTTCACATCTGAAATTATTTTTCAGTCATTCTGGCCTAAAGCTGATTTTTGTCTAGACTGATGAATTTAATGAATTTAATGAATGAATTTAATGAAGTGTTTAATGAACACTTCATTAGCTATGAAAAAACCCCCCACTGCTGATGAAGATGCTATTACAGAAACAAATGTTTGCCTTTTCACATTTCTTGGAGGGTGGATAGAAAAATCAAGGGCATTTGCATATTTTAGAAGTCTCCCAACCCTATTTTATTTCTGCCACCCAATACTTAATAGACTGGATGTCACTCCAGTATGGTAGTAAATTTTTGATGTAATTGCAACACGCATGTCCCAGCCTGTCTTTCCCAGACAAAACTCCTGACACGGCGCTTAACAAACAGGTTTAAATGCTGGTTTAACAGCTGTTAAAACCTCTGCAACCGAAAATCCTTCCCTCCTAATTAAGCTCATATTTTAATGATGTGGTTTCCCTGCCCCCTTTCAAATTGGACAAATGTGGTATGAGGCTTGCAAGATACATTTCCCCACCTGACACACAAATACAATAAGAACAACTTTTTTTTTAAAGACAGAAAAGCTAAGAAGCATTGAAATTGCAAGAAGAAATTGCTGAAGATGCCAGAGTTTGAACAGGAAAACAACTAGACCAGAGAAGGAACTCATACCACGCAGAGACCACATTCTTTACAGTTCTATCACAAAACTCAACAAAAAATGTAACTGGCACTACACCCCTTTCTTTTAAAGCAGGACAGAGTTATTCTATATGTAAAGATCAGCCATTTATTTATTTAGTTTTCTTTCATTCATCTCTGATTTTTGGAGGTTGACAGGACAAATCCCTACAGTTTTCTTGACAAGGTTTTTCAGAAGTGGGTTGCCCTCGGAAGTTGTGGGAGCATCATCACTTGAGACTTTTAAGAAGAGATTGGACTGCCATTTGTCAGAAATGGTGTAGGGTCTCCCACTTGGGTGGCGGGGGGGGGGGGGTTTGGACTAAATGACCTACAAGTTCCCTTCCAACTCTGATTATCTGTTAAGGGTACATGAAATATTCCCAAACTGAAATCTAACTATTAATCTGTTGAGGGTTTGCACCATTGCCTCCTTTCCTAGGGCTGAAAGAAAGTGACTGGCCCAAGGCTTTGTGCCTAAAATGGAATTATGAATTATGAATTCTCCATCTGTAGCCAAGTGCCTCTGAAGGCCTCTCTATGTGATGCATTTATTATGTCACCATGACTGACTGTCATACATAAACCCACAAGTCCAAAAACTGATTTCAAGCTTCACTAAACTTGATATCAAAATCTGAAAGGAGGTGAAGTCCCAGAAACATGTCCCACTAATACTGGCTGAAGAGTTGTGGCTCCAATACACTTAATACTTCAAAAAATTTGGATGAGTTTGAGGAACCTCAGTGTTTCAATCACTGAGAACTCATTCAAGGATGGATCAGGTTCCTCTTCAAGGATAGGGAATTCTCTCTATGAATTTCTAATTGACAACTGGATCATAAACGGCGGGGGGATCCAGAGTCCAGCTGGAAATCAAAGGCTGAGCTCATATACAACATGGAGAGACTGTAAAGTACTGAGGGATTTTAGTTTTTGATGATGTCACAACAGCCTTATTTACACAAGTCAAGTCACAAAAGTTGATCCCTGCTGGATTCAGAAGAGCCTCTTTATATTCACATCCAAGCCACGGTTGTGGCCTTTTTGTTCTCCAACCTCTGAGCAGTTCTTCCAACCTAGAAATGCCTCTTTTTTAAAAAACAAGGCTCACTCAGCCATCTCCCTACTTGCGTGTTGAAGACCTTCAAAGTTTGACATGCTCCCCTTTGCTCTTGGCAAGATAAACCAAGTCAGAATTTGGATCTGGATTTGGGTGGGTGGAGGATGTCCAGAAAACTCTCAGCTGGACTGGGGAGCTGAAAAATATCAGCCAGAAGAAGAAAAGAGCAAATCAGCAGAAATCCACCTTTATCTTTTCCATTTGCTGACAGTCATACTTGCTTTTCAGCCTAAGAGAAGGATGCCAGATTGAGTAAGGCTGCTTTAGTAGGTACAATTTTCCCTGAGCTTGTAATAACTCAGATGAGTAATAGCACCTGACTTTTTTTGGCTACTCCTCAAAAACCACCCAAGCTTGGGCCAGAAAGGAGATAAGAACTCCCAGGGCTTCAATGTAGCTTGGAAGTGGAACCAACCACCCAACAGAATATAGTTCTGTAATATCTTGTGGCCAAGAATATTGTGGGTTCCTAATCTTCTTAACCTTCTCTTCCAATCTTTTTGGAGGGGTTTCTCCTCTAACATCCATTGTTCACTCCTCCACTATGAGCAGGACAACGCAATTGCTTGAGTCCCACTTCAGACGCAACTTCATCCAATCTTCTCACAACCTTTTGAAGGCATCTTAGAAGCTTCCCTGCTTTTCATGAGATCTCCCCTCTTCTTCTCCTGAGCTTTTAAGGATGGACCACCGAAATCTCCACCCACTTCACCTCCAACCACCAACTCATTTGGAAGAGACAATCCAAGCACTCTCAAACTTTGGGGTGCCTAAGTTGCATTTTACGAGATCTTTCTTCTCTGTTGCCCTTGATCTTTTCCACCCCAAATTTGAGGAAAGGGACACACAGGAATGCTCTACAGCCCTATTCCAGGCATCCACTCACAACATTTGGAGGATTCCCCAGCGCACCCCCACTTTTAGGCTGTGGCAACTGCTTCCCCCCACTTTCAGGGGAGCCCTCCTCCATCCCTACCACCACCCACAAATTTGAGGGGGTCACCACTGAATCTTCTACCGCCCACCCAATGCATCGAATCCAAATTCGGGGTGCCTTCCACCACCCCTTTTAGAGCAGGGGTCCCCAAACCTGGCAGCTTTAAGACTTGTGGATTTCAACTCCCTGAATTCTGAGCGTTGAAATCCACAAGTCTTAAAGTTGCCAAGTTTGGAGAACTCTGTTTTTGGAGCTTCACTCCCACTTTTAGGGTATGTCTACTCCTGTTTGCACTTCCAGCTTCCCCACTTTTTACCTCCCCCCTTACGCCTTTGCTCTCTGTTTCCACCCTCAATTATTTTTTTGGGGGTGGTGGTGGCATGCCCGAATTCTCCATCACCTCTCCTCCCAGGCAACCCTTTCTCCATCTTCAGGGTATGCCCAAGCAGGACCCCTACTTCTGGGGGTGCTTTCAAGAGACCTTCAGACGCTTCCACACCCCTCCCTGAATACTCTTTCCATATTTGGGGGGGTGGTGTCACCCCCCCAATTGCATTCCCAGGGAAGCCCCCCCCCCCAAAAAAAAACTCCTTGCAAGAGACCCTCCGCTGCTTCCACCCCTCCCTCCCTGTGGGATACCCTCCTCCCTGAATGATCTCTCTACCTTTGGAGGGTGTCACCCCTTTATCTCATTCCCAGGGCAGCCCAGCCCAGCCCACCCCCAAATTTCTTCCAAGAGACCCTCAGCTGCTTCCACCCCCTGCTATAATGGGGGATTCCCCCTCCCTGAATGCTTCCTCCACCTTTGGGAGGGGTGTCACCCCTCACTGCATTCCCAGGGCAGCCTAGCCCCCCGCAAAACTGCCTCCTAGAGACCCTCGGCCCCTCCCTCTCCATTTGAGACCCCCATCCCTGAGTGCACTCTCCATCTTTGGGGGGGGGGGTTTGTCTCATCTGATTATCACATTCCCAGGGCAGCCCAGAGCCCCCAAAAACTACTTCCAAGAGACTCTTAGCTGCTTCCACCCCCTCCCATGGGAGACCCCCACCTTCCCGGATGCTCTCTCCACCTTTGGGGGGTGTCAACCCCCTTTATCACATTCCCAGGGCAGCCCAGCCCCCAAAAACTGCTTCCAAAAGACCCTCCGCTGCTTCCACCCCTCCTTCCCCATGGGATACCCCCCTCCCCAAATGATCTCTCTACCTGTTGAGGGGGGGTCTCACCCCCTTATGGCATTGCCAGGGCAGCCGAGCCCCCCCCCCCCAAAAAAACCCCCCCTGCTTTCCAGAGACCCTCGGCCCCTCCCTCCCCATTTGAGAGCCCCCTCCCCGAATGCTCCCTCCACCTTTGGGGGTGTGACCCCCCCCCCAACTGTGTCCCCAGGCCAGGCCAGCGCCCCCCAAAGTGCCTCCCTCCCCCCCAGGTTCTCACCCAGGCCGTCGAGCAGCAGGGGCAGGAGGAGCAGGCAGCCCGAGAAGAAGGGCGGTCGGAAGCGAAGCCGAGGCGGGTCCATGCCGAAGCGGCGAGGAGAACCAGCAGCAGCCACGACCGGAATCCCGGCAGCGAGACGAGCCGCGCCACTCGCCCAAGCCGGTCACCATACGGCCAAAGCCAGGGGGCGTGGCCCCGCGGGATAAAGGAGGAGCCTGTCGGCAGCGCCGACCAATCGCGGCGCGGCTCCCTTGCGGTTCACGGCCGGCCTTTCTGCCATAAACAAGAGGCGGCCGGGCGCGGTTTTGGTTTTCATCACAAAGGAGGGTAGGAGCGGTCAACTTATGTTTTATTTTCGTTTTTATTATCTTATTTTATTTTATTCTTTCGTTTTGTTTTTTGTATTATTTTATTATTTTGTTTTGTTTCATTGTTTTGTTTTGATTATCGTGTTATTTTATTGTATTGTTTTATTGTGTTATTGTCTTATTTTGTTTTATTTTATTATATTATTTTATTTACTTTATTATTTATTTTATTAAGTTTTATTATTTATTATTTTATTTCATTAAATTGCCCTTTTTGCAAATTTGAAATCTACTACACACACACACACACACACACACACACACACACACACCCCCCAATCAGCCAGGATTTGAAATCTTTTATTCCGCACCGGTAACCATGGTTTGCTTTGCAAAATCGGCTTTGGCTGCAGGGCTCTGCCCAAGCCGTGCCAAGCTAAGCTAAGCCACGTAGACGGGGAAGGCACACCAAACAATAAAAAAAAGCTGCTTTGGGGAAAGTGCTGAGCTTTGCTGGGGAGCCACCTGAAACCTTGTAATAATTGCAAATAAAGGAGGCGGAAGTCTCACATTGGGCTTTTTTGTGCTGTAACTTTAAAAAAGGCAACCAGCCTGCTTTCATGCTGAAGGACGAGAACTGCCCATTGCCTGGTGATTGTCTTGAAGTCACCCAGCTGGTTTTCATGGCTAAGGTAGGACTAGAACTCCCAGTCTCCTGGTGACTGGACCAAAGTCAGGCAGTTTTCAAGGCCTAAGGCGGGACTAGAACTCCCAGTCTCCTAGTC
>BLBF01000058.1:5535228-5551948 GCA_015471245.1 Laticauda colubrina
GACTAGAACTCCCAGTCTCCTGCCAATTAGCCCAAAATCAATCACGCAGTTTTCAAGGCCTAAGGCGGGACTAGAACTCCCAGTCTCCTGGCGACTGGCCTGAAGTCACCCAGCTGGCTTTCATGGCTAAGGTGGATTTAGAACTCCCAATCTCCTGCTGATTGTCTTGAAGTCACCCAGCTGGCTTTCATGCTTGACGCATGTGTGTATATACATCACCTAAATTGGCCTTTTATGCAACATATTCAACCAAGAAATGATGGCTTGGCATGTTAACCCAGGCATGGATTATTCGTGAAGAATTTGTGCAGCACAAAAACTTGCTTGCAGAAAAACAGGCCAGATTGCCCCTCTTTGTTCCGTCACTTGAGTGCCGCAGATTAGAAAGATATCTGGTTTTTGTTCCCTCTCCATGATCTTGGGGAGATTAGGAACTTTGAATCAATTAATACAACCCACCTATTTTGAACCAAGCCAACTTTGAATCAGTCCACCCATCTATTCTGCACTATGCCGAAGTCCATGTTTTCATTTAGCAAATTCAAAAACCAAAAATGGTTGCAATAACCTGGCTTACCAGAAGTTAAAAAAGAACCACACACACACCAAAAATATAAAGCGTCCAGGTTGTTAAATGAGCCAGATGCCCCCGCACCCACCCCCAGGAATAGCCTTTAGCCTTTACTAGTCGCAGAGAGTTTCCCCATTGCCTGAGATCAAGGAAGGGCCATGCAAGACAATGCTAATGAAGAAAGTTGCAATTTGCTCTGCAGAGGCTGAGTTGGCAACACAGCCAATTCCAGACCATGTCTTTTCTTTTGTGCTCCAAGATGTAAACTTCCCTGTCAGTGAAAGGCAAAACCCCCAACTTCCTAAAGCACTTAATTAGCTGCCATGCCCTTGTTGGACTCTGCACAGTCCGGCTGGGCATTCAGAAGAAGACCCAGGCCCACTCCTTCTTCATCCTAGACCACGCAGGGAGGAACGGATAAGGGAGCAACATGAGTTGCACGGTTTACGGAGGAGGAAAGGGCCCTGATCCCCTTCATTGGTTGCAGCTGAGAAGACTGTTTAAAAGAGCAAACTGTGCATGGCAAAGTTGCTGGAAGCATAAAATTATTCTGATTTGTCAAGTCTTATCTGAGTTCTGGCGTCCTCCCAAGTGTGTGTATTTCATTCTCTTTTGATATTTTCAATCCCCTTTCCTGCCCTGTCTTGTTAAATTGCTGCAATGTGGTTTGTGTTGGTTTTTATTTATAATTTACATCTATTTTGAGTTTGGATGGAATTTTTTCTCTTTGAAAACTCTTTTTGGGAGAGATTTTTCTCCAGCCAATAACTAGACATTGGAGGCCAAGTTGGAGGTATTTAAGGGATTTTTCCTATATTTGTGACTTTGTTGCTTTTGTGCCATGCCCTGGGTCATCACACTAGCCCAATACAGTCCTTGACTTACGACAGTTAGTGACCGTTCCAAGTTACAACGGCATCGTTTTTCACCACTTAGGACTGTTGCCACATTCCCGTTATTACGTGATCAAAATCGAAATGCTTGGCGGCAACTGGTTCATATTTATGACCATGGTAGTGTCCTTGAGCCATATGATCTCCTTTGGCGACTCCAACATAGGATGTTTTTAAGAAGAGATTGGAGACCCGTCTTGTCCCAAGTGGGATAAGGGTTTCCTGCCAAAGCAGGGGGTTGGACTAGAACAGGTGTCACCAATCAGTGGGCCGGGGAGCACTGGTGATCCACGAGAAAATTTTGGTGGTCCACAGAGAAATGTCACCCCGAAGACACCCCCCAAAAGCAATTAATCCAGGCTGTGCGGCTTGCATTGTGAACAACACAAGGTAGTGAGGGGAGGGGGAAAAGGGTGGAGGGGGGAACTTGCCCCACATACCTGACCTGGCCACCAGGCTGCTTCTTTCCGCTTCTTTCTTCTGCTTTTGGCTGCATGCAAGGAAAGCAGAAGTCTTTCTTTCTCTCCTGCAAACTCCACCAGAAATGAGTCTTTGGGACCCTGCAAGGCCTCCTGCACTAAGAGGCTGCACTGGCAAAGATTCATTTCTGGCGGAGTTTGGGGGAGAGAAAGACTTCTGCTGCTTTCCTTGCACAAAGCCAAAAGTCTCTTTCTCTCTCTCTCCCCCGAGAATGGAGCTGGAGATGTATCCTGCGATCCCAAATAAAGAACGATTGATTGGTAGGAAAACGGGGTGGGGAATTCTCCTAAGGACTTTTTTTTGGGATTTTCCCAGGGGTTTTGGTCCACGGCATTTAAAATTATGAGTTTGGTGGTCCCTGAGGTCCAAAAGGTTGGCAACCCCTGGCCTAGAAGACCTCCAAGGTGCTTTCCAACTCGGGTCATTCTAACAATTCAATTCTAACTTATCGACAAGTGAAGTCAAGGGGGAAAGCCAGATTCACTTAACAAGTGGGCTACTGACTTAACAATGGCAATGATTCACTTAACAACTGTGGCAAGAAAAGTTGTAAGATGGGACAAAGCTCACCTGAATAAGGTCTCACTTAGCAACGTAGGTTTTGGGCTCAATTGCGGTCGTAAGCTGAGGACTATCTTTAGTTTTTTTTTTTTTAAATAGCCCAGTGTCAACCTGAGAAGTGATAGGCACATCATCGTCACAAACTCGTTTCACCCTCACACACAACCGAGGAAGACTTTAGCAACACAAAACTGTTTATTATTTATTAAATGACACAAAATACCTAGATAACAGACTCACTCTTTTTAAAGGACATGTATTTACATTATTTACCAAAGAGACTCTCTGTACCCCATCCACTTTTACTTATGAAGCGTTTGAAAATTGTTTCGAGTTTGGTATTTTATTTGCATTGAAGGAATTAATGCGGACATGTCCTCTTTGC
Source organism: Laticauda colubrina (assembly GCA_015471245.1). Taxonomy (NCBI): domain Eukaryota; kingdom Metazoa; phylum Chordata; class Lepidosauria; order Squamata; family Elapidae; genus Laticauda; species Laticauda colubrina. Next base: position 5,538,119 of record BLBF01000058.1, read on the forward strand.
AGACCTGTGTAAATAGAACACTTCTATGCAATAAACAAGCACAATCTTAAATAGCCTACTGAAGTGGCTTCTTAAAAGAAACAGGATTATTTTTTTCCCCTCCCACTGCTGTCTGTCCCCTCCCTCCACCCATTGCAAAGATATTCTTTCCAAAGAATGTGTCTATACAAAAAAGTATATTACATTTTTGAATGCTGCTGGACTCTAGAGTTTTAAACATTTAGGGTGATGTTCTTATATAGTCACTACAAGTAAAAGTGGTATTTTTTCCAATGCACAAAACAAAACAAAAAAAACACATTTTATTTTGAAGAAAATTGGAAAGACAAAATGTTTTGCGTTTTGGAGAAATCAAGACGGGAACACACGTTTAAACACACAGAAATGGGGCAGATAAAATGAGCATCTGAATTATGACAGATAAAATGAGCATCTGAATTATGAATAAAGGTAAATAAAACCACAGCTAAAATAACATTAACAATTGTCTATTTTCTTTAAATTAACTATTGTGTACTTTGGCACCTTTGTGTATACTATAGAACAAATAATTTTGTACAACACCTTTGCCATTAATTCTGAAACCATGTGGTTGCTTAAATGTAAATTAGCAAAAAAAATCAATTTGTTGGCTATAAAGTTTTTTTGGGGGGGATTAAAAAACCTTCAAACTAAAATCAACAGATATTCTGATTTTATACAAAGGCAGCTGCTATAAACTGCATGCAACAGGAAAAAAAAAAATTAAAAATTTAGGTCCATACAAGTTGTGGGTCTCTGCTTTAGCCCCTGGTTGGGGGGGAAAAAGTCAGTCATTTTTATATACATATCTATTATAAATATTTTATGGCTCCATAAAGCAGGCACATGATGCCAGCAGACAGAAAAATTGCTGGTTGATATGGCTGAAAAATAGCTATTATTCAGCATTACTTAGGGAAAATGGTTCGGTGAACTGACTTATTATGAACGTTTTTCTCCTCTTACAGAGTCTCTTTAAGGGAGAAAAAAACTCCCCAGCATCACTTGACGATTGGAGTTTTAAAAGAAATTTCTGTGAGGAATGCTTGTCTCCCTGAGTTCCTAGACACAGATGTACCAACAAGATGGCCTGCTAAACTAGCCTAGATGAAAGATAGACGATCGTACATAAATGTCACTCTTAGGCAGGAAACATTCATTTTCTAGATAACCAGGCTAGGAAGACCATGGATGGCTAAATATTTCCACTGGAGGTCTGTGCCAGGAAGAGAGAAGGTGGCTTTAATGTCTGATAAATTTTCAATCCAGATATTTTCTGGGTTGGACAAGTTAAGGAAAAACCCTGCCAGGTCAGTTCTGAAGGGCTACAGTTATGATTAGCACTGGATTTGGCTGTTCAGAGAGATGAATACTGAACATGGATACTGGTTTTGAAAGCGTCTGATTAAAAACAGGATTTCTGATGGGATGCAACAGTGCAGGACCTTCTGATGGAAAAACCAACTCAGTCTACCCACAGATTTGGTGTAACAAATTAAAAGCAATGAAGGTAGGTTACTGAGAAGCCGCTGTGATTCAAAAGCAGCGTTTGGGTGCTCTTTAATACCATCCTAATGTTCTTTTAGAATTGTATGTATCTGAAAATCACTGGGCACTGGAACAGCTGATAAGTAGCTCTTAGACTTTCCCTGCTAGCTAACTGGGGAAATCTGGGACTTATAGCCCCTTACTAACAGGACCAAGTGGGGAAAAGGTACCATTATGATGGGAACCATGCTCAGTAAATCCAGCCTGTCTAGAAATGGTCTCCTCCCCCTTCCAGAATCCAGCATGACTCAACAAAGAGAAAGCAGAGGTATTATTTAGGCTAGTGTTGTTGTTTTTATAAAAAAAATTGGCAACTTTTAAGACACGTGGACTGCAACATCCAGGATTCCCCAGCCAGCAAAGCCTACACATCTTAAAGTTGCCAAGTTTGAGAAACACTGGTTTAAGCTATAACTCTCCTCCTGACTGTAGCTGGATGGGATGGAAGGCACCGTTTTATAAATACCTGCTCAATTCTTGGTCTAATAATAAAACGTGCAATTCAGAAGGATAAAACCTCCAATTTTGCATGGGAGAGGGGGGTAAATAAACATCCAGTGCAGCTATCACATTACACCCTGACATTCATTTAGAGTTTCTGAAATAATGATCCTCTAAAAATTCTCCCCCCTTCACAATGAACTCTGATATCATGAATTGTTTTTGTTTTTTTAAAAGTACTTACACTTAAGGATGAAGGAAGTAAGCAGCAGCCTAATTCCCTTAAGCTTTTCACAGTAATATTTGCACCACACATCCAAGCATTTTAGGCAGGTTCCTGTTCTCAACTTTGGGAAAATCCAGTGGTGTACTTTTCTTTCTAACACCTACAGAACAATTTTGTTATGTTTAGGAAATATGAGAGCAGCTTTTCATTCTGAAGATTGCCAATCCACATGGGCTTTGTTGTCTGATAAACAAAACCCAATAATTTCGTATAGCGGTTAGAAATTTGCATGCAGTTTAAGCATCTTTTTGTTTTAAAAAAGGTTGTAACTTGGGGTTTTTGTTTTCTTAATAAAAACGCTACACATTTTAGTTTTTTTTTTTCTTTTCAAAATGGGATGAGCGCGATGTGCTAAAGAAAGGCTGTCCCTTTAGACCTGAAGGAAGGGGTGCAATTACAGAGACCGGAGACTTCCTTGCAATCTTCCGCAGTTCATACCAAATATCATGCAAAGAGTTCAACAGCATTCTTCGTAAAAATGTAAATACTACTCTTTTAAACGGGCATGTAAAGCCACTGAAAAAAAAAAGACCACTTGACTATATTTCTTTCCCCCTGCCCACAATCCCATTAGAGGTTGCTTTCATTCAGTCATTGGTAGTAGAAAAAAGGTTAATTTAATGGGATCAACAGGCTTGTTTATCCATCAGTAACCAAGAACATCAGTGTGCAGAAAAGGAAAAAAAAGGCTCATTGTGTGTTTATGCAATGTAGTTGTACTGATTGGGATTCTCCTTGTCTCTTTCCATGTAGTCTCTGTCAATTAATGATTCTATTCTCTTCTTAAGGTCAGCAGGCTGAAAAACAATACAAGAAGTCAGAAACAATGTCTGCATAAGGAAAGAAAAAACATTTAAAATGTTGTTTATGAATGAAGTACATTTAAAAAGACTTATTTCACATTGGTACGCTGGCTTTATCTGATTCTTTTGGTATTTGCAATCAGAAATATGTTTGTTCTTTTGAGGTCTACAAAACGTGGACATGTATTTATGTCTATCTAGGTAAAAAAATACTTTTGACTTCATTTGGAATTTTTTTAAAAAAAGATTATTTTCCTGAGAAAAAGCTTCTGCCACTTTAAATGAAGCAAATCATTTAGCTATGCTGGGTATTAAAGCAAAACGGATGGTTTGGATTTTGGGAAAGTACTACAAGCAGCAAAGGATGGTTGCATTTGCACAGAATTTTGGTTTATTAGTAAATTTGCTTCCTGGTGCTTGCCAATCTAAACCAGTCTGGCCAGATCTTCTTGTTAATGGACATTGCTAACAGCCAGACAGCTCCAGCTGTGGTAGTTGCACTGAATGCAGTATAACTCTGGTTGGTTCCTATCAGGAGAAGCTGAAGCTGGAAACAATGATTTGTCCTTAGATCCAGAAGCTCTTCTGTCTTGAGAACAATAACTCCAAAAAGTTCCTAGCTTGAATGAAAGACACGGTCATTTTTGCTTCATCACTTATCAAGAGAAGCCAATGGGCAAAATAAGTGCCAGGAATGAAGCACCCAGGTTAGAAAGTAGGAGACGGTGAATTCTACTCCTGCCTTAGGCATAAAAGACAGCTGGGTGACTTTGGGCCAATCACCAGGAGATGCTGAGTTCTAATCTGCTTTAGCCATGAAAGCTGGCTGGGTGACTTCAGACCTGTTCCACCTCACAGTCATAGGGTTGTTGTTGTGGATAAAATAGGAAGAGGAAGGAATATTACGTATCTTCACCATCTTGAGCTATTTATAAAAACAACGAAGATGGGAATAAAAAGAAACAATGGGAACGTTTAACACGATGATGTCTATTTGTTGGTAAGTCAAAATTATGAAGAGTCCCATCTTAAACATACACTCTGCTTCCGAAGTAGCCCTGGGACCTACCTTTACTGGGAATTTCAACTGGTTGTATACTTCAGAGACAAGCAGATTGTGGGTAAGCGTCTTGCGCATTTTCATGATTCTCACTATTGCTGCGTCAATTTGGTACTGACGATCCTGAAAGACTCTCTCTGTAGTGCTAGCTTGTTCTTCTACCTGTGGAAGTAAAACAAACAAAAAGTTTGGCCTCCGAAATGCAAACAGGAGATTAATCCATTCATTCAGGCTTTCCCAGCCTGGCGTCAAGAGGTGTTAATTCAAAAATCCTCAAAGGTGTCGGGATGAATCTAAATGATAGTCCATTTCTAAATTAATTTAAATTACAAATTAGTTAATTTAAATTATAGTTCGTTTATCTTTGGGATGTTCAAAAGTATCAGTGTTTGGGTTTTAAGGGTACCTATTTCTTTTAAACAGAGGGCTCTCCAACTTTGACAGCATGATGACTTGGGGATTTCAACTGCCATAATTCCTCAGCCATGCTGGCTGAAGAATTCTGGGAGTTGAAGTCCCCAAGTCATAAAGTCCACAACTACCATAGTGCCAAGGTTGCAGATCCTTCTTTTACATCTGATTTAGGCTCAGGGTATTTTTTTTTTTTTGAAGGGAAAACAAATTACCGTTTCTTTCATCTGGATCTGGTTGATTTTTATCCGGAAGAGTTTATGCCTGAAGTCATCATTGCAAGTGAATTTGTCTCCATCTTCTACATCTTTGCCTTTGGGACTTTTGGCCAGCACTCGGGCCTTGCCACAGGCTAATGACTGGAGGGTTCTCCTTAGCTCTCCATCCTCTGTAGCAGTGAGAGAGAGAGAGAGAGAGAAGACAAATACACAAAAAGAGAGGGAGAAAAATGCACGCTTCAGCATCTGAATGGTGCACACTCGGACGTTACGAGCAGCCCTCAAATACTGACCTATTCCGGTCGCTTGCTTTATTTCTTCTAAACTGAATTCTTCACCTTCGTTAAACATAAGTAGCACTAAAGTCTGGAACAAAGATACCTGGAGCTCTTTCTTGCCCTGCCAGGGGGGGAAAAATATGAATTGAACGAAGCTGAATGGGTGGAAACCTCATGGTGAAATGCTTGCTTCAAAGTTATCTCTATAAAGCCTTGGTAAGACCACACCTAGAATATGGCATCCAGTTTTGCTCACTACATTATAAAAAAGATGTTGAGACTCTAGAAAAAGTGCAGAGAAGAGCAACCAGGATGATGAGGGGACTGGAGGCTAAAACATATGAAGAACGATTGAAGGAACTGGGCCTGGCTAGTCTAGTGAAAAGAAGAACCAGGGGAGACATGATAGCAGTCTTCCAATATTTGAGGGGCTGCCACAGAGAGGAGGAAGGGGTCAAGCTAGCTATTTTCTAAAATACCTGAAGGCCAGACAAAGAGTAATGGATGGAAACTAAACAAGGAGAGATTCAATGTGGAAATAAGGAGAAATTTTCTGACAGAGTGAACAATCAACCAATGGAACAGAAATTGCCTTCGGAAGTTGTGGGAGCTTCACTTGAGGCTTTCAAGAAGAGATTGGACTGCCATTTGTCAGAAATGGTGTAGGGTCTCCTCGCTTGGGCAGGAGGGTTGGACTAGATAACCTACAAGGTCCCTTCCAACTCTGGTTATCTGTTAAGTCTGTTAAAGCCCTGTCGGAACACTCATCTATAATGATCACTGTCACTATCATGATATTAAAGGTCTTACGATCTATGTCGGCATTGCTCAACCTTGATAGCTGGAAGATGTGTGGGCTTCAACTCCCAGAATTCCCCAGCTGGCCATGACTGTTATATCGGCGCTAAAAAAGCGACTTACATCCAGTCCTTGCATTTATGACCATTGCAACTGCCTTATTCAGCCACAGAAATTCTAATCCCAATTATGGTCGTAAGTCGAGGATTGCCTATAAAGCATTTAAAGTTCAAGACAGCCGAACAGAGTTTGGGGATGTAAATACGATTTGCTTTAAAAAATTCTGATACAAATCTTTCAAATCTGCAAAATGATTTCCATCTATGGGGGGAAAAAAAATACTCCAAAGCAAACCTTACCTCTTTAAATTCAGCTTTCAATACACAGTGTCCTAATGTTGATTGCCATTGAAGTTTCCTGCCACTGTGTTTTCCCAGGTAAAAAGTCTTAAATATTTCCTGCAGCTTCACCATCTGAACGGAACGGAAACACAGACTTTAAAGACAAAATAAACCTATTTTTTTAACTCCTCAATCTCCTTTCTTTTTGCCTGACTCCAGATGAACCTTTAATTGCACTTTTTAAATCCGAGTGCCGATTTAGCTACAATGACTTTGATGCCGACATTTTATATTATAACTAAACCGATGAGATTGATGTGGTCACCTTCAGTTCTGGATGGTTGGTTTCAACTGAGTAAAAAAAAGGAATTATAACCTGATATATTTTACTTATTAACTATGGCACTACTCTCCTTATCTGATTCCTCCCCCCTTTTTAAAATTATTTTAGTTTTCACGAAACAAAGAAAAATAAAACATCTTTTTTTAGTGAACAGCTTGGTTCCAGGTTTTCAAATCTCCATACAGATATAATCTCATTTATGTATTCATTTTTAATCTTTCATATTCAATTTCATATCCTATCACTACTTTAAATATTCTTTAACTTCCCCCCTCAAATATTTCCTTCAGGCTTATTTTATAACTCTCTCATTCATTTTTAAATCTATTACATATCCTTTTCAAGGTTTTCACATTTTCAAAGTAATTATACCTTTATCTGTGCTATGTACAATTTCAATCCATATCTATGTTTCAAATATTACAAAACAAAGTTTCCCCTATGGTTGCCAATTCAAGTGTGTCATCATCATATTCACATCCCATTAAATATTCTACTTCTTCCTTATCTGATACTTGAAGGACAGCTAACAGAATTCTTCCATTTCAAAACCACTGTACAAGTTTCTTACCTCTGATGGTAGATGGACCTCCATAGGCACGTATGTAGGCCAGTAGCCCATGGTCAAAATATTCACGGTGAGTTCAATGTTGCCAGGTACGTTCTGATTTTGCATATACTATGACAGAATCAAAGAAAAAAAGGAGGACCGTTCAGAACATGTGCATTCGCATTCTCTTCTCCAAACTACTGAGAAAAGAACTGGCGATAGGAAAGGCAACCGGCCAGTAAACGCTCAGCTCTATTCAGCTGCCTCGGCTCTACCCTGCACGGGATCATGGGGCCATTAAGAGGATGAGGATGACTTAGAAAGGGATTCTTTCAATTTTTCCTATTTTATTCCTGCAGCACTTTGAAGGTCACCAGAGGGTTATATAAAGAATCAGTGACCCAGTTCTTTAAGGCACGACTTCCCCACGGTAATGCCATAGTAAAATAACCTGTTTCCCTGAAAATATGACCTACCCTGAAACTAAGACCTAGCCTGATTTTTACACATGTGCCCAATATAAGCCCCACCCCCAAAAATAAGACCTAAATAAGATCCTGCCCACTTCAGAGTGGACGGGAAAAAATTAAGCTCGGGTGAGGATGGGACTGCCCTATTACTTATCTTACAACCAGGCCTCACACAATGCAACACCTGCCTTGCCGGTCCATTTCTTCGGCAGCCAGCAAGGCTTTCCTGAAGGGCCTCTGTGGCTGATAACAAAGCTCTGGATCGATCCAGAGCTCTGTTATTGGCTGCAGAGGTCTTCAAGAAAGCTTTGCTGGCTGCAGAAGTTCCTGACGGCCTCTGAAAGCAAAAAGGAGGCCAGGGGCGTGAGGTTAGTCAGTGGATGACATCCCCCAAAAATAAGACCTGGTGCCTCTTTTGGTGGATGGATATGTGTGTGTGTATCTTTCTGTCTGTCTGTCTATCTATCTAAATATAAAAATAATTATAATTATAAATATACAGGGTCTTACTTTCAGAGAAACACGGTATTCACTTTTTGAAGTAGAAATGCTTCCATTAATAAAAAGAGAGAGGGAAGAGGTCAATGTTACATTCATACTTTTGGGTCTTATTTTTAGGGAAACCCAGGAAGGAAGGGTACTGTAAAAAAAAAATGAAATAAAAATGAAGACAGTAGGAGAATAGAAAGAAGAAGTCTAGAGAGAAGAGGCTTGCCAAAAGGAAAGAAACTACGATGGCAGACTTTGCTTCCTTACTTGCTTAAACTGTATCATAATATCTTTAGAGAGCTCCATGTCTTTAAACATTCCTTCAAGTTTGCTGGTGAAAGCAGCACCACATTCTGCAAGAGAGCAGTTAGATCAAAAGCACCATTAAAAAGCATTTCATAATTTGTCACCTGCTTAATGTCATCTTTCAAAGATCCTCCGCTTGCAAGCTGATGCTTTTCAGAAATATTCCGCTTTGGAACTGCTGAAAAAAGCGACTTTTGACCGTTTTTCACACTGAGGACTGTTGCTGTATCCCCGTGGTCATGCGATTTGCATTCAGATGCTTGGCAACGGATTCATGTTTATGATGGTCGCAGTGATCCCCTTTTGCGACCTTCTGACCAGCAAAGGGGGAATATTCACCTAGCAACCGTGATCCTAACTTAACAATAGCAGTGATTCAGGTTAGTCACTATGGTAAGAAAAGATATAAAATGGGGGCAAACCCACTTAAGCAAATATCTTGCTTAGTAACAAGATGTTTTTGGCTCAATTGTGGTCGTAAAGCCGAGGACTGCCTGTAATGAAGAATTAGCTGAGCAAAATGTGCTGATTTATAAACTCTAGCTTATAACCACAAAGGTTTGTAATTAGGGAAGCCAGTAACCCCATTCAGACATTACAGGTTAGATCCAAGCAGCATTCATTTCACAACTGGGTTACTAACTTAACTACCGCAGAAACGTTGGCAAGAAAAGTTGTAAAATCGAGCAAAATTCCCTGAACAAATTTCTCATTTAGCAGCATACATTTTGGCCTCAACTGTGCCCATATGTTGAGGACTAGCTGTAGTAGAACAAACTGCAGAAGTATAGGATAGTGTCTTGTAAGCATCCTAAAACAGACGGGGAAACCTGTCCACCTGTGGCATCAGATGAGCTGGGCATCTTTTGATATAGTGGCTGCAAATTTGTGGCAAAGTTTCTTCTGTTCTGAAGTAGAAAGCGTTATAAAAACCTGAAGTGTAGCCACTCAATTGCCATTATGAACAATTCTCTCAAATTCCCAAAGGGGAAACAAATTTGTATCCTTGTTTTACAAGACTGACATATTTACTGTGTTATAAGGTACAGTGGGCAAAGGCTGTAAATAGTTTTATAAAACAAAATGCAATATATTTGTAAGCATTTCACGCGTTCCGTGCTTTGGTTACAGGCTGGGAAAACTAACTGCACAGGAATCTGATTGAGGGCTATAAAATAGTTTCAGAAGATTCAATCTTAGATTTAGGACACAGAATATGACATAATTAGCATGTCTTGACTGGGATTAGACATGAATACCTGAGAAAAGAAACAGAATTTATGAATATCTGTACCTATTTTGCAAGCAGAAATGCTTTATTAATTCTGAGTTTTTTTTTCTAAACACAGGTTTAACTTTATAGCGGTAAAGACTCCATATTAAAATGAGTAAATTGTCAGGATACAAGTGACATGAGCAACATTTGTGGAAGGTGCATTAAAAAAAAATACCTTACCATGTTTGAGTTTTGACAGCATAGATTTTTCAGCATCTACTGATGCACTTTTGCCTACCAAGAGTCGCTTGGCAAGATCTTTTTTGTAAAAGGCCTCAAAAACATCTTTTCCTGTAGAAATGGAAAGTTGGTTTTGACACATAAAGCGGAGATGTCCAATCTTGCCCAACTCTTTAAAATTTATGGACTTCAACTCCCAGAATTCCCTTGCCAGCCAAGCATGGGAATTGAACTTCAATTCATGGGAATTGAAGTCTTAAAAGTCACCAATGCTGAATATCTCTGGATATCATTTTTTTCTTGGGCTTTACCATGGGAGGCCAATTTGCATTCATCCCAACCCAATTTGCTTTGAGAAATGGGGAAGGGTTGGGCTTAACTGTTATTTTTTTTCAATTTTTAAAAAATCTGTCAAACAAAAATTACAAATTTGAATGAACAAAATGAGAAAAACTAAAATGTGCCAGGGATGATACACAGGTTAGGACACATGCATGCCCCCTTCAGAGCCTCTTCAACATGGGTTGAGGTCCACAGAAGTTAAGTTGGAATTAAAACGGTGAAAGTTAGTAGCTGAGACAACAACGGAATCAGTTAAGATATTCCAGACTTTTGACAACACTTTCAAAAATCAAAGTTTTTACAAGCAAGTCAAAAGTGGTTTACATTAAGATTAAAGCAGTTCTTTGTAGGTGTTACGTTACGATTAAAACTAAAAAAAAATATTTACAGGTAAGATGATAGTATGTATATTTTTTATGCAATACCTAAAATCTGGCCACAAGCAATGGCTGGCTAACGTAAAAACAAAGCCCAGGTCTTACCATAGATGAATCTAAATATGATCATTATTTTATCCAGCATTTTTTCAAGTTCCTCATCGGTAGCTTCTTTGTTGCCTGCGCGAAGTTTTGAATCTACATATTTAGCTGAGGAGGAAGAAGGGAAAAAACAAACAAACAAATAATGGTACACAGATTTGAATAATAGATCCGAATATTTATTCAAGATCAAAGGAAGGTACTAATCGTGGTCCAAGAACAATTTCTTGTTCATCTGAGAATCATTTATCCTACTTAAACCCCAATTCTTTTAGGCTTAGGCCAGGGATGCGTGGGTGAAGCAGGGAATGTGTGATAACCCAGGGTAGGATACAAAAGCAACGAAGTCACAAAAACAGGTGAAGTCTCTTTAATTCCTTCAACTTGGCTTCAAAGTTCTAATTATCATTGACTGGAGAAAAAAACTCCCTCATAAACAGTTGCAAAAAGGAAGAAAGTCCGTGCAAACTCAAAATACATATAAATTATAAAAAGAAAAAACAACATAAACCACACTGAAGCAATTAATGAGACAAGGCAGGAGAAGGGCTTGAAGATGTCCACAGATATCCAAATACACACAGATAAGAAATGACAGACTAGAAATATTTTCATGCTTTGCTTCCAGCACTGGCCCATGTGCAGTTTGTCCTTTTAAATAATCCTCACAGCTGCAGCCCATAAGGGGGATCAAGGCCCTTTCCTCCCCTTTAGACCATGCTATTCACATTTCTCCCTTATCCGCTCCTCCCTGTGTGCCCTTGGATGAAGAGGGGATGGGTCTGGGTCTTCCTCTGAATGCCCAGCCAGCCTGTGCCCTTCCCCAGTTTCCTCCACAACCTCCGCAGCCACGCTCCCACTCCCTGTTGGCTGTTCCTCCTCTTCCTTGGAGTTAAATTCTAACAGGGGCATGACAGAATGCAACCTGAAGCCTGAAATATCTTCCTTGTCTGCTCCTGAAGTTCTCTTCAACTATAACTGCTAAACACCATCAATTCCCTGCTACTTTTGTCACAACTACAGTGCTCGAAAAATTTAAATTGACTAAGCATCACCTCCCATATCTTTTTCTCCTGCAAACCACAGAAGACTGGCCTTAATTTTTGCACAAGAGACACCCCTACTCATATCAAATTACTTCAGTGCTCGCAAAAGCCTTTGCCCTCCTCCCCAACTGTTAAGTGAAATCCCTTATAGGTAGTCCTCTACTTACAACAGTCTGTTTAGCGACTGTTCAAAAGTTACAATGGTGCGGAAAAAAAATGATATAGGGGACCATTATAACTTATGACCGTTCCATCATCTGTATGGCCAGAGGATCAAAATTCAGAGGCTTGGCAACTGACTCATATTTATGACGGTTGCAGTGGTTCCATTTTATGACCTTCTGACAAACAATGTCCACGGGGAAGCCATATTCACTTAACAACCTGTTGTTACTAACTTACAGCTGCCGTGATTTGCTTAAAAACTGTGGCACAAAAGATGCTTAAAACGGGGCCAAAATTCACACAAGGATCTCACTTAGCAACAGAAATTTGGGGTTATGTTTGGGGGCCGTACGTCGAGGACAGCTTGTATTTAGGCTCATATTTTTTCCATCTTTTTTTTTGAATGATGCTGTACCTATGAGTTCAGCCGGTTTATTGGGTCTTTTGTTGATGAAGGTTTCAAAAGCTTCTTTCATGGCGTTGACAAACTTCTCATTTTTCAAGAAGCAGATGTCGATAATGTGATCCACTTTATCCTTGAAGTCCAGAAGCTCCTGGACCATGGTTTTGTCCTTTTCTGGGTTAATGACAATGGTGCTACCAAATGCCTAAGAGGAGCACAAAGAACATCACAGGGTATTTGTTCCTAATATAATCGATAGCCAGTTAATATTCTTTATTGACTGATTGATTGGCCCTTGGGCCATATTGAAGTACAGAGTTCCAGAAACAAATTAGTGCTAAACTTTGATAAAAGCAATTTAAAATGGAATTGGATAAGATTCAATTTAAAATGACATTGGAATAAAATACAGTCTAAAATGGAATTGGAATAGAATACACTAATTTAAGATATAGATAAAATATGATAAAACCAATAGCAAGTTAATAAAAACCCACCAAGGAAATTAGAAAATCAAGTAACAACGGCTATTTATATGCTAGCATATAAATGCTGTTTACAGAACCCTTTTGTACTTGGGTAGAAATGCTTCCTGAATGCAACAAGATTTTCTGAAAACACAAGCAAGGAAAATGCTCCACTTGGGAGCAAAATCCAAACCATTCAACAGAAATAAAAGCTTCCCACTCAAGTTTCAAAATTCCTTGGAGGAATCAGTACAAGCTAGATTATTTCAAAAGGCCAACAAACTTAAAAATTCCACGATTTATGCATGTTATGTGCTATGCGAGATTAAAAAATATATATGCAATTTTCTTTGATCTCTATATTTATTACCATACAAGTATTTTTCTTTAGCAGATTTAAAATTTATTCCTGAGACTTAATTTAAACTAGCCAGGCACAATTACCTTTATGTATTCAATCCATTGTTGCAAAAGAGCTTGCACTCCATTTTTGACTCTACTAAACAACTGATAGAGTAGTGACAAATCTTGAATTCTATTTTCATCCAGGAGATGATTTAAACCTAAAAAAATGAAGACACAGTGATTCTAAGTTAAGGCAGGCTGATGGAGACAAAATATTTCAAAATTAAGTTTTTCTATGTGAGAACAAAAACACATTTTCCCCCAAAGCCATTTTGGAATCAAAGCATTTGTCAGCTAAAACACAAAAATCTCAAGACATGTTTATTTTTAAGTGATTACAGTTCCATTAAAATAGGATGAAATGGATAAAATAACAATGTGAGAGGGGGACTATTTATGCCTCCATGATTTTCTTGGAGGAAGTATATTTAAAAAGTAGAGTGTTAAACAATTTAACACCATGGTTAGACAGAGCATATTCAAGACTTTTAATATTCTATAATGTGAGAAAGGACTTAAAAAAATCAACTTTGCTTTCAGAAGCATTTCTCAATTTCCATTAGTGCATATTGCAAAGTGCAACCAATGGCATTCCTGTGGTTCCTTTCCTCCTACAAGGAGAATGGGGCCTGCAGGCCTGTCTGGAATATGGAAAGAAGTGTGTGTGTGTGTGTGTGTGTGAGAGAGAGAGAGAGAGAGAGAGA
>BLBF01000058.1:5551958-5565496 GCA_015471245.1 Laticauda colubrina
AGAGAGAGAGAGAGAGAGAGAGAGAGAGAGAGAGAGAGAGAGAGAGAAAGAGGGAGAGAAAGAGGGAGAGAAAGAGGGAGAGAGAGAGAAAATCATCACCCGATTGGGTCATTTCCACCCAGCTCAGGAAACCCAAAGCCCCAAAGAAGCAGTGAACAAAAGATTTCTAAAAAGATAGATGGGTTACCTTTCTGCAGAATGGATGTTAAATGTTCACCTAGCAACTGTTTTTCTACAGTGGCGATGAGTGGTTTCCTACAGGAGAAAGAGTTTAGAATTACAATCCTTTTTGCTCACTCTTTAACCGTTCAAATTATTTGTCTAAGGAGAACACCAAGAATTATCCCAGTTTAAGCATCAACGTTCTCCAACAACATTACGGTGATCTATCCTATATATATATATTTTGGGGGGGTAAAAGCAGAGGTAGTATTCAACCAGTTCTTATAGGTTGAGAACCGGTAAAAAAAAATTTGAGTAATTCAGCGGACCGGCAAATACCACTTCTGACTGGCCCCACCCCCATCTATTCTCTGCCTCCCGAGTCCCAGTTGATCTGCTGAATCTTCTTTGGTTCCCTGCACAGGAGAACAGAGCTGGAAAGCAGGTTAGTGGGGTGGGGAGGGAATGGGGATTTTGCAGCAACCTTCCCCTGCCACACCCACCAAGCCATGCCCACAGAACCGGTAGTAAAAAAAAATCTGAATCCCACCACTGGGTAAAAGCTATTTTGCATTTCCTTTCATCTTTCTTGCCTTCTTTAGGTAGGTAGAAAATGATCTGAAATGAAAACCCACTGAATGGATATGCCGCTATTCACTTTCTTTAGACTCTGCAACCGAACATACACTAAATTGACAATGAGAGGTCAGTTTCACACACAATTTTTCCACATAGAACATCTGCAAAGGAGTCCCCCGATTATCAAGACTACTGATATTACAGGGTGCTTTAGGGCGGGGAAGAGAAGCAAAAATAAATAGGGTTTTGCCTCCCGGAAGTTAAAAGAGAGGAAAGACATGTAAAAGACCCCCCCTCCCCCCCAAAAAAGTTCATAATTCCATGCTAGCAAAAAGAAATGGCTGAAGGAGAAATTTTTTAGACAGCATATCAAGAAAGGCTGAATACTTACTGAGTGCTTTGATCCAGGTACGTTATAATCCTGTCAGCCTCTTCTTCCAAGCGTTTATTGACATGGTGAAGATATTCAGGGACCTGGAAGATTGAATCAGTTATGGAGAAAATCATAACAAGGTAATGGATGGTTTCTTTGGAGGGGTAGATAAGAGGGAACTCTGCTCACAAAAAGGAGGAATTAGAAAAACTGGTGCTTTGGAATTATCAATAAAATACCTCTCTTTCTTGCATAAGCCGCTGTCCTTCTGCAGCATAGAGACGGTTTGTTTCTTCCAAGAATCTGTGCTCAAAAGAATCCTGATAAATCTGAAGGGAAGAGTAATAAGAGAATTACTTTCAGAATGCTCCAGCAGCTCAATTTTTAGGCAGATTTACCCCGAAAGACGGCTCTTACTTGCAAATCTGAAAGCATGCTTAGGAGGCTACGGAGTAGACTCCTGTCAATAGCCTCTCCGTTTCTTTCCCTCTCGATCAAGAGAAGAATGCCATCAATGGTTTTGTTCTGGACTTTCTGATCACTAATTATATGAGTCCTAAACAATTCCAGCCCCATATCCCTGAAAGGGTGAAAGAAAAAAAAAGAAAAAGAAAGAATGTAAGAATCAGTTGTTAGGTTTGTTGCTTTCAGTAAGGCATTTAATCCCAAAGGTTTTTTTTTTTTTTTCAAGAGACAACTTGGACTTTCTTGTTTTTTCTTTGAAGAGGTTTCGCTTCTCATCCCAGAAGCTTCTTCAGTTTCTCTCAGAAGCTTCTTCTGTTCTCAGAGCTGAAGAAACTTCTGGGATGAGAAGCGAAATGTCTTCAAAGGAAAACAAAAAACAAAACCAGAAAGTTCATTTGCCTCTTGAAAAAAAAAGCACCTTTGGGACCATGACCTGGATGACGGATAATCTCCAGTCATGATTTAATCAATTACATGTGGTCCTCAAATTACAGCCTTTCGTTTAGTGACCATTTTGAAGTTACAACAGCCCTGAAAAAAAGCGACTTATGTCATTTTTCACATTCACAACTGTTGCATCATCCCCCTGTTCACATGATCAAAATCCAGGTGCTTGGCAATGGATTCGTATTTATGACGGTAAAGGTCCTGGGGTCATGTGATCCCCTATTTGCGACCTTCTGACAAGCAAAATCAATGGGGAATGTTCACTTAGCCACCGTGATCCTACTTTAACAATAACAGTGATTCACTTAGTCACTATGGCAAGAACAGTCATAAAATGGGGCAAAACCCACTTAGCAAACATCTCGTAGCAAATATCTCGCTTAGCAACAAAAGTTTTTGCCTCAGTTGTGGACGCAAAGTTGAGGACTGCCTCTAATGAAGAATTAGTTGGGTTGGCAGTATGTTCTGATTTATAAACTGTATCTTATAACCACAAAGATTTGTAATTTAGGGAAGCCAGTAACCTAACTCAGACATTACAGGTTAAATCCAAGCAACATTCTAGCCATGATGTCTCTCTTTCATTCATACGACATATTTTCAAAGAGTATGCTATTTATTTGAACTGGCTTTTGAATACAACCCAAAACCCCACACATTTTAATAAAGATTTGGGCAGGGTGAGATATACAAAGGGAAAGGGAACACATTTTCTTGGTTTTGTTCCAAGGTTCTCTATGCACTATGGACGGGCCATCGTTCCATCAGGACAGAAGGTGAGAAAAATGATGAATCAATGACAAAGCTTTTGGAAGCGGAAAATCAATACTACTATTTTTCTGTCCTCACCAAATTGATGGCAGCATTGAATTTTGGAGAACGTAAGTTCGATCCAGGAACAAAAAGATACTCCTAATCATTATCTGCAAGAAAGAATGAGAGAAAGAAAAAAAACATGGTGTCATGTGTTGACCGATTTTAAGGCCTACTGTATATTTATTGGATGAAAAGTACGTAATATCATTCAACTGCCTTTATCGAGATACATTAATTTGGAAGGGAGTGGCACTTAATCGAAGGGAAATTACTTTCAGATATCCATGCTTATTGACTGCCGTTGTGTCAAACACTTCACAAAGAATTTAGAGACTGATCTTGTTTCTTATAATTCTTTATGATCAGTGGCACAGATTTTTTTTAATGGCCCCATAGATAAATATTTCAGGAGGGTGAAAGGTATTCCCAATACGTATTCTCCTATTTCCTGTCCCCAGGGAAAAAAAAATACTTCTAGAAGCTTCTTACTATCGGCTAACTTTCAGCAGAAAGAACTGATACAGTGGAGATAAATCTGAATCCAATTCTTAAATTTCCCTCAATATGACCTCAACCAAGTTGTTGCGAAATACAAATTACTAGAATATTTTTTTTTTTTTTACATAGTCAACAAAATGAAAAGATTAGTTAAACTGTCCATGAATTGTCTTCTCCTGAGGCACCATCTTAATCCAGGGATGTCCAACCTTGGCAACTTTTAAGGAGTTGTGGACTTCAACTCCCAGAATCCCCTAGTCAAGTCATTCTGGGAGTTGGAAGTCCACAACTCTTAAAGTGGCCAAGGTTGGACATCCTGATCTACTCCTTCGGTGAAAGCTCAGGTAGACAAAGTTCCTCCAGGGAAAGTTTTCAAATGCCACAGAAGATAAACATCTATAGTTCCAAGCTTTTAGAAACATTTAGAAAACAAAGGAGACTTACCATCTGTCTGCAGTGGTCTTGCCAACATTTGTCTATTTTCTTAAGAAAAAGAACACTGTCCAACGAATCCTTGAGGAAGTAGTTAAGAATATTTTTGAAAACATTGTCACTGATACCGCTTTAGTGGAAGTTTACTTAGTAGTTTAATATTCTGTTCCCAAAGGTTAAATGTGAGTACCCACGTACACATGGCAAGTGCCAGTAAGAATGTGCTTATATTCAGTTTAATGATTAAACCGATTAGTTGGCAGAAAACATACATTTCTCTTCTGCTGGAATATTTTAAGGTATTTCATAGCTACCAAAACAAGTGCCACATTTCTTAATCCATGAGAATTGCTAAATGGCTAACAAGACCCTGACATGCTTTCCATTTATATGACATTATTATAAAGGATATTCTCTGAACTGATGAATCTGTGCTTTGATATGGTCTTCACAAATCTGCCTTAATTGCTTGTACAAATTTGCAGAAATTTTGTAGGAGCAAAGATTTTCAACAGCCTTAAAAAAAAAGAGAGAAAGAAAATACAAGAATTACAACTATTACTCTCATTTGGCCTAACACATTAGCAATGGAAAATGCAATTTCTGTTTGTTATGCAAGAAAAAAAAAGTGTAAAAGCAAGCGCGGGCTTCCTAAAAAAACGAGAACTCAAATATCAAGATGTGTGTGTGTGTGAGAGAGAGAGAGAGACAGAGAGACTTAAACCTTACCATGACTTAGATAATGGTACTTAAAAAAAGCATAGCTAGAGGTAGATCCATTTACCAGTTCTGCTGATCTTAAGAGAGCATGGTTTTATTTAGTCTTTAGTTACCAGCAAACATATGACTATTTTTAACTCAAGGTATTAAAAATAGATCCAGACAAATCATGTCGACAGAAAATGCAGCTGCTTTGCCTTCCAAAATATAGCTCTGAATACATACTAAATCAGAGGGATCTACTAAGGCCTTGACAAAATTTCATATGTATGATTGTGTGTAAAGGTGCGCTTGTACTATCCTTCATACACAGAAGCTGAACAAAACAGAGATAGAGCAAATATAGTTTACCTCACTCCCTTCAAACACATTAAGTCACCTCAATTAGAAACACTAAAAGATTGTTTTAATAGTTAATATGCTTTTCTTGATAAACTGAATGCCTCCCTTAATAGGGTTCAAGCATCATTTGGCTTGTCAAATGTTGCACTTTCAAAACTGGCATCTAAACTGGCAAGACTCAGCTATGAAAAAAATGCCTCCCCGATCTGCAAAGTCCACTTTTTAATCCATTACCCACAAAGTGGTCCAATTTTGGTTCAACATGCTCTGGGGATTGCTGTGAGGTTCACAAGATGAATGTTAACAAGCTGTACTTTCTGCCTTTAGATCACACGACATTGAACACAACACAAAATGGTTAACACACCATTTAATGTTCTTATAAAATGTCAATCACTTTTTTAAAAAAATTCACACATATTCAAACATATTCAACTTAAAAACCCTCCAATGCCAATCCTTTTTAAAATAGTCATGCTTCATATTAAAAAAAAATCAAGAGTTTTCTGGTCTAAGGAAATAATGCATCTATTTGAAGTAATCAGTAGTTTTCCAGATCTAAAACCCCAGTTACACAATGATCCTGGTGGGTTGGGAACACATTGTTAATGTCCTGCCAAATAAAACTTTTAACACCAAAAATCTGCACCTGATACCCTTGGAAAATAAAACTAACATGGAAGATATAAACAGAAGAAGATTGAGGTCAATTTATAGAAGCATGCATAATCATATTATGAAGACTTAAGCAAAGTCTTAGTGGGTTTTTAAAGCATGTTAAACCGACTGCAGAGATTCTTTGGGATATACCAATAAGGCTTGCCATACATCTACTAAATCCCAGTGATTTACCAAATCTTCAGTAAAATGCCGTATTTAATTCTCAGTTTAACTAGTAAATCTAAAGTTACCTACCATTTTTTTTCATAATATTGTACAAGTAACAGGACTTTAAACCAACGACAATCAGTGAAATGGAAAAAAGAACTGACACTTAAATCATGAAGAACAGAGAATGAACCTGTTAAATATCCATTAAATGTATCTATAATTTAATACTTAAATAGTTTAAGTTTTTAAAATAAAGGATTGCCATAATTTTTCAGGTGATAAAATATTTATTACCATAAACATTAAATGGAATTTAAGCGGAACATGGAAATGTACACATCAATGTTTTAATATTTTTTACTATACAGTACTAAAACTATTTTTATAATAAGCCAGCACTTTTTATAGCAAAACTGATTTGTTTTTGGTTCTTGTACTTAACAAAGCTAATACAGTATCAGACGTGTACTGAGGTCAGAGCTTGAAATATTTTAACCTTCTCTGATTTTCAAATAGTCAAAAAGGCTTAATTTTCCTTGGAAAAAATCAATTTGGAGAGTCTGTTGTGTACTTACTTTCTTTGCCCTTTTTCAATGAAAGGAATGCAGGTGTTTGATTTGTTTGGAACTAGTTGATAATGGAACTTTTACTGGTGGATTTTATTTGTTAAAATTTCACAACACCCATTTCCCTAGAACTCTGGGTGGTTCATAGATAAAAATACACAGAGCAAAAGTATGCCATGATAAAAACAAAGAACAAAAAAAATGGCACAAACTGGAAAATAACTAAAGCAAACCAGCATTACCCAGAAGGGGGCTTCAATCATCCCCAAATAGGGAATTCTGTCCTGTATCTAGCAGGGCAAATTGTGGCCCAGGCTAGCACTGCATCCCAAAAATGTGGATGGCGTGCAATCAAGAGACTCTTCACAAAAAACAAATTGGTGTTGTACAATTTCTACAGTGAGAAAGCCTGAAGATCAGCTCATCCTGAAGATGTTCTTGATAATTTTGTCATCTGTCTAACTGAGACGGCATCTCATTTAGAATGTGAAGATGGGATCTCAACCACATCCTAGAAAGTGGAGAAAATCCTTGGAACTGTTGCAAAGTCTACCAGTGGATTGAAAGTACATCCACAAAGGCTTACCTGGTAAAGTTCTTCTAAGTTGTACTTAATTGAAGTACTGTTCTGAATCGCTTCTACAGCTTCTTTCAGTTTTTGCCAGGTTTCATCCGTATAATTTTCAGGCAGTTTAGGTTTGTCTGGAAGAAGACACAGTTATTTACAGCAAATGTTACTGTCATTTAACATTACAGAAAACTGATTTGGTATAGTGCTTGTGCTTCCCAACAGTAACTTCAATAATTTTTTGGGGGGACAACCTCATAAACCAGAAAGAAATATTTTTTATAGAGACAAAAAGGAATACCAATTTTTGCTCTGTAATTTTGGAGATTTGGCCCTGAACAAGTCAATAAGGTTTCTTAGGATACATCCGTACATTAGCACAGAATACTGATTTTGATTCAATTTTTTAATGCAAACTGAAGAGGAATGCTATCTATTTGGATATTTCTTCCTTATGCATTGTCACAATCTCTCAGATCCATTTCAGAATCCCTTATGTACCTAATTTGTTCAGCTTTAAAACCACAACTTTATCTTGTTATTTTGTACCAGCTTAAAATAAGAGAAAATCAACTAGGGATAGCTGATTATCTTGGCTTTCAATGACAGGCATTACATGATGTATAATTTTAGATTACATAAACCAAAAAAGAAACAAGCAAACAGCATAATATTGATCTATAGTATGAAATGAATTATATGCTAAAATTATCCTGATCAAAAGAAAACAAGAACATGTACAAATTGTCTATAAAGACAGAAATTGATCTTTTCAGCTTAAAGTTTTCATATAAAAAGTTCACTGTTATATCTTTGGCTAAAATTAAAAAACTGAGGCATGTCTGAGTAATTTGTTAAAAGATAAGATGTTTAACAGAGACAGCCAGAATGATATGATGCATTTATTCCCTGAAACAGAATTACAAAACACCGCTATCATTCTTCTTAGAATCAAAAACCAGATAAGCATACAATGTATGAGCAGCATTTAAAATGTCAGTTTATTACACATAATGTACAATTGTAGTATCTTTTGATTAAGAAAAGCATGTTTAAATATCTTACAAATAATTTTCTCCTACATTATGCATAGAAGTACCCTAACTCTTTTCTCTTCAACTTCACAACCATAGGAAATTACCAAAGAATCTAAAGGTGCTTGTTTGTCTCAACCTTAGAGGACCAGAATATCCACGTGTTATTGTATATCCATTATTTCAAAATTATGCCAGGATAATCTAGTTTCAACTTGACTTAAAATGAACATCAAATCCTCTGCACTCCCAATCAATTCTAGAAGATTTTTCAGATCAGTTGGGGCAAGTTGTTGCAGAAGGCCATTTAAAGAATCCCTTGCTTTTTTTTCCTCCACTGGTTTGGATGACTGCTTAGGCACAAAGCCAGCTGGATGACCCTGGGCCAGTCACTCTCTTCTCATCCCTAGGAAGTAAGCAATGGCAAATCAATTCTGAAAAACCTTATCAAGAAAATTGACGAAATTGAAACTGGTCCAGTTACCAAGAATCAAAATGTGACTCAAAAGTACATAATAATACAGAAGACAAAAAAACAAAGAGCTGCAAATGGAAATAGAAGACTGTGACAAAAGGGGGAGGGGAGGGGAAGGTAGTATCAAAAGTAATAGGCACCTTGGGTGTAATCCCAAAACAACTGGAGCACCACTTGAACATCAGCATTAACAAAATCACCACCAGTCAATTGCAAAAGGCAGCTTTATTCAGAACACAGCTTACATCCTATGAGGATACCTTTCATATTATTAAATCACATCTGGTTATCCCAGGTCCTTAGGAAGGTCGTGATAGGTAGATAAAAATGTCAAATGCAGTTTGAACATCTTCCTGATTAACTACTATAAGAAACTCAAACTGACTGTAAGCAAGCAAACTGATTGTAGAAAGGGAAAACATAGTTAAGCAGCATATTGTTTTGTACCATTCTGCTCTAATACAAACTAAAACTCTACTGCACAGATTCATGTATATGAATTTGACAAAGCATGCAGGGACAATTTCCATTTGCTTGGAAGAAATATTTGGGAAGTGTACACCTAAGTAAGTAGTTTCTTCAAGTTGCCATTAATATCTATTTATATTTAAAATACATATATCCATCTATCTCCTTTAAAAATTTTTTGCCATATTCTCCAAATGCAGGACAAAAAAAAAAAAAAAAGACATAGAATTCCTATCCAAGGTGTACAAATAAAGGGAGACTAGTTCCTTCCTCAATGGATCGCAGGGACTCAACAGAAGTCATGGGGGTTCAACAAAAGGGCTACAATAACATTTCCTCAAACAATGATTAAGTATAACCTCTGAAGAGCTAGTTGGTTTTGCATATAGGCAGAAAACCAGCTACCTTCGGGAACAATACAGTAGAGGAATAAATCCTGTGGCAAGGGCTACGGTGAAACATGTGCCTTATGCTGCGGTTTCCCCTTCAGATATTAGACGTTAAAGAGATTACGTGCAACAGCAGCCGGTTACCTTTAAAGTTCTTGATCACTAACTTCTTGGCTGACCCAGGTTTACTGTTTGCAAAACTGGAGACAGTGGAGGAGGCAGCTTTGGTCAGGCCATTGGCGTGGTGTCCCACCGCTACTGAGGAGATTAAGAGGCTTTTGTTTTTGAGCTGCTGGTGCTGCTGGTGCTGCGAAGACGCAGCCGGCGATGAGGAGGACGAGGAAGAGGACGACTCTTCGGCCATCTTCACATCCAGTCCGATAAAATCCAAGGAGTCCTCGAAACGCAGCTTCTTCTGCAAGTGGTGGTTGGAAGAAGCAAGCCCTGAGGAAGAGGAGGAGGAAGAACAGGAGGCTGTGGAGGCGGTGATAAGGAGACCGGGCAAGGAAGGACCGCTGTTTCGAGACAAGAGGGACGAACAGGAGGAGGAGATGGAGTCGACGATGTCTTCTCTCTCGCCGCTGTTGCTGCTGCTGTTCAACTTTCTCTTCTTGGTGGTGGAAGAGGAGGAGGAAGAGGAGGAGGAGGAAGAGCTGCTGCTGCTACCATCCGTGGCAGGTCTGACCTCCTGAGCTGCTGCTGCTGCTGGGGGGTTGGGGGAAGAGAAACCTGTGGGAAACATGAACACCACAGAGGTGAGCAGGCTGAAGGGCATCAAATCCTCCTGGTGTGACAGGCACGCAGAGAGGGGCGGGAGCTTGAGATGGTGTCACCGAAGGTCGCCTGGATGGGGGGGGGGGGGAAACGAAGCCCAAAGGGACGACGACAGGCGAGGCCACCTCTTTCTTCTTCCTCGACCCCCCCTTTTATTTTTCCTCCTCTCTTCTGGGAGGGAAGAAGGAAGGACCTTCTTTCTCCTTCGCCTTTCGGGAGGGGTGGGAGGAGGAAGATTCCCCTCTGGCTTCTGTCGACGGGCCTGGTCCCTTCTTTTTCCCTACCCCGCTAACTCTGCCCCTTTTCCTCAGACGGGCAGAGGAGGGGGTGGGGTGGAGAGAGGGGGGGTCCTGTCTCTCTCTCGCTCTCCCGCCCTGAGGCCGCCCCTCTTGGCTCTCGCTTTCGGGGGGGGGGGTTTCGGGGCTTCGCTTCCTCCTTCCCCGCCTCTTTCGCGGCCAGCAAGAGGGGGAAGGAGGGCGGCCGGCGGGCGAGTAGCTCCGCTTGTTATTGTCAATGCTGGGAAGAAGGGAAAAGGGGAGGGAGGGAAGGAAGGAAGAGAAGAAAAAAAAAAGAACCAAAGCAAGGGGCCTAAAGATGGTGGCACTTCCGGCCGCGCGGCATGCCGGGAGACGATCCGTCCGGAACTAGCAGCGCCGCCGCCGCCACTGGCGGCAGGCAGGGGTTGAAAGACGCCGCCGCCGCCACGCTCGAGAGGGGTGGAAGCCGGAGGGGAGACGGGGGGAACCGGTTTGCCGCCCCTTTCCCTTTTTCCGCCCTCCCCCCGACGCTTCCTCAGGTCCGCCCGGGGTTTCCTTTCCCTCCCCCCCCCCGCCTCACCCCGCTCCCTGGCACCCACTTCCCCTCTGCCCTCTGCCCTACCGGAAGTGATTGTGTCGCCGGGCGGCTGCTGAAGCGGCGGGTTCCTCGAGCGGCCGGCCATGGCGCGCCGAGCCGCGCTCGCGGGGCCCACGGGGTCGCCTCTTTTCGACGGCCGCTCTCGGACGCCGAAAGGAGGCGGGGGCAGCGGCGTTCTCTCCTCGGCTGGCAGAGACCCCCGAGGCCTCGCCGGCACCCGTAGCGGCGCTTCCTCGCCTTCCTTTCCCTCGGCGTAATCCAGATGCAGGGAGGGAGGGAGGGAGGGGGGCGAAATCTAACCCCTACGGGATTGAGCCTCGTTGGCTTCCGTAGCTGGGGGTGCCTCTCACGTGACGAAGAGCGGAAGCGAAGTGAGAGCAGCTTCCCCTTCCTTCCCGGCGAAAATGGAGAGAGGCGGGTCCGCCGTCCTTTTCTTTCCCAGACGGGAAGGGACTGAGGAAACGGGAAGGGGAAGGCTTTGGTCCCCGCCTCCAGGCTCTCGTGGGTTTGGCCCGTTGGGGTCGCGCTCGCCTTTCTCTTCCAGGGGACGCCGGACTGCCTTGGCCCAGGCTCAGGAAGCGAGGAGGAAGGGGTGTGTGCGTGGAAATCAATCAGCTTCGGAAGGGCGTCCCTGGGCGGGCGGTAAGATCGGTGGCCGGGCCTCGACCTGCAGCTAGATGCTTCCCCATTTCTACCTCGTGGAAACTTAAGCTCCATTTGGAAGAACAGGAATAATAATAACATAATTAATATTTGTGATACATTTTTAAATTTCAACTGTCTTGAGTTTTATGTTTAATGAATAAAATTTTACAATATAATTTAATACATAGGATGCTGGCATCAACCTCTATCAACCTTCAGAGGCAGTCAGTAATATTTGTGATACATTCACTTGACTGAGTTTCATGTTTAATGAATAAAATATAATAACAATATTTTTTTTATTACAAATCACTAGTCAAACACTTCCCAAGTGTTTAGGACTGCATGATGTATCAGCAGATTATGCAAGCAGATCCTAGTAGGGTAACCTGCAGCTGACCAGTGGTGATCTTGTCAGCACCAATTGTTGTCAAGTGCTTGCCTAAGTCTAGGCACACACCGAGCGTGCCCAGTACCACTGGAACCACCTGCACTGGTTTATGCCAGAGTCTCTGCAGTTTGATTTTCAAAACCCAGCTTAGTTAGCTTGTTTGCTGTGCACACTTGTTTTTTGTGTAAAAGATAATATTTTTGGAATAATACCCTATATATCATGATTGTGGAGAAGAAAAAAGTGTGGATCGTCGACATTGCTGTACCTGGTGACAGCAGAAATGATGAGAAACAACTTGAGAAAATCACCAGATATCAAGACTTGAAAATTGAACTGCAGAGAGTCTGGCATAAACCAGTGCAGGTGGTTCCAGTGGTACTCGGCACACTGGGTGCTGTGCCTAAAGACCTAGGCAAGCACTTGTAAACAATTGGTGCTGATAAAATCACCATTTGTCAGTTGCAGAAGGCCACCTTCCTGGGATCTGCTTGCATAATCCGCTGATACAGAACATAATCCTCAATGCTTGGGAAGTGTTCGACTCGTGATTTGTGATATGAAACCCAGCATAGTTACCTCGTTTGCTGTGTACACTTGTTTTTTGTGTCAAATAATCATGATATAATGGATCATGGATGAAGCATGTAACAGTGATACCCATTGTCATCAGGGCACTTGGTACCATGTCCAAGAATTTTGCAAAATACATCAAGAAATTGCTGTTGGGGAGAAGGCGGAGCTACGTCTCAGTGTTACAGCTGCGATCTCGGGGCTCTGAGATCGTAACTGATATTTTCGCCCCTGGTCGGTTCTAACGGACCTAAACCGTCCCGTAGAGACGGGGATTGTGAAGGGCACAGTCCCAGGATCCCAGAGATATCGCAAAATCTCTGGTTTGATCCGGGAGAAGCCCTTTTGCTGGAAGCGGAAAGGCAGCCTCCAAAGCTGCTGAAGTCGGGACAGCTCCGGAAAGAAAGGAATTTAAATGAGTGTGTATCGGTTGGGTGAGAAATTCTTTTGCATTATAAATTGATTAAGACTTGAAAGGACACCCTGAACAAAGAAGAAATCTGTGACTTTATTTTTATTTGACTGAACCTTGGTTGAGCGGCGTTTAAGTGATGTCAAATTGAGACTTGGATTTTTTTTTTCTTATTTTCTTTGAGGACTTTAATGTGACTTTGTAGGTAAACGGATTGAATTTTCTCTTATATATATTTTTATTCTTCACTTGATTTTTATTTTTTATCTTCTTAACTTTCTTTTTAGGATAGAGGCTCCCTTTGGCTATCTTTTTTCTCTTTTTGTTTGAGTTTTTTATAAATACTTTTTCTTTTGGCTGGGGGGGGGGGGAAAGAGTATTAAGAGATGCTGCAACACTGCCAACTAGAGGCTTGAAAACATTTTATTTGAATTGGGGAGAAAAGCACTTCTTTTCAAGGGCATTTTAATGTGATAAGATAGAGGGAGAACACAGTAAAATATTATTACAGGTGCTCTCTTGGACTCTTATCAATATTTCAACATTTGAGGCTTGGCTTTGAAGTTGCTGGAGAAGACAGTCATAATAAGAGCCTTGGATAAAGAAATAAAGTGCAGTGTCCAGTGTGTGTGTATGTATGTATGTATGTATGTATGTATGTATGTATGTATGTATGTATCTATCTATCTATCTATCTATCTATCTATCTATCTATCTATCTAT
>BLBF01000058.1:5565506-5587214 GCA_015471245.1 Laticauda colubrina
TATCTATCTATCTATCTATCTATCTATCTATCTATCTATCTATCTATCTATCTATACCTTTGAAATTCCTACTCGCCAGCCTTTTTGTGTAGTGACTCGAGAAGAAGAAGCCTTTTTGTAAATTTTAACTCTAGTATTTTTGCTTTTTATTTCAAAGGGAAAGCCTCAGAGCTCTTTCTTTTTTCTTTTCTTTCTTTTTTTTTTCTTGCTTCTTTGCTTCTTCCATTTATTTCAATTGGATTAGGGTCTAGAAGAACCTGAAGACCTTTCTTCTTCCCTTTTCCTTTTTTCTTTTTTGGTTTTGGGCTTTTTACTATTGGATTTCCTTTTTTTGATTTTTTTGGACTATATCTTGGTTACTATACCAGCGGGATTCAAAGTCAAAGAGAGTTTGAAGCCTTGGAAATATTAAAATGAGCAGGAAACCAAAATCATTCGGCGTTTTTGCTTCTACCTCTGCTTCCCCACTACCTGAAGGACAACTTTTAATTCAGACAATGTTGAAGCAAGATAAGGAACAAGAAAAAGTAAATTTACAGATGATCATGCAAGGAATTCAAGATATTAAGATAAAAATAGATACTATGGATAAAAAAATAGAGAAATCTGATGAAAATTTTAAACAAATGATGGGAAAGTATGAGGAGAGATTCCAAAAAATTGAGGAAGAAGGAAAACAGAGAGAGGAGAAGATTGGAAATATTGACACTAGATTAACAGTGGTAGAACAAGAAAAAAATGGGATGTTGAGGTGGGAGATGGAAAGATCAGAATTTTATCTTAGATTCCAAAATATAGAAGAGGAAAAAGGAGAAAACTTGGCTGCGATAATGATAGAAATATTGGCAGATCTTCTGGAAATTACTGAGGAAAAGATGGACGGAGTAGATGAGATATACCGAGTTTATACAAGATATGCGATGAGAAATAAACTACCAAAGGAAGTACATATTAGATTTACCAAAAAATCCATCAGAACACAAATATTACAAGTGGCAAGAGAGAAAGCATTGAAATATAAAGGCAAAGAGATTGTGGTTTTAAAACAAATACCTAGAAGAGTGAGAGAGATGAGAAGAGAATACCGATTTTTGACCAAAATGCTACTGGAAAATGAAGTGAACTATAGATGGCTGATACCAGAAGGACTAATTTTTACGTGGCAAGAGCAGAGACATAGAATTGACTCGATTGAAAAAGCAGAACTTTTCTATGCAGAATTTTTCGGAAGAAAAAAAGAGGAGGCAGAGAAAGAGGTCTCATTAATTGAGTTTCAGGAGGAACAACTGGAGATTGAAAAAGAGAAAGGAGTTGTAGGTGGACAGGTAGACAGTAAAGAACAACGTGAAGTGAGAGCTACGAGAGCTGTTAGACCTAAATATAAAGCATAATCATGGAAGAAAAAAAACTGATTACAATGAATATAAATGGACTTAACTCAGCTGTTAAAAGAAGGAAAACCTTTCACAAATTAGAGAAATTAAAATTTGATATAATTTGCTTACAGGAAGTTCATATAAAAAGCAACATGAGCAATTGTTAGTACAGCCAAAATTAGGGAAAATATTTACTTCTTTGATTCAATGTAAGAAAAGAGGAGTGGTTCTCTACATTAAAGAAGATATTCCAGCAAAACTGATCTACACGGATGAAGATGGAAGAGTATTAATGGTGGAAATAATGGATAATAATAAAAAAATACTCTTGATTGCAATTTATGCTCCGAATGATAAACAAGAAGAGTTTTATAAAAAACTACATATGGAAATAATTAGACTGGACTATGTTAACATAATTATGATGGGAGACTTTAATGGAATTGTGGACAATAAATTGGACTATATAACAACAACAACAAAACAAAATAGAAAGATTCTCCCTAAATCTTTTTTTAAAATGACAGATGAATTAACTTTAAAAGATATTTGGAGGGAAAGAAATGTTAAAACTAAACAATATACTTTTTACTCTAATAGACATTTATCATGGTCCAGATTAGATATGATTTGGATCTCAACAGAATTAATATCTACTATTCAAGAAACAAATATTGAAATAAGTACTTGGGCAGATCATAGTCCAATGACAATTAAATGGAAGGGACAAAAAAAAAGATAGAGATGGACATTAAACAATACTATTTTAAAGGAGAAAGACTTTATACAATGGATGGAGAAGGAATTGGTTTTTTTTTTAAAGAAAATAAAAAAGAAGATACTTCAATACAGAATGTTTGGGATACAATGAAGGCATATGTAAGAGGGTTGATAATAGACTATACAAGAAAAAAGAATATTAGGAAAAGACAAACCTCCAAGGCCTTGGAAGATGAATATATAAGACTTGAAAAAGAATTACAGAAAATACCACAGAAAAAAGATATTAAATTGAAACTGGATGTAATTAAGCATAAAATGGAATTAATAGAGAAAGAAGAATTGGCACAGAAAATTAGAAATTCTAAACAGAATTATTTTGAAGATGCAAATAAACCAGGTAGATGGCTAGCATATAAACTGAGAAAGGAGAAGGAATCAAGAAAAATATTGAAACTAATAGATGATCAAGGTCAAGTTTGTTGTGGTAATAAGGAGAAAAAGGAAATTATTCGAGATTATTATGGACAACTATATAAACAAGAGAATATTGATGAGGAAAAAATTAAACAGTATTTACAGAATGTTAACTTACCGAAGATACCTAAAGAGACTGAAGAAATGTTAGAAAGCAATATAACAATGATGGAATTAAATGAAGCATTTAAAAGACAAAACAATGGGAAAGCACCAGGTCCAGATGGGCTTTCGGCAGAATTCTACAAAAAAATTCAAGAATCATTGAACACCCCATTGTTAGAAATTATGAATGAAGTTATGTTAAAGAAGATGACACCTAAAACATGGTCAGAGGCTTATATTACACTTATTTTAAAGGAAGAGGCTGACCCGTTGCAAATTAAGAACTATAGACCTATTTCCTTATTGAATGCAGATTATTAAATCTTTGCTTCAATCTTAGCAGAAAGATTGAAAAAATATTTAAATAATTTTATTCATCCAGATCAAAATGGATTTCTGCCAAAGAGACAAATTAGAGACAATATGAGAGTAATTTTGGATACCTTGGAATATTATGAGGCTCATCCTGAAAAACAAATGGCTTTGATATTTCTAGATGCTCAAAAGGCATTTGACAACGTGAACTGGAGATTTATGTTATTACTATTGGAACAGATGGGCTTTGCCAGAAAATTTATTCAAGCAATAGAAGCCATATATAATAAACAGACAGCAAAGGTAATGATGGAGGGAGAATTTACAGATCTTATTAATATAAGAAGAGGCAGAAGACAAGGATGTCCCCTATCTCCTTTGTTATTCGTATTAACTTTGGAAGTGTTGAATAGAAATATTAGAGATGACAAAAATATAAAAGGAATGAAAATTAAAAAGGAAGAATTTAAACTACAAGCATTTGCTGACGATTTAGCTTTTATTCTGGAAGACCCGTTAGAAACCGCTCCAAAGTTATTGGAAAAGGTAGAGACATATGGTGAGATGGCTGGCTTGAAAATAAATAAAGATAAAACAAAGATTTTGACAAAAAACATGTTATTGAGACAAAGAGAAGAACTGACAGATCTTTTGAAAATTCAAGTTACAAATAAGGTTAAGTATCTGGGGATACATTTGACAGCAAGATGTAGCACATTAAAAGAGAATAATTATATTAAACTCAAACAACAGATAATTACAGATTTGAAGAAATGGGAAAATTTACAACTGTCATTAATAGGGAGAATTTCAACAATTAAGATGAATATTTTACCTAGAATTTTATTTCTCTTTCAAACAATACCAATTAGACTTGGAAAAGACTATTTTGAAGATTTAAATAAAACTATGTTGAAGTTTATATGGCAAGGTAAAAAAGCGAGAATAAAGTTAAAACTTTTGCAAGATGCTAGAAATAGAGGAGGTTTTGGCCTGCCTAATTGGGAACTGTATTATCAAGCTGCAAGTTTGATGTGGGTCAAAGAATGGATAACATTAAGAAAACATAGATTGTTGACATTAGAAGGACATGATTTATTGTTGGGCTGGCATGCTTTTTTATGGTACAAGGGAACTAAAACACAGGGGTATTTCAGAAGACATTATATACGGGAGTCTTTGTGGTTAAATTGGGAGAAGATAAAAAAACAATGTTACTTGAAAATTCCAGTTTGGTTATCGACTATTGAAGCATTTTCCTATCCTATGATCTATAAAAAGGAACAAACAGTTAGATATGGGGAACTGTTGGATGAAAAGGGTGGACTTAAAACGATCCAAAACTTAGAGGAACAAGGTATAAGGATGAATTGGTTTTCATATGCGCAAATACACTCAAAATATCTTGAAGATTTTAAAACGGAAGGATTCTATGATAAACAGACTGATTTAGATAAGATATTGATGGGTAC
This sequence comes from Laticauda colubrina, assembly GCA_015471245.1. NCBI lineage: Eukaryota > Metazoa > Chordata > Lepidosauria > Squamata > Elapidae > Laticauda > Laticauda colubrina. The sequence goes on from BLBF01000058.1 coordinate 5,569,972, forward strand.
TGATGAGAAAGTGATTAAAAAGTTATATGGTTATTTATTGGGAATTAAGCTAGAGGAAGAACAAGTTAAAGAAACTATGATTGCTTGGGGGAAGAATTTTGGATATGGGATTGATTTAGAGCAATGGCAAAAATTGTGGTCTCAAAATTATAAAATGACAATGTCAATAGCATATAAAGAAAACTTGTATAAGATGTTTTACAGGTGGCACCTTCCCCCGACAAGAATAGCAAGAATGTTCAAGAACAAATCTGAAAAATGTTGGAAATGTCATCAGATACCTGGCTCATACTATCATATGTGGTGGACTTGTGAGAATGCCAGAAAATATTGGACTAAAATTCACATGTGGTTGGAAAAAATGACAAAGAAACACATAGATTTGAAACCAGAGATCTTTTTATTGGGAATTTTACCTGATATATATAATAAAGACTTGAAATATTTGATTGTAAATGTATTAACAGCGGCTAGGATTGTATTTGCTAAAAACTGGAAGAATGAGAAAATACCATTGCAGGAAGAAATTATTAAGAAAATATTGGAATGTGCTGAGATGAGTAGATTGACATTTGAAATTAGAGAACAAGAAGATAAACAATTTTATGCAATTTGGGGTTTTTTTTATCAATGGTTAGATGATAAAATACAATAATAGAGCATTAGTATTATATATATGAAGGGTTTTTAGGATTGATTTGTTATGATTATATGATAAGTTATAGAATAAACTGTTTGAAGTATTATCTCACAAAGCATGAATGATTAAAAGTATAGTCAGAAAAAGATTTTTTTATTTTTTTTTTAGTAATATTAGAATATGGATTGACAATATGAGTGGTTATGCAATATAACTGTAATTGACACTATAAAATGAATGCACAAAACTGATGAACCAACCAATACACTGGAAGTATATATGAGAGTAGATGTTTTTAATGTTTTGTATGTTTGTCTATTTGTAGAAAATTAATAAAATTAAAAAAAAAAAAAAGAAATTGCTGTTGCTTGGTATAACACGGAGCTTTGCTACTCAGAACATTGTACATTTTAATAAGATACTTAGTTGACACCTAGGTTGCTGACAGCAACCCATATCAACCATCAGTGCTAGTCAATTATATTTGATACATTTTTAAATGTTCAGTTGGCTGAGTTTCATGTTTAATGAATAAAAGAGGTGATAATAATATGAGTGGGTTTCTTGATGCCAGGAATTAACTGGGATAGAGGAGAATAATTCTGATTTGTTTAAAATTCACATCTAACATGCACCTGTGGATACTTCCTGGATTTTTTTTTTTTAAAGGGCAGTTTAAATATGAATGACCTAATTTTTTAGGGTACTTGAAGGGTAGCCTTTTTGACTACTACTTGATCTGGTTTTAGGTAAAAAAAAATCTGGTTTCAGTTTTCACTTACTAGCATCAGTTTCAAGATCTTGTAGGAGACTTTTTGTCCTTTAATCTTTTTAATAAGGTGAATATTTAACCTGGCTTTTTCTTGGTGTTCTGTATGTTCATTAGTTCAAATGTTTGCTTTTTTCAACTTATTCTGTGTACTGAAGTTTGTTAATCATTTATATTCTGATTTTTTGTGTGAAAGTGGCTTGGAAGAGTTTATATGTAATGTCAATAAAAACTACATTTTGTCTTTGGAGCCTGTCATGTCTACTAATTATATTAACCCCTGGTCCAATAGCTTGGAATGAATTTCTTTGTCATGTAATCTCAGTGTATTTATATATTAAAAGATTATTTTGATTTCAGTCCTTATTTATTTCTAATTTTATTTTCTTAAATATACTACCGGTAGTTGGTATATTTTCATCCGTGTTGGTTTTGAACTCTTTGGGACTTGTGTATCCAAAGCATTACTTTAAAAATAAAAACTACAGATTCAACTTCGAATGTTTTTTATTCATCAATACTGACATGTATCATTAGCAATACCTTTTTCTTAAGATGAAAATAAAAACAATGATCTCATGTAACAGTGATAATCTTCACTTCAGAGTAGATTTTTGCTATCACTTAACACATTTCCCCAGTTTAAAAAGGAATTATATTGCATTTTGAATTGGCATTCTTCAGTCTGGAGACTGCTCAGAAAAGAGATCCTAAAACAGCATCTACTGTGGCTAAAAAGGACAATTCGAGAGTGGCAATCCCTTACAGTTTCTCCTTTTCAATCGTGTAATAAATAACACTCCTAAGGACAATTCTTGGTTAAGGCAGCAGGCTAGAAGCAGATGGTGAGTTCTAGTCTTGCCTTAGGCATGGAAGCTGGCTAGGTGACTGGGATTTTGGCTTTCTCAGTCCAACCCTCATAAGTTTACCGTGGGTAAAATAGGAAAGAGTCTTAATATATTCATCATCTTGAGTTTACCAAAGTAAGAAAAGTGGGATATAAAATCAGATTCTAAGGTTAACCAACTCTGCATCCTCTACTAACCTAGTGGGATGGGAAATAAGAAATCTTTACAGCTGATTCCAGGGCTAGACATTGTCTCCTGTCCTTCGGTCCCAACATATTTAGACATGAAAATGTTGAGATTGGAAGCAAATAGCAACTAGAATTTCACCAGGCTTGAGGTTGCCTCTTAACTTTCCATCTTTCTGAGGTTGGTAAAATTAGGACCCAGATTGTTGGGGGCTAGAGGCTGACTCTAAACCACTTGGAGAGAGCTGTAAAAGCACCATGAAGTGGTATATAAGAGCTATTGCTACTCATATCTACTAATTGCCATCCATATCTACTATTGCCATCCATATCTACTAATATTGCAGTGCATTAAGCCATGGTTTAATCAAAGATCAAAGATGGTTTAATCAAAGATCCCCAAATAAACACACTGGCGGGATGGGGGGTTGGGAATTCTGGGACTTGAAGTCCACAAATCTTGCAGCTGCTAAGATCACTGAAAGGATAAATAAATTTCAAGGAGATGCCAAGGTTGAGAAACACCAGTGATAAAAGCTGCAGTTGGGCTGAGATTCCATTGGATGCACCTTACATTTCACGCCCGTTAAAAGGAATAATGGGACCTGATCATGAAGGCATGCCGGAGATATTTAAAGTTCGTTCTCCCCCCCCCTCCCTCCCTCCCTCCCTCTCTCTCTCTCTCTCTCATCTCTCCCTCCTTCCCTCCCTACATTATCTACCAACCTACCTACCTACCAACTATGCATATCTCTATCTCTTTATCTATCTCTATACCTATCTACCTATCCACCCGCCCATCCATCCATCTATATAAATATTAAATATAAATGCAAACATATATTTATACCTGTATTTATAAATCTATTTCTCCCGCAGCGGCCCCTTTAAGAACTAGTGTCAAGGCCTCCTTAGGCCCGACTAGGATGCGTTTCCATAGTAACGGCCGCTCGGACTCAACGCGCCTGCTCCGTCCACCGTCTCGCGCGCTAGGCCTGCCGGGAGCGGTAGTTTCGAGTCCCTCCACCACCACCCGCGGAAGCCTCTCGTGTGTCTTTCGAGAGAACTGGGGCGCTGCCCTTTTTCCTTTCGCTCGGCGCCAGCGGTTTTTGCGACCGGGCTGCCGTAAAGCGCGCCCTCCCTCCCCCTCCCTTCCCCAATCCGCGCAGTTTCCTTTCCGGCGAGGCGGGCAGACGAGAAGGAAGGGCCGGAGAGGCCTTGCGTGGAAGCGCGCGAGGAGGGACGACGCGGGAACACCCCCCGCCCCCACCCGCCCCAGCCCCCTCTCGCTCCGCCCGGCTTCGCGGGGAGCGGCGCCTCGTCGCCACAGGATGTTCAAGAAGTGAGTGGGCGCGGGAGGGGAAAAGGGCCTCCGGGTGGGGGACGGGGGTGGACTCAGCCTTGGGGGGGGGGGAGGAGGGACTACAACTCCCATCATCCAGGCCAGGGAGGAGACGGGTAGGCCTTAGTGGTGGCGATGACTTGTTGCTAATAAGGGTCTCCTGGGGGATGAGTGGGGTGGGGTGTCCAGAGATGCCAAATCCAGCCGAAAATCTCTGCCTGATGCTGAGAACCGACGTAAATCTCGGGGCGGGAAGGGGCCTTGGAGATTGTCTAGTCCAGCCCCCCTGCCCCAGAACAGTCCACCCACCCACCTCCCTCCACTACCGCTCAATGTCATTCCCAAGTCTCGGATCCATACTGAGAATACGGCATCAGTGCAGTCAGAATGGAAGTGGGATGGCAGGGCTGGGAGGGATCTTGGAGGTCTTCTAGCCCAGCCTCCTTGCCCAAGGTACCTCTACTCTCAAATCAAATTTCACCCTAACTCTCAGATTTGTACTGAGATACAATATCAGCGCAATCAGAATAGAAGTAGGATCGTAGGGCCGGAAGGGACCTTGGAGGTCATCTTGTCCATCCCCCTTGCCCAAGGCAGGAGTCCTTATACCATCCAGGACAAATTGTGGTCCAATGTCTTCTTAAAAACCTCCAGTGTTGGTGCACCCACAACTTCAGGATGAGAGCTGTTTCACCTGATTTATTGTTCTCACTGTCAAGGAAATTAATTCTTCCTTAGTTCCAGGTTGGGTCTCTCTTTGAAAAAACTTCCACCTGTTGCTTCTCGTCCTGCTTGCAGATGCTTTGGAGAATAATAAAGGGCTGGGACAGCCATTCCAAGTATTGATCTATTAATATATTAAATATTTACATTACCTGACCCCCTGGCTGGTGCAGGCTGGTAAAGGGGCGGGATGGGAATCCCACATCCATACAGGAAATAAACTTTTTAACCCTTCCGTTGACAGAACTTCTGATCATTTCCCCCTCTTCTAGGGAGTTCACTGTAGTACCGCCTCTTCACTTTGTCTTCTGAGATAGTTTGGGCTCACATGACAATTTTAGAGATGTCGGGGATTATAGTACTAATCATGGCAAGACCCAGCATATCTTATTTTAATATGTTTATATATTTGTAAAAGTGATACGCTACCTATCTTCTGTAGAGGGGACTCTAGGTGATTACAATCAATTAAAAAACAAGATTACAGTATTTAAAATGATGCACATATTATTGTAAACAATAATAATGCACATTAATATTAATAAATAGTCTTTGAGAAGGAATCCCAAACAGATGGCCTGAAGTAAAATGTGAGAAAAATAGCACTTCTCCAGATGTTTTTGGGGCTTTTTCTTAATGCTTTCAAATCCATGTTGCTTCCTGATCTGGATTAGTTACTGCAGTTTTGTTGGCAAAGAAATATATGCATAACCGCCTTGTCAGTGGATGAAGAAGTGGACCAAAGGTTGTTTCTAATATTATTTGTTGGTCAGATTTGATGAAAAGGAGAATGTATCAAACTGTATCCAGTTGAAAACGTCGGTTATTAAAGGCATTAAGAACCAACTGATAGATCAGTTCCCGGGTATTGAGCCATGGCTAAACCAAATTATGCCAAAGAAAGATCCCGTTAAGATAGTACGATGGTAAGTTCCTCTGCTTCCTCAAATTACTTTTCTGTATTGTTACTTCTTAGATGTGAGAAATAGATTGCTAGATTGAAATTGTATTGGTCAAAATGAAAAACAGATGCTGGAATATTTACACGATATTTTTGGAACTGGAGGCTACCAGGATATTCGTGTTTAATGGAAACATTAACCTTGGAGGGTTATTTTGTTCCTTATTTTATTTATTAAAATTTGTATTCTGCCCATTTTCTTTATAAGGCAACTATGGGTAGCTTACAGATTATCCAGTGCCCCATTTGAAATGTGTAAAGTTTTCCCTTTCATGATTATTTCTAAATGGTTATTAGAAACACTTTCTTAAAAAAAGAATCATGTGTGTTAATTTTGTACATTTCAGTCATGAACATATAGAAATTCTCACAGTAAATGGTGAACTGCTGTTCTTCAGACAAAGGGAGGGGCCCTTTTACCCTACACTGAGGTTACTACATAAATGTAAGTATTTTTGAGGAAAAAAGGTTATTGGACTGGAGAGAAATCAAAGGATTGGCAACTTTTGAGACTAAGCATACTTGTTTTAAATTTGTTTGCTGAAATTAACAGGCATTGAGTAGAAAAATAGAACTGGACAGCTTGTGTAATACAGAACGTACATAATATGTTTGCATGTTTTCTGCAGTATCTTCATTTGTTCTCTCTCTGTATTTACTTCTTTCCATTGTGCAATCTGACATTTCTCCTATTTCAACCTGAATTGCCTGATTCTTTATGCTCTTCTCCTTATGACCTTTTTCTCTGTTATTTTCTGTTCATTCCATTCTGAATTGGCATGCTTTCTCTTTTCTTTCCTTCTCTTTGTATTTTACAAACCTTTCCCCAGTTTTCCACCATCTCAAATGCAATGATATGTGTGTGTATGTATGTATATAACTTTCTGATTTGGCAGGATTCACCCAGAGACTTCTTGTTTGTGTGCTGCAAGTCTATTCTTCCTGTTTGCTTTTATTTGACTTTTATTCTGTTGCAAGCAGCTCATTCCTTGCATTTGGCACAGACACAGGCTATCTATCTCTATCTCATCTATATCTATCTACCTATCTCATCTACGTACCTATCTTAATCTATCTCATCTATCTTTATCCTGTTTCTCTGAAAATACGACCTACTCTGAAAGTAAGTCCTAGTTTGATTTTTACAAGTGTGCCCGATATAAGCCCTAACCCCCAAAATAAGCCCTAATTAAGATCCCGCCCATTCCAGAGTTCATGGGTAAAAATTAAGTTAGGGTGGGGATGGGTAGGTGAAGCTGCCCTACTACTTACCTTCAAACAATTGTAGCCAGGCCTTGCACACCCTGACACTTGCCTTGCCAGTCCATTTCTTCTGTAGGCGGCAAGGCTTTCCTGAAGGCCTCTTTAGCTGATAACAAAGTTCCTGATTAATCCAGAGCTCTGTTATTGGCTGCAGAAGCCTTCAGGAAAGCCATGCCGGCTGCAGAAGAAGTTCCTGAAGACCTCTGACCGCGTAAAGGAGGCCAGGGATGATGTGCGCAAGTGAGGCTAGTCAGTGGATGACATCCCCCGAAAATAAGACCTGGTGCCTTTTTGGGTGGAAAAAAAATGACAGGGTCTTATTTTCAGGAAAACATGGTAATCACCCTATCTACCTACCGACCTACCAATCTACCTATCATCTCTCTCATCTACCTATCCTTCCTTCCTATCTATCTATCTATATCTATCTATATCTATCTATCTATCTATCTATCTATCTATCTATCTATCTATCTATCTATCTATCTATCTATCTATCTATCTTATCTATCTATCATCTACCTCTTGTTATCTATCTGCCTATCTGTCTGCCTATCTATCTGTCTGTCTATGTATCTTCCATCTCTCTCTCTCTCTCTCTCTCTCTCAAGTAAATATTTCCCTAAACAGAGCACCATTCAGAAGGAATTTTTGTAAATTTGCGGTTTGAAGGCCTATGAGAAAAATTGGAGAGAAAAGCATGCCAGGGATATCATTTTTCTTCTCCCCCTCATTATCTCTGCAAAGGATTTGCCCACTGGTCTCAGCTAAACGAACCGTGATGTTGTGATACTCTATTCAACCCCGTCACTGTTTTATTTATCTCCCCCATTAACCTTTTTCCCCTCCGTAGATCCCTTCATTCTGCCACATCAACAAGTCGATAAAGGCGCCATTAAATTTGTCCTTAGTGGAGCCAATATCATGTGTCCTGGCCTGACGTCTCCCGGAGCCAAACTTTATCCTGCTGGCGCCGATACGATTGTGGTATCCTTGAGGCCTGTCTGTGGGTGCCAATTGCTTTTTCAGAATGTGATAGAACGGTGGTTCCCAACCTTTTCTTCACCACAGATCCCCTTGAAATACCTTTTGTGGCCATGGGCGATGACCATGGACCACCAAGACTTAATTCAAGACCTCACCACCAAGACTTAACAACGAGAGCTGTGGTGGCGCCGTGGTCGGAGGGCAGGATTGCAGTCTAATTCTGCTGACTCTAAGCGGTTTACAGAGTCAGCCTATTGCCACCAACAATCTGGGATCCTCAGATAATGACCTCGGAAGGATGGAAGGCCGAGTCAACCTTGAGCTGGTCAGGATCCAAGGAATCAAACTGCTGGCAGAATTAGCCTGCATTCTGTACTGATTCTAATCATTCCGCCACCACGGCTCTTTTAAAACACAAGTGTGGTTTGCTTAGCCTGCCTGTGATCCGGAGCGTGGCACAGAGGCAACACAGTTAGATAATCAGTAGGAGTCCGTGCATGCCCTAGGATGAAATGGGAGTGAGCCTGGGTGTTCCTCTAAACTCCCTCTCCCTTGTCCTACCTCTCCCCTGCTCTGCCCATCCAGACTGTGCCCTTCCCCAGTTTCTTCCACAGCCAACGGAACAGACTCTGACGGGCATGACAGCATTTTTTTAATTTTTAACACTGCATGATAACACGGGGTTGTGCTTTGTATGGCACAAAGGCAACACAGTCAAATAAGCAAGAAAAGTCCCTTTATTATCTCCAACTTTGCTCCCAATGTCTAGGTTACCTTTGGCTGGAGAAAAACTCTCCCAGGAACAGTCTTTTAAGAAATTCAGTCCAAAAACAAAGTACGTATAAACTGTAACTAAAAATCCAAACAAACCACGCTGCAGTAAAACTTGACAGGGCAAGAGAAGGAATTGCAGATTTGAAAGCACAGTTGGGAAGACTCCAGGAATGCAAATGAGCCTTGACGGTACCAGCTAATTCACTATTTGCTCCCAACAGTTTGCTGTGTGCAACTTCCCTTTTTAAACACACTTCCCAGCTGCAACTAATGAAGGGAATCAGGGCCCTTTTCTCCCCTGTAAGCCATACAACTCATGTTGCTCCCTTCCTCTCTGCATGCCCTAAGATGAAGAGGGGGTGGGCCTGGATCTTCCTCTGAACTCCCTCTCCCTTGTTCTCCCTCTTCCCTGCTCTGCCCAGCCAGACTTTGCCCTTCCCCAGTTTCTTCCACAGCCAACGGAGCCACATTCCCGCTCTGTCAGCTGCTCGGCCTTCCCCTCCAAATCAGATTCCGACAGGGACATGACATACTGCTTCTTCAGTAGTTTTACTTACTGCTGTTATGATTTTAAATGACTACAAAAAGTTATTTTCCTTAGCAGACTTTTAACAGGCAATAATGGCGGAAGGAAAGCAACACGCACTATGCATTGGGGTCATGAAGATGGCGGCAGACGATATGTGAGTCTTATGTTTCAAAAGGAAAACCGTACTGTTCTTTAATTTGGCTCTCCTAGATCCAATTAGCAGTTACACATTGCAAGATATCTAAACTGCCTTCCAGTTTTTGTAGATGGCATGTTTTCTAAACAGTTCAAATAGGTAACAAGGATGTATCTTTCGAAGTTGGCCAGCAGTCAAAAAAAGTTTATTTGCTATAAGGAATTGCCTTACCAAATGTATTTTGATTCCAACTTCCTTCTTAAGAACGTAAGCTGTTTTCCTTCAACTCATTTTGTTCTCCCAATTGGTCTATGGAGATTCTTGGTCATCCAGATCATGGTTGTCCCAAAAGTGCTTTTTTTTCCCCTAAGAAGGCAACTGGACTTTCTGGTTTTTCTTTGAAGAGGTTCAAGCTTCTTCAGCTTCTCTCAGAAGCTGCTTCTGTTCTCAAAACTGAAGAAACTTCTTGGATGAGAAGCGAAACATCTTCAAAGAAAAAAACAGAAAGTCAGAAAGTCCAGTTGCATCTTGGAAAAAAAGCACCTTTGGGACATCCACCCAGTAATTTTCTAAATTTGGTGAGAGAAATGCGAAGACTTGAAGCCTTTTGATTCTTTCTCCTGCCTATGTGAACTTTTGAAAGTGCAAGAAATAAGATGTGACTGGAGACCATTATATTTTTAAAAAGGCCGAAAACAAGCCCAGGATTTTTCTAAATTCAAGAGTTAATGTACTGAAAAAAAAAAAAAAAAAAGGCAAAAAGGCTTCTCCATTCAGTTTTCAGCTGCTTGGCTATAAATACAGGTAGTCCTCAGCTTAGGGCGACAATCGAGCCCCCAAATTTACATTGTTAAATGAGGAAGGTGAGATGATTCTTAAGTCTCTTTTGCCCTATTGTCCAAACTGTTCTTGCCATGTTCGTTAAGTGAATCACGGCGGTTGTTAAGATAGTAACACGATTGTTAAGCTGAATCAAATTTCTCCCTTGACTTTGCTTGTCCGAAGGTCGCAAAAGGGGATCACATGACACTGGAAACATTGCAACCATCATAAATATGAGTCAGTTGTCCAGCATCCAAATGTTAATCACGTCACTTTTTTTCCAGGGCTCTTGTGACTTCAAACGTCCACAAAATGAACTTTTAAGTCCAGGACTAGCTGTTAGGGCAGTGATGGCGAACCTTTTTTGTTGTGGTGTGCTGAAATCGTGCTCGTGCTGGCACCCACAATGCAATGCACCCCACCCCATGCCCACCTGCTCATGCACGCACAATACCCTCACCCCACCTCCTTACCAGCTCTGCGCATGCATGCGCCTCCCAGCTGATTTTTGGCCCGTTTGAGGCCATTTTCGCCCTCCCGGAGGCTCGAAGAAAGCCTCTGCAGCCTTGGGAGGTCGAAAAACGGGCCCGTTTTGGCACTTCCGGAAGGCACGTTTTCAGGCTCTGGAGCCTGGGGGAAGCAGTTTTCACCCTCCCAGAGGCTTGAGGGAAGTCTCTGCAGCCTCGGGAGGCCGAAAAATGGGCCCGTTTCAATACTTCACGTATTTCCAGAAGGCCTGTTTTTTGGCCTCTGGAGGCTTCTTTCGAGCCTCCGGGAGGGCGAAAACTGCCTCAAACAGTCCGAAAATCAGCTGAGAGGCACGCATGTGCACAAGGCAGGTAAATTTGGCTAAGGCTCGTGTGCCCACACAAATGGCTCTGCGTGCCACCTATGGCATGCGTGCCATAGGTTTGCCATCACGGTGTTAGGGGGTAGCGTCTGCTCATTTGCATTTCATCCTGAGCTGGGAAAACTAAGCTTTCCTTTTCCACCTCTCCTCCCCCAGAGAGAAAGTCAACAAAGGGATCGGCATTGAAAATATTCACTATTTAAATGACGGCCTTTGGCATATGAAGACGTACAAGTGAAAAACCAGTGGGAAGTATGCAGCTTGCTCCTGGCCAGCGTGGACTACTCTGTAATTCTGTTTTTAAATGTGCACCTGAATGTACAAATTTATTTTGTTCTGTGGCTAGCGCTAAATAAATCAAGTGAATGCTGAAGGTCCCGTTAAGCTTTTAAAAATTAAAATATGTTGCTTTAAGCAAATGTGAAGCCGAGAAGGAAAAGCCGAAAGAGATTTTAGGATTAAAAAAAGTTATCTCTTCCCTTTTTTCCGGTGTGATGGCCATCGGGGTGCCATGTTGTGCTAAAAGAAGACGCAGGATGCCCCCCCATTACAAAAATAGATTTAATTTACAGTAGATTCATCTTGATTTTAAATATTTACATACCCGCTACGCAATTTGTCGACAAAAAGAAATCTTCGGAAGTGTTCTTTTTTTATTTTTCCCCTCCTCCCCTCAAGGTAACATTCACAGGTGTATAAAAAGGGCTTGTCGGTTTTAAAAAACGGGAAAACCTTCTCCCTTCCCCTTTTGCAAAGATTACAAAACCAGATGCCAATGCTAATAAAATTCAGATTTGGAACTTGCCCTCAATACATGCTGCTTGTTGATGGACACTACACCTGATGACGTGTGTGGCGGGGGCTGCCTTTCCCCGCGGCCCTCGTCAGTCGTTATCGGAGTCTGGTGGAGGGAGGAAAGTTAAGGCATCGTTGAAAGTGTGGCCGTACGCTCGGAGCCTGTAGACCCCGTACATCATGACATGCATGTGGTTCGGCGACAGGCCACTGAATGTGATGGCCATATCTGAGCAGCAGCCTTCCACCACCTCCTGTGGGCTGTTTGCCATGGCTTCCTTGATGAGGGCGCCCACCGACTTGGTGTTGAAAATGTCCTTTTTCCCCGCATCTTCGGCATTTTCAGCATGGACCCCGCCATACTTCAAGCACAAGGCCAGCTGTTTATCTTCAGAAAGCTTCCAAATCATGCCTCCGTGTTCCGGGCACTTATCCAGGTCTTGGAAAATCTGGTAGAGCCGCCGCAAGGATTCCACGCTTAGGACGATCCCGCCTGCACCATTCACGTACTGCAGGTCGCCCGAGGATTCGGTCTGGCCCGTGTAGAATGGCTGGCTGGCATCTTGCTTCAGCAGGAAGTACTTGAGGTTTTCTATGATGGCGAACGTGGTAGGGTAGGTGAGGAAGTACCAGTTGTAGCTGTCGCGATAATTCTCGTAGGCGTATTTGTAGGCTTGGCGCATCATTGTCCACATGTCGTCCGTGTTCAGCACGATGGAGTCGAAGACTTTGACGTTCTCAGAGCTGTAGAACTCGGCTTTGTCACAGTGTTTGCTCCAGGTTTCCTTCACGGCGGCCCAGTGTCCCAGATCCTTTGGTTTGACCAGGATTATGCAGTAGACCCGGAGGCTCTGGGTCAGCTCCAAGCGCTTCTCTTTGGAGAGGTTGAGAATGTCCTCTTTCTTGGGAGCTTGGAGGTGTCGGTGGTCATGAGATTTTGTAGTAGTGCGGCCCGTTCTAATGTGTCCCAGAAGGGTCACCAGGACACAGCAAATCCCTCCAAGCAACATGCCCTTTACGAAGGAGCCGCTTTCGGGAAACATGATTTCTATATGTTATACGGAGCAGGGAAAAAAAAATACAGGATTATTGAATGAAGATTCAGCAGGTTGCTCATCTGAGGGCATGCCAAAGACGCTTTTTCCAAGAGGCAACTGGTCTTTCTTGAAGAGTTTTTCTTTGAAGACGTTTCACTTCTCATCCAAGAAGCTTCTTCAGCTCTGACTGGATGCTGGAGAATGGAAGGGTTAATACGTCTTGCAGACAGCTTAGTCATTTGCATTCTTTTAAGAGTAGTTGAGGCCACTCCATACCCATTTGTACTACTTGGGTGACACAGATAAACCTCCAGGCGGCCTCAAAGACTCTCCAAAAAGATGCAGATGACCAGCTGTCTGCAAGGCGTATCAATCTTTCCATTCCCCAGCATCCAGTCAGAGCTGAAGAAGCTTCTCAGATGAGAAGTGAAACAAACATCTTCAAAGAAAAAAAACAACAACCAGAAAATCCAGTTGCCTCTTGAAAAAAAAAAGCACCTTTGGGACAACCAGGATGTGGATGACTGAGAATCTGAAAACTACAAGTAGTTCTCAACTTAGGACCACAATGAGCTCAAAATTTTTATTGCCAAGCGAGTTAATTTTCTTCCATTTTATGATCTTGCCACAGTTGTTAAAAGTCAATCACTCTGGCAGTTAAGTTACTAACACCTTTGAGTGGATCTGGCTTTTCCGGTCACAAATGGTGATCACATGATCCCTGGGACATTGCAACCATCATAAATACGAGTGGGGATGCTGCCAGACTCATAAGCGTGAAGAAGAATCGTAAGTCACTTTTTTCAATGCCATTTTGACTTCCAACAGTCCCTAAACAAACCGTTGTAAATCAAAGACTAACCTGTATAATTTCTGAAGACTAGTAGTGTGGGTTTACACAGCACACTAAACTACAATTTTGTAAACCCAGGCCTAAAAGCATAACTTTGAACAATTACTAAACAAACTCTTGTTAAGTTGAGGACTACCTGTACAATTTCTGAACACCACAAGCAGTGGTCTGGCTAAAGCTACAGGTTTGTAAACCCAGGCCTAAAATTTTGAATTAATTTATAAATCATGGTTCAGAGAACACCATTACAGGTAAGCGGACTCTGTAAATACAGCTATAGTAGATTTATGACAGCGTATGGCAGAGACAACAAGGGAACAATTTGCATCATTCCAAAGCAAAACTGAACAAGGTTTTCTTGATAAGACTGAAATGTACCAGATGTGTAAAACACACTATGACTCTACTCACAGAACAAACTTGGCCCAAAGCAAACGTGTATATATATGTTCAAGCACATTATGTGAACTACAACCGGGGGGGGGGGGGCGTATTTCAGGAGAAAATATATCATTTTCAATGCAGAATTCTGGTGGAGAAAAAAATGATTTTAAAGGCAGCTTAAAGAAGGCCAAAAATTCTTTAAACACACTTTTTATCCCCGATCTCTAATACACTTACTAGAAATATGAAATAATTTCTGTTTGTAGTAAGCCAAACTTGTTAATATAGCCTAAAAGCAGCAAATGGTGGTTGGCTTTAAACAAGCAGCCCCTTTGCAAATAAAATAAAATAAAACATGGTTTCAGAGTGGTTTATTTGACCAAAGTCCTGAAAACTAGACTTGTTTCAGTTACCGATCAGCCAGAAGGGAATTTTGAACTGCTATCAACCAAATAGGCCACTATTTGTCAATGCAGGCAAGTTCAAGAAGTGTGAACTTCAACTCCCAGAATCCCCTAGCCAGCAATGCTGGATGGAGAATTCTGGGAATTGAAGTTGACACAACTTAAAAGTTGCTAAAGTTGAAAAACAGGGTATTTCTTTTCTTTTTTTCCCTTACATTCTTAGCAGGGAAAGAGGCCAGAAAGAGCTTCACTTTGTAAAAACAGCCTCTGATTCAAAGGCCTGGGAAATTTTAAAAACTGGGAAATTTGAGTTTTTTGGTTTGAAGCTACACTCCCATCATCTCCCTAATTTAGGAATACAGCTAGTCCTCGGTTTATGACAGTTGGGCTCCACATTTCTGTTTAAGGGAGAGATTTCAATGCATTTTGCTCCAGTTTACGACCTCTCATGCCACTGTTAAGTGAACCCCTTTGGTTGTTAAGTTTAGCAACTCGGTTGTTAAGTGAATCTGGCTTCCTCACTGAGTTTGCCTGCCAGAAGGTTGCAAAAGGGGATCATGTAACCCTTGGACTCTGCGACCGTCATAAATATGAACTGGTGGCCCAGTGTCTGTTGATCACACAACCATGGGGAGGCTGTAAAGCATGGAAAAATGCCCCCCCGCCATCCCTTGGAATGGCCACTAAGTGGAACGGTTGCAAGTCTAGGACCGACCTGTCATAGTTTTCCAAACCAAGATTATTGGTGATTTATTTTAACGAACCAAATTCAATCAATTACTAATTTTAAATAAATGACTTCCTAAGCTTCCCAAGGTGGTGCAGGCTGAGCAAAGAAATATTCTTTTTTTTTTTTTTGGGGGGGGGGTATCTACTCCTTTTCCTCCCAAAAAGTCTCCCCCAAAAAGGCTTTTGACCCTGTAAATGGGGAAGTGAAGTCGAGCCTCCAGGTGTCCCGGCAGTCTATCTGAACCCCACAGATAGCAGTGGGGAGAGGGGGGAAGCTCAAGGGAGACGGGGCTGCAGAGACCAGCAGGGCTGGGGAGGGGTCGAGGCAAAGAGATACAGCAGCCCCCTACCCCACCCCTCCCACCTCCCCTAATCCGGAGTGGAACCCCCCCTCCGCCACCAACTCACCTCCTTGCCAGCAAGAGAAATCCGGATCTACTTCCGCTCTTTCTCCTTGCTCTCTATGGCGGAACCGCCCTCTCCTTTTGGATACGCCTCTTCCCGGATGGCGGGGCAGGGGAGAGACAGAAGTGGGTGAGCGTCACTTAGGCCACGCCTCCTTCTCGCGGGCGGGGCAGGGGAGAGAGAGAGAAACAGAGAGAGAGAGAGAGAGAGAGCGTAACCGTCACTCTTGGCCACGCCTCCTGGTCGGGGATGAGATGGGGAGAGACAGAAGCGTAAGCGTCACTTTGGCCACGCCTACCGCTGGCGGGCGGGGCAGAAGAGGCAGAAACGTCGCATCTCTTTTGGCCACGCCTCCTCCTCCTCCTCCTCCTCCTCCTCTTCCCTGAGGGCGGGACAGGGAGAGGGTGAAGCTTCTTCGGATCAAAGAGAAAAAACAAGGGAGCTGCAGCTAACACTTCCGGCACTCACTCGACTGCAGCAGTACCTATCTCTCTGTCTCCCCTTCCTAAAGGGGTTCTGTGAGGTGGTTTACGGTTGGAAGAAAAATGCTGGCCCAGGCAGCTTGGTGAGGATTTGAACTCGGGGCCTCCGCCCTTTGTTGTTCCAGATATTCCTAAACGCAACGTCGAGAAGGAGTCATTTCCCCTGCACTTGCATCGGTGACAGTCCATTGATCATCGGAAGTGTATGTACAATTATTTAGATTTGGTTCCCCTTAGGAATAATTCTCTCTCTCTCTCCTACACACACACACACACACACACACACACGAAATTTCACTTTAATGAATAATAATAAAGTTATTATTCTATTCTGAATTCTATTCTATTCCATATCCTGTTCCATACTTTCCTGATTTCTATTCTATTCTATTCTATTCTATTCTATTCTATTCTATTCTATTCTATTCTATTCTATTCTATTCTATTCTATTCTATTCTATTCTATTCTATTCTAATATTGTCTATTCTATTCCATGTGTTTCTTTTTCTCTCTGACTTAAATTTGTGCCTTTAAAAAAACTTCAACAAGGGATTTTTTTCCTCCCACATAGAGTGGAATAACCTTCCCCTAAACAGAAATTCACTTCTTTCTGGGGGATCTCTGAGCATGGACAGAAGTCTTTCCAACCAAATTTAAATTTTCATTAGGTTGGGCATTTCTGAGCGGGTCTAAAGTGCCCACCAAGCAGGAGGATAGCAGACATGATGGTGCAATTGAAGTTCCAGCTCCCCCCCCCCTTTTTTTTTTTTTTCTTTCTTTCAATAGCTCATAGCAAGACTTTTCTGCCACTCCTTCCTTCCCAGCTGGCCATTGGAAAAAGATCTTATATATACATTTTGGCCAGAATAGGTTTTATACAGGTAGTCTTCATCATATGACTGTTCGTGGAGCCTGCTTATTGCGGTCATAAGCCAGGATGGTGGTTAAAACCGGTTTCTTTCCAAAGTTTCCAAGAAAAAAAACCTTGCCTGGTTTGGCATCTTCAAAGGATGTTTGATCCACATCTGCAGGTGTGTGGGAATGATGGAAGTTGTTGTCTGGCACAGCTGGAGATTTGAAGAAGGTGGTACTGAGTTTTTACAGAAGAGAAAGAAGAAAGGATGAAAGAAGAAATGACAGGTTGCCATCTTGTGGCCAGAAAGAAAGAAATGGGAGATTACGGCTTGCTTATATATTTATATATATATTTATTTGGATCTGTTCTTACAAAAAATGGTGGTTTCTCCTCCTCCTCCTCCTCCTCCTCCTCCTCCTCCTCCTCCTCCTCCTCCTCCTCCTCCTCCTCCTCCTCCTCCTCCTCCTC
>BLBF01000058.1:5598830-5623379 GCA_015471245.1 Laticauda colubrina
CTATCCTATCCTATCCTATTCCATTCCGCTCCACTCCACTCCACTCCACTCCACTCCATTCCATTCTTATATCCAAAAAGTCTTCTTTTGCCTTAGGGCTCTTATTCTAGTTTTTGTTTCCCCCTATTCTCTGTTTTAACAATATAATATTTTAAATTTAATTTTAAATAATTAAACCTTTTATCACTATTGTTGTATACACATGGAGAGCTTATGCACTGGAAACAAATTCCTTGTGATTCTAATCAGACTTGGCCAATAAAAGAATTCTGTTCTATTCAGTGGTGGGATTCAATTTTTTTTTTTACTACCGGTTCTGTGGGCATGGCTTGGTGGGCATGGCGGGGGAAGGATACTGTAAAATCTCCAGTCAAAGGTGGTATTTGCTGGTTCTCTGAACTACTCAAAATTTCCGCTACCGGTTCTCCAGAACTGATCAGAACCTGCTGAATACCATCTCTGGTCCTATTTTATTTTAACAATGGCAAACTGCCGATGGTGGCTGGGAATTGGGCAGCATATTAATTTAATAAATATTATATTCTTTGGTTGAAGGTTATGGAAGCCTCACTCCCTTTGCTGGAGTCTTCTCTGCAATTCCTGTGGTGTGTGTGTGTGAGAATGCTCTGCCCCCCAAACCTCCCATCTTCCATGGAGAGAGTATGATGACCCAGGGTGGGATACAAAACAAACACAGTCACAGAAAACAGGTGAAGCCCCTTTTATTCCTTCACTTTGCTTCCAAGCTCCGAATATTCTTGATGGCAGACAAAAAACTCTCACACAAACAGTTACAAGAAGAAGGAAAAAAACAACACAAATTAGGCAAGATCAGGGCTGGAGGAGGTCCACAGATAACAGAATATACACTGGGGAGGATGCCAAAGTCAGAGAGGAACCATAAACGAGAGATATTTCCACACTTCGTTTCCAGCGTTGGCCCATACACATGTCTGTCCTCTTATTCAGTTGTCACAGCTGCAGCCCATGAAGAGCATCAAGGCCCTTTCCTCCTGAGTAGACCACATCTCTCCCTTATCATCTCCTCCCTGTGTGCCCTAGGCTGGAGAGGGGATGGGCCTGGGTCCTCCTCTGGCTGCCCAGTTGGCCTCTGCCCTTCCCCAGCCCCCTCCACAACCTCCAGAGCCACATTTCCACTCCCTGTCATCTGTTCCTCCTCTCCCTCAGAGTCAGTCTCCACCAGGGGCATGACAGAGATCCTGTTAATCTGCAGCTGAACAGGCATTGCTGTGCCCACCTACAAGACAATAAATGGGCAAGGTGACAGCGCTGTCGTTCACATCTGTCAAGTGTCATAGCCTCTTCCAGTAGCTTGTTTATGATAGAGATTTGACTACTAAACATATTTTATTCATGCCAGGAAAAAAAATAAAGTAAACCAATACATTCCTCTTTTGGAAAAAAAAAGTTTTCTGAGACAACAGGAAAATGATCAGGGATGCTTACTTCTGCCCTGATCTGGAACAGTGGAAATCTTTGGCAGGAATTAAATCTTTTTAATTTAGCAGGTTGTAGCTATATTTCTCCAGGTGTGGACTACACATTTCAGGTGAAATTGAAGGTACCCAGAGGTCTCAATATGCCAGGGGCCCCTAAACTTGGCAACTTTAAGGCTTGTGGACTTCAACTCCCAGAATTCCCCAGCTATGCTGGCTGGGGAATTCTGGGAGTTGAAATCCACAAGTCTTAAAGTTGCCAGGTTTGGAGACCTTTGCAATTGGCAAAGGAGGTGTTCTGACCCACGCCCTTTTCCAACAAATCAAACACAGTTCAAAAGGAACAGAAACCTTGTAATGCTTTTGCAAAATAATTAGCTGTGATAAGCACAAGCCTTGCCAAACTGTGCGAGACCTGTTAAAAGATAACAGACAAGAAATAATTTACAACACAAGAATCTTCAAATACAAACTCAGGATACTGGAATGTCCACGAGGCTGGAGTTTCAAAACGTCTTTGCCTTCTGCAAAGAAGGTTAGTTTCACAGCTGGCTTTTATCTTCTTGAAGGAGGGGCCATTACCTTGCAGCCTTACTCCCAAGTCACCTGTGCTGTTGTAGCTGCTCTTTCCTACGAGCAATCCTGCGTGCACACGCACTTGGCACAGGCTCCTCGGGAACCTCCTCATCGCTGCTGCCAGCCCCCCACAATCTCTGAAGGCAGCAGTCCACTCCCTCATGGTCCTGGCCCCTCGCCTGAGTCCTCAGTCTCCCTCAGCCCTCTGCACCTCCTGCCGGCTAATCTCAACAAGGAGACATGGAAACTTGGAAAAGAGAACACATTGAGTAACAGTATCGCAGAATTGGAAGGGATCTTGAGGTCTTCTAGTCCAACCCTTTGCACAAATGGGAAACCCTATACGATTTTAGACCAGTGATGGAGCACCCACAACTTCTGAAGGCAAGTTGTTCCACCAGTTGATTGTTCTGTCAGGAAATTCCTCCTTAGTTCTAGATTGCTTCTCTCCTTGGTAAGTTCTCATCCATCGTTCCTGCCTTCAGGAGCTTTGGAATATCGGTTGACTCTCCTTCTTCACTGCTGAACTTCCTTGGCATCTGTGAGGGGGGAAAAGACAGCAAAAAGCTCCAAAAAAAGAAATATATTTAGGTCTACATGGAAATGAAATTACCAAATTGTCATTTTGAATGAAACATAAGGAAAGAATGCAGAATTGGTATGGGTTTACTCCCCTGGTTTAATTTTAATTGTATTTCCATGAAATGAAACTATATGTTTACCCTAAATTATTGTACAAGAGTAAGTCTACACAGGATATGGTTTACTTGGGGGTCACAATGGTATGATTGATAACCGCAACACACACACACACACAAGCATGCACACACATGTCCAGGTCAAGGCTTAATTCAAACACAATACATGTTGTGAGGGTTGAATTGTGGAGTCCTGGGAAAAGAATTTTTGACAGCAACTTAGAAAAAACCAACCAACCCAGCTCTGCCTTTCCTTTTTCTTTGAAAACCATTTTGTTACTTAACAAGCCTTCGGTGTCAAAAGATAAATCACTGAAATATAAAGCAAGCCTTTGCAAGAGCTGGAGGGCTGATGGAAATCCCATTCAGGAAAATAATAAAAAATGGAAGTAAAAGAAGAAGAAGCTTAGATTGTTTTCTAGCTAGTCGCCTTTTTCTACAGGTGAAACTCAAAAAATTAGAATATCATGCAAAAGTTCATTTATTTCAGTAATGCAACTGAAAAGGTGAAACTAATATATGAGATAGACTCATTACATGCAAAGCAAGATAGTTCAAGCCACGATTTGTCATAATTGAGATGATTATGGCTTATGAAAACTCCAAATCCATAATCTCAGAAAATTAGAATAGTGTGAAAAGGTGCAATATTTTAGGCTCAAAGTGTCCCACTCTAATCAGCTAATGAAGCCATAACACCTGCAAAGGGTTCCTGAGCCTTTAAATGGTCTCTAAGTCTGGTTCAGTAGGAATCAAAATCATGGGAAAGACTGCTGACCTGACAGTTGTGCAGAAAACCATCACTGACACCCTCCTTAAGGAGGGAAAGCCTCAAAAGGTAATTGCAAAAGAAGTTGGATGTTCCCAAAGTGCTGTATCAAAGCACATTAAGAGAAAGTTATGTGGAAGGGAAAAGTGTGGAAGAAAAAGGTGCACAAGCAGCAGGGATGACCGCAGCCTGGAGAGGATGGTCAGGAAAAGGCCATTCAAAAGTGTTGGAGACTTTCACAAGGACTGGACTGAGGCTGGAGTCAGTGCATCAAGAGCCACCACACACAGACGGATCCTGGACATGGGCTTCAAATGTCGTATTCCTCTTGTCAAGCTGCTCCTGAACAACAAACAACGTCAGAAGCGTCTTACCTGGGCTAAAGAAAAACAGAACTGGTCTGTTGTTCAGTGGTCCGATGTCCTCTTTTCTGATGAGAACAACTGTTGCATCTCATTTGGAAACCAAGGACTCAGAGTCTGGAGGAAGAATGATGAGGCACACACTGCAAGATGCTTGAAGTCCAGTGTGAAGTTTCCATAGTTTGTGTTGATTTGGGCAGCTGTGTCATCTGATGGTGTTGCTCCATTGTGCTTCATTAAGTCCAGGTTCAACGCAGCTGCTACCAGGAGATTTTGGAGCACTTCATGCTTCCTTCCACAGACAAGCTTTATGGGGATGCTGACTTCATTTTCCAGCAGGACTTGGCACCTGCCCACACTGCCAAAAGCACCAAAACCAGGTTCAATGACCGTGGGATTACTGTGCTTGATTGGCCAGCAAACTCGCCTGACCTGAACCCCATAGAGAACCTATGGGACATTGCCAAGAGAAAAATGAGAGACATGAGACCGAACAATGCAGAAGAGCTGAAGGCCGCTATTGAAGCACCCTGGTCTTCCATAACACCTCAGCAGTGCCACAGTTCCATGCCATGCAGCATCGAGGCAGTAATTGCTGCAAAAGGTCCCAAACCAAGTACTGAGTACATCTGCATGCTTATACTTTTCAGAGGTCCGATATTGTTCTATGTATAATCCTTGTTTTATTGATTGCATGTAATATTCTAATTTTCTGAGATTGTGGATTTGGGGTTTTCATGAGTTGTAAGCTGTAATCATCACAATTATGACACATCACAGCTTGAATTATCTTGCTTTGCACATAATGAGTTCTATCTTATATATTTGTTTCCCCTTTTAAATTGCATTACTGAAATAAATGAACTTTTGCATGATATTCTAATTTTTTGAATTTCACCTGTAGCTAGAAGAAAAAAATGCACAGGAAGCAATTGGCCCTTTTTTGATTTTTGGGGAAATTCAGATCAATAGATTCTCTTCCTCCTCCTCTTCCTTCTTTTCTTCTTGTCTCCGCCTCCTCCTCCTTTCCTTTTCCTTCTCCTTCTTTTCTCTTCCTCCTTTTCTTCTCCTCCTTTCTCCTTTTCTCCCCCTCCTTTTCTTCTTGTTTTCCTCCTCCTCCTTTTCCTTCTCTTCTTCTTTTTCTCCTCCTCCTCCCCCTTTCCTCTTCCTTCTTTACTTCTTGTCTCGCCCTCCTCTTTTCTTTTCCTTCTCCTCCTTTTCTTCTTCTCCTCCTCCTCCTTTCTCCTTTTCTCCCCCTCCTTTTCTTCTTGTTTTCTCCTCCTTTTCTTCTCCTTCTCTTCTTTTTTCTCCTTCTCCTCCCCTCTTCCACTCCCTTCTTTTTTCTTGTTTCCCCTCCTCTTTTCTTTTCCTTCTCCTTTTTTTCTTCTTTTTCTCCTCCTCCTTCTTCTTTCTCCTTCTTTTTTCCTCCTTCTCCTTTTCTTCTTCTTTTTCTCCTCCTCCTTTTCTTCTTCTCCTCCTCTCCCTCCTCCCCCTCCTCCCCTTGCTGCAGGCTACATCAAACAACTTCCTATTCCAAACACGGCCTGTGTTTGAGATGAATGAATAGATCAATGTTTCCAGTCAGGGCCAAAAAAACCCAAATGAGTTCAAATAATTGTAGGAGTTATTTCACCCTTCGGATTTTCCCTGGCTCATTTCTTGCAGCTGTCAATGATTTTCGGTGGTATCAAACAAAGAAAACAGAAAGGAAGACGCTGACAAAGAACATTCGAATGAACGGCGGCCTGCCTGCCTGCCTCTTGGAGTTTGGCTGGAAAAATTACAGTTCAGCGAATGGAAAATAATAAAATGAGTCAAGCAAGATGAATTTAAGATGTGGTGGAGCCCTCTGGAACCAAGAGTGAAATTACATCCAGCCAAATATGCCTGATAATTTGATTAGGTAGTGCAGTTTTGATTGACAAGGAAGATATGGCCCTGCTAGACCAGATGAAGAGATAAGAGTCCTTGATTTACACCACAAAATATAAAGACTTGGGTTTCTCGCCACCCAATGTCTTTTGCCATTACTGCTCGAATATCTTCTGAAAGTTTGTGCAAATTGTACCAGGTCAAAGAACAGCTGGGGTTGTATTTTTTGAGCTTCATTCCTGATGGAATTGGTTAAAACGGAGAACCACTGCACCATGAAGTTCAGAATTAAAGACATCGGCAAAGTGCAGCTGATTTGCACTGGCCTCGATTAATCCATCATCATTGATTTAAAACTAGAGTGTGCCATTTTCAAAGTCACCCCAGAAAAGCCACAAAAAACCAGAATTTCAACACCAGCTTGTGTGCCTAGTTAGCTGCAATGGTCAAATGGAAATACTAGTTCTCAGGATGATTGCATTTCCATGCTCGTTTAAAAAAAATAATAATCACATATTAATTTGACCGCTTTGGCAAGGTTTGACCTTTTTGGGAGATGAGAAGGAAAACAAAAATAAAGATCAGGTATTCTTGGCTCTCTATGCTGGCTTGGGAATTCTGGGAGTTTCAGTCCAGTCTTAAGTAGTCAAGGCTGAGAAACATTGCTCCAGGTGATATTATACAGTGTTGAAACCAAAGAGCTGAAGCTGAAGCTTCTTGGAAGAGAAGCAAAACATTTTCAAAAGAAAAAACCAGAAAGTCCTGAAAAAGCATCTTTGGGACAGCTATGACCTGGGTGGCTGAGAATTCTACAGACTTTTAGCTGTACAATTTGGAATGAACATCCTTGGAATGGCGTAGAAGTAGTAGGAATGGATTTCCAGAGGAAAAAAATTGCAGACTATAGGAACCAGGAACTCAGATGATCCCGAGGACAAAGATAAACCTCCAAATGGCTCAACAACCCACTAAAAGGATGCAAATGACCAGCTGTCTGCAAGGAGTATAAATCCTTCCATTCCCCACCATCCAGTCAGAGCTGAAGAAGCTTCTTGGATGAGAAGGGAAATGTCTTCTCCTTGAAAAATCAAGAAGGCTAATTGCATGTTGAAAAAAGCATATTTGGGATAACCATGACCTGGATGACAGAGAATCTCCAAAGACAAAGAGCTGAAATGTATTAGGCTTTTAGCTGGTCCTACCATTAGACATAGGAGATGGATGTCTCAGGTTGTAGAAAGCATGACAATTCTGTGCCACACTTCTTGAGACAGATGGCTGTAAAGGCATGGTTCTTCTGTCTAGGTTAAAGAATTGGATAGGTCTAGTCTAGTGAAAAAAAAGGACTAGGGGTGACATGATAGCAATGTCCCAATATTTGAGGACCTGCCACGAAGGAGAGAGGATCAATGTATTTTCCAAAGTGCCAGAAGGTAAATCAAGAAACAAAGGATGGAAACTAACCAAGAGAAGCAACCTAGAACTAAGGAGAAATTTCCTGACAGTGAGAACAATCAATCCATGGAATGGCTTGCCTTCAGAAGTTGTGGGGGCTCCATCACTGGAGGTTTTTAAGAATAGATTGGTCGGCCATTTGTCTGAAATGGTATAGGGTCTTCTGCTTGAGCAAGGGGTTGGGCGAGAAGACCTCCAAAGTCCCTTCCAGCTCTATTCTTCTACATTCTAAGAAGAAAGGTTCTAGTTTGGTTGTCAGTTTAGACACCATGAGTGTTGTGGTCCACAGGTGGCTAACGGAGCTGGCAGCAGAGTCGGACAGTAGCGAGGAGGTTGACGAGGAAGCTGGGCCATTCCTGAAGGCTGAGGAAGGCTCAGATGAGGGCTCTGCATCAGAGGCAGAGATGGGGCCAGGGCAGTCTGGGAGTCATCAGCTGCCTTCGGAGTCAGACAGCAGTGAGGTGGGGGAGCTTCTGAAGACAGTTCCCAGCAACGGTGGGATTCTACCAGTTCGCACCTATTCATTAGAACTGGTTGTTAACATTCTAAGCAGTTTGGAGAACCGGTTGTTAGAAGAAGTTACTGGGCTAATCCTGTAAGGAAATCAGGAAGGAAACATTCTGGTGTTGCTTACAGAAACTGCCTCTCCGTTAACCCTTATTACATTCTTGGCAGTACTAGACTTCCTGCCTCATGAACGTCTCTGGAGTTTTTTTCCCCTCCTTTGCTGGTACTTTGCTTGTGTGGAGTGACCATTCAAAGTTACAATGGCACTGAAAAAAGTGACTTAGTTTTTCAGATTTACGACTGTTGCAGCATCCCCACAGTCATGAGAGTCCAGGCGAGGAGATGTGTGCCTCGATGTGAGTGATCTTGAGTTGGCCACGCCCAGCCAATAACATGATCACCAAGCCATGTCCACCCAGTCACATGAACACCAAGCCACAACCACTACCTAAGCCATGCCCACAGAACCAGTTGTTAAACATTTGAATTCCAACCCTGGTTCCCAGACTGCACATGCGCAGAGCTGCCAAAAGGAAGGAACAATTAAGAACTCAGGGTCGATGTGGGAATAAGGCCACAGGTGGATGATGAATGGCCCCTCCCATAAGGATTAAAAGAGAAGCAAAAGGGGAGAGGGCTTTTGCAGGAAACAACTTGTTCGTTCGTTCATTCATTCCATCCTTGTGAAGATTTGTCTGTATAACCCAACCCTTCCCGGTCAGCACTGAATGTGGAATTTTACTGGGCAGCGTTCCAGGATTGATAAAGGTCTGAGCTAATTAGTATACATTTGTAAGACTGTTTACCAAGCTGTTGTCTGACTGTGAATGGAATAAATTCACATTAATGTAATAAAATAGGTTTTTGCCGGGACTCAGAATTGAATTAGTGCTTTTTGGGGAGGCCTAGGACAGAGCAATGAGATGATCCTGGAGGAACCTGAGTTAGCCTTGTAGGACACCAATCAAGGTTTTTGTATATAGAACATAGAATAATAAGGATTGTCATGCCACTGGTGGACTCTGCCTCTGAGGGAGAGGAGGACCAGCCAACAGGGAGTGGAAGTGTGGCTCCCGAGGTTGTGAAGGAGGCTGGGGAAGGGCAGAGGCTGGCTGGGCAGTCAGAGGAGGACCCAGGCCCATTGATCCTCTTCATCCTAGGGCACACAGGGAGGAGAGGATAAGGGAGAGACGTGGTCTATTTGGGAGGAGAGGGCCTTGATCCTCTTCATGGGCTACAGCTGTAATAACTGAATAAGTATGGACCTGCGCACTGGCGAATGCTGGAAACAAAGCATGTAAATATCTCTAGTTTATAGTTTCTCTCTGAGTTTGGAGTCCTTCCCAATATGTGTTATCTGTGCACACCCTCCAACCCTTATCTTGCTTGGTTTGTGTTGCTTTTTTCCTTCTTCATGTAACTGTGTGGGAGGTTTTTTTGGTCTTCCCTCAAAGATATTCAGAACTTGGAAGCAAAGTGAAGGAATAAAAGGGGCTTCACCTATTTTCTGTGACTGTGTTTGTTTTGTATCCCATTCTGGGTTATCACAGGGGTGGAAGGAACCTTGGAGGTCTTCTAGACCAACCCTTTGCTTGTGGCTTCCATATCTGGAAGTCCATGAGGACTCTCCTCTAAAACCCTTTTAGCTGGAAAAATGAAGACATACCGTGAGATGAAGAGATAGTTAGGAAGAGACTAAATTATGCAGAAATGGATAGATTGACATTGCAAATGAAACAGAAAGAAGATGTAGAATATTATCCAACATGAAATCTATTTTACCAACTCTTGGAAAAAAAGGGGTGGAGATTTAGAATCATGCATTGTTGACCACATAATATACCTAGACCACACGATGTTTATTAAGCACTAAAAATGTATTTAACAGAAAATCAATGAAAAATAAAAACAAAACCCTTTTATCTCATCCTTTTCCTGCTTGCTCCTTGGTCCTGCTTTCTTACTTATCCTTCCTACCCCAAAAATCAGTGAAAAAGATTTATTCACCTTGTCCATCTCTTCCTCGGTTAAATGAAGCCGCAGAGTATGCTTCTTGCTCGGGGGGGGGGAGGGGGTAAAAAAATTCAAAACCCACCCTTGCCAGCCATACTGAGGTCCCGGGCAGCCATTCATCACTGTCAAAAGCTGTATAGTGGGAGGAAAAAAAGAAGAAGAGTGAATAAGATTGAAAATGTACCCATCCATCTCCCAATATGCTTTTAATCTCCTGCCCAATTCAGGAAAAATCTATCAAAACACAGTTACTGATTTGCGCCTTCACAGACTTCGGTTTAGTGAAGGAATTTTTTTACATTAACCCAGCAAACTTGGGCAGGTTTGTACATATATAGTCCTTGGTACAACATGTGATGACCCAAAGGGGTGTGGCACAAAGGCAACACAGTCCCTTTATTAGCTTCAGCTTTGCCCCCAATGTCCTGGTTACCTTCTCGGCTGGAGAAAAACTGTCCCAGGAAGAGCCTTTGGCTGCAGAAAATTAAGTCCAAAACATGGTCAACAAAAACTGTAACTATTAGTCCAATCAAGGCATGATGAGGTAATTAGTCTGACGGGGAATTCCAGATGTGAAGGCATGGCAATAACTCAACACGGTTGGGAGGATGCCAGGAACACAGATAACCAAAGTCAACACAAGATAAACTCACGTTTATTCCCAGCAGATGCCTCTCTCAGCTTGCATCTCTTTTAAACTCTCTTCCCAGCTATGACTAATGAAGGTAATCAGGCCCTTTCCTCCCCCGTAAGCCATGCAACCCATGTTGCTCCCTTCTCTGTTCCTCCCTGTGAGCCATAGGATGAAGAGGGGGTGGGCCTGGGTCTTCCTCTGAACTCCCTCTCCCTTGTTCTACCTCTTCCCTGCTCTGCCCAGCTGGACTTTGCCCTTCCCCAGTTTCCTCCACAGCCAACGGAGCCACACTCCCGCTCCCTGTCAGCTGTTTGTCTTCCTCCTTTGATTCAGACTCCGACAGGGGTGTGACAATCCAGTTCATTTAGTGACTGTTTGAAGTTACAACGGCACTGGAAAAAGGGACTTAGGACTGTTTCCCACACTTACAACCGTTGCAACATTCCCCTGTGGTCACGTGATCGAAATTCAGATGCTTGCCAACAGACTCATACTGATGACGTTGCTGTAGTGCTGGGGTCACGCAATCCCCTTTTGCGACCTTCCAATGAGCAAAGCCAACAGGGAAGCCAGATTCACTTAACAACCATGTCACTCACTTAACAACTGCAGAGATTCACGTAGCAGTGGTGGCAAGAAAAGTTTATCAAATGAGGCAAAATTCACTTCACAACCATCTTGCTTAGCAACGGATATTTTGACCGAATTGTGGCTGTAAGTTGAGGATGATCCGTAGTTTTATTTCTTTTCCTGAGGATATTAAAAAAAAAAAAGAAGGCTACGACAAAAAAAGGTTCGGATTTTATTTTGCATGGAAGTTAGTTAGAGAAAGTTATTGCTAAGTTTTCTAATTATGTCATAAGTGACTCAATAGCCCGATGAAATACAGCCTCCATCTCTGTTGTGGTTATCTGGCAGCAGGTGCAGATGGCTGAGGAGAGCGAGGACTCAGATGAGAGGTGAGGACCATTAGGGCGAGGATTGCTGCCTTCAGAGATTGTGGGGGCTGGCAGCAGCAATGAGGAGATTCCCGAGAAGCCTGGGCTAAGTGCGCATGCGCGCAGGATTGCTTGCAGGAAAGAGCAGCTACAGCAGTACAGGCAACTCGGGAGTAAGGCTGCAAGGTAATGTCCCCTCCTTCAAGAAGATAAAAGCCAGCTCTGAAACTAACTTTCTTTCCAGAAGGCAAAGACGTTTTGAAACTCCAGCCTTGTGGACATTGCAGTATCTTAGAGTTGATATTTTAAGACTCTTGTGTTGTAAAATATCTCTTATAAGGTAATAAGGTAACCTTATCTGTTATTCTTGGCAGCCTTGCATAGTTTTGAGGAGGTTTGTGCTTATCAAAGTGAATTAGTTTGCAGCAGCCTTTTAACCAGGGATTTGTAAGAATCATGAAAAGGTTTCTGTTCCTTTTGGTTTGTGTTGGTTTTATTGGAAAAGGGTTTGGGTCAGAACAGTCTCTACAAAGAGTATTTTGGTTTTTCGTTCTTAAACAAACAAAAAAACCCCAATGCTTTTTAGAAAATGCTTCCCTTGCAAAGAGCACTCACACCAGTGGGTATTATTTATTATTATCCCCCCCCCCCTTTCACCACAGAACGAATTTAATTTATTTTGTGTCAGAAGGTTGACGTGTGGAAGCAGAAACCGGTGCATTGGGAGAAGTGAGGTGGGAGCGAGGATATTTATGTCTTCTCATTTGTATTCCCCTTTTTGTGTGTGTGTGGGGGAAAGGTCACCGTTAAAGGAATTTTAGAGGGCTTGTGGGTGGGCTGCAGCCTTGGAGGGCTTTGTGTGTGTTTGTGTGTGTGTTGTTTTATGTGTGTGAATGCGAAACTTGGCAAGATGCAGCCAGTAGCAGCTTTCTCCCCTCCTTTTCATTATTAGACAGGTCATCTTTCTTTCTTTCCTTCCTTTTTTTCTTTCTTTCTTTCTTTTTCTCTCTCTCTCTTTCTTTCTTTTTCTTTCTTTCCTCTTCCTTCTTTCCTTCCTTCCTCCTTTTTCTTCCTTCCTTTCTTCTTTCTTTTTTCTTCCTTCCTTCCTTCATTCTTTCTTTCTTTTTCTTCCTTCCTTTCTTTTTTCTTCCTTCTTTCTTCCTTTTTTCTTCCTTCCTCCCTCCCTCCCTCCTTCCCTCCCTCCTTTCCTTTCTCCTCCTCCCTCTCTCCCTCCGCCAACTGCCAGGAAATTCTCCTTACTTCTAGGTTGGTTCTGTTCTTGATTACTTTCCATCCACAACTTCGGGAGGCAAACTGTTCCACTGGTTAATTGTCCTCACTGTCAGGAAATTTCTCCTTAGGTTGCTTCTCTCCTTGATTAGTTTCCACCTGTTGTTTCTTGTCTTGCCTTCAGGTGTTTTGGAAAAGAGCTTGACTCCTTCTTCTTTGGGGCAGCCCCTGAGATATTGGAACACTGCTATCATGTCACCCCTAGTCCTTCTTTTCATCAAACTAGACATCCCCAATTCCAGCAACCATTCTTCATTTATTTTAGCCTCCGGTCCCCTAATCATCTTTGTTGCTCTTCTCTGCACTTTTTCTAGAGTCTCCACATCTTTTTTATATCGTGGAGACCAAAACTGGATGCATGATTCCAAGTGTGGCCTTACCAAGGCCTTATAAAGTGGTATTAACACTTCACACAATCTTCATTTTATCCTTCTTAATGCAGCCTGCAGCATTGGCTAAGGTTGTTTCTTGACCTTTGTTCCTTCCACGAGCTGCCTTGGTGAGCAAAACGTTTCTTTTCTCTTCCTATCCTCGGTCTTTGAAATACACATTCAAGGAAAAAAAATAATAAATTACATTTTTAAAACCCAGCCCCCTCGCTTTCCGAGGCTGCTTGAAAAGGCGCCTGATGAGATGTCTACCAAATTTGATTTTCTATTCCCATTAGCAAGTCCCATCATTAATAAATACAATTAAAATAACAGTGGGAGATTGACAGGGCTGTCACATTATCATAATAAATGTATGATCTCCCCCTTCCTGGTAAGTTAGAGTAGCGGTTTTACACAACTTGCCACTGCTAGGTTTGCTGGCGGTAACTGTTGAAAACAATTACTTTTTGAAAATTATCTCGGCAAAGAAATAAAGGTTTTCACAATGATGATATCTAAAATACTATTTCAGAAATGAAACCTCTGAACATCATAGTGATGTGAGTTGAAAAGCATTTATGCAGATCGAGCAAGGTCTTAAAAAAAGAAGCTGAAGTCTTGTTAATTTTAAATTTAAATAAATTTAAATTTATTCAGAGAGGGGATTGCAACATTAAAAATGAGATTCTTAATCTTAACAGCCCATAATTTTTGGATTGTTTTGGGGAACTGGCTGTTTAGCTGGTGAAAAAAACACAACAACCCAGTTTAAATTCTATTGCAAAGACACAATAAAAATGTTTAGAATTCAGAATGAAAGTAAAACGGCGAACAGAGATGAGAACACATTTCCTTCAGTTTCCTTAAAAAATAACTAGCTCGATACCCATGGTTCACTATGAAACTATGTGATGGGGCTTAGTTTTTGGGAGGAAAATTGGGGGGGGGGGAATTGTGCCTCTGCCTACCAGCATCCATCGGTATTTATCTGGCTAGCGTCCTGTCAGTGAGTTGAGGGCTGTTTGGAAACAGAAAGGATATTTGCTGTGTGAGCAAGAAGGAGACAGCAAGGAGCCTGGGCATGGCTTAGCTCAACTATTCAGTACTAAAGCTGTTTGATAAACTGAAACTGAAACACCTTTCCTCTGCTTGTGTTTTGCATTTGAAAGAGATTTCTTTTCAGGTGGGGAGTAGTAGTAGAACTCTTTAGCATTAGAGCGTGTTAATAATAATATAGGAAATAGTGATGCTCTGATGGTCATTTCAAAATATCCTTTCTTAGTGAGAACCTAGAAGTCAAGAGGAACATAAGCGCCAAGTTTCAAGTTGGTAGGTTTTATGGTTCTGGAGATTTTGTGATGATGCATGAGGGGTATTTTGCATATATATATATTTCTTAAGTTTTCGTGGGTACTTACATGTATGGTATTCAGCTTCCCTCGGGTATTATCCCACGTCATTGTAGTGCTTTTAAAGTTGTAGCAACGTTTCAGCAGAATCTATCTGCCATCATCAGGCTTCTGTATGGATGTGGGTCTCACAGCTTTTGGTTTCAAATTCGAGGCTGGCCTATTCTGATTGGCTGGGAGTTTTGGTCTGTGTTCACTGGACTTGGAGTTTGTTTGATTGGTGTTTCTGGTTTCTTCTGTCTGTTTTGTGGCTTTGATTGGCTGGCAACACTCTGTTCCTGTGTTGGAGGCTTTCAGTGCAGCTTGGCTTCGTGTGAAGGGACAGCTATTATCTATTAGGAAGCTAGGTTTCATCTGGGTGCCTGGTGGGGGTGTGTTTAAGCTGCAGGTATCAGAGGGAGTCTGTTTGTGCCCAGGTGTTTGCCTGGCTTGTGGCATGGAGATCTTTTTATTTGAGAGTGCAGGTTTCCAAATGATTGACAGTCTGGTGGAATCATCTCTTCTATTCATGCTGTCAGGTCTTTTTTCAATCTCTATGGCTTCTCTGATGATTCTGTGGCTGGGGTTTTCTATAGTGGCCAGGGTTTTAGTGCCATTGAAGTTGATGTTGTGACCTGTGGCTTTCATGTGTTGGACTAGTGAGGAGGTGTGTTCCAGCTTTTTTACTGCATTTTTGTGTTCATCCAGGCGGGTACTTATTCTTCTCTTGGTCTGCCCAATGTATGTGGCCGGGCATGGAGCACAGGGGACTTCATATATCTATATGTGTGTATATATGTGTGTGTGTGTGTGTGTGTGTGTGTGTAATTTATTTATTTTTGTCAATTGCTTACAAAACAGGTATAAGTAAAAACATAGTTATGAATACATGGATACATATAAGAAAAATAAAAAGAAACAATAGGAGAGGGACGGTAGGCACCTTGGTGTGCTTTTGCATGCCCCCTACAGACCTCTTAGGAAAGGGGTGAGGTCAATAGTAGACAGTCTAAAGTTAAAGTTTTTGAGGTTTGGGGAAGAAACCACAGAGTCAGGTAGAATATTCCAGACATTGACCACTCTGTTGGTGAAATCGTATTTCCTGCAATCAAGTTTGGTGCAATTAACCTTGAGTTTGTATCTATTGCTTGCTCTCGTGTTGTTATGGTTGAAGCTGAAGTATTCATTGACAGGTAGGACATTGAAATGGATGATTTTATATCCTATACTTAGATCGAATCGAAGGCTGCGTAGTTCTTGGTTTTCTAGGTCTAGAATTTCGAGAGGTGGCATAAGGTATTTATTTATATATTATATTATATAATATTTATGATATGATATGATATGATATGATATGATATGATATGAGATTAGATGAGATTAGATTGCACTGCTTGCTTAAAGGTTAATCTTCGGCAGTGCATCAAGAAAAATGCAGTTGTGAGATCCAGAAGAAGTAAGAATGAGATGGCAGTTTTGAAAATGAAAAAGAAAAAGAAAGGGGAAGGGAAAAAAAATGAAGGAAGTGGAACTGGGCTATTGATGGAAAATCCTGGACAAGAGTCCTGTAAATGTATTTTATATATAAACAGGACAACTTTAGAGTAATGATGATCCAGCAGTTGCCAATGGCTAAAAACCACCACAATAGGCTCTTATTCTGCCTGTCTCAGCAGATCTCTTCCTGGATCGGTAATCAGATCATCTCCCTTGGTGGTTTCCAGGCTGCCAGTTCTCCCCGATTTAAAAAATGTTTTGTCATGGAAAAAAAGCGGGGGTAAAAAAAGAGAG
Organism: Laticauda colubrina; assembly: GCA_015471245.1. Classification (NCBI taxonomy): domain Eukaryota; kingdom Metazoa; phylum Chordata; class Lepidosauria; order Squamata; family Elapidae; genus Laticauda; species Laticauda colubrina. The sequence continues at coordinate 5,614,952 of BLBF01000058.1, forward strand.
GAAGCCATAAAGCAAGGCAGGTTCCTTTTACATTGCATTTATTGATAGGAATTTATTCCTATTCTGCCTTTGTTATTTTTATAGATAATTCAAGGCAGGGGACATATCTAATGCAGGTCCTCCTATTTTCTCCACAACAACAACCCTGTGAGGTGAATTGGGCTAAGAGAGAGAGAGAGGAAGTGGCCCAAAGTCACCCAGCTTTCATGCTTAAGGTGGGGCTAGAATACTCAATCACCTGATGATTGGTCCATCCAGTTGGCATTCATGCCTAAGGCAGGACTAGAATTCAGGGTCTCTAGGTGATTGGTCCCAAGTTGCCTAGCTTTCGTGGCTAAGGTGGAACTAGAATTCATCGTCTCCTGGTGATCAGTCCAACGTCACCCAGCTGGGACTAGAACTCACCGATTCCTGGTGATTGGCTTGAAGTCACCTAGCTGGCTTTCATGACTATGGTGGGACTAGAACTAGCAGTCTTTTATTTTCCAGCCTGGTGCTTTAACCACTAGACTAAACTGGCTCTCAAATTGGAATGCTCTGGAATCACACAAGGGTCCCATTCAGAGGTGGTATGCAGCAGGTTCTGACTGGTTCTGAAGAACCGGTACTGGAAATTTTGGGTAGTTCGGAGAACCAGCAGAACCCACCTCTGACTGCCCTGCCCCCATCTATTCTCTGTCTCCCGTTGTGTCCCAGCTGATTGGCTGGGTCTTCTTGGGTTGCCTTGCGCAGGAGAATGGAGCTGTAAAGCAGGTTAGTGGGATGGGAAGGGAAGGGGGATTTTGCAGTATCCTTCCCCTGCCACGTCCACCAAGCCACGCCCACCAAGCCAAGCCCACGGAACCAATAGTTAATTTTTTTTGAATCCCCCCACTTCTCCCATACCCTACCTTCTGGCATTGGGCATCGTTTTGAGTGTGCCCATCTGTTGACCTACTGGAGGTCCTGAAAATTGTTTTCCCCAAATTTCTGGCTGAGGGAAGTATGGTCTTTGCTTTTGGCATTGACCCACCAGGATTTTACCCCTGCGCTTTCAGGGATGAAAGATAGAGAAAGATAGAGTTGGAGATGTGAACCCCAAGGGGTGGATTCTTCAGCACTTCATGACCTCCTGACCTCAGGGGGGTAAAGGGGGGTAGATAGAGAACATTTCCTCTGTTTTTTTTCCCCCTGTGTCCATCTCTCTGCCTGTTCCTTGTGTAAGACAGTGTTTCTCAGCCTTGGCATGCTGGAGAAACAGATGGACTTCAACTCCATTTCTGCAGTTTCACTTGCAGAATTCCTCCCAGAGTTGAGAACTATCCATCTTCAACATGCCAAGTTTGAAAAAACACTGGTTCAAGAGAATGCTAGTTTGAGGCCATTTTTTCCTTCCTTCCTTCATTCCTTCCTCCCTCCCTCCCTTATTTCTTTCTTCCATCCTTCTCTCTGTCCCTTCATTTCCTCCTCTCTCCCTCCCTTCTCCCTCCATCCCTCCCTCCTTTCCTTATTTCTTCCTTCCCTCCCCTCCTCCTCCCCTCCCTCCTGCATTCATTTTCCTCCCTCCCTCATTCCTTCTTCTTTCTTTCATTTCTTCCTTCCGCCCCCCCTCCCTCCCTTGCTCCTTTCTTCTTTCTTTCCTTTCTTCTTTCCCTCCCTCCCTTATTCTTTCCTTCCTTCCCTCCCTCCCTCCCTCCCTTATTTCTTCCTTCCTTCCTTCCTTCCTTCCTTCCTTCCTCCCTTCCTCCCTTCTCTCCCTCTCTTCTTCCTACCTTCCTCCTCTTCCTCTAGCAATGTTCAAAACAACTTCACCTATCACTGTTTACATTGGATTCCTGCTCCCATGCACTCACACAAACCTTCCCACGTTTGTGAGTCCTACGTGGAACATTCTGCATTCAGAGCAAGTCCTCACGTCTTGTTGGCAGCGTAGGCTTCCTTACCTTGTAAGTTATTAAATTTAAACTTTTCCTCCCTAAACGCAATTACTGGCCTAATTAACAATATGATGAAAAGTTCCAGCCTCTACTGGAATTGGAATAATTAATGAGGACTTTCTATCTGGTGCTTCCTTTTCCTTTTTTCTTTTCCTTTTAATTAGCTCAGCCGAGGAATTGGATACAGGTAGTTGGAGGGGAGGATCAATTTGGTATTTGAAGAATGGCAGTCAAAGGGATGACTAGCAATTATGAAAGGTAGAAATATCCAGGCCTGGAGAAAAAATGTTATAAAAAGTTTATTTTTAATATTAGATTTTTTTTTACAATAGACTGCTGCCATTGTATGACTCTCTGTCATGTACAAAAACATGAGTGTAAGCCCCAACATTATGTCATGTTGGTGATATTATATATCATAATAATGAAAATGTCATACAAAATAAAAATAAACCACTAATGATAAACCTAAATAGAACAATATATGTAATATTCCGATCACACTCTCATGCACAAAAGCTACAGTCCACTGCAGCAGTGCAAGAAGTCTTCTGTTAATTATAGCCACAGGTTTTGCCTTCAAAAAAAATATTTTGGAGGGTTGGTAATTTTGCCTGTCCTCTTCATGTGGATAAGGCAGTGTCATGCCTCTGTTGGAGTCTGACTCTGAGGGAGAGGAGGAATAGCCAACAGGGAGTAGAAGTGTGGTTCCAGAGGTTGTGGAGGAAACTGGGGAAGGGCACAGGCTGGCTGGGCATTCAGAGGAAGACCCAGGCCCATCCCCTCTTCCTCCTAGGGCACGCAGGGAGAAGAGGTTAAGGGAGAAACATGAATGGCATGGTCTGCGGGGGAGGAAGGGGCCCTGATCCCCTTCAGGGGCTGCAGCTGTGAGGACTGTTTATAAGGACAAATTGTGCATGGCCCAGTGCTGGAACCGAAGCATGAAATAATTCTAGTTTTACAATTCTTACCTGAGTTTTGGCGTCCTTCCCAGTGTGTATATTTTGATATCTGTGAATGTCTTCAAGCCCTTCTCCTGCCTTGTCTCATCAATTACTTCAGTGTGGTTTGTGTTGTTTTTTCCATTGATAATTTATATGTATTTTGAGTTTGCAAGGACTTTCTTCCTTTTTGCAATTGTTTATGGGGCAGTTTTTTCTCCAGTCAATGATAATTGGACCTTGGAAGCCAAGTTGAAGGAATTAAAGGGACTTCACCTGTTTTTGTGACTTGATTGCTTTTGTATTCCCCCTCCCCCCAGTCATCACAGGCAGGAAAAACATCACAAAAGCATCGGAAATAATAGTTGATGAATATGGTGAATATCCATCAATCCTGACTTCAAGGGAACTTGATTCTCACTGTAGATCGTAAGCGGATGCGAGACTGGATTTCATGTATTTTCCATGGAGAAGCGATGGGAGTACGTGTGAGATATGCACCAGTGTTCTTCCTTTCGAAGCATCTGCACTGCAGAAAAATCTCTTCCCTGCGACGCAGCTGTAGATGTCACTGTTTAGCTAGCAAGAACGTTCCAGCCGTGGCTTCGTGGTCCTTTCCTCCTCTTTTCTCCGTGCTTGCTTTTCCCCTGCACTGGCAACAAATGCTTCCCTAAAAAATGGAATTCCACAGCTGACTGACAGGGGCACCGACCTGCAAGAAAGCAGCAGACCCCCACCCCTCACTGTTCTGCAGTCCTCCCGAGATTTTTGTATAGGTTTCCTTATCGCTTATTCCTTCTGTGGTGTTTCGGCTCGGCTGAAGATCTTAGGAACAGGCTGTCTCCAGAAATAAAATAAAACACCAGCCTACAGTCTGCTGGATGTGAAAATGTTTTCCTTCTTTAAAGGTGGAAAATTGAGTTCCAAAGGATGTGAGTTGAATCTGGGGAGGTGCAGTTTGGAAGTTTTGCAGTCTGGGTTTCGTGATGCTGTTAAGGAGATGTGATGGCTCAGGGGTTTAAAAGACACCAAGTTTGTCAGCTGGAAAACACTCACACTCTGGGTTTGAGATCTGAGCACTGTGTGATGGGGTGAGCCTCTGTTTCCTGCTCCAGCTCCTGCTCCAGTTGCAAAGCATGCAGACGCGAGTAGATAAATAGGTACCACTTATTGTTGGGCAAGTAACAGTGTTCTGTGCTCCTCAGTGGATGTTGTCATGCTGACCACGTGACTACAGAAGTGTCTTCAGACAACACTGGCTCCCTCATCTAAGAAACTGAGATGAGCCACTGTCCCCAGAGTTGGACACAACTGGACAAGGGAAACCTTTACCACCTTTTAGTTGAGAATACATATTGATCTGACTTCAAAATACAGAAAACCATCCCTATTGCATTGGGATATTATTTTATGGAACAGGAAATTGGGCATCGGTCTAGAGATCAATGCTGACATTGACAGTGAAGGTTAAGGGCTGCCCCAAAGAAGAGGGAGTCAAGCTATTCTCCAAAGCCCCTGAGGGCAGGACAAGAAGCAACAGATGGAAACACATCAAGGAGAGAAGCAGCCTAGAACTCAGGAGAAATTTCCTGGCAGTGAGAACAATCAGTCAGTAAAATGACTTGCCTTCAGAAGTTGTATATGCTCCATCACTGGAAGCTTTCATAAAGAGACTAGACAGTCATTTGTCTGCAATGGTATATAGACTGTCCTGCTCGTGCAGGGGGTTGGACTAGATGACCTCCAAGGTCCCTTCCAACTCTGTTATTTTGTTCATCTGTCAAAGGGACAGATTTTAAGGTGACCTTTTGAGGTTGTTCACAAGGATCAAACAGGTCTGAGAAATCTCCAGAACCACAACTCTGATATCTGCAACTGGCAGAGACAAAGATGCCAGATGACAAGAGCTATAATTTGAAGGCATCTCTAAGGTTGGAGATGCTCCAGCATTGTGTATTCCATTTTCACACCCAGATTTCCGGGTCTGCCACCCTTCAGTCAGCCAAGTTGGCAAGATCTCTTCAGTGTGCTTTCAGTTGGTTGACATTGGCAGTGATTCTGAGGCAAATGAGTTCCTTCAGATTTTGGAAGTCGAGCAACTTTTGGGCTCAGCACCTCCTGGAAAGCCTTCTCATATATGCATAGTTTAACAACATTGGGCTTTTGATCCAGAGAGGATGTAGGTTTAAGTTTTAAGCTGCTAAAGCTTGAGAGGTGAATATTGGATTGGGTTGGGTCAAAGCTGCTTTGAAGATCGATCACCAACCTTGATCACACGCTGGAAGTTATAAAAGACAGAACCTCTGATTGACATCTGTGAAGAGCTTGCCAATGTTCTGGTCTCCTGTATCTTTCATTTTCTAAATATTCCCTCAGATACAATTTGCTTTCTTGGCAGTCTGACATGAAGTTTGGAGTCTTTCTTTCACTCACCATTCGAGGACTGTCTGTGGTTGACAGATGGGATCAGAAAGCTCAAGGCATTTGGGGCAAAGACCAGGTTGATTACAAAAGGTTTTTGCCATCAGGAATCTGAGGTGACATTCAGCCAGTTCTGACCGGTTCTGGAGAACCAGAAATGAAAATTTTGAGTAGTTCGGAGAACCGGCAAATACCCCCCTCTGACTGTCCCTGTCCCCATCTATTCTCTGCCTCCCATTGAGTACCAGCTGATTGGCTGGGTTTGGTTTGGTTGCCCTCCACAGAAGAACGGAGCTGGAAAGCAGGTTAGTACGGTGGGGAGGGCTTGGGGATTTTGCAGTATCCTTCCCCTGCCATGCCCACCAAGGTAGGCCCACCAAGCCACACCCACCAAGCAGAGGTGGTATTCAGCTGGTTCTGACCAATTCTGGAGAACCGGTAGCAGAAATTTTGAGGAGTTCGGAGAACTGGCCAATACCATTTCTGACCGTCCCTGTCCCCATCTATTCTCCACCTCCAGAGTCCCAGCTGATCGGCTGGGTCTCCTTTTGTTGCCCTGCACAAAAGTGGAGATTTATGACATCAAGCAACATTGAATTTCTTCTCTTGGAGAATGTGACTTTTGGGGGTTGTTTCTAATTTTTAATATTGTGAGGGTAACTCCGAGTTGTGTCAGATGTGTGTTAGGGATAACATTGTTCACCCTAACTGTTTTAGGTGAAATACTAACTATAAATCATAGTTAGTGTATGCAGCTTTAACTGTAAAATAGCAACTGTGGGTGTGGTTATGAAAACCATATAAAAGTAGCAAGGCTACAGCTTGCTCTCTCTCTCTCTGGCTTTGATGATCCCTGATTACTGCTTGGAAGCAAGACTGCATTGCTCGAACGGGAGAGACAACAACGGACTGATTTATGGGAACTGACAATAGGATATTCTACATGGACTTTGCTAACTGAATATCCCTGAATGGACTGACTACATGGTAAATGAATATTGGACTGTTTTTGACTATGCTATAAACTTATACTGGAATAAAATATATTCTTGATAGCACAAGCGTATCTGTTATTTTTACTGTATGTTAAATAAACATTCAAGCTTAGCTCACTCATTTATCTGTGTGCCTATCTGACTAACGTTGCACATTCTGTTTAGCTTGTCTACCTAACCCTGGTTGGGGAACCCAGGCTTACCATGGACTTTGCCAATTTGATGCTTTCCCAAATAAAAGAATTTGTATTGGAAGATGGACTTTCTTGTTTTCTTTTTAAATGGATTTCCTCACTTGGAAACCTGACACTAGCTGGGTAATACAATGTCTGGAAGACATTGAGGGTTTATCTGTGCCCTTGGGGTCACCTGAATCAGGGTGCAATTGGTTGTGGCACCTTCTTGGAACTGCTACAAAGAATGCATTGTAAACTGGAGATATGTGGGGTCTTATTCCCCTGTGTTGAGGGAGGGGTGTAAAATTCTAACATAGATGGATTCTTTAACTCCTTTTTCAAACCAATACTTTTTATCCAAAAGAAGAAGGGGAAAAAAAGCACCTTTGAGACAACTGTAACCTGGATGACTGAGAAACTCCACAGACATATTGTACTGGCAGCACAGTGGTGTGTTCTGGCCTATTATCAAAAGAAACTGTGTTTTCTGACTTCAAGAGAGAACATATATCCAGAAGCTTCAACCTTTTGCTCTTCTCCTTGCTGGCTGAAACTAATTGCTCCACCCTTCAAAGAGCAATTATTTGCTTTTAAACTCCAACCATGCAACAATTATGGAACAGAGAGTCCATATCCAAGTGACAAATGCTATTTGCTGAATGGAAAATGCCCAATGGTTGATAAATTATAGGAGCTACAGCAAACAGCAAGGCCAAGTTTTTTTTTTTTAATGCCATGTAGATGCCATATGCGTAAATCCACAATTTACCCTCACTTGAACCCTGCTTTATTTTAATTTCTGGCTGCTGAAGGCCAAGAGAGATGCAGGAAAAAGATCAGCTAATGTTGGTGATCCAAAGAGGTTTAGGAGATGTTTTCCATAGAAAATGTCAAGTACTGGCTTAATGTCAGGTTCCAAGTAATGCAACCACCATAAAATGAACTCCAAGGCATTTCAATTCCTCAAAGAACGTCATGCCCTTGTTGTAGTCCAATTCTGAGGGGGAGATTGAGCAGCTGACAGGGAATGGGAGTGTGGCTCTGGTGGCTATGGAAGAAATGGGGGAAGGGCACAGTCCGGCTGGCATTCAGAGAAAGACCCAGGGCCATCCCCTCTTCATCCTAGGGCACGCAGGGAGGAACAGAGAAGGGAGCAACATGGCTTATGGGAGAGAAAAGGGCCCTGATCCCTTTCACTAATTGCAGCTGGGAGAACAGGATATAAGTGGCGCATGTTACATACCTCTTTGATGGAAGCAAAGCATGCATTATCTTGGTTGAGGCTTATCTGGGTTTTGTCATACTCCCAACTGTGGTTGCTGCGTTATCTTGTGGAAGTCTGCAATTTATCATCCTGCCCTGCTGTGTTGATGACTTCACTGTGATTTGCGTTGGTTTTTTTAAAAAAATTCTAATTATCTTTACTTTCGGTTTGGACTGCATTTATTCCATTGTAGACTGTTTTTGGAAGAGTTTGATATCCAGCCAAGGATAATTGGACATTGAGGCCCAAGTTGGAGGCATTGAAGGGAATTTATTCTACTTTTATGACTGTGTTATTTCTTTGTCATGCCCTGGGTCATCACAAAGAACAAGTTTATTAAGGTACACCATCTTGTCTGACTCATCGTCCAGCTATGTTGTTTTGGCTGGAACTTCATCCACCTCAACTCTCCCCACTTTCAGCTCCCAAGTAGGTCAAACTGAGTTCGTATGAATAACCCAGAATTAAACTAATCCACCATCTAACCAAATTCAGGCTTGACAGAACATTCCTACATTGGATAACTGCGAACACTAAAGTTCATGGGGAAATACTGCAAGCTCACATTACTCTGAGAAGCACAGAGCTGAAGAAACAAGCCTGAAGATGATGAATGAGACTTAATCGAAACGTTGCCTAGATATTTCCAATTTTACGCAGGAGAAAACCCAAATAACCAAAGATCCACATACAAATACCCACAAAAACCTCAGAA
>BLBF01000058.1:5633379-5654758 GCA_015471245.1 Laticauda colubrina
TAAACAGCAGCTTAATGAAAGAATCACTAAGATCACTTCTATCAACACTGACACAACAAGTTACTCCCCTTCTAGGATTGATGATGTAACCTAGTTGGGTAATGAAATGTCTGCAAGAAAATCACCAAGTTTAGAGAGCATTAAGGACTCCACAGATAATAAATCTTCAAGTTTATGAGGTGGACCAGGTCAGAGAAAACTACTCCTCCTCTTCCTCCTCCTCCTCCCCCTCCTCCTCCTCCTCCTCCTCCTCCTCCTCCTCCTCCTCCTCCTCCTCCTTCATCTCTCTCCCTCTCTGTTAAAAAAATTTCAAAGTGCTTCAGCTTACGAAAACCTTGCAAGGTAGAGGTCTGGCATTATTCCTCTGCATTGCAAATACAAACAGTAGTGGACTTAAGGCTTATGAATGGTTGCTTACAACCTTTCCAGCAGAGACAAGATTTCAGGGAGGTGGTTTCTTATTTCAAAGCCAGTTTTCTGCATTCTTCACAGTGCAACCCAACCTGGAAATATGTCTATTAAATAACAGGGGAATGGCTAGTCTAGTGAAGAGAAGGACCAGGGGAGACATGGTATCAGTCTTCCAATATTTGAGGGGCTGCCACAGAGAGGAGAGGGTCAAGATATTTTCTAAAGCACCCAAAAGCCAGACAAGGGATAATGGATGGAAACTGAACAAGGAGAGATTTAACCTGGAAATAAGGAGAAACTTTCTGACAGTGAGAACAATCAACCAATGGAACAGAAGTTGCCTTCAGAAGTTGTGGGAGCTTCATCACTTGAGACTTTCAAGAAGAGATTGGACTGCCATCTGTCAGAAATGGTGTAGGGTCTCCTGCTTGGGTGGGGGGGTTGGACTAGATGACCTACAAGGTCCCTTCCAACTCTGATTATCTGTTATCTGCTAGCTGCTTATCTTTTCCTCTGAAATGGATGGGTCTTTTAAAGTGTCTGGCTTTGTTTTCTTATCGAAAATCCTCCTATTTTGACAATGCTGCCAGGTTTGGGAGGAATAAGCACTCACTTTTGCAAATACAATGGAGTACGGAGAATTTGCTGAATAAATGTCCTCCCCCCCCCCCCGCTTTTCAGCGTTATTAAAAAAAAAAAAAAAACACCCAGCCATTAAGACTGTATTTGCAAGTGACCCTTTATTGTTGCCTCAGTGAAATTGGCTGATATTAAGAGGAATTTGTTTGAAGCCCAAATGGATTTTTTTTGTGACAAGATCGGGAGTTTAAAGGCGTTTACTCTCATCTCCATGACAGATGGTGGCATCTTAACTTGTCTGCTTGCCAATCTGATCTAATCAAAAGCCTCCGTAACACAATTCCACTGTTGAATAAAGGACCTGGCTGTTGAAGGATACCAGCCCATTTCTACTACGTTCCCACCCCTCCCCTGCTGTAAATATGTAAAAATAAAAACCAAGAGGACTGTCGGATGCAGATATGGCAGAGGCCTCCACAATTTATTTTGGAAATAACATCAAACCCTGAAGAGTACAACACCATGGTGTGATTATGTTGTTGGAGCTCTGGATTGTAAGGGTGTAAGTGCGAAAATCAGACCTGGCATTGAAGTCTTTGAAATCATACACGTTGCTTTGCTACAAGTTGTAATTAAAGGGTGAGATGCATCCATAAGGTCACAAGTCCCTCCTGTACATTAAAATACTTAGGCAACATCTGTTCAAGGGTGTAGCCAGACAAAGAAGATTTTCTGTTCTGTTTTTTTCTCTCTCTTGTTTACATTTGTTTTGTTTTCAAATGCTATAAACCGGCATGGTAATCTTTTTCCATGGTGAGGGGCAGCAATGATGGATTTCCTTGGATGGAATCCAGTAGTGGATTCTTAGAGTTAGAGATTTGATGATCACTCACAGAAGGTCCAACATCCCCCCCCCCCTTTTTTTTAAACCTCACTCACACTTTGTGATGACATGGAGCATGGCACAAAGGCAACACAGTCACATAATCAATAGGAGACCTTTTATCAGCTCCAACTTTGCCCCCAATGTCCTGGTTACCTGGCTGGAGAAAAACTCTCCCAGGAACAGCCTTGGGCTGCAGAGAATCAAGTCCAAAACATGGTCAACAAAAACTGTAACTATAAATCCAATCAAGCCAAACTGAGGTAATTAATTTGGCAGGGCAAGAGAAAGAATTCCAGACATGTAGGCATGGCAAAACTCAACACAGTTGCAAAGACTCCAAAGCAAAGACAACACAGGATAAAGTCATTTTTGCTCCCAGCAGCTGCCGCAGTCAGCATTCAATTCTTTTAAACTTTCATTCCCAGCTGTGGCTAATGAAGGGAATCAAGGCCCTTTCCTCCCCCATAAGCCACACAATCCTCATTGCTTCCTTCTCTGTTCCTCTCTGTGTGCCCTAGGATGAAGAGGGGTGGGCCTGGTCTTCCTCTGAACTCCCTCTCCCTTGTTTTACCTCTCCCCTGCTCTGCCCAGTCGGACTTTGCCTTTCCCCAGCCTCCTCCACAGCCAGCAGAGCCACACTCCCACTCCCTGTCAGCTGTTCGTCTTCCTCCTCAGATTCAGACTCGAACAGGGGCATGACACACTTCTGCAAACCATGGAAAATCACATCACTGTTATCACCAAATTTTGACTTTGAGGTCTGGTAGAACCCATGGATTTCTCCATCATTGGACATCTGAAAGACCAGGTGAAGATCCATTTCTTATGGATAGCATTATTGGCTTTCCTGCACATCGTAGAAGGTGAATTAGGCAACCCTTGTAGGAACATCCAACTTCCAGCTGTGATTCTATGGAGTCCACTGATTCTGGAATCAAGAAGAACTTGGTCCTTGATCAAGAGGAACTTCAATCTTCTGCCTTTTGTCATTGGATCCCATCTTTCTCACTGTAATGGAGACCATCAAAAACAAAATAGGAGGGCATAACAACTAGAATAGAATGGAATAGAATGGAATGGAATAGAAGAACAGAACAGAACAGAACAGAATAGAATAGAATAGAATAGAATAGAATAGAATAGAATAGAATAGAATAGAATTCTTTATTGGATATGTGTGATTGGACACACAAGGAATTTGTCTTGGTGCAAATACTCTCAGTGTACATAAAAGAAAAGATACATTTGTCAAGAGTCAAGAATCATCAGGTACAACACTTAATGATAGTCATAGAGTACAATAAGCAATCAAATTATACTAGGAAACAGTCCATATAAATCATAAGAATACAAGCGACAAAGTTAGTCATACAGTTACAAGTGGGAGGGGCGATAAGGAGTGATGAGAAGATTAATAGTAATAGTAGTGCAGATTGTATTGTATTGTACAATACAATGAGCTGGAAGGGACCTTAGAGGTCTTCTAGTCCAGCCCTATGCACAAGCAGGAGAACCTATCTTTTAAAAAGGGAAGGAGAGGCAGAAAGGACTTGATCTAATGCAAGAGTTAGTGAAATGGAGATGATGGAATTCTCGGCCATCTGATTGAAGAAGTTGGTTGGATGAGTAGTGAAATGTCTTAGTTTGACACACTTTGGTCCAGTTGCCATTTAATCTTTTTCAAATGCTTTCATTCTGGATGATTGAGTCTCCATTGACCTATTGAAATACATTTTGCGGAAGAAATCCCTGCAGTTGTTATGGCAAGGGTCAGCACCTTCCAACAACCCTCTGACTCCCTGCCTAACCTACATTTCTCATTTTTGGCTGAAGAAGTTACTTGGATGAGTAGCAAAAAGTCTCAGTTGAATAAACATCGGTGCAGTTGCCATGATGCAATCTTTTTAGATGATCATGGCTACCTCTTGCATTGGAGCAGGATTGCATTTTTCGTTGCAGCTATTCTGTACGTTTTATGTCATACCTCGACGGTGGAATGTAATTAGAGCTGGCCGGCTCCAGTTTTTACTCTTATATCACATGACCGAAAATGGACACCTAACATCAAATATGTCATCAAAGAATGTTCTTTCTGCGCCAACTCAGAAAGCTCAAACTGCCCAAGGAGCTGCTGATCCAGTTCTACAGAGGAATTATTGACTCTGTCATCTGCACCTCCATAACTGTCTGGTTTGGTTCTGCAACCCAACAGGACAGACACAGACTCCAGAGAGTAATTAGGACTGCAGAAAAAAAAATTACTACCAACCTGCCTTCCACGGAGGACCTGTATTCTGCATGAGTCCAAAAGAGGGCTGTGAAAATATTTAGAGACCCCTCACACCCTGGACATAAACTGTTTCTACTCCTACCCTCAAAATGACGCTATAGAGCACTGAACCTCAGAACAACTAGACACAAGGACTGTTTTTCCCCGAATGTCATCATTCTGCGAAACAAATAATTCCCTCAACACTGTCCAACTATTTACAGTCGGCACTACTATTACTATTAATCTTTCCATCACTCCTTATCGCCCATCCCTCCCACTTGTGGCTGTATGACTGTAACTTTGTGGCTTGTATCCTTATGATTTATATTGACTGTTTCTTAGTATGATTTTATTACTTATTGTACTCTATGACTATTATTAAGTGTTGTACTTTATGATTCCTGACCCTTGACGAATATCTTTTCTGTTATGTATACAGAGGGCATCTGCACCAAGACAAATTCCTTGTGTGTCCAATCACACTTGGCCAATGAAAGAATTCTAATTCTAATTCTAAACATCCACTCCTTTGCTAATGGTGTGAACATCAGGTCTCATCCTCTGTGGCTTGCTTGGTTAATGGATCTGCTGTGTAGTTGTGCTGTTTTCTATAGCTCCGGTATAGCTTAGTGATTTGTTTTTGGAAAGATTAAAAGCGCCTTTAATAACAGTAATAAAATGCTTTCCTGAGAAATGCCCCAGCCATGTATAAACCTTCAAAGGCAAAACAGACTGTGCAGGTGATGTTTATCATCCTGTAATTCATCCGAACAATGACACCCCCCCCTCATTTTAGAGCAAATTTTAATTTAATAGCCTTGGGGTGTTAAGTGACCTGGTGGTTGGGGAAAATGTTGATCTGTCCAGTAGGCGAGGAAGGAAAACTACAAAGCCACTTGGGTAGGAAGCTCAGTCGCCAGACTGATTCATAAATACGCTGGCTTTCTATATCATGTAACATAGAGTGAGGCTGGAAACATGATTTGTAGATCATCCAAGACCTGTCAGGCCAGCAGCCTCCAACCTTCAGGGCACCAGGGACCAGTTCCGTGGAGAGAAGTTTTTCCACGGACTGCAAGAGGTGTGATTTTGTGTGTTGCTTGCATCCCATGGATTCGGCTCCATTTGTTTGCTTGGACTGGTTGCTGGCATTCTGCGGTCCATAGATGGGGATCCCTGAATTAGGCAGTTTTTATAGTCTGGACTTGCTAGCCTTACAGAAGGGAAAGTTTTCATTTGGATGGCTGTTATGAGCCCATTGCAGCCTGAATATGCAGAGGAGGAATGGCTTTGGAGGAATGTGGGGAGGAGCAGGCCGAGGCAGCCCAGGGTCCCTCAGGATTGGGATGGCTTGTTAGTAGGGAAGAAGGGGGGGGCACGATGATTGAGAGAGGGCAAGCAGTGGACATGAGGAGCAATGGAGACCAGGCGATGAGTAAGGACCGCCCCCTCCTGATCCCCGAGCACGGAGAGTGGAGAGAAAGTGGGAACAGCACAGGCTGACCCAACTACTCAGGAGGAGAGCGCCCCACCCCTCTTCATAAGGCTTACCCCTCACCTGAGGACTGAGATTTAAGGAGACACTGTGGGGAGGGGCGTTTGTCAACAAACACTGAATTGGTAGAGTTTGGTGTGCCGGTACAGACATTTGGAGTTTGCAGGACTGCTTGCTTCTTCCTATCTTCGTGGATTCAGTACCTTGTTCACTTCCTTCATGGACTCATTTCCCTGTTCCTTTGTTTTGCTGGACTGAGTGTTGCCAGAAGCTGCTGTGTCTCTCTGTGTGTGTGTCTATGTGTGTGTGTGTGCATTCTTTGCTCTGGGACTTGCCAAGAATGTGGGAGCATTTGAGGGGAAATTTGGAGCATTGAAGTGGAGTTTGAACTCTCAGCTGGCTGTGTGACCTTTGTGCCTTGTCCCGGGTCATCACAGAGGGCTCTACGGATGGTTTCTGAGTCAGTATCCTTTTGTTGTGAAAAAGAAATGGATGTTTTAAATGCAGGAATGGAAGTAATATCGGTATTAGAGGTGGTATTCAGCTGGTTCGGACCAGTTCTGGAGAACCGGTAGTGAAAATTTTGAGTGCTTTTGGAGAACCGGCAAATCCCACCTCTGACTGGCCCCGCCCCCATCTCTTTTCTGCCTCCCATTGAGTCCCAGCTGATCGGCTAGCTTTTCTTTTGTTGCATTGCATGGGAGAATGGAGCTGGAAAGCAGGTTAGTGGAGTGGGGAGGGAAGGGGGATTTTGCAGTATCCTTCCCCTGCCACGCCCACCAAGCCACGCCCACAGAACTGGTAGTACATTTTTTTGGATCCCACCACTGATTGGTATGTGTCCTTGGCACTGAAATCAGATTCAAGTGCCTTTGAGCTTGCTCCTCCTGAGTAAACTCTCCTATAGTGTTTATGTTTGTTGTCAAAAAGTTCATTACTCTCTAGTTTTGCTAGAGAATTTACTAGCCCTCAGTTCATTCAGCTGCACTTCCATTTAGTGGAGGTCCCTCCCTTCTCCTTTTAACTTTCTCCTTATATATTACTCCTAGTTCTGCCTTTAAATTTCCTTTGTGTCTGCCTAGGACAGATAAATTGTGAACTCTGATCATGACTCATCAGACTCCGATCATTAACTCTAAACATATAATTTTAAATCACTTAACTATGTGGCTTAGGCACTGCTTCACGAAATCACTGTGGTGCACAGCTCTGCAAAATAGGTTTCCTGAGCAATAGCATTTTGTTTGGGGAAGGAGAAAGAGCTGAATGTCCCCTTTCCGACTGAAGTGTTCAGTGTGAGTACAGAATGTTTTGTTTTGTTTTTTAAAAAAGATCTGTTGGATTTTGTTTTGGCTATATGGCTTTTACTCTTGCAGCTTTTGCTGGTGGTGAATTTACATCAAAGTGCCTAAATTGTTTCAACACTGTAAGGTAAAGGTAAAGTTCCCCTCACACATATGTGCTAGTCGTTTCCAGCTCTAGGGGGTGGTGTTCATCTCCGTTACAAAGCCAAAGAGCCAGTGCTGTCCGAAGACGTCTCCGTGGTCATGTGGCCGGCATGACTAAACACCTTCAAAGGTGCACGGAACGCTGTCTCTTCCCACCAAAGGGGTCCCTATTTTTCCACTTGCACTTTTCACATGTTTTTGAACTGTTAGATTGGCAGAAGCTGGGACAAGTAATGGGAGCTCACTCCATTACGCGGTGCTAGGGATTCGATCCGCCGAACTGCTGACCTTCTGATCAACAAGCTCAGTGGCTAAGCGCACCTCAACAGTATGGTTTATACTAAATGTGTCAGGGTTTCAAGTAATAGAAAGCATAGAAACCTCCAAGGCAGGTAGGCTCCGCTAAGAAGAGCTTTATTGGATATATCATATTGGCAAAGATCTGGTGAAAACCAACTCTGAAGATTCCCATGGTTTTCACCAGTTTTCACCTAATTCAAAGTAAAGGTTTGTCACTTTCTCAAGAGAATCAGTCACATATTCCAATCACGGCGCTGTCTGTTAAGCAGAAGCCCTTTGATGCTATTAAAGGTTTTCTTGCAGGATGTAAGTTGTTGCAAGCCAAGCTGCCTTTTGCTATTGACTGATGGAGATTTTGTTAATGCCGGAGATGTTCAAGTGGTGCTCCTCATGTTTTGGGATTGGAAATCTTTGTTCTCTTTTACCACGGCCTTCTATTTACAGGTTTTTTCATTTTGTGGTTTTTATTATTATTGTTATTCTTAATACATTTACCCAACAACTTAGCCGCAGCTGTCACATTATTTCTCCCTGTGTGAATGTGTGGGATTATTTTGCTAAATAAGGAACAGATAAAATTTATCTGTTCTATGAATTATGGCAGGGAAAGATTCATGACTCTCTCCTTCTTTCCCCCCACCAAATTTTGATGTAGCTGAGGAATTATATATAATATAAAAGGCTTTCTGCATTTCCATATGATTTGTTTCTGTCTCTGTTCTTCCTGGAGGCAAAACACAATAAGAGTTATGCTGTGACATCGGTTCTCTGGAGGCTTATAAAAGTTTCTCTAATGTTTTAACTAACTTCATATTCTTATGGCACTAACTTTGGGTTTCATCAAAATGACCAGATAGCATCTCACCACAGAATATGGAAATGGGTACTTAAATGAAGAACAGTCCTAATAAATGCAACTTTCTCCTTCCCTTTGTAATATGCAGAGTGTTATTCAAAAACATAACGGGTGAATAACATGTATTTATAGTCCCAGGGATTTACTTAAAAAAAAAAAAAGACTTTTGCATGAAAAAGGGAGTATGTCAAAAAGAAAAAAAAAATGTCCTATTTGTCATTGAAATGTTGCTGAAAAGAGTACCCATAACCTTCAGGTATGGGAAGATCTCAACTGATGAGTGTGATTCAGCCTGGAATTACAGGTGTAAGTCATGCCAGTCATTAAACCAGCCACCTTGTGACCTTGTGATTTTAATGATCATTTCTATATAGTAGACCACGTTTTTTGTGGTAACTTCACAGTTGCTAAGTGATGGATTATAAGTTGACATCTACTGTATATAAATGATCATTAAGATCTTGTGGCTTCCTATCTGTGACTTAAAGAATTACGATAACCAAGGAGAAATCACCATCTTTTTTCCTTGTCCTCTCCTCCTCCCCCTCCTCCCCCTCCTCCCCCTCTCCCTCTTCCTCTTCTCCAACAAAGAAGTCCCAATACTGGTGGTTATTGCTTCACTGTCAAATTTGAAAAAGAACCTCAAGGATTGCAGATGGACCTTGAGAAGAAAGCCCTTGTATTTCTTGATATTCAGAAATAGCTGTGTTTTTTTTTGCCAGTTGGGCATTTTTGCATGGGTCGGTGAGAGCTGAATTTAAAATACTGGCCCAGAAACAGTTTTCTCTTGGCTCCTAGCAGAGAAACATATATGTGAAAAATCAGCTGTTGCAGGGCTCATGAAGACAGTGTATTGATAAGAATTGGCCCTAGGGGGCAGAACATGGTTAAAGATTAAAAATAGGGTTGGTTTGTTTCCCTCTATCTTTCTTTCTCTCTGATTGGATCCTATTTCTAAACCCTTGACCATAAATGGGAGATAGTTAGATAGCTAGATGATAGATGATAGATGATAGATGATAGGTAGGTAGATAGAAAGAGGATCTTTTCAAGATTGTGCAGATCAGATTTGTGTTTTTATATCTGTTGATGGACAGTCATTTTTTAAATGTCAGTACAATTCCAGTTCTTCAACTGGAATTATTCTCATTATGGCAAATGTTTAATTTGCTTTACAAGCTATAATTCGGACAAATTCACTTTGACGTCAAAGCTGATATTTTTGTTTACATCAACACGACAGGAAGTAGATGGGAAGGGAATCAAAGTCCTCCATGAGATTCAGTGTGAATGATCCTGGTATTTGTAAAAAGATGCAGAATCTCAGGAAGTAACATATTTTCATAGTTCTGGTAGAGGTCAAGTTATACCGGTAGCCCCACCAAGAGTTAGATACATGCACCAAGAATCAGGTTTTCACAGAAATTATTTTGGTGACTGATTGTCCTGAGACAGAATCTTTTACAATGAAATCTCTTAGTGTCCACCTGTCACTCAGGTACAAGCAGCCAGATCCACTTGTGAAACATTTAAGTCAGCAACTTTATTATGTTCTTCTTATATTACAAGCGTCTGCCTAGGCTGCTTGCCTTCCCCCGGGAACAATCAGATTAGATTTCATGGAACTTAGGTGGGGCCAGGCTTATGCCTTTTGTGACTGTGCAAAGACTCAAGGCTTGTTCCCCACTTGATCCCTCCCTCCCGCCTAGCTGGGAGTTTCCCTACACCAGTGATGGTTCACCTTTTTGGTGCTGAGTTGCCAAATCATGCATGCATGCATGCAAATGCACATGTGCATGCCCCAATCCCCCAAATGCAGTGCAAGCACCCTCTGCACATGTGCTCCATCCCTGCACATTCCCTGTGCATGTGCCCCACTCATATGCATCTCAGCCCCCATTTTGGCTTCCAGTTTGGTGCAGATGGCTTTTCAGGCCCAAAAAGTGGCATGGGAGAGTGGGCTCGTGGGCTCTGCAATTTCTGTCTGCACTCCCAGGCTTTCTCCTCCATTCCTGCCACAGAGAGGCACCTGTAGAGCGTGGAACTTGCGGAGATTGGGGAAGGCACGGGCGGCAGGAATGCAGGAGAAAGGTCGGGCGCGCTGGTAGGGAAACTGTGGAGATTGAGAAAGGCCACGCCCCCATGCATGCCTGGCAAAGATCCAAAGCGCTGGCCAGTGGGAAGCATGCACAAGTGCAGTGGAGCTGGGCTAGGGTGATGACTGGCATGCCTGCAGCGAGGGGTCTGTGTGCCACCTGTGGCACGCATGCCATAGGTTTGTCATTTAACTGATCTGCTTATCAAATCATATTTTGCATGTCGACTACTTAGAAACCCATAACGGAGCTGGGATCATTCTAATCTTCCAAATGGAAGATGGTTCAGAGAGCAGAGAGCCTGTGGAAAAAAAATGGATCTTCTGGTTCCCACCAGCCAACACTCTTTGGCTGAGGGGACCTGCAGCGTGCCCATTGTCAGAACTGCCACCTCATGCTTGGGTACCGCTAATCTTTGAGGCCAATTTCAAGGAAAAGCAGACATAGATGCTAGCTAGCCCCTCCCTGGCTGGGAAATAAATAGTAGGGTTTTGGGAGTGGTGTTTGCTAGTACACAGCAAGCAATTTGGCTTTTCTTTGGCCAGAACCAGGTTTGTTGGCGCTAATTAAGTTTGGTTTTTGTTTATCCACTTGAATAAAAGACTGTTGCTGCTCTGTTTTGAAAAGGGGTTTGTTTTACTCGTGAGTTTATCATTAGTTTTGAAGGCTGGGTCAAGACACCGTGCCTTCTGGAGACACAACCTCAAGGCATGAAGATACATACCAGCCAGGCCTGTGGAAGAGAGACCCTTTCCAAAACATTTCATTTGGAATAGGATTATACAATGGGAAACCTGTAGTGGGAAGTGACGCAGGGGAGGGAAACTAAATCGAAGGATTTTGGCATGTGAACTTCAGTTCTGGCTTTCTTTTACTGCCTTTCAGATGCCTGCCAATCAAAATTGTCCCTTTTGCAACAAATGGAGCCAAGGATCGTTTTTAATCAGGAGTCTAAGCTGAGTCAGGTCTGGCACCCATTTTGCTCAATTTAGTTGGATGGCAGACACTCTTAGAAAAAAGAGAAAAATCCAAAATGGTTATGTTAAGTGGCTCACTGGATGCCATACCTGAGCACGGATTCCTATTTCATTTTCTACGGGTTAGAACTTGGAAGCTATTGCAACAATAAAAGGAAAAGATAAAGGTTTCCCTTGCACATACGTGCTAGTCATTTCCAGTTCTAGGGGGCCGTGCTCATCTCCGTTTCAAAGCCGAAGAACCAGCACCGTCCGAAGACGTCTCCGTGGTCATGTGACCAGCAGGACTAAACACCAAAGGCGCACAGAACGCTGTTCCCTTCCCACCAAAGGGATCCCTATTTTTCTACTTGCATTTTTTACGTGCTTTCAAACTGCTAGGTTGGCAGAAGCTGCTAGGACAAGTAACGGGAGCTCACTCCGTTACACGGCGCTAGGAATTTGAACTGCCAACCTTTCTGATTGACAAGCTCAGCATCTTAGCCATTGGGCCCTTAAAAACCCCCTTTCTCAGCAAGTGTTCAGCCTTATAATGTTGGTGGTATACCAAGCCCATAATAAAACCTGAAAGTCCTTTGAATCATTTTCAGCTTCTTTCCTCTATCCAATTATTATTTTCGAGACATAAAGTGAAGAATGGTAAACAAAAAATAATTAACTCTTGTCTTCCTCCAATCAGATATTGGGGCAATAATTGCAAACCTCTTGATCTTCAAGAGGGGTGGAATGGAATTCAGCTGATGAATGAAATGGTGATAATTGTTTAATGGCTTAAATTGGCCCCATTCTCTCCTCTCCTCTCTGCCTTTTATCTTAATTGTCTGCTGGAGTGCTCTGACTCCTTGTTTTGCCTTTATGTAGCTCATGTTTCTTCAATTAACTTCAGAAGCCGGCCTTCTCTTGTCAAAGTCCCTGACCTACAAATCTCCATAAGTTAATGCATGGTTGTCCTTAGAATATAGTTTTGAAAAGGAATTTTTTAGGATGGAGCTGAAAGAACTATTGAGCCTAGATTGTCATCAGCTGAGCAAATGGATGGTCAGCTTGATGACTTTCCACCGTTGGTAGTCCCAGTCCTTGAGGGCCTGGCACACAGAAGAAAGGGACAACCTCTTTTCTAAACCACCAGTTGCTTCTACAATGAACATAGGAGATCCCTGCACACCTCTGGAACTCTTCACAGCCAAATCACTGTGGCCAACTCGCCGTGGGACAACTCACTGCAGGTCAATCTAACAATTCAATTTAATTCCCTAAAATAAATAAAAAACATTATTTTAACTTTTGTCATTAACATTTCATTCTGTCCTTCTTTTGCATCCTTTTTAAATGATTCTATTCCATCATTTCTTTGATATTAGTGTAACTCTTGTTACACTAATATCAAGGAGGAGGAGGAAGAAGAAGAGGAGCAGGAAGAAGGAGGAGAAGAAAAGAAGTAGAGGAGGAGGAGGAAGGAGAAGAAAAAGAAGAAGGGAAAAAAGAAGAGGAGGAGAGAAGAAGAGGAAGGAGGAAGAAGAAGGAGAAGGAATGAGGAAGAAGAGGAGGAAGAAAGAGGAAAAGAAGAGGAAGAAGGAAGAAGAAGAAGAGGAGGAAGAAAGAGGAGAAGAAGTGGAGGAGGAGGAGACCTCGAATTTTTAAAACCAATGTATGAGTACAACATATGGCCTTACTACCTATTACCATATGCTTTTGAGAAGATACTTTGCACATTTGAAAACATGTGTTTTTCCCGGCTTTTTTTATCGCTACCTGCAGGGTGAACACTCAAAATGAGCTCAAAATAAGTTTTCTGCTACCATCCATGTATGGTAACGAGGTGAATACATCACCATGTCATTCCCTGTCAGCTTGCTTCTTCAAAATGGATGATCATTTCAACCACTCTCATCTTTTGTGGAAGGCACCTGTCAGGGAACTGGTTCTGTGTGAGGCTTTGATTTATGATGGAAGGTATAAAAAAAAAGCCCCACAACTTAATGTAGCTTTAATGTCAGGGAAGCAAACACATTAGAACCAGAGGTATTAATTGCACAAAAATATTTTAATTTCAGCTCTGGCATTTGCACAACCTGGCTAAGGATTTGTATGGAGAGGTGTCATAATTGCCGTTCTGATTAATTGCCACCCTGGTGCAGGATTCAAGAACTCTGTAGAAGTGTCCATGCTCAATTTGAGATAACAAGAGCAAAGTTGGGTTAATGGGTTCTAATATTCAATTTGCCAAAAGCAACAATGAACCGTTTTATTCCTTCTGAACTTGTTAGCAAATTCAGCCTTGCTCATGCTGAGCAACAGTAATAGCTGATGTTGGGTTGGTTGCTGGTGTTAGGCAGTATCTTTGCTAACTGTTGCTCGATTGAGAATTTCTTGAATGATTTTGGTGGCCGTGTGAGGTAGGTAGGTAGGTAGGTAAGAAGGAAGGAAAGCAGGAAGGTAGGTGATGTAAAGCTCATGTCACACTGCAGCAACGGATGCAAAGAGGATGTAAAACGGACAAAAAAGCTTGCCATCCGTTGGTTAATGCGATGTACTCACTGCCTCCGTTTTGCTTCCTCTCTATCCGTCCAGCATCCGTTTATTGATGTTTCATCCGCTCAGAAAGTTTTGAGCTGCTCAAAACTTTTGCGCGGAAAATGTATCCAATTCGTCCGTTCTGCATCCGCTACGCATCCGCAAGGCATCTGTTCTGCATCTGTTACGCATCCGCTATATCCGCTAGGCATCCGCTGTGCATCCACACAACTCGCATCCGCTTGGATGCAGGGAGGAAGCGGAACGTTCACAGAACGGATGCAGAATGGATGCAGAACGGATGCCAAGCAGAAACAAAGCGTTTAAAACGGAAAAAACGTCCGCAGAGGGGACCTATCTTGGATATTAAGGATGTCTACAGGATCCTAGAGGATGCCTAGAGGATGCAAAGGGATACTGCCTATAAAAAGGGGGAGCAACACATCTGGATCTCACTTTCAGACCAGCAGCCCTGCTGCAGACCTGTGCAGCCTTCATCTGCCTCTTCCTCTTCCACAGC
This sequence comes from Laticauda colubrina, assembly GCA_015471245.1. Classification (NCBI taxonomy): domain Eukaryota; kingdom Metazoa; phylum Chordata; class Lepidosauria; order Squamata; family Elapidae; genus Laticauda; species Laticauda colubrina. Next base: position 5,647,734 of record BLBF01000058.1, read on the forward strand.
ATCCAATCATGTCCACCGTGGATCGTAACACAGTCCTTTTGGCAGCCACCATCCTCCTGCAACAGTGCAAAGCCATCTACAGGCTCTGTGAATTCTACTACGGGAAGAAAAGGAGGCGGCCAAGAAGCATCTGGGTCCGAAGATGGATCGCCAGAAGAGCAGAGGACGGACTGTACAACAAGCTGATGGTGGAGCTCAGGAACGAAGACACTCGGGCATTCCAGAACTTCATGAGGATGCCTCCAGCCATGCTTGACGAAGTTGTGCAGCGCCTGACACCCAGGTTGACCAAGGCAAACACCAACTTCCGGCCCAGCCTGGACCCTGTGCTCAAGGTGGCACTCACGCTGCGCTACCTGGCCACAGGGATCACCTACAGCAGCATCCAGTACAGCTGGAGGGTGCCACCCAACACCATCAGCATTGTGGTCAGAGAAGTGGTGCAGGCCATCATCGAAGAATACAAGGAGGAGCTCCTCCAGTGCCCCTCCACTGAAGAAGGATGGAAGAAAGTTGCAGAGCAGTGGTATCAGAGGTGGAACTTCCCCCACACCGTTGGAGCCATCGATGGCAAGCACGTGGCCTGCAAAGCTCCAGCCAAGTCGGGGTCCACTTATTTCAACTACAAGGGCTTCTTCAGCATCATCCTCTTCGCCATGGTCGATGCTGACTACAAGTTCATGTACATCGATGCTTCAGGCAACGGCTCATCTTCAGATGCCCAGGTATACAACGCCAGTCACCTCAAGGAGGAGCTGGAAGGCAACCTCATCGTGGGCTTCCCAGATCCAGAACCCATGCCCAACGACACGCCAGATGTGCCCTACTTCATCGTGGGGGATGACGCCTTCTCCCTCACAACCTACCTCATGAAGCCCTACACCTCCAAATCCCTCACCCATCAAGAGAGGATCTTCAACTACAGGCTGTCCAGGGCAAGGCGGGTGGTGGAGAACGCCTTTGGCATCCTGGCCAACAGGTTCCAGGTACTTCTCACCACCATGCATCATCGCCCAGAGACTGTGAGGAGGATCATGGAAGCTTGCTGCATCCTGCACAATCTCATGCGCACCCGCTACCCAGTCTTGCAGAATAGGCTCGTGGACCTCCAGCAAGGCAAAGGGGGCATGGAGCCTGAGGAATGGAGGCAAGGGCGAAACCTGATAGACACTGAGGATGTGCAAGGCCCCAACAGAGCCTCACGTGAAGGGAAGAAGCAGCGCAACCTCCTGAGACACTGGTGCAACTCCCCAGCTGGAGCAGTGGAGTGGCAAGACAGGATGGTAGATGATTAATGGATGCTTCCTTCAGCCTGTCTCATCACAATGATGAGATTGGGCCATGTATGATGAGTGGCCCTACAATGATCAGGGCATTTAATAAAGAGTTGTGTTTGTGTTGACATGTGTGGATAATTATTACATTATTATTGATAATAAAGGGCCATAGGTATGGCACCTGGGAGGGTGGACCATACAGTCCCACTATGCTTGCACTGGAGGTTTATTTATCCCACAGCTATTACCCACCCCAAAGGTATCCCTGCCCATCCCACAGGTATCCCTGCCCAACCCACTGCTATCTTAACCCATCCCACTAGCATGCAAAGGCTTAAACCATTTCTAAAAGTTTCCACCAAGACTTTATTAAAAAAAAGAAATGAAGCAAGTGTGTGAATCAAAACTAGACTTTATTAACAACAAGCTATAAGACAAAAATGAGTCTCTGGCACTCCTCTTGGTCGCTCAGTCTCAGGGGTGAAGGGTGCAGGTGCTGTGGAGGTGGCTGGTGCTCTGAGTGCTTGTCATCAGCTCCTCCAGAAGCAGAAGCAGCAGAAGCGCCAGCCCCAGAAGAGCGAGCCCATGCTGCAGAAGCCCCAGCAGAACCAGAGTGAGGGCCAGGGGGCGGGATGGTAGCCCTGTCTCTCTTGCAAGGGCTGGCAGCAGATGGCTGAGGCTTGCTGTGCTTCCGCATGGTTGTGGGGTTGCTGGCTGGCAGGAACCAAGGCTGGCAGGAAGGCTGGCTGGCAGGCAGGCACCAAGGCTGGCAGGAAGGCAGGCAGGGAGGCAGGCACCAAGGCTGGAAGGAAGGCTGGCAGGCATGCAAGCACCAAGGTTGGCAGGCAGGCATGAACCAAGGCTGGCAGGCAGGCAGGCACCAAGGCTTGCAGGCAGACTGGCTGGCAGTAAGGCTGGCAGGCAGGCAGACAGCAAGGCTGGCAGGCAGGCATGCAGGGAGGCAGGCACCAAGGCTGGAAGGAAGGCTGGCAGGAATGCAGGCACCAAGGTTGGCAGGCAGGCATGAACCAAGGCTGGCAGGCAGGCAGACAGCAAGGCTGGCAGGCAGGCAGACAGCAAGGCTGGCAGGGAGACTGGCAGCAAGGCTTGCAGGCAGACTGGCAGGCAGGACAGGCAAGGCAGTCGATGTGCCTGGAAGCAGGTCTTTCCTCTGAATGGCGACCTGCTTCCGAGCTGCTTCTGGTATATCTGCAGGGCTGACGCAATGCATCCTCCCCATATGCGCAATTAACGCTCGGTATCCGCTAGGCTTCCACTGTGCATCCGCTGTGCATCCGCTGTATCCATTCCGCATCTGCTTTGCTGAGGTACCCCGGAAGCCTAGCAGATGTGCCATCCACTCCCATCCGCTTCCATCCGCTGGGCTTCTGTTCCGCATCCGCTTTCCATCCGCCCTGCGTCCTCCCCGCGTCCGTGTTATCCGCTCCGGTTATGCAAATTTTTGCCCCTTTTGAGAGTGAATAACAACGGATGGAACATTTTGCTCGTCCGTTGTGTCCGTTTTGCATCCGTTGGGCAGTGTGACAGGGCCTTAAAGAAGAAGGAAGGGAGAATGGGGAAGGAAGAGAAGAAGGTGAAGGGATTGAGGGAGGATGGAAGGAAAAAAGGAGAAAGGGGAAGGAAAGGAAGGAGGGAGAAAGATGGGAAAGGAAGAAATGAAGGAAAGAAGGAAGAAAGGAAGGTGGTAGGGGGAAGGAAGAAAGAGAGGGAGGGAGAGAGAAAGGGATGGAAGGAAGAAAGGGAGGAAGGGAGGAAGAGGGAAGAAGGAAGGGAAAATAGGAAGGGAGGGAGGGAGACAGGGAGGGAGGGAGGGGGGAAGGAAGGAAGAAGGGGAGGAAGGAAGAAGGGAAGGAGAAGGGGAGGAGGGGGAAGGGGAAGAAGGAAGAAGGAAGAAAAAGGAGGGAGGGAGAGAGGAAGAAAGGAAGAGAGGGGGGAGGGAAGGGAGAAAGAAGGGAGAAGGGAAGGAAGGGAGAGGTGGGAGAAGGAACAACAGAAGGGGAAGAAAAGAGGAAGGAAGGAGAATGGGGGAAAAGAGAGGGAGGGAGGATTGCTAAGAAAATTGACATTTATTGATTAGAAATTATGTACTCTTCCCCAAGGGACAGTTGCTTTTCATTTCCAATCAAGCTCCATTTTTTTCATCTGTGTTTCCACCAGCCTGACAGATATCATGGCTATTACTCAGTTTGTGTGTGTGTGTGTGTGTGTGTAGGAAGGGTTGTGCAGCGTTCAAGAAAACAATAAAACCGTTAGGATGCAAGTATAGTCCACATGTTATTATGTGGCAGCTAGAGATTCCTACCCCTGTCAATACAGCACATTCTAAAATATAGGACTTCTATAAAATTGATTCTCCTATTTCAAGCAGCTTTTCAGAAATCTGCTCCCAAAGTCATCGGTAATAGAAAAATAAATGCAGAGTAAATAGAATTTCACAGCAGTGCAACTCATTGAGAAATCATCTTTAATACATTAGGAGCCGCTTCCTTTCAGAAGCAGTGAGCTGTAAAAGAGAGGAGAAAGAGGCAACTTCAGGCTTTCATGACTTCCTTGCTTCTCCTCCTTTGTTTTCGCTGAGCAGGTGAAGTAGGAAGAGATTTGCTTATCCAAAAGCATTTCTGGGGATTCTGCTTGTGGAAAAGATCAGACATGATATGTGTGTTGTCCAGTTTGTGAATATAACAAATGTAGTAAATGGTAAACAGTGTGAATTGGATGATGATGATGAAAATGACAAGGATGGGAAGTCTGTGGAAGTGTAGAAGCTGTGGCAGTATGAGTTGTTTAAGTTCACAGTCTTGCATTAACAACCTGCCAGTGAAGGAAAGTCTGGTGGTTTGATATGTTGGGGCTCTCTTGGGAAAAAAAAATCTCTTGGTCAACAGAGGTAGGAAAATCAACCGTAGGCTTTCAAGTGCTGTTGAGTTCCTCATCATTTCTGCTCTTAGCTTGAGGTGAAAATTGTTCAGCATAACTAGGAAGCCCCACGGGGTCTCCATCTCCATTTATCTCCATCTACACCTCCTTTTCCATCTATCTCAGTCTCCATCATCTCCATTTCCATCTCTCTCTCTCATCAATTTTTAGCACAAGAGGCATCTCCATCTCTGCCTCTATCTTCATCTTCATCTCCATCTATTTCTATTTCCAATTCCAACTCCATCAATCTCCATCTCTCCCTCGTCAATTTTCAGCCACAAGAGGCATCTTCATCTCCATCTATTTTCATCTCCACCTTTGTCTTCATCTCCATTTATTTCTATCACCATCATCTTGAACTCCACCTCCATTTCCACCTCTATCTCCACCTCCACCTCCACCTTCATCTCTATCTCTATCATCTCCAGCTCCCTCTTGTTAATTTTTTAGCCACAAGAGGCAAGGAACAACCTTTTATTAAGCAAAATATAGCTTCTTTCCTAATTTTTCCAGTTAAATGATAGGTCATAACATGAACAATATTTCTATCTCTGTAAAACTCTGGTGCAGAGATAGCTATGTTGATTTCCTTTAAAGGATTGAATGTGTTCCTTGTTCAAGTCCTTTAATGTACTTTCCACCTTGAGGCAGGAAGATAAATAAAAGCAAACATATAATGCAAAGTTTGCCGTTGTGAGCCAGGACTGGTTTCTGAGATGTCTCGTGAAGTCCTTTTCTGTTGCATCAAGACAATGCCTTGGAGATGAAAAATGAGTTTGTGTAAAAAGTTATCTTCCCACAAAAAGACTACAGAAATAGCATTTCACAGCAGGCTTTATTACTTTCTCTTAAGATATATAGACATGTGTTATCAGTTTAAGGCAGTGATTGGATTCCTCAAGCAATAATATAACTCCCAAAGTCAAAGAAGGAGTTTTGTCATCAGGCCTGTAACTTGAAATTGCTGAGCCCGTGAAGGCTGATTCAGGAGCAAGTCCCTGACTTCAGCTGGGCTGACCATCAGACAGTTCTTGGCGGGACTGTAGCTATGAACATCCAATCTTCAATTGGAATTTTAATGTTGTGTTCCTTTATTTGTCCTCAAAGCTTCAAAGCACGATTGCTGAGGTTCTCCCCCCCCCCCCCCATCGTTTTATTTTATTTTCATTTATTAGAAGATCATCACTGGGTCAATTTTTTGTGGTTTATTTCACATGTCTGGGCACTGAAAATACTACAGAAATGGATAACTCACTCTTTCATTTCTTGTTAAAGGTTAACTACCTCTCTCCCCCCCCCCTGTTTTTTGACTTTCTTTGTCCTGTGAATCAGACCATCATGTTAAGCCATGATATCATTGTCCCTAAGGTGCTTTCTCAGGAACTGGATACTTTCTTATTTTTTTTTTTCTTTGACAATATTTCACTTCTTATCCAAGAAGCTTTGCCAGCTCTGACGGATGGTGAGGAATGGAAGGATTTATATTCCTTGCAGACAGCTCATCATTTGCATCCTTTTAGAAGGTTATTGAAGTTACCTGGTGGTTTATCTGTGTCCCCAGGGTCTCCTGAGGAGTGGAAATGTTGGGAGGAATGGTGTGGGCGTAGGAATGGACTTCCAGAAGCTTCTTGAGAAGCGAAATGTCTTAAAAGAAAAATCAGGAAATCCATTTGCCTCCTGAAAAAGCACCTTTGGGACAAGCTGGATGACTGAGACTTTTAGCTGTACAATTTGGGATGAGCACCCTTAAAATTGTGTGGGAGTAGGAATGGATTTCCAGAGGAAAAATTGCAGACTACAGAAACCAGAAGCACCACCAGTTGGCCCCGAGAACACAGAAAAACCTCCAAGTGCTCCAATGACTTTCTAAAAGGATTCCAATGACCAGCTGTCCTCAAGGAATATCAATCCTTCCATTTCCCACCATCCAGTCAGACCTGAAGAAGCTTCTTGGATGAGAAGTGAAACTTCTTCAGAGAAAAAATAAAATTCAGTTGCCTCCTGAAAAAGCACCTTTGGGACAACCATGACCTGGATGACTGAAAATCTCCCTGGACATGATATCACTGGGTTCTTTGGATGCAGCTTGCTTTGGGAATGTGGCTATTGTTGAGCCATGGTGGCGCGGTGGTTAGAATGCAGTTCTGCAGGTGACTTCTGCTGAAATCTGGCTGACTGCAATTTGGCAATTGTAGAGGCTAATATTTGCAATAGACTCTCCTGCTCAAGCAGAGGGTTGGACTAGATGACCCCTTCCAACTCTGTTATTCTATGATTCTATGAATTCAAAGCTCATCAGACTCAAGGTTGATTCATCCTTGGGTAAAATGAGGGCCCAGATTGTTGGGGGCAATATGCTGACTCTGTAAACCACTTTGAGGGGGCTGTGAAGCACTGTGAAGCAGTGTATAAATCTAAGTGGTATGGCTATTTTCCTTCCTTCCTTCCTTCCTTCCTTCCTTCCTTCCTTCCTTCCTTCCTTCCTTCCTTCCTTCCTTCCTTCCTTCCTCCCTCTCTCCCTCCCTCCCTTGTTTCTTTCTTCTTCCTCCTCCTCCTCCTGCTTTTCTTTCTTTCTTTCTTTCTTTCTTTCTTTCTTTCTTTCTTTCTTTCTTTCTTTCTTTCTTTCTTTCTTTCTTTCTTCATTTTTTGATAACCAACTATTGGACATCTTGCTAGCTCATCTGAAAAGCTTCCATTTTCTCTCTTGCTATGGTATCCTTATGCAGGAAATTTCCTCCCTCCCTCCCTCTTCTCTTATCCATCCATCCATCCATCCATCCATCCATCCATCCATCCATCCATCCATCC
>BLBF01000058.1:5658038-5673650 GCA_015471245.1 Laticauda colubrina
GAAGAAGAAGAAGAAGAAGAAGAAGAAGAAGAAGAAGAAGAAGAAGAAGAAGAAGAAGAAGAAGAAGAAGGAGCAGCAGCCATGCCCACCCAATCACATGGCCACTCCCACCTAGCCATGCCTACAGAACCAGTAGTAAAAATATTTGCATCCCACCCCTGCTTACAAGTAATAATATTACTTCCATTCCGCGATCTTACCTTGACTACATTTTCAGAGAAGTGATATATAGATGAAATGCATCTTATCAACTTTCAAGCCAGTATTGTTTCCTATTCATTTGCCATTATGGAGTTTTTAAGAAAAGAAAAAGCTGCGTTGAAGAATAGGCTGACAATGCAGAGTAGAAGTTAAATCAAGGAGCTCCTTTGAGCAAATTTACACACAACGTTGCAGAATTAAAAGCTGGAAGAGGGGTGGGAGGAAAGAGCAGAACTATCTGGAATAAAAAAAAACCCACCTTCTCAATGTGACTTCATTTCTTACATTCAAATGGCAACTTTCCTTTATTTGTAGCCTGCAATTTTAAACTTTTTACCACTTAAGCTTCTTCTCTGCTTTTGACTGGTGCTGTCAATTCTAATTTATCGGGCATCAGCTTGGACAATAGAGGATAAAACAGTCTATAGCTCAAAGAGAAAGCCAATAATTTGCAAATAAAAGAATACAGCCTCAGGGTTAAAGACATCTCTGACTGTAGCATGAGTAGCTTAATTTTTTTTATTTCAGACACTGAACATTTTTTGAAACTATCTTTGCAATTGCAGTTCCTGCCTTTAAGAGCTCTGGTGACAAGACGTTTAATATATTGCTGTCATAAATCCAAACAATACAGGGAGTGTGTATTTTTTTTTGTTATTTTTTCTGAGATTTTTTTTTATTAAATAAGAATAATAAAAAATGTCACTATCAAAGAGCTGAACTGGAGCAAATTTGTTGCATTTTCCATAATTAAACATTGAGAACAGCCTGCAATAAATCTGGCAATCTTAAATGAGGCATGCGAGTTTTTCACAATGGGAAATAGCTTTTTATTTTTTCAGAAAAGCAAGTGGAAATATATTACAATATTTCTACAAGTAACATGGGTGCCTTCATATTTAATTCATTGATCAAAATTAAATATCCCTGTTACTGATCTTAGAAAACACCTTTCAATTTCTAAAAGAATATCTTCATTTTCTTATCAAATATTGCATTTATTATAAGGCCAGTTCTAGCTTATTGACATGAAAAATACAGTCTCCTGGAACTTTTATCTCTCAAAGTGAAAACAGGATTTTATAGGCAAAAGTAAATATTTTTATTTAGCTTATTCTTCCATCAGATGATACTACAGTGGAAACTTGGTTGGAATGTGGTGACTGTTGAAAATGATGATTTACTATCTTCAATTAAAACTAGATGTGAATGTTGGCATGACTCACTTTCTTCTTAAAGGTTAATTTGCTGAGCATCATCTGGAAGGAAACATTGACAATGACTTCTATAGTTATGTGGTACCAAGAAAAGAGAATATTGGGAGCTCAGGGATTGATCTGTGAGGCCCTTGGTACTCTCTGAGCTTGAATTGTTTACTTGCAGATGCTTCATGACCTAACTAGGGAACATCATCAATGCTTATGTTGATGATGATAGCACTGATGTTCCCTAATTGGGTCATGAAACATCTGTAAGAAAACAAGCTCAGAGAACACTCAGTCTTCCTCCTCCTCTTCCTTGCAAACCTCATTCCCTTCTAGCACTAAAGATGTTACCTAGTTTGGGTCACAAAACATCTGAAAGAAAACAATCAAGCTCAGAGAGCACTAAGGACCTCACAGTCCTCCTCTTCCTTCTCCTCCTCCTCCTCTCCACAAACCCACTCCACTTCCTTCTAGCACTGATGATGTTCCCTAATTGGGTCATGAAACATCTGCAAGAAAACATTGATTAACTGTTGTCACTTCCAGGAAATTTCTCCTTCGTTCCAGGTTGCTTCTCTCCTTGATTAGTTTCCACCTATTGCTTCTTGTCCCACCTTCAGGTGCTTGGGAGAAGAGCTTGACACCCTCTTCTTTGGGGCAGCCCCTGAGATACTGGAACACTGCTATCATGTCTCCCCTAGTCCTTCTTTTAATTAGACTAGACATTCCCAATTCCTGCAACTGTTCTTCATGTGTTTTAGCCTCCAGTCCCCTAATATTGTCAACATTAAATGCAATATATGGATTCTTTTGCTATTTCAGCATCATGGGTCAGATTCCTGCAGCCAAGGGTTGCATGGGGCTAATGGCACCTTTGAAATTTTGAGAAGAGCTTACAGCTGCATTAAAAAAAAAAAGAATTGCTGTAGGATTGACTTTGCTTCTTCATCATATTAACAGTCACAGTAGCTCTGACTTGTCACAAAACACCCATTTACAAAGAGATGAATTGGTCAGGTTGCTTCTTGCCATCTCTCCAAAAATCTCCTGGTTATTGTAAATCACTTGTAATTTATCTGGTCTTTTCTTTTTTTTCTGAATAGGTGACACATTTAAAAAAAAAATCATTTGGCCACAGCCACCTAGATTTTTTTATTTTTTTACTTTTATTTTATTTTTGAAGGGGATGTGGTGGCTCAGTGGCTAAGATGCTGAACTTGTTGATAAGATCGGCAATTCAGTGGTTCGAATCCCTAGTGCCATGTAATGGAGTGAGCTCACGTTACTTCTCCCAGCTTCTGCCAACCTAGCAGTTCGAAAGTACGTAAAAAATACAAGTAGAAAAATAGGGACCCCTTTGGTGGGAAGGTAACAGTGTTCCATGTGCCTTCGACATTTAGTCATGCTGGCCAGATGATCACGGAGACATCTTTGGACAGTGCTGGCTCTTCAGCTTTTTAATGGAGATCATACGTGCTAGTCGTTTCCTAGAGCATGATAATTGAATTGAATTCTTTATTGTCATTGTACATATATACACGAAATTCACATAACACCCAGAGACCAGGCTTAACATGCACATACACATGACAATCTCCAAACACCTCCCCACTCACCAAAATTCCCTGCTTCCTAAAACACACAAGCCCTCACACAACAGACCAAGTAATACTGTCCAACAGCTCACTGGTGGTGATCCTTAAGTTCATTGTTAAGTGCAATTATAGTTTTGGGATTAAAAACTATTCAGAAAACATGTGGTCTGAGTTTTAATTGTTCTGTTATGATAGCAGTGTTCCAAAATTTGAGGGGCTGACACAAAAAAGAGAGGGTCAACCTATTTTTCAAAGTACCTGAGGGCAGGACAAGGAGCAACAGATGGAAACTAATCAAGGAGAGAAACAATCTAGAAGTAAGGAGAAACTTCCGAACAGTGAGGATAATCAACCAGTGGAACAGCTTGCCACCAGAAGTTGCGGGTGCTCCATCACTGGAGGCTTTTGAGAAGAGACTGGACAGTCACCTGTCTGAAATGGTATAGAGTTTCCTGCTTGAGCAGTGAGTTAAGAATAAAAGAGTTTCAAAGTTCCTTCTAACTCTGTTATTCTGTTCTATTAAGTTGACAGTGAGCAGAAACGGATGCTTTTCTTCTTACTTCAACCACTGTCCACCTAGAACACGGATGTCAAACTCAAGGCCCACAGGGCCATCCTGGCCTATGCAATGTGAAGAAGAAGGATTGGGCCAGCATGGCTTCGGTCCGGTCTACCCAATGCAAAGAGGAAACATGTCAGCAGTTTGGGGAGTGGCATCAAGCTGGCCATGCCCACCCCATTGGCCACACCCACCCTGCCCCCCGCGTCCATCCAGGCACCCGCAGGTCAATCACAGCTCTGATGCGACCCTCAATGAAATTGAGTTTGACACCCCTGACCTAGAAAGAGAGAATCTCTGACTGAGGAAGGCGATCATTTGGCACTGAAGATCTGATATGGAATGCTAGTCTCCTTTTACTATAAATCCTTTGGCACATTCTCTTCTTCCCCAAAGCATTTGCCTCTGCAGTGTCTTAGTGTCAACTCGTAAAGCATTCCTATGCCTGTTTTTGAGTTGCCATAAGCAGATCTAATGAGGGCAATTGCCAGAACTCTGACATTTACATCCTGGGTAACTTATTTTCTTTTCAGATTTCTTCAAAATGAATGCATGGTGGCCATTTCCTAGCAGGACTTTATCAAGGCTATTTTGTGATGGACTCATATCACTTTAATTTTGTCCCTTTTCTGGTGGTCCCAAAAGTTTAGAAAGCCTGATGAACCTGTCCATAGACAAAATAATCGGAGTGACTTTAAAGAGGCTCTACTCACCAATAGTCCCTTATGGACCATGATGGACAGACACTTAGAAATGCCAGAATCTCTTCCATCGAGGTCTGGTATCTTTCTTTTCTCCTCTAAAGCCTGTTTTGAAGGCTGTGTCTTCACGAGAAATTTATGCTCTGCTCTCTTGTGCCATTTTTTGCTACGCTCCATTGTTTCTTTCTACCCTAGCAAATCAGATGATTGATCTACTCCTTACAAGGTAAAACGACTGGATGTTGTCCAGAAGGAAATGATTAATCTGAAAAAAATGAAAAAGAGAGGTGTATGTCTTTTCAAAAAAAGTTTGCAATATCTATGACAGGATGGTTTTCAAATATTCCAATAGCAAAAGCTGCATTTTTCATGGAGATATGACAAGAGACAGATATTCTTGGGAGGCGTGTGAAAAATAAAATGATCGGAGGAGGAGACTCTCAAACAGAATGATGTTGTTGCAAACGCTGTATCTGGAACAAACAGATCTGGCTTTCAATTGTGCATCCCTCTTTTATGGAATAATACAGATAATCCTCAATTTACAACTACAATAGACTGATCTTCTGGCAAAAGCTGGAGTCAGTCTGCAATACTGTATTTCATCATTGTGCCACCAGATCTCCTAGCAGCTCTTCAAAGCAGAGGTAGTATTCAGCCAGTTTGGACCAGTTTTGGAGAACTGGTAATGGAAATTTTGAGTAGTTTGGAGAACTGGCAAATCCCACCTCTGACTGGCCCTGCCCCCATCTATTCTCCCCCTCCTGAGTCCCAGCTGATTCGGCTGGGTCTTCTTTGGTTGCCCTGCACAGGAGAACGGAGCTGGAAATCAGGTTAATGGGGTGGGGATTTTACAATAACCTTCCCCCAGGAGTGGGGAGGGAATGGAGATTTTGCAGTATCCTTCCCCTGCCATGCCTACCAAGCCATGCCCATAGAACCAGTAGTAAAATTTTTTGAATCCCAACACTGCTTCAAAGGCTCTGGATATTGTATCCAGGAGAGGATAGAGGATAAAAGAGGATAGACCTCCTTTGAGAGGGAGGTCACACATTATGCACCCCAGCAAAGATGTGTGTGTGTGTGTGTTTTAGAGAAGCTGCTATTTCTTGGTTGAGGATCTTCCATTTGTAATGTCGACAGAGATTCTCAGTCATCGAAGTGCTGGATGTCCTAATGGTGCTTTTTCAAAAAATCCTTCCTTCCTTTGCCATTCAGTCTGAACTGAAGAAGCTTCTTGGATGAGAAGCGAAACGTCTTCAAGTAAAAACAAAGTCCAGTTGCCTTTTGAAAAAGCAACTTTGGGACTTCCATTTCTAGTTTGTTGCTTTTTCAAAAGGCAAATGGACTTTGCTTTTATTTATTTATTGAAATTGTACATAATAGAAATCCTTTCCTTCAACCCCGTTGTGGGAACCAAGAGCATGGTTCTCACATGTGAGAATTATGCTATTGGTTCCCATGACAGGGTTAAAGGAAAGGATTTCTATCATGTACAATTACAATTATGAAGCACCCTGCAAAAGTTCCCGTCAATGTAGTACAGAAAAACAATCTGGCTGTTGATCGCAGTCTAATCTCGTACATGTTTAATTGAGGATTTCTCCTTCCCTTCTGAGTGGGTAACTTTCCGCTGGCTTATTTCTTCCTTTGTCTCTCTTTGTTTGTTTGTTTGCCAGGGTAAGTATGAGATAATAAGGAAACTCTTCTGTCATTTCAAACAATTCTGATCACATCTGCATTCCGACTTCTGTTGGTAAACATTTAGCTCTGGCATTTCTTGACTGAATACCTCGGATTTGATTAAATGTGCAATGGTTTATTTGGCAAATAATGTTTTGATTACTTTAAGCTTGGCAATTGTGTTCCTATTTAATTTCCTCCAGAGGCAGGACAATAATGGAGAATCGCTGCCGCAGTGGTTGATTTCTTGGCTGAACTACCCCAAAGCATAAAAAGAAATGAAGTGTGATGGGAATCTGGTGAAGCTTGAAGATAGGTCACTGTCATCCAGAGAGGTGGCTTCTTAGATCTTGAAGCTGGCAAGAATAGAGCTGAAAGCTAAAATTACAAGATTAAAAAAGAAAAAATAGAGAGACAAGGCTGGGCAGTTCTGATGAACCTACAAGATTATTATGAGGACAATGCTCCTGTGTAGATGTGCCAAGACGGCCTAGCCATTATGCTCAATGAAACACAAGTTATTGCTTTCTAGCACCCTTCCAGTTTTGCCATCTGGAGTTGCTAATTTCATTAATTGTAACCTCATAGTCCATCCCACTTAGAGAGGGCTGTAAAGCCCTTGAAGTGGCATGTAAGACTCAGTGTTATTGCTATTATGCCTTCCTAGAAGGGCCTAGGACAACTTGATGTGGCCAGTGTGGCATGGTCAACTCTCCATGGCCAATCTGCCATGGTCAGCTCACTGTGGCCAACTCAGCATGGCCAATTCAGCATGGTCAACATGGCATGGACAACTTATCATGGTCAACTCGCCATGGCCAACTTGACCTGGTCAACTTGCTGTGACTAGCTTGGCATGGCCAATTCAGCATGGTCAACATGGCATGGACAACTTATCATGATCAACTCACCATGGCCAACTTGACCTGGTCAACTTGCTGTGGCTAACTTAGCATGGCCAATTCATCATGGCTAATGAGGCATGGCCAACTTATCATGGTAAACTCTCCATGGCCAACTTGACCTGGTCAACTTGCTGTGGCCAACTCGGCATGGCCAATTCAGCATGGCTAATAAGGCATGGCCAACTTACCATGGCTAACTCACCATGGTCAACTTATTGAGGGCCAACTCATCATAGGACAAGCATTACACTAATATCGAAGAAACGGTGGAATAAAATCATGAAAGAAAGGGTGCAAAAGGATCAACAAAATAAAATGTGAATGACAAAAAATAAAATACATTTCTTAATTATTTTAGCTACTTAAATTGAAATGCTGAATTGTCCTGCAGCGAGTTGTCCTGCAGTGAATTGGAGGTGGTGAGTTGTCCTGCTACAACTTGGTTATGGCAAGTTGGGCATGCCAAATTGGTGGTAGCAAGTTGGCCCCACAAAGTTGTCTCAAGGAATCCTAGAGAGGCTAGCTGTTCCAGCCAATAGCTCTATGGACATCATTCACCACAAAGGAGAGGGAGTCAAGCTATTCTCCAAAGCTCCTGAAGGCAGGAGAAGAAGCGATGGATGGAAATTCATCAAGGAAAGAAGCAACCTGGAACTAAGGATAAATTTCCTGACAGTGAGAACAATCAACCAGTGGAATGGCTTGCATTCAGAGGTTGTGGATGCTCCATTACTGATGGCTTTTAAGAAGAGACTGGAGAGCCATTTGTCTGAAATGGGACAGGGGTCCTTGCTTGATCAGGAGGTTGGACTAGAAGACCTCCAAGGTCCCTTCCAACTCTGTTGTTCTTCAGTTAAATCTCCAACCAGTGCCAGCAAATTCTATATATTTTCATACAATGGAAAGCCAGAGTGCTTAAATGCACTGGGGGGGGGGGGGAGGGAATAAACATCTTAACTTTATTTAATTGTTAAATAATACTTTTTATAAAGCTTACCTTTATATTAAATTAAACCAACATTCTCTGTCTATTCTGGCTATATCTACTCTTTAAAGCATTGCACCCAACTGTTCTGACCCAAACCTTGTTCCAAGGAAACAAACACGAACCAGAGGTAACAGAAAAACCTTTTAATGACTCTTTATGAATTCCATTCCTTCATGGTTAAAAGGCTTACCTAATTATCTCTGATAAGAACGAGCCTTGTCAAAGTGGCGCAAGGCTGCCAAGAACACTAGAAAAAGTTACTAAGAAATATTTCAAACACAAAGAGTCTCCAAACACCAACCAAGATATTCCAAAAGTCCACAAGGCTTGAGTGCAAAAACTTCTTTGCTTCCTGCAAAGAACTCTGCTTTCTCAGCTGGCTTTTATCTCTTGAGGGAGGGGCCATTACCTTGCAGCCTTACTCTTGAGTCGCCCTTGCTGCTGGAGCTGCTCTTTCCTTCCAGCAGCCCTGTGTGCATGTGCACAGGCTCCTCGGAGACCTCTTCATCACTGCTGCCAGCCTCCAGAATCTCCAAAGGCAGCACTCCACTCCCTAATGGTCCTGGCCCCATCCCTACATCACATGCAGGCCCCTCATCTGAGTCCTCACTCTCCGAGACCTCAGCCATCCTCACCTGCTGCCAGTGAACCACAACACCAACATACTGTATGAAATGTGGCCTTTAAAGGATTGAAAAGGGGGCACAGCCAGAGGTCTTCATCCCTGGCTTTAAAAATGTGGGGTTTTATTAATGGACTAAATCATAACTTTTTGAAAAAATGCTTGTCCCGAGTTAAGAAATAACTCTTTATAAAGTGAATTGTCAAGAATCACTCTTGCAGAGCTCTGTTTTCCCTTACATTCAGCCTGCTGTGATTATACCTCCCACACAATTTCATATTGCCTGTCCAGAGTTAAGAACATTTGGCAAAGTGGAGGTATTAATTTAGACCTGCCATTAAGAATAATGGAATGTTGAATCATCTCATTTTTCAAATAGTGCAGAGTGTTGAAGTGGTTGAGGATCTTTGATTCAAATGCATCCAAAATTCTCCTTCTGAAAAATACCAAACTTTCCTCAAGTTTGGAAAGTTGGCCAGAAATATGGAATAGGGCTTTTTTAATTTCCTTTTAAAATGATATTTTTAAAGTTATTTTTTGGACTTTATTATAAACCTGAGATGTAAATAATGGAAGAGGAGTTTAGCAAAGCTGATACTCATTTAATAATATCTAATCACAGCAGCAAGAATGATATTTGCCCAAAATTGGAAGGCAAGAGAAATTCCCAGGGAAGATGATACAATTGATAAAGTACTAATGCACTGAAATGGATAGGTTGACATTAGAACTGAAGGGTAAAGATGAGTCAGAATACCATAAAATATGGAATAAATATTACTATTGCAGGGATATGAAAGGCAGCTTATAAAATTGGTATAAGAACTAAGGGTGAAATAGGGAGGATGTGAGGGACTACTTATTTGAGGAGTAATGAGAAAGAATTAAAAATTATAAAGTTCAAATGTATGTGTGTACAAAATTTCTTTCTGAATGTAATATGCACTGACAAAAATGTATGTCAAAGAAGACCACCACGTTCAATGTTTTTAATGTGTACATACAATAAAATTTATTTAATAAATAGAATGTTGAATCATCTCACTTTTAAAGTAGTGCAGGGTGTGAAGCGGTTGAGGATCTTTGATTCAAATGTACCCAAAATTCTCCTTCTGAAAAATATCAAACTTTCTTCAAGTTTGGAAACTTGCCCAGAAATATGGAATAGGGCTTCCCCCCAACCCTTCCTCCCCGGATATGAAAGGGAGCAGAAGCCCTTTTAAAAATGTCCTCACATTCAGAGTCCACCAGTAAAAGATTTTATTCTGTCTGGTTTTCACTGGAAAGCCATTTCCATGAAGCTTGAAGCTCTCTTCTTCAGGTAGGTGTTTTCAGCTGTAGAATATTAACAGTTGGGTTTTTCTCGAGTTTCTGTAAGTTTATATTTTATTTGAAATGGTTACATGCATTGAGTTCCCTGGGGGAAAACAGGATATGAATTGCAATCAAGGAACAGATCAGCAAATATCAGTACCTTACTTTACAGGATTGTTGTGAGAGCAAAGCTAAGGCTTATTTAGAGTTCTCCCAATGAAACATCAAAGCTGAAGAAAGGCATTCATGCTACATGTCAATTAAATGAATGGCTATTGGCTTTGTCCATCAATATGATTGATTACACCCTGTGCACCAAAGAGCAGTCCCAGACAGAAATATTGGCCTGTAGCTTAGCTGTGAAACCTTCTCTGAAATAATCTAAGATCTAACACCCCCATCTTCCAGAGGCTACCAAAATATTTTATTTTCCTCAAGGGGTGAGGGATATAAGAAATATCATAGTTAGATTAACAGTAGGGAGGGAGGGGAATTAGCTTCCAAGTTTAGCATTTAACAATGAAATGAATGAAAGTGAGCCAATTGAAGTTTACAGCCTTGGCAATTTTACCTCAAAATGTATGGATTTGGGATTTTGTGAGATTAGAAAGTAAACCACTTGATTGATGTTGCTATGCTACCTTTGAATGAGACAAGACACAGCATACCTGATCTGGTATAATAATCTCTCTCTCCCTCCTTCCCTTTCCCTCTCTCCCTCTCTCTCCTATTTCTTTATTTCTCTCTCATCTCTCTCCTTCCCTCTTTCCTATTTCTTTATCTTTCTGTCTCATCTGTCTCTCTCCCCTCTCTCCCTCCCTCTCTCCCCCTGTGATAACCCAGAGTATATCAGAAATATAGCAAAAACCAAAACCTAAATAAAAGCCCTTTAATGCCTTCAACTTGGCTTCACTGTTTAATTGTTCACAGTGGAGGAGTAAACTATTTTCAGAATAACATTTCAAAGGAAAGAAACACAGTTCAAATTCAAAGAGCTGGTAACGAAGCAAAATCCAAAAACAAACCGCATTGAATAAAGTTCCACGACAGACCAGGATAGATAATTGCCAACTTCAGGAAGATAACCAGGTACAGCCCATTGGAAGAACACCAACCAAGATAAACCTTCTTTAGGAATAAAACACTATTTTGTCTCCAGTGTCTGTTAGCATGCAGGGTCCAAACTCTTATGCAGATCTCACACCTGCAATCCATGAAGAGGATCATGGCCCTCTCCTCCTGAGTAAACACATTTTACCCTGATCCTCTCCTCCCTGCGTGCCTTAGGGTGGATAAGGGATGGGCTTGGGTCCTCCTCTGATTGCTCAGTTAGTCTCCATCAGGACACACCCTCTCCCCTTCCTCTATATCTTTATCTGACCCCCCCTCTCCTAACTGTCTATGAAGATTCTCAGTCATTCAGATCATAGTTGTCTCAAAGGTACTTTTACAAGAGGCAACTGAAATTCCTGGTTTTTATTTGAAGATGTTTCACTTCTCATCCAAGAAGCTCAGTGCTTATTCCCAGAGCTAAAGCCTCTTGAAAAAGCTCCTTTATGTAATCTAACATTTTTTCATGAACAATATTTGAGCTGTGCAGACTGCTGGTTTAGGCTACAGCAAACCCATTTAGAACAAAGATTGTAATGTTTATTGGTGTCTAGATTCAAGGTCTTTTATTATTATTATTATTGGCATATTTGGAATTTTGAGAAATCTCAAGGGTACTTATGCAATGACTGGCACGAAAGCTGTGGCTCTATGTGAAACATCTCTTTTCACATGGAATTGGACAATAGGAGTTGGAGCCAATATGTCAAAGATTATGGTTCTCCAATTCTCAAGCATTTTGTTTATACCAGTGGTTAGCCTGGGGCTATTTTTATAGCCACGCCCTTAAAATATTTATATACTGTGGAAATTCAGAACACTGGGATGAGTCCAAAAATTGGATGGCTTATATTAGTTAGAACTTTTGATAACAAAACATTTTGTACACTCTAACTTCATATTCTCTCTTATTTTAGCTAAACATTTCCTTTGCTCAAACCTTTACTCAAATGTTTTAGAATTGTCTTCAAGACTGCTTTTTATATTACTGTGTCTAAACTGATGATAGTAATTTGGATATCTTGGTTTTGTCTTCCCTTAACGACACCCCACTATCTAGAACATCCAAGTTTATGTTGCTTTGGTTAAAGTACTATTTCTCAAAATCAAACCAAGCAGGAAGATTTTTCCATCTGTCCCCAACCAGAGTACCACCAGAAGAATGAAAAAAAAAAATCCACCAATACAGACTTTTGAAACTTGGGGTCCTCAGAATACATCCATAATACAATCCCAGAGTTCTTTGTGAACATGCTACAGCTGGGAATAGTGAGGAGTTTGGTCCTAATGTAGCTCAAGGCCACCAGTGTTACTAATTTCTCCTCCCTTTTTCCTGAATGTTTGAAAATCATGTGAACATCATCAACTTGTAGCACATCATCTTGAGAAGGTACATAGATGATGGAAATTCTTCCACTCATTGGTTTTCTTGGCTGGAACTTCATCCAAGGAAACAAATTCTGGTAATCTACCAGAATCTACCTCTATAGATTGAAAGAAGTCACTGTTTTTCACTTTAACAAAAAGTTTCAAAATGTTGGAACCTAATGATTCGTAACCAAAATGAAAGTCTATGTTTGTTATTGATTTTGCTTTAATTCCTTGGAAACAATATTGATCTTTAAGAGGTACATTTCAACACTTTGGAACTGGCACATAAAGCATTTTCCATGCCACTGATTAATAGATGTTATATATCATTTGGGTTTTAATGAGGCACTTTCTCTTCACTGAAGAACTGCAGTATATGAGACTCTATCCCTCAGACTATTTAAAGTATTCCTTAGTTAACTCAAGGGATTTCTACCTTTCAAGTGGTTGCTTGTTTTATGGATCAGTCAAGCAACTCTTGCTTAAACTTAAAATTGCATTAGCACTCATTAACTAACCTTTGTTCAACAGTAGCTCTAAAGTGTTTTTTTTTTAAGGGTCTCCTAAATTTTAAGATAGTGGACATATGTAGAATTTTGACTGCATGCATAAAATATATCATCTTCTTTTAATGACCCCATAATCCCTTGCAGGATGGAATGGAGCTGAGTGTTTACTGTCCGGATGCCCTTCCTGTTGCCAATGCAAAGTTTTGTTCAGCAGATATATTCTCATTGTGCCCAGAGAGAGAAATATCTGCCTCTACCTAGGATCGGACTCACAGCTTCCTATTGTGAGGCGAGAGCTCTACCTCTAGGCCAACACACACACACACACACACTAATCACAGACCATTAGGAATACATAGGAGAAAAAAGAGTCTCGAGAGTTAACAAGGTGGATGCTCTATGGAACGAAGCTATTACACAATCTAGTTGTTCTGCTTTGGACACTGTGAAGCCTCATCCCAGAAGGTAACAAAGAAAAACCAGTCATGGAGAGGATGTGTAGCATCCCTGACAATACTACAGACATTGGTCAAGCATCACTTATGTGCTAAATGCTGGATTAGACGGAAGTGAACAAAAGAGGCAGGAAGCTGTGTTTATTGAAACACACCCCAAGACTTACATCAATATGTGGCACAGAGGATACAAAATAATCTTCGGGGTTGTAACTGCTTGGCTGGTTGGGTCTGAAATGGGAAAGAGCAGCCTTTCTGACAAAGATTTAGCAAGCGAATGTTTTCCTTGTTGCTGCAGTGCAGCTTCTTAGCAGGCAAGGCAATGTTATCAATTGTTTTCTTAGTCGGAGCGAGAGCTGATTTATCGGCAGCCTAAGGGCACAGCTGACTCTTACCTTTCAAAAAAACCACAGCTTCAATAGATCATCTTGTCAATCATCTACCGGAATTTGACAATGGGTTTTATGGATTTTGATCCAAGATAGGGAAGAGTCTTGGAATCCTCTCGACTTGCTTTCCTCAACCACAGAGTTCAAGACGGTTTTCATCATCGTTCTGCTCTATTTCTGTAGAGATGTAGTTATTTCTTAAGGTCCTGTCACACTGCCCAACGGATGCAAAACGTTTGTAAAAAGGACACAGCGGATGAGAAAAATGTTCCACCCATTGTTATCCGTTCTCAAAAGGGGCAAAAATTTGCATAAACAGAGCGGATAACACGGAAAGGAATGGACGGGGGGAGGACGCAGAGCGGATGGAAAACGGATGCAGAGCGGAAGCCTAGCAGATGGAAGCGGATGGGAGCGGATGGCACATCCGCTAGGCTTCCGGGGGACCTCAGCAAAGCGGACGCGGAACGGATGAAGCGGATGCACAGCGGATGCACAGCGGATGAAGCGGATGCACAGCGGATGCACGGAGGATGCACAGCGGATGCACAGCGGAAGCCTAACAGATGCCTAGCATTAATTGCGCATGTGGGGAGGATGCATTGCATAAGCCCCGTGGATATAAGGGAAGCAGCTCAGAGCAGGTCACCATTCAGAGGAAAGACCTGCTGCCGGACGGATTGACAGCCTTCCCTGCCCTGCCTGCATGCCTGCCTGCAAGCCTTCCTGCCAGCCTCCCTACCAGCCTTGCTGTCTGCCTGCCTGCCTGCCAGCCTTGGTGCCTGCCTGCCTGCAAGCCTTGGTTTATGCCTTCCTGCCAACCTTGGTGCCTGCCTTCCTGCCAGCCTTGGTTCATGCCTGCCTGCCAGCCTTGGTTCATGCCTGCCTGCCAGCCTTGGTGCCTGTCTGCCAGTCTTCCTGCCAGCCTTGGTGCCTGTCTGCCTGCCAGCCTGCCTGCCAGCCTTCCTGCCAGTTTTGGTGCCAGCCTGCCTGCCAGCCTTGGTTCATGCCTTCCTGCCAGCCTTGGTTCATGCCTGCCTGCCAGCCTTGGTTCATGCCTGCATGCCAGCCTTGGTGCCTTTCTGCCAGCCTTCCTGTCAGCCTTGGTGCCAGCCTTCCTGCCAGCCTTGGTGCCTGTCTGCCTGCCAGCCTGCCTGCCAGCCTTGGTGCATGCCTGCCTGCCAGCCTGCCTGCCAGCCTTGGTGCCTGCCAGCCTCCCTGCCAGCCAGCAACCCCACAACCATGGGGAAGAACAGAAAGCCTCAGCCATCTGCTGCCAGCCCTGGCAAGAGGGACAGGGCCACCATCCCACCCCCTGGCCCTCACTCTGGTTCTGCTGGGGCTTCTGTAGCATGGGCTCATTCTTCTGGTGCTGGAGCTTCTGCTGCTTATGCTTCTGGAGGAGCTGATGATGCGGGGGATCAGACAAGCACTCCAGCACCAGCCACCTCCACAGCATCTGGACCCTTCACCCCTGAGACTGAACGACCAAGAGGAGTGCCAGAGATTCATTTTTGTTTTATAGCTTGTTGTTAATAAAGTCTATCTTTGATTCACACACTTGCTTCATTTCTTTTTTTTAATAAAGTCTTGCTGGAAACTTTTAGAAATGGTTTAAGCCTTTGCAGACTTGAGGGATGGGTTGAGATAGCTGTGGGATGGGCAGGGATACCTGTGGGATGGGTAATAGCTGTGGGATAGATAAACCTCCAGTGCAAGCATAGTGGGATTGTATGGTCCACCCTCCCAGGTGCCACACCTATGGCCCTTTATTATCAATAATCATGTAATAATTATCCACACATGTCAACACAAACACAACTCTTTATTAAATGCCCTGTTCATTGTAGGCCAACCAAACATACATGGCCCAATCTCATCCGTGTGATGAGACAGGCTGAAGGAAGCATCCATTAAGCATCTACCATCCTGTCTTGCCACTCCACTGCTCCAGCTGGGGAGTGGCACCAGTGTCTCAGGAGGTTGCGCTGCTTCTTCCCTTCAC
>BLBF01000058.1:5692369-5706980 GCA_015471245.1 Laticauda colubrina
AGGAGGAGGAGGAGGAGGAGGAGGAGGAGGAGGAGGAGGAGGAGGAGAAATTGATCTAGATATGAAATGATTGCTTTTGGGAGGAAAAAGTAACAAAACAGAGTCTTTAAACTTTGGAAACGGAGCAGCTTGTTCATCTCCTTCCATTGATGGCCATACATTTTATGTCCCTTGAATTATCTCTCTCTCTTTTTTTTTTTGGTCTGAGGCCCATTTAGCCACATCTAGAGGGGCCTGCATTTATGCATCTGCAGAGTCTATGTGGTATCACTTGAGCTGTTTTTATGCCAATGCTGCTGAGATAGATGGCATAAAACATTCAGTGCTGTAGGAAGAGAAGCCAAGCAGCTAGTCGAGAGCATCCAGTAGAACATTAAAGAAAATGTGCCAAAATTTGCTCATTTTGAAATGGCGCTGTTTCTTGGGGCTACAATGTCGGCCACTGGTATGGTCAGAAGTGGACCCCAAATTTCATTGCCAGGTACTGTTGAACAGTACCAATTGCTTGGGAAGGGGCATAGAGTTAAATTATAGGAGAATTTGGCTTTTCCTGTGTTTTATCACTTTATTTTCTTTCATTAAGCTTCTAAGAGATTTCATGCTATGCATGAGTCAGATTTGCTGAGGACCGCCTGTAACACCTGCTGCAAACTTGCAAAGATGCTGCTAATTTGAACCAGGTGCCCAAGGCCATCTGGTGCATGAAACACCCTCTTGGGACCACCTTTCCCCCCAGAGGGCACATCAGCTGTGGAAGGCAGCCAGGTGACTCCATAAAGGGACGCAGCTGTTTTAAGAGCTTCCCAACAGGAGCTGTTTGTGTGTTTATGTGCAAATCACAGTTTGCTCTTGACTTTGGGTCTTTGCCCAGCCTGTCTGCTGCTCCATGGAGGCAATGTTGAGTTCAAAGTATGAGTGAGCTGATTCGTTATAAATCTGCTATCTTGGTTTCTTTCCCTGGGCCATCTGAACTGCAAATAAACACAAAGTCACGATTTTATTAAGATGTGAAAAGATGTGAAATCTCAATACCCCATTCAGATGTATAATAACATATTACAGTACAATCCATCTCTTGTGTATTATACTCGGCTAAGCGTTACAGTCAGTGTTGGATGTATATTTTGTGTATATTCGTAGATATTGTACTCTCAAATTGCAAATGGAGATGTGGGTACTCTTTATTTTTCTTATCTTCATTTTTAAGTGCTTTGGTTTTATTGTATTGTGAACAGTTGCTGGAGTGCATCCACAGTTTCGTTGTACTTGTACAATGACAATAAAGTTCTTCTAATTCTAATTCTAGTTCTTTGCAGCAATCCAGACAAAACCAATGAAGAAAAATAGATTTAGGAATTAGACTTCTATACCACTTCACAGTGCTTTGCAGCCCTATCTAAGCAATCAACAGAGTCAGCTTATCACCCCCCAACCATCTGAGTTCTCATTTTACTGACCCTGGAAGGATGGAAGGCTGAGTCAACCTGGAGTCCCATCAGCATTGAACTCCTGGCTGTGGGCAGAGTTTGCCTGCAATACTTTGCTTTAACCACTGTTTTAACCACCAGGAGGGCCCAAGAATGTGTTAAGAAACTCCCCGTAGGGCAGGGTGGAAGGATCAAGTGGGGAACTAGCCTTGAGTCCTTGTGCAGCCATAAGAGACCTAAGCCTGAGCAGCTCCCCAAATTCCATGAAGCCTTAGCTGGTTGTTCTCAGGGGAAAGCAAGAAATCTGAGCAGATTCTTGTAATATAGGTTAGAACAACAATGAAGTTGATGACTTGGGACTTTCACAAGTAGATCTGATTGTTTGTGCCTGACAGAATGATGGAATTAGAGCTTGCTATGAGGGAAGAACGCAAAGGTAGGACTATACCTCATGCAGAGACACAGGAGATAAATTCTTCTATGGAAACAGGCCTTTGGATTTTACAGGAACTCTTGTTTCATTTGGTCTGAAGACATGTGGAAAAATGTACATCCGCTCTTATAGATACCATTAATTTTGAAAGCATGGGGAAAAAAAGAGGTATCATTGAAGGGCATTGATGCAAGTTAGGGAGAGCATGGATTTGGCCTTGTCCCTTTTGCAGCTTAACCTGTGGGCTTCAGCCAGAGTAGGGAACAATCTGCTGTTGTAGCCATGCACACCATGAGCAATTGAGAAGAGGGAAGATTAATGAGAGAATGCAGGACAAAGAGAATGCATGTGTAGGTGGCTATTTGTTGTTAAACATGATTAAAACATTAAAAAGCCAAGAGTTTGCAGGATATACAGATTAAGGCAAAGCTGAGATCTCTGCAGTGGTAGCTATTTTTTTGTCTGAGTGAAGGAACTGAGGAAGAAGGAAGTCTGCAATTAAAGCTCTTCAGACGGATTCTAAGACTTGGGTTGCCTCCATGAATGGTGATTCAATCCATCTGCAGTTATTATGATGGAAAGGTTCAGCTTCCCTTGGCTGTAGCACTATGATTTGGATTCCTTCCATGGAGGCATTTTGTTTAACTGGCTTTCTGAGGTTTGGATGGTGCTGATGAGATAGGGAGCCAATCGTGAATTGCTAACTAACCATTGTGGCATGAAATTCTTTTTGTGTGTGTGACTTTTTAGTGCTTTATATGATGAGGAACACTTTAAACTTGACTAATTAAACCACAAAGCCAAGGGTTAAGGACAGTTTGTTTTCGGCCATTGGTAAGAGTTCACTGTATGCCACTATTTTTAATTATTCTGTGGTGGCTGGCTGATTTGTAATTCTTTGAAGGGCTTGCAGATGGTCCAAGGATTTTGTCAAAATAGGATGCAAAATTATTTCATGATTAGTGGCTTTGCCCCAAAAGTAAAAAGTACTGGGAAAAAATTAGAATTTAGATAAAAGAAATTACAAATATACAACTAGAATTTAAGGCCGAAATATTTTTGTTGGGAATGTTAAAAGGGGACTATACAAAGAAATGAAATACTTAACTCTCCATATAATCATGGCAGCAAGAATTGCATTGGTACAATGCTGGAAGGATGACCAAATGCCAACAAATAATTTGATAATTCAGAAAGTTCTTGACTGTGCTGAAATGGACCTACTTACACAAAAACTTAGAGATAAGGTAGACTCAAAATATACCACAGCTTGGGAAAAATGGTATAACTGGATGGAGAAAAACCAGGAAATTAAAAGATAAAGATTTGAAAAATGAAATGGTTAAACTCAGAGCATATACCAAAAATAGAAAATGAATATTCGTAAAATTGTTTTCAATAAATGATCACACCGTCTTAGCTGATAAGAAATATATATTTTATGTCAATATTTGTATTTGTATATTGCTTTTGTTTGTAGCAAAACGTGGTATTTTATACACTGTATATATTTTTCTTTTTAATCTTTAATAAAGTTTTTTAATTTTTTTTTTTAAAAAACAGTGGTATCTTGGATCTTGACTGTTTTGAAACTCATCAAATTTGGTACTTGACACAAAAAGTCCTAACTTTTCTCAATATCTGGGAATCCTGGCCTCAGAAAAAAAGAGACAATAAGAAGAGTTTTGTGTTCCAATGATCTGCAATTGGCTTTGTGGGGCCATAGAAAAGTTAAACAGTACAAAATTTGACACGTTTGCATCAAACAAGGTCTGAATTATTTATTTCACAGCAGCTGTGCAAACTACAATGTTTCCTTAAAAAGAGAGAGAGAGAGAGAGAAGACTGACCACTCTAGAGGATTTGTGATAGACCAATAAAGCCACAACTGTGGCCTAGTCAAAGACCTTGGAGTAACGAAATTTTGCATGAAATAATTTGCCTATAAAGAAAACTAGACCTCATTTTTCTAGATGTGCAATTATTATCAATGTTACACATAAAGCTGTTTAGAAGAATCTTGAAATTGAAAAGAGAGATATAGATATTTTAGTGACGATACTTTTAATAGTTTTCCTTCTTTTTCTGTAAGACAGGCAAGAAAGCTTAAATTGTACCCTGTGTCCCAAGGATTTGGAATATATCAAGATATCAGTGATGGTTAAATGGGACTTGTTAAGATCTCAGTTGTCCTATTTTGAGTTATATTCTCTCCTCAAGTATATTTCCAGTTATTTCTTTCTTTTATTATAAAATCACAAATATTTCATTTCCCCCTCCTAGTTATGTTTATGCTTTTCCCAGTAAATGTCTTTGAAAATCTACCGTACATTTGAAGAAATGTATATTCTGAATAATATACATTATCATATAATGTGTACAAATAACATACACACACCAATACACAGCCTCAAGTTGTGGAAGTGATGGAACTATTTCCATTACAGAGAAAGACCATGTACATTTTGCCTTCTACATGACGGGTAATGAGTTTTTAAATTCATTTCTTGCTTCTTGTTCTTTTAATATTTTTATTGTGTTGCTATACTGCTGGAATACCAAGCAGTTTAGCTGCCTTTCTCAATAACTCTAAGAAGAAATGTCTTGTTCTTCTAGTGAAAAATAAAAAAGTCTTTGATGAGGCCCAATACAAATGTTACTAAAGGATTCAGAAGTGAATTTGTGATACTTCTAAAGAAATAGAAAACTTTTCTTGTTTGGAAAGTGGCTGAGCCATCACTTTGAAATAATCTATGTCTCGTAATCGTAATATCTTTTCTCGTAATATCTTTAATATTTCTACTGGGGAAAAAAACTCCCCTAATAATATAATACATCAGTTTGTGGTGCTGAATACCCCAGACTGAATGTCTCTGGAAGAGGTTTAAGAAAAATCCCAGTATCACACCTTGGAGAATCTCAATCCATGAAGCAACTGAATCAGTAAACCTCGGGGTTCTCTTTACTCTACAGTAATGAAAGGGAACACAGATTTTGTCGATAACTGTAGTGGCATCCTTAGTCAGAATGATCTTCAGTAACTGAGATGTGGCAGAAACAACTTGTCAAGATGCTAGAGAACCCACAAAAGACCATATAAACCATGATCTGGATCCAGTAAAACAATGATTCCCAAGAAAATTTTGGTGGTGCGCAGAGAAATGTCACCCCCAAAGCAATTAATCCAGGCTGTGCAGGAACACAAAGTTGTGCCACCCATGTGGCCCATGGGAACACAAGGCTTACATCACATGCACTGCAAACAACACAGGGTAGTGAGAGGAAGGGGGGGAAAGGCAGAGAGGAGGGAACACTTGCCCCACTCACCCCATGTGCCTTGCCTGGCTACTGGGCTGCTTCTTTCCGCATCTTTCTTCTTCTGCTTTGGCTGCACACAAGGAAAGCAGCAAAAGTGTTCCTCTCCCCCAAACTCTGCCAGAAATGTGTCTTTGAGACCCTGCAAGGCCTCCTGCTCCAAGAGGCTGCGCCAGCAAAGACCCATTTCTGACAGAGTTTGAGGGAGGGAAAGAAAGACTTCTGCTGCTTCTGCTGCTTTTCTTGCATGAAGCCAAAAGTCTCTCCCCCCACCCATGAGAATGGAGCTAGAGAGGGTATCCTGCGATCCCAAATAAAGAATGATCGATTGGTAGGAAAATGGGATGGGGTATTTTCCTGCAGACTTTTTGGGGGATTTTCCCAGGGTCTCTGGTCCGTGGGATTTAAAATTATGAGTTTGGTGGTCCTTGAGGTCCAAAAGGTTGGTGATCCCTGCAGTAGAGTACATCACCAGATGTGGTGGACTTTCTTGCTAGATTGAGGGAGGTGTTAAGAGGGTGCTAAGTTTAGTGTCATTGCACTGCAGAGAAGTTACATAATGATTAGCAGAATTCCAGTGGAGCTGGATTTAGTCTGCTTGTGGCTATGTAGGTATTCTAGGCTGATATCTCTTTTAACTCTGCCTCCAAGTTCTGCCACTCCTTCTCCGACATCTGGAGACTAATTGGAGATAGGGCAGCAACAGGAGAAGGTTTTCGAAGAAGATAGCTTGCCCAGTGAAACCCAGGTCACTCTCACATTTCCAACGGATAGATAGAGAACTTAGCATTTTATACTTAAGACTAATATTATACACTTTGGGGAAAAGAAAATGAATGCATTTGTTTTATGATCCAGCTGAAGGAGAATGGAAAAGAAAGAAAGAAAGAAAGAAAGAAGGAAGGAAGGAAGGAAGGAAGGAAGAAAAGAAGGAAGGAAGAAAGGAAAGAAGAAAGGAAATAGAGAGAGAAAGGAGGAAGAAAGAAGAGAGAGAGAAAGAAGGAAAAGAAAATGAATGCATTTGTTTTATGATCCAGCTGAAGGAGAATGGAAAAGAAAGAAAGAAAGAAAGAGAAAGAAGGAAGGAAGGAAGAAAGGAAGGAAGAAAGGAAATAGAGAGGGAAAGGAGGAAAAGAAAATGAATGCATTTGATTTATGATCCAGCTGAAGGAGAATCCAGGGAAAGAAAGAGAGAGAAAGAAAGAAAGAAATTTCCAGATAAACTTTAGGCCCAGGATTCATATCTCCAGCTGATTCATCTCTTTTGCATTTGGTTCTGATCCTAATAGCAATACTTTGTCATCTTCTGCAGGATGATATTCCCCGGATAATATGGATTGGTTGATATTGCATGAGTTAAGATGAAATATTTTCCCTGTGGGTTACGTTGGAAGATTTCTCGCTCCTAATTGGGAGAGGAAGATCAGCAATGAGTGTCACCTCTAACAGAAGAACCTGAAACCAACCCCATCCTCGACAACTCGAAAAGTGTGAATCAGCAAAAGCCGCACCTTGCGGGTTTTACATTTCTGATGATACAAGCATTGACCTTGTTGTGATGCCTGGAATGGAACTGTCAGATTGGCTCCTTAGAGGCTAATCTTAACCATGGAGCCTTTTATATGGAGATACACCTTTTATGCAAGCCAAGGAACTTTTTCAGCTGCTGCAGTCCTAAATATCTTTTTCTTCTAAAGGATTTGATCCTGGCTCTCCCCTCCTTTCTCTTCTCACACACTTGGTAAATAACGGTGAAGGTTAACGCAATGACACCGAAGAACATCTGCGGAGAGGGAACACAAATTCCATTGCTAATCAATCTGTTCTCCACTGCCCATAAATGATTAATCACAAATTTAAAATGCAAATTTTTAAAATAAAATATCAAGGTGTTTTTTGTGGGAGACAGACAACCTGTGATTGCTTCTGTAGACCTGGACGCATCACTTATTCTGCAGTGAGTTTTCATTATCGCAACCGGAAAGTTGGAGTGAAAAGGTCAGTGTGTGGACTAGAAGCCAACTGATCATCTTTGGAACAAGTAGATCAAATGAGAGAATTTGATTTCAAATAGTGGGTTTCCAGCAACGCGCTTAGAAATGTTAGATTTGACGATAGATTGGATGGATGGGAATATTTTAGATGATCGTGTAAGATTTGGAAACACTGTAGGAAGTAAAAACCCACCGCTCTCCTACAAAAATGAAATATTTTAGGAAATATTAAAAAGGGAAGAATATTTCCCTTAAAGGGGAGGCAGAAACTCATCCCTCTCCTACCAGTGGTGGGATTCAAAATTTTTATTACTGTTCTTTGGGTGTGGCTTGGTGGGCGTGGCAGGGGAAGGATACTGTAAAATCTCCATTCCCTCCCCAACCCACTAACCTGCTTTCCAGCTCCATTCTCCTGTGCAGGACAACAAAAGAAGACCTGGCCGATCAGCTAGGACTCAGGAAGCAGAGAAGAGATGGGGGAGAGGCCAGTCAGAGGTGGGATTTGCTGGTTCTCTGGACTAGTCAACATTTCCAGTACTGGTTCTCCAGAACTGGTCAGAACCTGCTGAATGCCACCTTTGCCCCCCCCCCCTTTGTTAATGGGCCATCAAGGCCTGGGCCATTCTATTCTACATAACACAGATCTACCTCTTTCAGGCAGAGCCATTTCATTGCCCTTCATTGCATCAATTAGCAAGATTCAACCAAACTTAGCACACAGACAACCTACAAAGCTAGCTATGACCTCTGACAGCAGCCAGTCAGGATACTCTGCCTGTGTTCCAGGAAATTCAAAGCCAGAGAGGGTATAAAACCCAGGCACTCTCAGCATCTCTTTCCTTTTTCTTCACCCAAGATCTCCAAGGCATGTGATCCTGTCCACCATTAAACCATCTTTCCAAGCAGTCAGCATGATTCCAGTGTCTTTTACCCCACTTGGAACTGAACCCAGAAGCATATTTCTTCCAATGATTCAAAGTCTAATGGGTTGGGAATGGAGAGATGGATGAAAAGATAGAATGATGCAATAACTATGGAGATTCTCAACCATCCAAGTTATGGTCGTCCCAGAGTGGCTTTTCCAAAAGACAACTGGAGTTTCTTGGTTGCTTTTTTCCTTGAAAACATTTCTCTTCTCATCTAAGAAGCTTCTTCACTTCTGAATTCCTGAGGTCTAATCAAGTTTAATTCATGTTGTTTTTGAGATCAGACATGTCATCTAGGTAGTGACATCTATCTGAGCTTCCATACATTTACTATTATGATAAAATGATAAAAAACCCAGTTGATCCCATTCAGAAATGGTCTGAAAAAATCCTGCATGGGAAGAAGACTAGTAAATATAAACAAACAGGGGTTGGAGGTCTTCTATCCAACCCCTGCTCAACCAGGAAGGCCTTTAACTGTGTTCAGATAAATAGTTGTCCAATTTTTTTCTTAAAAGCCTCCAGTGTTGGAAGATTCACAACTTCTGGAGGCAAATCGTTCCACTGATTAATTGTTATAATTGTCAGGAAACAACTGTCAGTTCTAGGTTGCTTTTGCCCTTGGTTAGTTTCCATCCTGTCTTCTGATGCTTCGAGCTGCTGTGTGCATTCTCTTAAAATCCACAAATAAATCTTATGTCTACCAGAAGATAGAGCTGGATGAACTACAAGATCTGTAGGTGATTCGTAGCACTTTGAGAAAGCATTTTGATAGCCAGGAATCAAAGAACCATGCAAGATCATTTTCTTTACCTCCTTCTTGATGGGCACATAATCTGATTTTTGGAAGACAATTTAATAGTCCCACGTGCTTTTTGGGAGTAAGACACATGCTCTTTGTCACACACAGCATTTAATGGATCTTCATCAAATATCCTTCAACTGTTTCCTATATTGACATAATAGAATACTCATTTGTCTTGATATATTAACTGTCTTGCTCTTCCCAACCCACTTAATCAATTCACTTGGCTCTGTTGACAGTCTTTATAAAGAAAACATACTTTTTTTTTGCCCCCATAAAAGAGCAGGGGAAAAGCTTCCAATCATGGTCCTGATGAAAAGTTCCATTCTTGATTTATACATTTATGACGAGAAAGGATCGTTTATAAGAATTTTAGTAAATCAAGTCTATTTTTCTTGCTGACTGAAAATTAATGAAGGGTCCATTTCATAAGGCATAACTGTGCAGGATAGAATGAAGAAAACTGCTCCCATTATCAAGATAAAATAAGATTCAACTGGTTGATCTCTAAAGGCTAGAACTATTTTGGCTTTGGCAGCAAAATCTCTTGAATTAGCACTTCCACTGCATCAAGAACAGTCGTGGGATTCAAATTTTTTTTTTTTTTACTACTGATTCTGTGGGCATGGTTTGTTGGGCATGGTGTGGCTTGGTGGGCATGGCAGGGGAAGGTTACTGCAAAATCCCCATTCCCTCCCCAGCCCAATAACCTGCTTTCCAGCTCCATTCTCCTGTGCAGGGCAACCATAGGAGATCCAGACAATCAGCTGGGATGCAGGAGGTGGAGAACAGATGAGGATGGGGCCAGCCAGAAGTGGTATTTGCTGGTCCTCTGAATTACTCAGAATTTCCGTTACGGGTTCTCCAGAGCTGGTCAGAACCTGCTGAATACCACCTCTGATGAAGAAGATTCTCTTCTCACTAGACAGATGTCATCGTTCCTTGCAAGAATTCATGTCCTTCTTCTCTCTGTAAAATGGAGCAGCCATCTTTGCCGGCAATCAGATAATCCACATGTGAAACCTTCCTCTGGCAATTTCAGGATATTCTACTACAGATGTGTGGCACTTACAGCCATCAAATTATGCAGGAAACTTCTCAGGGGCATCATTCAGGATAGCCAATGGTGAAGAATGGTGGGAGTAGTGGATCACAAAAACATCTGGAGGACCATAGTTTTTGTATCTCGCTCACTCTCACTAAAGATGAAGATGTACAACTGTACATCCCCAGTGATCTCTGTTTGCTTGCAGACATTCTGTATCCAACTAGACCACATCATGATTGATGATGGGTGATGAGACGGACTGAGAAAGGATGATATTACTTGGTTGAGTGATGAAACTTCTGCAAGCAAACAACCAAGGTTGGAGACCATCAAGGACTCCACAAGATAAGATCTATATATATTCTCTTCCATAGGTACATGCAAAACCCAACTGGAAAAAAAATATGGTGGGATTCATGGAAGATTTATGTTGCATGGTGTTTATTATCCCAATTTTTCTGCTTTTCTCTCATGCTCTCTTTACTGCCCCAAATGCATTATCATACATTATTGAATGTTCTTGTCTCTAACTTTGGCTCGTATCTCCTAGTTGATGCAGGAGAACTACTATAATATCTGCCCATCTGCTTGGGAGCTCAAACAGTTCATTCATTTTTGTTCTTCCCAAGATGGAGCATATCCCATAATGTACATAACTCCTCCAGTCTTCATTTATTCATAGCCTAGTAAATAACTATGAGCAAAATGCTAGTTCAGATAAAAAGAGTGTTTTCTTGCTTAGCCATAATGCAGTTTTTTTGGTATTGGCTTGGCTTACTCTGGGAACCAACCATCACTTTCATTGAACCATACTTCAGCAAACCTTGGCTTGACATGATGTGTCAACCTGTGCATAATGAGTGTTTAATGGGTTTCATCCCAATCTCATTATTGTTAGAAGAAGTAGATATAAATAGCCTATACAATTCTCTCTTACCCTTCTTCTAGTCCACTTAATTCCTCTCCCCCCCCACCATTTCTTAAAGTAGTAACCATTAACAATTTCAAATGTTGCTGGTTTTCAACTCTTCTTGACAGTAGTATCCCAGGCGACAACACAGTACACATTTTATGTACTGTACATGGCTAAAAAGGATCTGCACTACAAATATAATGAAGAACTTCTAAACATGCAATCTGAATTTTGATCATGTGACCATTGGGGAATGTTGCAATGGTTATAAGTGTGAAAAATGGCCAGAAGTCATTTTTTTTAAAGTGCTGTTGTAACTTTGGTCATTAAATGGAACTGTTGTAGGTTGAGGACTACCTGTAATGGCAGCTGCACATCTTTATCAAGAAAAACTCAGTATCTTCATCTTTTCCTTTTAACGACCCCATAATCCTTTACGGGGTGGAGCCTGGGCAACTGAATGGAGCTACCAGAGTGTTTAATGGCTGGATGCCCTTCCTGTCACCAATGCAGAGTTTTGTTCAGCAGATATATTGTCATTGTGTCCAGAGAGAGAAATATCTGCCTCTACCTAGGATTGAACTCACAGCCTCCTGATTGTGAGTTGAGAGTTCCACATCTAGGTCATCGTACCACTCCAGTAAAAGGTCAGCACGGGACTGTTAAAATCTAAGATTAGTTCTCCTCTTTCCCTCAGCTTGGATCTGCTCTATTTTTTGGCTTTGTTGATTGCACAATTTGACTCTCTGGAGAGCTGGAATAGCCAAGTCCTTCTGAAAAAGTAATGCAGTCAAAAACAGCAAGCAGGTTTGGGTTTTATTTTTTGCCATAAATTGGACCGTTGCTCACTTCAGTTGTCCGACACAATTTCTTCCAATGGGGCCTCTTTAACTCTACAAGAGGCATAAGGCACACATTTTATAACTTTATGGTGAAGAGCTGCAAAATGGCTTACCCAGGGAGAGTAAAATAGGAAAAGAAAGGGGTTCATAAAAGAGAGAGGGAGATGTGAAAATTCTGACAAAATTGTATTTATAAGGGGCCTGAGGGCATTTTAAGAAAAGAAAAATTAGCATGAAAATTATAAGGCCACTGGGCCATATTTTCTTTACAAGTGCCACAAGGCTAGATAGATTTAAAAAAGAGAGAGAGAGAAAAAGAAATTAGAACTTGATCTGGATATTCCTTTTACCCAGAAATATCAGCTTATCTAGTATATTGATTGTGGGGAATTAAAATAATTCTACTGAATCATGGCTTAATTCATATTCTGGGCTTTTAAACTGTCGATGTTTTTGGTGGACTCTTTGACATTGGGTGCTAAGTAACTTTCTGGAGGTCCATCATAACTCTGAGTGGTCATTAAGTATCATAAGTCAAGGACTTATATAAGGCATGTATCAGTGGTTAATTTCCTCCTGCTGTGTTCACTTCGGGGGCAACTAGAGGAAGATTAATTTTATGTCAAGAGAAGATAGAAAGTACTATAGGGTGATGTTCATAAAAGTGTGGAAGAAGTAGGCAGAAGAATTTTACAGGCGATATGGAGGGAACATTTCTATCTCTTACACTGGCTCCTAAAATCTTACTGCTACTCATACTTTGGTAACTGCATCCAATACAATTTACAAGAACAAGAACAAAAAGTCTACTGCACCCATCAATGAAGGTATGAGCTGATCAGGATTGAATTCTAGGCTGTGGGGAAAGTTTGCCTACAATACCACATTGCAACCAGGGTTACTTATAAAGGAAGAAGAAGGAGAAGAAGAAGGAGAAGGAGGGGGAGAAGAAGAAGAGCAATAGCTTTTAGACTTATATACTGCTTTACAGTCATTTCTGGATAGTTTACAATATCAGCATATATCCCCAGCAATCTGGGTCTTCATTTTATCGACTTCAGAAGGATGAAAGGCTGAGTCAACCTTGAGCTGGTCAGGATCGAACTTGTGACAGTGGGCATGTGATGACCCAGAGTGTACCACAAATGTAACAAAATCCAAAACATAAATAAATGCCTCCAACTTGGCCCCACTGTTCAATAATATTCAGTTGGAGATAAAACGTACTCCAAAATAGTCTTCAAAAGAAAGCAATACAGTCCGAATTTAATGAGCAGATAGAGGTGAAATAAAAAACCAAACAAAATACAATGATGAAATTTCCACAACGGAACAGGAGAAGTATTTACCAAATTTAAAGAGATAACAAGGCACAGTCTGTTGGAAGGACACCAACCAAGATAACTTCAGACCAAACTAAAACATACTTTGTTTCCAGAGTTTGCCAGTACGCAGGTCCAAACTCTTATGCAGTTGTCACACCTGCAGCCCATGAAGAGGATCAAGACCCTCTGCTCCCAAGTAGACCAGTCTCTCCCTTATCCTCTCCTCCCTTCATGCCCTAGTATGGATAGGGGATGGGCCTGACTGCCCAGCTGGCCTCTGCTCTTCCCCAGCCTCCTCCACAACCTCGGGAGCCACCCTTCCACTCCCTGTCGGCTGTTCTTTCTCTCCCTCAGAGTCTCCACCAGGGGCATGACAGGCCTGCAACACCTCATTTTAACCACTGCGCCACCAGGGCTCTTGGATGCTCCACTGCATCTATTTGTCTTGTTAAAAGAGCCATATTTATCTTTTCCCTAAGTCTTCCTTTCCTTCCCAACTGCTTTTAGGTGATGTTAACAAATCCATACATAATGAATATATGGAGAGCAGAAAGCCAAGCCTTTTGAAAAATTTGGAATTAGCGTCTTAACAATAACTTGCCTTTGCTTTGCTTTTCAAGAATGTATAACGATGAGCAAACAGTTTCTCTTGAAGTGCTGAATAATCAAGGGCTGCTTATTGCATTATAGCATCTCCGATGATGAAAGAGACTCCTTTGAATAAGCAAGACAAATGGAACTACAGACTGAAAGATACGTTTAATTTGAAAGCTAATGCATTCCATGGCTGAATGGTAAATTTGGTCTTTATAATTTGGAAAAACGAGTTTTGCTCTCTTTCAAAATGGCTTTGTGATATGAAAATTTCTGAAAAGAAATTCTTGCAGCAAATTACATTACTACCCAGATATGAATTGGTACAGATGTTCAGCTTTCAAGTTGGGATTGTGACAGTAAACCAACAACTGTTTGGAATCTGCAGACACAGCGTTGAGTGTGTGCATGTGAATTTCTGCTTTTGAAGAAAGCTTTTGAATTTTTTTTTTAAATCTTTTTAATGACCCTGTAATCCAGAGATGCTATTCAGCAGGTTCTGACCAGTTCTGGAGAACCAGTAGCGGAAATTTTGAGTGGTTCAGAAAACTGGCAAATACCACCTCTGACTGGAGATTTACAGTATGCTTCCCCTGCCATGCCCACAGAACTGGTAGTAAAAAAAATTGAATCCCACCACTGCCGTAATCCCTTACATTGGGGTGGAGTTGGGGCAACTGAATGGAGCTGAGGCCAGATGTCCTTCCTGTCACCAATGTGGAGTTCACAGCATAATTACTCATTGTGCCCAGAGAGAGAAATATCTGCCACTACCTAGGATTGAACTCACAGCCTCCTGATTGTGAGGTGAGAGCTCTACCTCTAGGCCACTGCATCACTCAAAAAAGCTTTTGAGATGACCCTGAGAAATAAGGTTGAGAAACCCAAGGCAGCTTCACACCAATTCAACTTGACACCAATAAAACACTGGCAAAATATTACAGAAGAAGAAGAAGAAGAAGAAGAAGAAGAAGAAGAAGAAGAAGAAG
>BLBF01000058.1:5706990-5717680 GCA_015471245.1 Laticauda colubrina
AGGAGGAGGAGGAGGAGGAGGAGGAGGAGGAGGAGGAGGAGGAGGAGAAGGAGAAGGAGAAGGAGAAGGAGAAGGAGAAGAAGAAGAAGAAGAAGAAGAAGAAGAAGAAGAAGAAGAAGAAGAAGAAGAAGAAGAAGAAGAAGAAGAAGAAGAAGAAGAAGAAGAAGAAGAAGACGACGACATGAGCTAAAGGAATAAAGCAATAAATCATGAATAGGAGAAAATAAATATGGGAACTATCAGTAGAAGTTCAGTGTCAATAGACTTGAAAAACTAATGCTTCCAGTTTTGGTTGCCATGAGATGTTGAAACTCTGGAAAGAGTGCAGAGAAGAACAACAAAGACGGTGAGGAGATTGGAGGATAAAACATAGAAATAACAGTTGTTGGGATTGGGAATGTCTAGTTTAATGAAAAGAGGACTAGGAGTGACATGATAGCACTGTCTTACATTTCCTTCTTTTGCAGCTCAGCTGATTCATGTAGCCTGGTGGACTACAACGCCTCAGCTGTTCTACTTAGCAGGGAAGGCTGGAAGATGAGATGGAGAGGTTCAAATGGGTGTTTATTGAACATGAAGCATGCACTCAAAGAACCGGTTGTTAAACTGGATGCAGCCCAGTGGTGGTATTATTGGCCTAAGCGCACAATCGTGCCTACTATCCCTGTCCTATTGTCCCCAGTTATTAGTTCCTATTTCTTGTATTTAAATTTATGTTTATTCTTGTTTCTGTTGTATTGTAAGTTATTGACAAATAAATAAATGCATTAAAAATAAATTCTACCAGTTCTGCCTGGTTCTGCTGGGCATCACAAGCCTGGACTCCCATACTCACCTTTATCCTTTGCTTTTGAAGCACAGCTGCTTTGCGCGGCACACCAGAGTGCCACACGGCAGCTGCTGAAATAACCAGGACAGTGCAGGCTTGGGCCTGCGCAAACACCTCTGTGCCTGCACAAAGTGCGGATTTGGTGTGCGTGCGTACACGAAGTGTATGCACACACATGAAGTGTGCCCACTAAGCCATGCCCACTGAATCGGTAGTAACATTTTTTGAATCCTACCCCTGTTGCAGCCTACCACTGGTTTGACACCCCTGGTTTAGATACCAAAGCTGACAGTTGAACAGGGATTTTAAAAAAAACAAAAAACGAACAGTTTCAACATCATAAATGGTGGAGGACTAACTTCTTATAGATAAGTTGAAGTTTACATTTTCTTTTTTGTCAAGCTTCCCTTTGAATTTTTATTTGAATACAAATCAATGTATTTGCATGAAAATATCCGGGCCTTTCTCTTCTCCTTCCGTCTGCCTCTTTTAGGCACTGCTATTGTTGTCTGCTCTCCTGGATCATCAATCTATTGAAGTATGACTTTTTGTAGCACTTGTTCTGGCCTGTTTTCTTTGCTCAGTAATCACATTTCCAAATTCTGAGGCGTGGAAAGAAAACCATCTTCTGCTTTGTGACTTGGTTTGGGTACAATAAATACATTTGGGTTGGTCGCGAAAAGGTGAGTCAAATTAAATTTTATCTTAGAAATGTTTATGCAAGTCTGCCTATGGCATAAACATTTCCTCCCCCTCCCCAACTTCAGTTTTATGATTTTTGCAAAACAAGAAAGCATCAAATAAATCTTTCTTAGCCTTTGGTGAACGTAAAAAGGGGTTAGAAGCTGTTGGATGCATTTGCTCTGCTTGGTGTGTTCTGAGTTCATGTTTGTGTAAGAAGGGAAAATCAACATGGCTGGAGGGAAAAAAAATGGACCAGAAAACCATAAGGCATAAAGCAGCATTTCTCAACTCTTGGCAACTTTAAGATGAATGGACTTCAACGCCCAGAATCCCCCAGCCAACATAAGGAATTCTGGAAATTACATCTTAAAGTTGCCAAGGTTGAAAAACAGATTTACATAGTTGGAAGGGAACTTGTAGATCATCTAGTTCAACCCTTGCCCAAACAGGAGACCCTACATCTTTTCTGAGAGATGGCAGTCCAGTCTCTTCTTGAAAGCCTCCAGTGATGGTGCTCCCACAACTTCCGAAGGCAACTTCTGTTCCATAGGTTTAATGGTTTTCACCGTCAGAAAATTTCTCCTTATTTCCAGGTTAAATCTCTCCTTCAGTTTCCATCTGTTATTCCTTGTCTGGCCTTCAGGTGAGCCAGAAATATTCTCATTTATGAATGCCACAAAAGTAAGTGAGAAGCTGTAATCCATGATACTCAGAAGTAACCAAGTTAAAGACAATTTGGGTCTGGTTTATTTTCCGTATTTATTGAAAAGATTTGTAAGGCTCCACTCAGTTCCAACTCAAACAATGTTGGACAGCACGGACCATAAAAAAAATAACCCTACCATGTCACAATAAATAAACTGAATAAACAGAACATATAAATGTAACATATTAAAGTGAAACAGCAACCCTGCACCTTGTGAAAGAATTCCTTTTTCTCCTCCTGATCATTTCCTGCTGTTTTAGGAGTTTTATCTCATCAAACTATTTATGAATATTGCGATGCAGTCAAACAAAATCCTAAGATTCTTCTGCTCCTGATCATTAGCAGATGATAATTTCCAATACTGTTAGCAGAATTATAATATTAGAGGCGCATTTTGTATGCTGCTTGATTATGCTAGCATCGCTCTGCAGAAGTTCAGCACAGGGTGCGAATATAATGCACATTTTTTTGGGTTGTTGTTGGTTTTTTTTTTTTTTATTAATCTAAGTCTGGGAGACAGCTGCAAGCTGAAAAGCAAAGCCCACACTTCTAATACACATATTTGCAAACCCGTCGTCTGTTTGCTGACTTTTTAAAAATAACAATTTTCCCACATGTATATTTAGCTCATCCTAATCGAGAGAGCAAATTCAGAATTCGATACTAGATATTTCCATTGCAATGTCTCCACAACATCCTTGTGAGGTTAATCATTATTTTAGGGACATGGGAAGCCTCTAATCTAATAAAGATTTTGTTCAAGTCTCCTCTAGACCCAGATATTTGGTTTTGATGTCGTGCAAGAAAGTGTCCCCTTAATTCTGATTTTTTCTGGAGAGATTGTGAGAATTAATTCTGCAATGCTACGTGAAAGGAAGTTCTTGTCCTATGACTGGGTTTTTGTACAATCCTTGCAGACAAGTGTCTACTGATTTGACAATTGCTTTGTGTAAAACTGAAGCCATCCGCTTTCTTCTTGCAGGTTAATTATGAATCACGTGAATCACTTTGGTCTAGTGGTTAAAGCACCAGGCTAGAAAGTAGGAAATGGTGAATTCTAGTCCCATTTTAAGCATGAAAACCGGCTGGGTGACTTTGGGCCAATTACCAGGAGATGGTGAGTTCTAGTGAAAATAGGAGGAGGAAAGTGTGTTGGTTAAAAGTGGGATTCAGATAAATAAATAAAACAACTCCCGCAAAGGATTTCATGCAAGTACAATATGGCTGAAATAGGAACAAATAATAACACAAATAGATGATTTTTGTACTTTTTTTTCTTTCCTTCGAGTTTTGGGGAAAGGATTTGAACTCTTGATGCTTTCTGGGGGGGAAGCTTTGATGAATGTCTGTCAGACTTTATCCTCTGCTTTTTATGTGTTTTCCATTTCAAACTGCAGAAAAATAACTTCCTGCTGCTTGGCAGTTATGGGAAAGGCAATATCTTGGGGGTCAGATTAAAAAGGACCCAGGGATGCAGGTTATTAATTTCTGACCTGACAGGTCTCCTTTTAAAACACTGCTTCACCATTAATGTTTGCTGAACAGCAGCAAGTCTTTGGTTTCATTGTACTTCATGTCTCGGCCATTGACACTTTGAGTGGAAGCTCAAATGGCAGGAAATGATTACTTGAAAACCTAAATCCATTATTAGTGGTGTAAATGTTTCTAAGGTGAGAGAAGGCCGTGGTGCTTTTTCATCTTTTTAGCACTTTTTTAAAGTGCTTCTGCAGGCTTCATGAAAACCCCCGAGGATCTAAAAAAAAAGCATTTTTTTGACTTGGCCTTTTATGGCAGATGAAATGTACATTTATTTATTTTTTTACATCAATGATGATTGTTTCCAACTCTAAGTCCGAGTTCTGTAAAATAGCACTGAAAGAAGCCTGTAGAGATCCTCAGTCTTCCAGGTCATGGTGGTCACAAAAGTGCTTTTTCAGGAGGCAACTGGATTTTCTTGTTTTTTTTTCTTTTGAAGATGCTTCTTATCTAAGAAGCTTTTTCAGCTATGAATGGTGTGGGAGTAGAAATGGATTTCCAGAGTGGAAAAAAATGGCAGACTACTGGAACCAGGAGCGCTACTCAGGTGACTCTGACCTCAAGGGCTCTTTAAAAAGGATGCAAATGACCAGCTGTCTGCAAGCAATATCAGTCCTTCCATCCTCCTCTATCCTGTCAGAACTGAAGAAGCTTCTTGGATGAGAAGCAAAACATCTTCAAAGAAAAACCAGGAAGTCCAATGGCCTCCTAAAAAAGCACCTTTGGGCCAACCATGACCTTGGAGGACTGAGAATCTCTACAGACTTTTAGCTATACAATTTGGGATGAATACCCTTTGAATGGTGTGGGAGTAGGAATGGATTTCCAGAGGGGGAAAAATTGCAGACTACAGGAACCAAGAGCACCACTCAGTTGACTCTGAGGACACAGATAAACCTCCAGCTGACCTCAGCGGCTCTCTAAAAAGGATGCAAATGACTGGCTGTCTGCAAGGAATATCTAATCCTTTCATTCCCCATTGTCCTGCCAGAGCTGAAGAAGCTTCTTGGAGGAGAAGTGAAATGTCTTCAAAGAAAAACCAGAAAGTCCAGTTGCTTCTTGAAAAAGCACCTTTGGGAAAACCATGACTTGGAGGACTGAGAATCTCCATGGACAGAGGAGAGAGAAAACAAAATGTGAATGACAAAATCAAAATATTTTTTCCAAATTATTTTAAATGATTAAATTGAACTGTTGAATGGTCCTGCAATGAATCGTCCCATGGCCAGCTGGCTAGAGCAAGTTGTTCCTGCAGCGAATTGACCACATTCCAACTGAGAAAAATGTCAATTAGGAAAGCTGGATTTACTTAATGGCTGTGATACAAATGATCCTAAAATTGAGACTGGACACATGACGACTTGTCTCAACTTATGACAGAAATTCTGATCCCAGTTCTGGTTGTAAGCTGAAGATTACTTGATGGTGCAGTAGTTAGAGTGCACAGCATTGCAGGTAAACTCTGCTGACAACCTGGAGTTCAATCCTGACAGGATTTGAGGTTGACTCAGCCTTCCATCCTTCTGAAGTCGTAAAATGGGGACTCAGATTGTTGAATCCAATACACAAATAATGCTTACATTGTAAGCTTACATTGTAAGCTGTGAAGCCTAAAATGCGATTGCTATGCTGGTTAGTTTGAGAAATTTAATAAGATCCCCCCCCCCCCCAGTTTTGTTTTAGTTTTAACTTTTTAAAATGCTGTCAAATGCTTCAATTCCAGAATGAAAACTGTCTTTTCTGTAGAAGAGAAGAAGAAAGCTTCTACTTTTGAGCATCCTCAAAGATTTCTGGCCTGAATTGATACTGTATTGCAGTTTAGAACTTCAGAGAAAGTGAAAAAAAATACATTAAGTGTGCACCTTCCTCCTCCATTCAGTTGTTTCCAAGATTATATTAGGATCACTTCTGGCAAAATGCATGTATTGCAGAAAATGCACATAAGAATACACCACTTACAGAAAAAAACTTATGTGGATTCGAAAAACAATGTATGCCAAGACTGAACTACAAACAAATGAATCGTACTGTGTCCATAGATACAAGCCAGGTTTAACGTTCAATTAGACTGGCGTTTCTCAATCTTGACCTC
Organism: Laticauda colubrina; assembly: GCA_015471245.1. Lineage (NCBI taxonomy): Eukaryota > Metazoa > Chordata > Lepidosauria > Squamata > Elapidae > Laticauda > Laticauda colubrina. The sequence goes on from BLBF01000058.1 coordinate 5,712,838, forward strand.
TTTAAGAAAGGGGCACTTCAACTCCCAGAATTCCCCAGCCAGCAGAAATTTTGGGAACCGAAGTCCTGGTTGCTCTTAAAGGAGCCAAGGTTGTGAAAATGCTGGATTAGATTTTAATTTTATGAGGTCTTGCATTTTCAAAAACCTCAGGTAAATTCATCATCTGCAAACTATATAAATCTTTGGGGCAGATACTACTGATGAAAAGACAGGCACCATAAATTAATTGAATGTCACTTCAACTCTCTGGGTAATCTCAGGTCATACATAGAATTTAAAAAGTGCATTTAAATGTCTAGATGAGGTATAACAACTGATAGGTTCTCTAAATGTGGAGGCAGGAGGAAGGATTAAAATAGCCAGAGGGAAAAAACTAATCTGTGACTTAAAAGCATTTTCAAATGATTATGTTTCTTTATGATAATTGTTGCAGTGATTATGAAGAGCCCAAAACTCATAAACTTGAATATTTAGTTGAAGACTAGCTTCCTATAGCAACATTGTCACCCCAGGGAAGAATTTGCTGTCTACTGAAGTTAAGCTAAGTTTAAGAGATTAAGCAGAGGTGGGTTTTTGTAGTATGTTAGGTCAGCACTCAGAAAAGTAGGCAGAGCCAAGATGAAATCTCAGTTGATTTGAATTTAACTTAATTAATATGTTTTACTCTCCATGTCTTTTCTTCCCTCGTGTGAAAAATTAACAATTTGAATGGCAGATTTTGCAGAAACTGAGTTTAAAAGTGTTCTCTGTCTCTCTTTCTGTCTGTCTCTGTCTCTGTTTCTCCCTCTCCCTCTCTCTCTCTCTCTCTCTCTGTGTCTCTCTCTCTGTCTTTCTGTCTCTCTTTCTGTTTTTCTCTCTCTTGTTTCTCTGTCTCTCTCTGTGTCTCTGTCTCTTTCTGTCTTTCCTTCTGTCTCTCTGCCTCTCTCTCTCTTTCTGTCTCTCTGACTCTGTGTCTCTGTCTCTCTCTCACTTTGAGGCTTCTGATTAAATATTGAAGTCTTGGAGAATGTAAACCTTCCATGCAATTGGAACCAGAAGCATCTTAATAAAGCATTACTGATATACGAGAATGCTTGGACCTCAAGGTTGAACTGTGGGATCTTTGGTGCTCTCTGAACTTGGGGTTTTCTTGCAGATATTTCATGACCAAACTAGGTAACATCATCAGTGTTAGAAGAGAGTGGGGTTTCTCCTCTGTTTATATACTAATGACTTGCCCTGTCGGTGTTGGTGGGGGTGTTCTTGGTGATTCCTTGATTAACAGAATAACAGAGTTGGAAGGGACCTTGGAGGTCTTCTAGTCCAGCCTCCTGCTCAAGCAGGAGAACCTATACCACTTCAGATAAGTGATTGCCTAGAGTCTAGACTCTTCTTAAAAACCTCCAGTCTTGGAGGCCCCAAATTTTCAGAGGTAAGTTCTTCCACTAATTAATTGTTCTGTCAGCAAATTTCTCCTTAGTTCTAGGTTGCTTCTCTCCTTGCTTAGTTTCTATCCATTGCTTCTTGTCCAGTCTTCAGGTGCTTTGGAAAATAGATTGACTCCCTCTTCTTTGTGGCAGCCCCTCAAATACGAAGACTGCTATCATGTCACCCCTCCAATGACATGTATGAAAGAGTACATAAAAGAATGTATGGAAAGAATGTTTGAAAGAGTGCATCAAACTCTCTGAATTTCAGAAACTGAGCATGGAAGAGATAGATTTATTTATGGGCCAAATGATGGTATCAAATATATTATTATTATTATTATTTTGGCTTTGGATAGAATGCATCAGAGTCTCCCCCCTCCCAGCTAAACTAAATTCCTCTTCTGCCAGCCTACAATGGATAACCCTTTCAAAAATTCATGCTCCCCTAAAGTATAAAGTAGAACATCCAAGCGTGTTTGTGAAATTGAGCATGCAGAGATATTCTCCTCTTTGCGTTCTTCTGAGAGAGACTGAAAGTAAATAACCCAAACCAAGGGAATTTATTCATTTCTGCTCAGTTCTCTTTGGTATCTTTAAGCCTCAAAGTTTCTCTCCTGTTGAAAGTATCGGGAGGGAAGACAATTAAACAGCCAATGTCTGACGCAAGGATCCAGAAATGATGTGCTGAGCTGATCAGAGCAGTATGTTTATGCTCACTTACAAACAAGAATCTCACCAGGCTTAAGGAACCACTACATAGCACATCAACTTTGGCCTTGAGCATCTCTGCAGCAGAGTATGCTAACTCCACTTGGGAGCACACACACAAAGCAAGTTGTCAGCTGCCCATCTTCACTTTCTAAGGTAAAGGTAAAGGTTCTCCTTGCACATACATGCTAATCTTTTCCAGCTCTGGGGGGCAGTGCTCATCTCTATTACAAAGCCGAAGAGCCAGCACTGTCCAAAGATGTCTCCATGGTCATGTGGCCGGCCTGACTAAATGCCTTCGAAGGTGCATGGAATGCTGTTCCCTTCCCACCAAAGAGGTCCCTATTTTTCAACTTGCATTTTTTACATGATTTGCTAGGTTGGCAAAGCTGGGACAAGGAATGGGAGCTTACTCCGTAACGTGGCGCTAGGGATTTGAACCGCCGAACTGCTGACCTTTCTGATCGACAAGCTCAGCGCCTTAGCCACCGAGCCCACTGTGTCCCTCTTTCTAGCAACTACCATGACAGTGGCGGAGGCACTTGGCAGTGGAAGTGCTGGAGATCTGAAAGAATGCTGTGGGAAATTGGGGAATATGGACACTATCAGGAGCCAGAGGTGCCAAACTGAGCCATCTTCTTCCTTTCAAGGTTGTCAGCCCTGGGAAAGGAATTTACAGTGGCACCCGAGGCACCGGGTTCCCACAACATTGGAATGGAACTTGATTGGACTGCTCTCCCAGGGCGGAAGGAAATTGGGGATTGTTTCCAATATATGATTTTTGGGTGGTTTTTCTCCAGAGCTTGTCTCATGATGCTGCACTCAGCACAGTGATGGGCTGCAACCAGTTTAACAACCAGTTCTGTGAGCACTTGCTGAATCTCAAATCTAAACACTTCTCTAGAGCGATTGATGTTGCTGGCAATATACTGGCCAACAAACAATTAAATATCACATGTGTGTTTTTCCTTCTTTCTTCTCTAGCAGTGACTGAGTAGCACAAACAATCAAATTATTGCAGCTACAACATCCCATTGTTTTTAAAACAAATAATCAAGCCATTGAGTCACTGAGTGAAATAGATGTATGGATTTGTCATCTCCAGGTATAACACATAATTTTGTTAGGTCAACCAATTGCTTTCTTAGTGCGTCTAGAGCAGGGGTGGGATTCAAAAATCCCAACAACTGGTTCTCTGCCCGATTGCTGGTTGGCTGTGGCCATGATGGTCATGGTCTACTGGAACTTCCGGGAGGGCCATTTTTCTCCTTTCCCAGAGTCCGGAGGCCTTCTTTGGACCAATGGGAAGGTGAAAATGGCCTCCCCCAGGGTCTGGAGGTCTGTCGGAAGCCGGAAACTGGCTCATTTCTGGAGTTGTGGAACTTCCGGGAAGGCCATTCTTCACCCTCCCAAAGCTTCTGCGTGAACCCTGCATCCAAAATGGGCCATGTGGAGACTCCTGGGTAGAGGAGGGGTAGGGTGGGAGGGGCCAGCCTGTGGGTTCAACTACCGGTTTGGTGAACCAGATGTAAATTTAACATCCAGGTCACCCGAACCAGCCCAAACTGGCTGAATCCCATCCCTGGTCTAGAGTTATGAAATTATGTTTTCAAGTTTAATGGATTAAGAACAGGGAGAGGCAACAGGGATCTCCAACTGTTTTGGAACAACTCTAATCCAGCTCCAGCTGGAGCAAGCCATGACCTGACACTGTAGGAATGGAAAGTATTGGATTATTTATCCTTGAATTCAAAGTTATTCTTTCAAACTCAGTTTAAGGATTCTGAAGATCATAAAAGGAAATATACAACTCAAAGATAAGCTATGACATTCACTCCCATCAATCCCATTTATGAAGCCTTAGAAAGGCCACACTTGGAATACTGCAACCAGTTTTGGTCACCATATTATAAAAAAGACATTGAAACTCTAGGAAAATTGTAGAAAAGAACAACAGAGATGAATAGGGGGCTGGAGGCTAAAATATGTGAAGAATGGTTGAAGAAACTTGGTATGTCTAGTCTAGGGAAAAGAAGGACGAGGGGTGATATGACAGCATCCTTCCAATATTTAAAGGGCTGCCCCAAAGAAGACGGAGTCAAGCTGTTCTCCAAAGTACCTAAAGGAAGGACAAGAAACAATGGGTGGAAACTAACAGAGGAGAGAAGTAGCCTAGAACTAAGGGAAAAATTCCTGACAATTAGAACAATTAACCAGTGAAAAGGCTTGCCTTCATAAGTAGAGGTTGCTCCATCATTGGAGGGTTTTAAGAAGGGACTCGGCAGGCACTTGCCTGGAATAATATAGGATTTCCTGCTTGAGCAAGGCGTTGGACTAGAAGACCTTTGCTAGGCTCACCCTGATCCAAAGTCCCTTCCAACTGTTATTCTATTAAATGTGGTGGCCTTGACATTAAGGGTTTTATAAGAAGGCCAGAATGATTCCTAAAGAATCAGCTTAGCAAAGGTCTTTAATCTACATATTACCTCCTGAATTCTTTTAAATGTCTATGCCAAGAAATAACAGTGAAAGACGATTATTTCTTTTGAATTTCCAAAATGTTCTTGGCCATTATACAATGTTCATCTAAAACCTTCTTCTCCTTCTCCTTCTCCTTCCCCTTCCCCTTCCCCTTCCCCTTCCCCCTCCCCCTCCCCCTCCCCCTCCCCCTCCCCTTCCTCCTCCTCCTCCTCCTCCTCCTCCTCCTCCTCCTCCTCCTCCTCCTC
>BLBF01000058.1:5719427-5732563 GCA_015471245.1 Laticauda colubrina
TCTCCTTCTCCTTCTCCTTCTCCTTCTCCTTCTCCTTCTCCTTCTCCTTCTCCTTCTCCTTCTCCTTCTTCTTCTTCTTCTTCTCCTCCTCCTCCTCCTCCTCCTCCTCCTCCTCCTCCTCCTCCTCCTCCTCCTCCTCCTCCTCCTCCTCCTCCTCCTCCTCCTCCTCCTCCTCCTCCTCCTCCCCCTCTTCTTCTCCTTGTCCTTCCTTATCTTCCAATTCTTCCTCCTCCTCTCTCCTCCTCCTCCCTTTCCTCTTCCTCCTCCTTCTCTCCTCCTCCTCCCCCTCCTCCCCCTCTTCTTCTCCTTGTCCTTCCTTATCCTCAAATTCTTCCTCCTCCTCTCTCTCCTCCTCCTCCCTTTCCTCTTCCTTCCTCCTCCTTCTCTCCTCCTCCTCCTCCTCCTCCCCCTCCTCCCCCTCTTCTTCTCCTTGTCCTTCCTTATCCTCCAATTCTTCCTCCTCCTCTCTCTTCTCTTCCTCCTCCCTTTCCTCTTCCTCCTCCTCCCTCCCTCCTCCTCCTCCTCCTCCTCCTCCTCCTCCTCCTCCTCCTCCTCCTCCTCCTCCTCCTCCTCTTCTCTCTCCTTTCCTCCTCCCCCTGCCTCATAGAGAAATGGTAAATCTACAACCATCAAAATGTGATCCTGAGCATATATGAAATGAAGACAAAATGGTTGGGATCAGAAACCACATTTTATCCACTGCAAAGAGGTTTTGAGTGGGGAAAGAAGAGTTGCTGGATAAACAGGCAGCTTTTAAGCAGCAGATAATGCCAGAAAATGAAGATGCCCTGCTGATAGAACCAAGCATTCTATGTTCTTGTCAAGTGAATGATTATCCATTTAACAAATATCAAGGCTAACCGCCCTGATTTTTTCCCCAGTTGCTTACATGGCTGCTTCTGCATTTTAGCCAGAAAGGCACTTTAGATTTATGGGAAGGATTTGGAGGAAAAAAACAAACAATTCAGCAGAGTTTTAGTACATAGCTGGAGAAGACAGCAGATGATTGTAACCACTCTAGCATTTTTGTCAAGGTTCCTTCTGTCAAGAGGTGGTATTCAGCAGGTTCTGACCAGTTCTGGAGAATTGATAGCAGAAATATTGAGTAGTTTGGAGAACTTGCCAATACCACCTCTAACAATACCACCCCACCCCCATCTCTTCTCTGCCTCCCATTGAGTCCCAGCTGATCGGCTGGGTCTTCTTTGGTTGCCCTGCACAGGAGAAGGGAGATGGAAAGCAGGTTAGTGGGGTGGGGAGGGAAGGGGGATTTTGCAGTATCCTTCCCTTGCCACGGCCACCAAGCCACATCCACGAAGCCATGCCCACAGAACCAGTAGTCAAAGTGTTTGAATCCCACCATGGTATCTCACATTGTACCAAACAGTATCAAGATGGGGTTATTTTGGGTTTCTTCCTCACACTTGTTTCTATCTCTGAACTGCTTAATCCCTTCTTCCTGGTTAGAGCCTTCCTTTCTTCCCTTTGAGTGGGAAGCGCCTCCCTCCCAAGATCAGGTCCTCAGGTTGCTAAGAGTCGAAAACATCTTGATGACACACCCTCCATCAATGCATAAATAAATAAATAAATCCTAGAGGCAGGTTTAACTTCAGTATGTGCTTCTTCGCAGAACTGTTTCATTTGACACATCGGATATTGCCTCCACAAGCTAAACGGCCACTGGGTTTCAAGCAATATTCTGGGACACTTAGGAGCTTGTTAGACATTTATCAATGAGCAGATAGGTAAGAGGGAAGAAACATGTTAATTTCTGGTGTTAAAGAAGCAGAAACATCTCCAAACAAGGGAAAGCAAAGAATCGGTGCTTTGTGTATTTCCAAAGGAGAGCACTCAGGCATCTGAAGATGCTTTTGGTCTCCAGGAATCCATACTGTGGATGTTCTCTTCTCAAAACTTGCCTATGAGAAGCAGCTCCTGTAGAGACAAGCTGATAACTAGCTCCTTATTGGACCATAAATATGTTTAATTCCAGCATATGGGATCTGGGCTTCCCTTTCGGTTGTTGGGCAATTAAGGTGATGTGAATGCTTTTGTGTCTAGGGATGCCGATATATAGTTTCCACTGAAGTAGTCAAAGCCTACAAGAACAATGGTGCTGGGTGGATGAGATGGGTGCTGTTCTCACAGGGGAATATTTGAATCAATAAAGGAGAATATTTGTAGTTCAGGGTTGAAATGAGGGGTTCTTAATGCTCTCTGAGCTTGATTGTTTTCTTGTAGCTATTTCATTTCCCCAAACTAGGTAAGATCATCAGTGCTATGATGACTGATGCTGCACAGTTTGGGTAATGATATGTTTACAAGAAAACAACCAAGTTCAGGGAGCATCAAGTTCTCCTCAATAACTAAATCTGAGCTTCTTTTCAATGAGTGGCTCTTCTCAAATGCCCTTTATTGATCTTCATCTAATGTGCTGTTTTAGTGGGACGCTTCTGAGTTCTTAGTTGCAATGTTAGTCCAAGGAAGCAAAAGACAAGCACTTGTGGCTATTCAAATAAAGACTCTTAAACTAAGTAGCAATAGCACTTAGACTTATATACTGCTTAACAGTCCTTTACAGCCCTCTGTAAGAGGTTTATAGAGTCAGCCTATTGCCCCCAACAATCTGTGTCCTCATTTTACTGACCTCAGAAGGATGGAAGGCTGAGTCAACCTTGAGCCAGTCTGGACTGAACTCCTGGCAGTGAGCAGAGTCAGTCTGCAATACTTCATTCTAACTACTGCACCACTAGGGCTTCTAATATCAATAGTACTTAGACTTATCTATCACTTCATAATGCTTTACAGTCCTCTCTAAGCAGTTTACAGAGTCAGCCTATTGCCCCCAACAATCTGGGTCCTCATTTTACCCACCTCAGAAGGATGAAAGGCTGAGTCCACCTGGAGCCTGGTGAGAGTCAAATTTCCAAATTGCACTCAGCTGACAGTCAGCAGAAGTAGCTTGCAATACTGCATTCTAACCACTGTGCCACCACAGCTCTTAAATAAGTAACTCTTAAATCTGTGCTAGAATTCTCTGTCTGTTGAAGTAGGTGCTCCAGGTTACTTGAAGACCCTGTTTGTATAAACAAAGTAGAACATAGGATAGGAACTTTGATACTGCCATTTTTCAAAAAAAGACGAAGACCCAATCCATGCCATTATGTGAACAATACGGCTGTCAATAGTCATTCACTTTTAATATTCATATGAAGTTGGTTAGACATCATGAATTAAGTGTCATTTTTCATGTTTTGAGAATAAAGGGAATGCTGGGAAAACTGGCCTATTTTTGTAAATCTAAAAACTTAATTTGATAACCACTGAAGAGTATCGGAATAAAATGTAGAGCCATTGGAGCCAATTAAAGGCAGGTAAAACAGGTCATTAACAATCACCTAATTGAAGCTGAGTAATCAGGAACTTTATGCAGAGATCCAACTTCTCTTCCACATCAGATGGAATATTCATGATGTTCTGAGACTCACAAGGGTGAAAGATGCAGATGGAAGCAGGTGTGTCAGAAGTACTAAAGGAGAGAAGGTGGTTTGAATAGTTCCCTCAAGAGCCAAAGAGAGTTCATTAATATGTCCCAAAACATTAACTGAACATCAGCACCGATCTCACTTCAGTGCTTGGCTGCCTCGAAATCATGGCACCCACAAGAAAAAAATGGGGGAGTTTGTTGACAATTAAGAAGTTTGCTGATACAACAATGCCAGAAAATGTTTGACTTTAGGGGAAATAAACATCCATACAATAACTTGTGATTTTTTTTAAATTTGTGCCAAAGAGTCTTAATGAACTTGATTCATGGAGGCTCTTCAAAATGCCTTGGTAAGACCATGCTTGGGGCATTGTATCCAGTTTTGGTCACCACGAGGTAAAAAAGTTATAGAGATTCTAGAAAGAGGGCAGAGAAGAGTAGTAAAGATAGTTAGGGATTGGCAGATAAAACAGATGAAGAAAGGATGCAAGAATTGGGTATGTTTAGTTTAATAAAAAGAAAGATTAAGAGTGACATGATAGCAGTGTTCCAATATCTAAGGGGTTACCACAAAGAAGAAGGAGTCAACCTATTCTCAAAAAGAACCTGAAGGAAGGAGAAGATGCAATGGATGGAAACTAATCAAGAAGAACCTAGAACTAAGGAGACATTTTCTGACACTTAGAACAATTAATCAGTGGAATAGCTTGCCACCAGAAGTTGTGAGTGCTTCAACATTGGAGGTTTTTAGGAAGAGATTGAACAACCATTTGTCTGAAAGCTTACAAAACTTCTCCTCTGGTAATACTGATTTGTAAACTAGGATATTCAAAACCTTTGCTAGACCAATACTTGAATTCAGCTTTGCTGTCTGGAATCTGCAATTTATATCAGACATAAATACAATTGAACAAATCCAGAAGTATTTTACCAGAAGAGTACTACACTCCTCTGTTCGCAACAGAATACCCTATTACACCACCAGACTTGAGATTCTAGGCTTAGACAACCTTGAATTACGCCGACTAAGACTGGACTTAAGCATAGTACATAAAATCATATGTTACAACATCTTACCAGTTAATGAATATTCAGCTTTAACAACAACACAAAAGCACATAACAGATGTAAACTTAATGTAAACCACTCCAAACTTGATTGCAGGAAATACGATTTTAGCAACAGAGTGGTCAATGTCTGGAACTCACTACCTGATTCAACCCCCCCCCCCATTCCTTTACCCTCCAACTTACCTCTATTGACCTCACCCCATTCCCAAGAGGTCTGTAAGGAGTGTGCATAAGCGCACAATTATGCCTACCTTCCCTGTTCTATCGTCCCCAATTACTAGTTCCTATTTGTCATATTTAAACTTATGTTTATTCTTATTTCTATTGTATTGTAAGCTTTTGACAAAATAAATAAATAAAAATAAAATAAATAGAAACGGTATAGGGTTTCCTGTTTTAGCAGGAGGGGGTGAATTAGAAGACCTCCAAGGTAGTTGCTGGTATTCTACCAGTTTGGACAGGTTCTACCGAGCCGGTAGTGGGGATGAGCAGCAGAGACCGAACCAATTCTCTTTGTTGCTCTGCTGTTGGGCCTACCTACTCACTTTTATCCTCTGTTTTTGAAGTGCAGCTGCTTTGCATGGCACAGCAGAGTGCTGCGCGGCAGCTGCTGAAGCGACCGGGAGAATGCAGGCTTGCAGGAGGTGAGTTGGAACACCTCTGCGCCTGTGCAAAGTGTGCATTTGGTACGTGCATGCATGCAAAATGCATGAACATGCACAAAGCACATCCACTGGGCCACACCCACCGAACCGGTGGTAAAAGTTTTTGAATCCTACCATTGCTTTAAGACTCCTTCCTGCTCTGTTATTCCGTTATTCTCATAACTGCCTTTGAAAAATCAGGAACTGGGGAAATAGTATTCAACATTAAATGATACGGCTAGCTTGGTGGGACTACTAGAGATTTGGTCCAAAATAAAACTTTTTTTGGCCTCCAACATCCTAAAATTAATTGTTGGCTACATCTATCAATATATGGAGTCCTTGGTGTTTTCTGGGCATGGTGATTTTCTTACAGACGTTTCATTACCAAGCTAGGTAACATCATCAGTGCAGTGCAGTACAAGCTTGCCTTCGAGAGTACTTTGAGCTTCGTATAACTCTCCAAATTCAGTGGGTATTTTCCATGCCTGTATAACTAGTAGAGATACTCAAAGATTTGATAGTCAGCTTTTTAAAGTCAATAATTAATTTCTGAGGAAAGGAAGGAAGTCCACACGCATCTCTACTTTGGATTTTGTGATTTTCTGAATTTTGCTATCCCACGCTTTGCTTATTAAAAAGCAAAACAGTGCGCCTGGGGTGGGGTGGGGTGAAAATTCAAAGTATTTATATCATGCATTGTTTTCATTTCTTTTGTCCTTGTCTTGGACATAAGCATGCTATTAAATAACCATAATTTATAAAGAAATTATAAAGTATTACTCTCTTCTTGTTCTACATTTTGCTTGAGAGGAGTTTTAAATGCTTTTTTTTATTGAGCAAGTTGGACATGGAAGAGGGAGGAATAAAAGGCTGGTAGATTGAGAGACAGATTCAAAATATAGGCACAGAACTAAAGCTGAAGTTGAAGAAACTTGGCACATTTTTCACCCAGCTGAAAACTGAAACCATGGTTACCTCTGTGCCCAGCTGCAAAGAAAAACTAAGATCGCATCAAATAAAGATCAAACAGCGTTGTCCATATTAGCTTGCTTCTTACATAAACCACCATCCTCTTGTACGGGTTTTGATGCATTCATGTTTAACTCAACAGTCTTGATCAATAAGGGCTCCAAGCATAGATCCATAACAATCAGCTCACCCTGCATGGAAGGTAACAGCAATGCACAAGCTTCTTAGCTCTGTAAATTGAATCATGGCTCTAAGCACATTGCTTTTGGTTGAAGCATATCAGAGGGTAGGAAAACTATAGGGGTACATAAATGGCATGGTCTCAATGAGAAGACAGCACCATTTGCTGCTCTGGAGTACAGTTATTTTCTGGCATGCTTTCAACAATCTATTTTAAAATAGCGTTTGCCAACATAAATGGAGAATGCAGAGGTTTACATACATAATTTTTTATTAGGAAGTCGATTAGAATCGTCAAAACTCTCACAGACTCAATTCAAAGAAAGAAAAGAGAATAGAAAGGAGTAAAAGTGTAAGAAAAAGTGAGAAGAAAGACAAAACTAAGAACATAACAAGGAAAGAGAATAGAAATATAGATATATTTTACTCTCCTTATGAGTCTTTGGAAAACAATGTGGCCGGAATATTCAGAAACATTTTCAACCAATTGTGAAGTCCCAATTTATTTGAAAAGCTGGGAGCAATCTGGAAGAACAAAAGCAACAACATAACATTTGTTGCAGTGATTCAGTTTTGCTGGGGAGAAAAAAAAATATTCTATCCATATAGTTCTGAAGGATGTCCTTGTATATGGTATATAAATTTCCAGTCCTGTTAATTTCAAGGTCCCAGCAAATTCCAAGGGTTGTCTTTTCAATAATCTGGAATTCAGCTGCTTTGATTTTTTCCAGGGTCTCAGTTGTTCCAATTTTAAGTTCATTTTTATTGGCTATTTCTAGACCCATGTTGTTGACTTAGATGTGCTATAAAGAGCTTTAGAATTGCTTCTGTGTTAGTGCTCCTGAAGATCTGGCAGTTCAGAAATATAGCAATTCTGTGTTGTGCAGAGACAAATATGCTAATCAGCCTAACATGTGTCAAATCCTCTCCCATTTTGCAGTCTGTTTTATCTATATGGCTTTTGAACTCTCAGAATTATTCCCAACCTGCACACAAGTCCACCGGCAGGTTAAATTCTGGTATCTCGTCTAGAGAAGTTCCTTTATCACTGCAATTTCAAAGCTCACAGATGTCTCTGCGATGGTGTGTTTAATTTAATGATTGAAAGGATATGTGAGAATTAGCTTCAAGCAAGGAAAAAGAACAGGAAAGCAGGGAATTCAGCAGCTAAGCCTCTTTCACTGTAGGGAGGTTTTTATTTTGGGAGATTCAAAAGGGTGAAAGGATGGTTAACCTGGAATGTGACATTTTTTGGTCCTGGGATTGCCACAGAATATTCTTGCAATTAACAATCAACAAAATAATAAGTATCAACGAATAAATCTGAAGTTGAATCAAGTCTAAGACTCTGATCACAATTTAAGCTTCCATATCAAAGTTGAAAGGCATGATGTCCTAGTGGTTAAGGCACTTGGCTTGTTGACCAGATGGTTGGCAGTTCGAGACCCAAGTACACATAACGGGATGAGCTCCAGTTCTCTCTCCAGCTCCTGCCAACCTAGCAATTTGAAAGCATGCAAATGCAAGTCGATAAATAGGTACCACTTTGGTGGGAAGGAAACTGCACTCTATGACATTGTGCTGGCCACATGACTGCAGAAATGTCTTCAAAAAGCACTGGCTCAATTTGCCCTTAAAATGGAGATGAGCAGTGCCCTCTGTAATTGGCAACGACTAGCAGAATAAAATCTGCAGGATGAGCTCCCATCCTCACGCCTGCTCTTGCACAGCTAGCAGTTCCAAAGCTTGCAAATGTGAGCAGATAAATAGGTACCACTTTGGAGGGAGAACAACAGCATTCCATGCACCTCAGTGTATAGTCATGCTGGCCATGTAACCACAGAAGTGTCTTTGAACAACACTGGCTCCTTTGGCTAGGAAATGGAGATGAGTACCACCTTCTAAAGTTGGACACAACTGGTCACCGGGGAAACTTTTAGTTTACTATTTTATTGAAGTTGAAAGAGTTTGAATGATCCCAAATCATACAAAGGACTTATTTTAAGAGCTAGACAGTGTTGTTTCCAGAGATGGTATTCAGCAGGTTCTGACCAGTTCCAGAGAACCGGTAGCAAAAATTATGAGTAGTTTGGAGAACCGGCAAATACCACCTCTGACTGGCCTCGCCAACCCCATCTATTCTTTGCCTCCCAAGTCCCAGCTGATCGGCTGGGTCCTTCTTTATTGCCCTGCACAGGATAACGGAGCTGAAAAGCAGGTTAGTGGGATAGGGAATGGGGATTTTGCAGTAACCTTCCTCCAGGAGTGGGGAGGGAATGGCGATTTTGCAGTATTCTTCCCCTGCCATGCCTGCCAAGTCATGTGATGCCACACTCACCAAGCCACACCCAAAGAACTGGTAGTAAAAATTTTTGAATCCCACCACTGGTTGTGTCTTAGTGTAGTGTAGCCATCCATTCATGTAGTCCCCTTTACATTTCCAGCTTCTCTTTTCACATTAAAAGACTCTTGAGAAAATAACTCTTCAAATGTGTACCTGGTGAGTTACAAACAGTCTTTCACGGCAGAGAATAACACAACTGAAATTGATGTTCCTTTCCCCGGTGACGATGACCTAGAGATTTCTCTTTCTTTCATCCCTTTTATTTTGAGCACAATACAAATTTTCCCCTTTCATCTTTTTTGGAAGCTGGTCTTCTCCGGTGTACTGTCTGAGAGCAAATCTTTGCTTTAAAGGTTTGTGAGAAGACAACACAAAAAAATTCAAAAAAATAAACAGCACTTGAATTGGGGCTTGTTTCCTTCATTTCTTTGCTAATGATCCAAAGCATTTCAGGAGATCGGCTCCTCCAGGGGTTCCCAACTTGTGGGATGTGAGGGAATTGCAACCGGGCTGCAGAAATGGCCAGTGAGTGTGTGTGCACCATCATCCCCACTTGCGTGAGGAATGGGTGAATCCGTGAATATGAGCCATGATGGTGCAGTGGTAGAATGAAGTACTGCAGGTTACTTTTCTTGCCTGCAGGCTGACTGCAATTTGGCAGTCCGAAATTTTCCAGGCTCAACTTTGACTCAGCCTTCCATCCTTCTGAGATTGGTAAAATGAGGATCAAGTTTATTGGGGACAATATACTGACTCTGTGAACTGCTTAGAGAGGGCTGTGAAGGCCTGTAAAGCAATATATAAGTCTAAGTGCTATTGCTTGCAAAGGAAGGAATGAATGAAGGAAAGAAAGAAAGAAAGAAGGAAGGAAGGAAGGAAGGAAAGAAAGAAAGAAGGAAGGAAGGAAGGAAGGAAGGAAGGAAGGAAGGAAGGAAGGAAGAAGTGGGGAGGGAGGAAGGGAGGGAAGTGGTGCAGTTGTTACAATGCAGTATTGCAGGCTGACTCTGCTCACTATCAAGAGTTCGAGTCTCACCGGCTCAAGGTTGACTCAGCCTTCATCCTTCTATAAAATGAGGACCCAGGTTGTTGGGGGCAATAGGCTGACTCTGTAAACTGATTAGAGAGGGTCTGTAAGGCACTGTAAAGTGGCATTTAAGTCTAAGTGCTATTGCTATGTGTGCTCCATTGCATGAGTGCATGCACACATGCACACCACTTGTGCAAATGGAGCTGTGTGTGCACATACACACTTGCCAGCCACTCCTGCAGAACCATCCCCTCTCACCATCACCCCTTGCTGGTCCACAAAGCCAGAAATATTGGGTAACTCTGAGTTACCCTGCCTTCTTTTTCAAACTTCTCTTCAAGAATCAAGGCTAAAATACACTGATTTGGGTTTCCCCATTACTAGACAGATGTGGTGTGAATATCAAGAGTAAGAATTGAGACTCAATGAACTATATATGAGCTATAATGAGCTATAAAGCATCTGGCTTCCAGGAGCTGCTGCCTTTTCCAGAACAGGTTGAGCTCAGCTCCCCATTCTGGTTTCCAATAATTAAAATCAAGTATAAATTTTAGCAAATATGCCACCCTCTGTGAACAGTCATATTTTAATATCTTCTTCCCTACGCTGGAAGTGATTTAAGGGTTCGGCGTGGTGTCTCCAGTCCTTTTTTTATATATACATAATATTGATTTTGCCAAAATGGATGAGTTCAATATCCCTTTCTTTTACACGGCATCAGATTATAATTTTGTTAATGTTTCTTAATAATTCACAATGACGCATTTGGAGAATTTGAATAAACAACCATTTAAGAGTAATAGAATTATAATCTGACAGAGTACAAAAGGGAATTAATCTTCAATAGATATTTACCCAAGTTTCCAAAATAAGTCATTATGAGTTATTAAGATACATAAACAAAATTATAACCTAGCACAGCAGGAGACAAATAAAATGAATGCTTCTTAACAATTCATATCAGTTCGCATTTGGGATTTCAAATAAATAAATTATTGTCCATCGCAGATCCTTTGTTTAACTTTATATGAAACATATTTCGTATTTAACTTTTCTACTGATAGTAAAGACGTTATTTTCAGCATAATATAAAATCATTTCAACTCTCACCATTTCCATACAACGTTATTAATTTTGTGGTCAAAAGATAGGCTTCAAATGCTGTTTAAAAGGGATACAAATTGGACAGACTCTAATACAATTTCACATTTAACTTAATGAAGCGAACGAAAGCATATCATTTCTATTAAAGGCCCATTTTGGACAGCTGCAACTTGGTTACAACCCTACCTAAGTTGTCTCCCTGCCATCTCATCAATTTCACGCCCAGGACAATTTTCAAGGTTAGATAGATGGAGAAGAAAGATTTCTCTCTTGCATTTTGATAAGGGTTTTTTTTTTTTAAATCACCCATCATACTAAGCCATGATTTGGTTTTTTATGAGGGGCGGGGGGGAGGAGGGAAGAAGTGTTTAAGTGACTTGTACAGTCTTTGTACCAAAGGGACATGGTGGCTCAGTGGCTCAGACGCTGAGCTTGTCGATCAGAAAGGACGGCGGTTCAAATCCCTAGTGCTGCGTAATGGAGTGAGCTCCTTTTACTGGTCCCAGCTTCTGCCAACCTAGCAGTTCAAAAGCATGTAAAAATATTCAAGTAGAAAAATAGGGACCACTTTGGTGGGAAGATAATAGCGTTCCACATGCCTTCCTGCCGATCACATGACCATGGAGACGTCTTCCGACAGCTCTGGCTCTTCGGCTTTGTAACGGAGATGAGCACCACCCCCTAGAACTGGAAATGACTAGCATGTATGTGCGAGAGAAACCTTTCCTTTTTTACAGTCTTTGTGCTTTGTCAGCCCTGGTTTATGGGCTGGTACATTGGAGGAACCCAACCAGTTGAGCCGTATTAAGCGAACTCTTCAATCCATAAACCCTAATGTAATGTGGAAATGCTGGTTATATAATCCCAGTTTGGTGCTCTTAAGAGATGAATGAGCTTTATTTCCCAGGTCTCACAGCCCGCTGGAATGTACATAATAATGTCACCACGCAAAACTGGGATTTTTGCGTTTCTGCCAAGTGTCAGGAATAATGTAAAACATCAGATGTAATCACAGTTTGTGGTAGATGTGCTATGTGTTGGCAAAGACATCTAACAGCTGTAGTCTAAAACATCTAGAGGACTCTGTGGTGAAAGGCTGAACATCCCAGCCTTCTCTAGTGAATAATTTGCAGAGGATGTTATTCTTTTAAACAGAAGAAACGAAAGTTCACAAATATGTTCACAAATTGGTCAGAAAGACCTTAAAATTTAAGCAGAAAGAAGAAAATGGGCATGGGACATGCAGCCAGCAGCTTTTAAACACTGAGATTTCCATCCTTGTCTAAATCAACCATGCTAAATCAAGATGACCCTCCCTTCCCTCTCTATCCTTCCTTCTCTCCCCTCCCTCCCTCCTTCTCATCCCCATCTCCTCCCTCCCCCTCCCTCCCCCTCCCTTCCTCTCTCCCCCTCCCTTCCTCCCTCCCTCCCTCCCTCCCTCCCTCCCTCCCTCCCTTCCTTCCTTCCTTCCTTCCTTCCTTCCCTCCTTCCTTCCTTCCTTCCTTCTTTTGTTCCTCCCTCCCTCCCTGATACTGTACTGCATGAAAGTATAATCAAAGCCTTCCCCATGCTGGGAACATCTGTCCAAACTGATTCAGACTACTGCAGATTGCACAGAGAATTTCATTTGGTTCCTTTGAAAGCAAAAGACAAAAAGAAAAAAAAATACTCCCCCCCCAAACAGGAAGGAATAGAAAGCATCTGAAACTGAACTGTAGCTGTTAAAAAGACTAACTGGTGTCTCAGCCATGAAACAAGAAGAATGTTTGTAAGAAATAGCATCCTTGTGTAGCATTTGTTTGGAACAGAAAATGCATATTTGGGACTCTTGATACAACTAAGGCCTCGGCTTGACCTTGATCCGGAATGAGAAAAACGATCATTGTATGGTGCTGTGTAAAAGAAGTGCTACATACTAGAACTGTGAAAAAAGCATAAAACGTCTCTTGCAAAAACTCACTGCCTTGTCTCTCTCTCTCTTCCTCCCTCTCCTTCTGTCTCTCCTTCTCTCCTTCTCCCTCTCTCTTTCCTTCTCCCTCTCTCTCTCACCTTCTCTCCCTTCTCTCTCTCCCACCTTCTCTGTCCTTCTGTCTCCTTCTGTCTCCTTCTGTCTCCTTCTGTCTCCTTCTCTCTCTCCTTCTCTCTCACATTCTCTCTCTTTTTCTTTCCTCTCTCTCTCCTTCTCTCTCTCCTCCTCCCCCTCCCTTTCCTTCTCTCTCTCTCTTACCTGTCTGTCAATCTATCTATCTATCTATCTATCTATCTATCTATCTATCTATCTATCTATCTATCTATCTATCTATCTATC
>BLBF01000058.1:5745278-5756192 GCA_015471245.1 Laticauda colubrina
GAAGGAAGGAAGGAAGGAAGGAAGGAAGGAAGGAAGGAAGGAAGGAAAATAGCAATAGCACTTAGACTTATATACCACTTCACAGTTCTTTTTACAGCTTCCTCTAAGCACTTCACAGAGTCAGCATATTGTCCTCAACAATCTGGGTCCTCATTTTACCCACCTCGGAAGGATGGAAGGCTGAGTCCACCTTGGGCCTGGTGAGATTTGAACTGCCAAATTGCAGGCAGTGGATAGTCAGAAATGGCCTGCACTACTGCACTCTACCACTGCGCTTCCAAGGTTCTAAATATTGATGTATATTTAAAAATAAAAATCCAATAAAACTTTAAAATGATAATTAAAAAAGATGGTTGGTTTTTTTTTTTTTTTTTGCTTTGAAAAGGCAATTGGATTGATGTTTTTTGAGGAAGAAGAAGAAAAATCAGTCCAGTTGCCTTTTCAAACACACACACCAGAGGTGATATTCAGCAGGTTCTGACCAGTTCTGGAGAACTGGTAGTGGAAATTTTGAGTCGTTCTGAGAACCAGCAAATGCCACCTCTGACTGGCCCCACTCCCATCTATCCTCTGCCTCCCATTGAGTCCCAGCTGATCATTTCCAAAAGGAGCTATTGATGTAGTTGCTCTCACCTTCATTAAAAGACGCCTCCAATCTTTATTGGAGCCGGCATTGTGGTAAAGCTGTGAAAAAAAATCGATCAAACAAATACTTGGTGGGGGACATCGAAGTGAATGACATACGCACTGGTTAGAAGAAAGTTAAATAAATTGGACTGAAAATCAAAGAAATGCAGGCATTCATGTTGTCACTTAAACAAACAGAACACTTTCTTTGTTCTTTACACACAAAGGATGGAGAAAAGGATCGATGTGATAATGCTCTCCATGGAAACTTTATTAATTATATAGGCTGAAAATGTATATGTACTATATCTGTATATGTTAGAATAGAGCTGGAAGGGACCTGGGAAGTCTTCTAGTCCAAGCAGGAGAACTAAACCCATGATGGTGAATCTAGATGCCTTCTGGATGCTGGTAAGTGAGTGTGCAAGCATGAGTATGCATACCATTTTCAGCATGGGAGCCCACAAAGTTTAGCCACTACTGACCTATTGCAGACAAGTGACTGTCCAGTCTCTTCTTAAAAGCCTCCAATGATGGAGCACCCACAATTTCTGGTGGCAAGCTGTTCCCCTGGTTAATTGTCCTCACTGTAAGGAAATTTCTCCTTGATTCCAGATTGCTTCTCTCCTTGATTGGTTTCCATCCATTGCTTCTTGTCCTTCCTTCAGGTACTTTGGGGAGTAAGTTGACCCTTTCTCTTTGTGGCAGCCCCAGGGGTGGGATTCCACCAGTTCGCACCTATTTCCTAGAACTGGTTGTTAACATTCTAAGTAGTTTGGAGAACCAGTTGTTAGAAGAAATTACTGGTCTAATCCTGTAAGGAAGGCAGGAAGGAAACATTCTGGTGTTGCTTACAGAAACTGCCTCTCCATTAACCCTTATTACATTCTTGGCAGGACTAGACTTCCTGTCTCTGGAACTTCTCTGAAGTTTTGTTCCCCTCCTTTGCTGGTACTTTGCTTGTGTGAAGTGACCATTCAAAGTTACAATGGCACTGAAAAAAGTGACTTATGACCATTTTTCAGACTTATGACTGTTGCAGCATCCCCACAGTCATGAGAGGCCAGGTGAGGAGATGCGTGCCTCAATGTGAGTGATCTTGAGTTGGTCACACCCAGCCAATAACATGACTACCAAGCTATGTCCATCCAGTCACATGACCACCAAGCCATGTCCACCACCTAAGCTACACCCACAAGAACCGGTTGTTAAAACATTTGAATCCCACCCCTGGACAGCCTCTCAAATACTGAAACTCTGCTATCATGTCACCCCTAATTCTTCTTTTCTTTAGACTACACCAGACCCAAAAACTGCAGTTGTTCTTCATAAGCCCCTGTCCCACTGCACTAACGGATGCAAAGAGGATGCAAAACGTTAAAAAAAGCTTGCCATCTGTTGGAAAACGCTATGCATCCGTTGTGTACTCATTGCATACATGTTTTATACGCTCTATCCGTCGAGCATCCATCCACTGCGATTTCATCCACGCAAGAAGTTTTGAGCTGCACAAAACTTTGTGAACGGATGAATTTTCTGCCGTGTACGATGTAAATCCACGACATACGAGCAACGAACATTCTATATCCATTTATCATCCATTAAACGTCCGCTGTATCCTCTCTGCATCCTCTGGGCATCCTCGCAACTCACATCTGCTGCAGTTGAAAACGAAAAGAGGGAGGAAAGAAAAGGTACATGGAACGTCTACACAGCGTTAGTAGCACGGAAATAGAAAGGATGCGTAGTGAATGGTTTGCATCCGATATACATCCGCGCGGCATCCCCTTTCTTTCCTTTAGGCGTACATGATGCATCCGCTACATCCGCTATGCATCTGCTTTGCAATTCTCCCCCGGAACCCCTTCGGAGGTGCCATCCGCTTCCATCTGCTTTCATCCACTAGGCTTCCAATGAACATCCGTTTAACATCCCCGCTATGTACTACCCCCATCTGTTCTTTTCTGTTCTTTTCTGTTCTGTTTATGCAACTTTTTGGAGCGGATGACAATGGATGGAGCCACCCCCGAAATTTTACTCGTCTGCTGTGTCCTTTATGAATACCTTTTGCGTCCATTGGCCAGTGGGACTGGGCCTTATATATATTAAGGTTTGAACTGTCTCCAAAGCTTTGTTAATTGCCAACATTTCTGTTTGCACTTCTAATGTATTCTCTTTTTCCCCTTTTACACAACTCTGGCAAATTTACATTTTAAAATATGCAACTTCCCCAAACAATTACATCTCAGCATGCAGATTTCAAGCAGAGTGATATTTTGAAAGGAAAACTGTCAGCCACCAAAAACGCCATGCCTTTCTGTGTAACAACAGATTTTATCTGAACTCACACCCATGCTAATTTCTCCACAGTTCTGCCTCTGAGCAGAAACCCAAACAATATCAAAATTGCCATTTAAAATGAAAAGCATTCTGCTTGGTTCTGAACTGCAGCCTCAAACATCATTCAGAGGGATCGTTGTTTTATTTTCTGTTCCTTAAGCAGGCATCTTGATGAATGTAATTTTCCTCAAACTTTCTGGTTTGTTAAAAAAACAGACTGCTCTAGACTTTGTCCCATGTAAAGGCACGATCATCACGATTTACATGGGAAATCATCTGAAATCCTGGGGTAAGCAAGGCACTTTTTAAGTAGCTTAGTCCACTTCCAAGAGTTCTGATGTTTCGAAAGACTGAAAAATCAAATCTTTTGAAAGAAAGGGAAGGGATTGCTGCTGATAAAAAGGAAAACGATATTTTTAAATCTAGCAAGCTCTTCTTAAAAAAAAAAAAAAAGTCACATGCCACCTTTTAAAATTATCCTTTTATTTCTTGCAGCAAGAAAATGGGTTTGTTTGGGGCCCGTCTGATCCAGAATTCCACAAATCTTGATTCATGCACCATTGGTGAAGAATCTTATCGTTCCCACAGTGGCTCTAACCTTCAACTATTTTAAGCCCTCTTTCACAATGGCACCTAAATCTTGCTAAAAATTGATTATTGCTTCATTTTAAATCCTCAGCTGATAGATTGTCAGCTAAGTTAAAGCTTAACTCCAGGTGTATTGAAAAGGTCAAAATGATACTGCATCCCCCAGCTATGTAATGATGGGTTTAAAAAAAAAAAAACATAGACCAAGGATAAGTCATCCTTTCATTACATCTGGGTAAAGGTTATTGGTGGGAGTCAATTGATCAGTGGCATTGAAATCTCAGGAAAAAAACAAACATATTTTCTTGCATGCTGCAGTTCAAGAAATTATTCCTCCTGGAATGAAAGGATTACAAATCCGTATTTTGCAGTGGTGGCTAACCTTTTTGGGTTCCTGTGCCACTTGCATGCCAGCACCCAGAAGGCAATGCGTGCCTCCATTGCCCTCTATGCATGCATGTGTAATCCCCACCCACCCACCCACCCCTACTACCCCCTTACCTGCACAGTTGATTTTTTGGCCAGTTTGAGGCCATTTTCGGCCTCCCAAAGGCTTGAAGAAGGCTTCTGTAGGCTTTGCAGGCTGAAAACTAGCCCCGTTTTCTCACTTCCGGTATTTTCAGAAAAACAGGAAGTGGTGAAATGGGGCTAATTTTTGGCCTGCAAAGCCTGCAGAAGCCTTTCTCAAGCCTTTGGGAGGCTGAAAAAGGCCTCAAACCGGCTGAAAAACAACTGTGAGGTGCGCGCATGCCCAGTAAGGTAAGTTTTCCTGCAGTTCACATGCTGGCACAAATGGCTCTGCATACCACCTGTGGCATGTGTGCCATTGGTTCGCCATCACAGGTATATGGGGTTATTGGATTTATAGCAGGGGTGTCAAACTTGATTTTTTTTGAGGGCCGCATCAGTATTGTCCTCCACGGACTGGCTGTGGGGGACGCGGAGATGGGACGGGTGCTTCCTGCAGCACCCTGCCAGCCAAAATGGGGCTCAGGGGAGCCCTCAAGTGGGGGCCTCATGTTCCATTTTCAGCCTGGACAGCCCCCTGCAGTACTTTGCTGGCCAAAACTGCTGCAGGAGGCCATCCAGGCTGAAAATGGGGTGTGCCTGGCCCCTGTGTGCCCCCTTTTGGCTGCCAGAAGCACTGCAGGCAAGTCCTTTGCTATTTCCAGGCCAGTCATTCTTTCTGAGCTCTGAAGAAGAAAGTAAGGGCAAACACTTTGAAAAACCTTGTCCCCCCTAAATTGTAAAGGCTAGTCCAATCAGTTACCAAGAGTTTACCTTGACAGAAGTACACCCATCCATAAAAAAAGATTGCACCATCTTGGCCACGCGACATTGAAGCATGATTCTAATTGATGTCCGGGTTGGAAATGAAAAATTCCTCAGTATAGGAAAAAAAAAGTTAGCATCATCCCTCTCTCTCTCTCTCTCTCTCTCTCTCTCTCTCTCTCTCTCTCTCTCCCTCCCTCCCTCCCTCCCTCCCTCCCTCCCTCCCTCCCTCTCCCCCTCCCTCCCTCCCTTTCTCCCTCCCTCTTTCTCTCTTCCTTGTATCAAACATGGAGGTATAACATTCTTGTAGGAAGATCAAAATAATTATATCTCAGCTTGACAAGATTTCTGCCTCCCTTGAAGGAAGAAGGACTGTCAGCTTATCACACAGGGTTGAAGCAAGATCTAATCTTACTTCTGCTGTTTTTCAGGTCATGAATTTGGATTGGACTAGTCAGTTAATAGGGGGCATGGTGGCTCAGTGGCTAAGATGCTGAGCTTGTCAATCAGAAAGGTCGGCAGTTTGGCGGTTTGAATCCCTAGCGCCATGTAATGGAGTGAATTCCCGTTACTTGTCCCTACCTAGCAGTTCAAAAGCATGTAAAAATGCAAGTAGAAAAATAGGGACCACCTTTGGTGGGAAGGGAATAGCATTCCATGTGCCTTCGGTGTTTAGTCCTGCCGGCCATATGACCACGGAGACATCTTCGGACAGCGCTGGCTTTTCAGTTTTGTAATGGAGATGAGCACTTCCCCCTACAGCCAGAAATGACTAGCACGTATGGGCGAGGGGAACCTTTACCTGTACACAGTTAATATTGCATATTGAATCTCATGACCAGGAAGGGATAATTAAGCAAATATGCACAGTGGGACCATATCTAAAGTGGCCTTGAACTGCATTTGGTATTCTTTGAACTTTGACTGACTGTCAAGTCTTCCATTGACATCTCACTGAGGGAAAAAAAGGAATTAAATTACCCAGAAATTAATGCCATGCTGACATCAGCGACAAGATTTACATCCCAGGTGACTCTTTTCCCACAAAAACTTTCTAAAAAATTTATACCCTCGGTCTTCACTCTCGGTGTATGTCCTTTAAATATATGACCCTAATGAGAGAAAATGTAAATGGCAACCATGTAATTGAGTGCTAGTTTAATTCATTTCAGGAGATAAGGCGGTGGGATTTAAGAGCATTGATAATTTGCAGTCCCGAATGGAGTAATGCCAGTTGAGGAACAGAAAATATTTACACACATTCGAACATACATACTTGCATTTTCCTCCTACTGATGTTGAAATAAATCTCACCACCAGCCTGGGTCTTCAGAATTCTGCCTTTCTGTTTTCCTATTGTCTGAAATTTTCCAGGAATTTTCTAGCCAGACTGAGTGGTAATTTTTATAATAGTAGGAGAAATACACTTTGGTAAGGCTGTGTTGATCAGTCATTAACAGCAATGAGTAATTTGTGAGTAATTTTCTAGAATCTAAGATCAGGGATGCCCCCAAAATAATCTCTAAAGACTGGAGAAAGACTTACATTTTGGACTTCATGTCTGCATCCACTGGGTTCTTTCTTTCTTGTTAGATAATCCAGGGGACCATTTAATAATATGTCCCAAATAAGCTTTTTCAAAAGGCAATTGGACTTTCTTTATTTTTCCTTGAAAACATTTCACTTCTCATCCAAAAAGCTTCTTCAGTTCTGATTGAATTGTGGAGGATGGAAGAGTTTATAGTCCTTGCAGTCATCTGGCCATTAGCACTCTCTCTAAGATAAACAGACTAGATGAACATAAATGCTTCCATCTTCCACCGTTGTCAGAACCGAAGAAGCTTCTTGGATGAGAAGTGAAACATCTTTGAGGAAAAACAAAGGAAGTCCAGTTGCCTTTTGAAAAAGCATCTTTGGGACTAGTACAATTTCTTATAGATTCTGTGTCAACAAGTTTGTGTGAACTCTTGATTTATTGGTCTGTGGAAGTTCTCAGTCCTCCAGGTCATCCTCCAGGTCCTCCTTTTTAGGAGGCAACTGCACTTTCTGGTTGTTGTTTTTTCCTGAAGATGTTTAGCTTCTCATCCAAGAAGCTTCCATAACCATGACCTGGATTACTGAGAAACTCTACAGACTTTTAGCTGTACAGTTTAGGATTGAACACTATTTGAACGGTGTGAGAGTAGGAGTGGATTTCCAGAGGAAAAAAATGCAGACTACAGGAACCATTTGCACTACTCAGGTGACCCTGAGGACACAGATAAACCTCCAAGTGGCCTCAATGACCCTCTAAAAGGATGCAAATGACCAGCTGTCTGCAAAGAATATAAATCCTTCCATTCCTCACTATCTGGTCAGAGCTGAAGAAGCTTCTTGGATTAGAAGCAAAATGTCTTCAAAAGAGAAAACAAGAAAGTCCAGTTGCCCCTTGAAAAAAAGCACCTCTGGGTCTTGATTTATTGGTTTAATTTTTCATGAGGGGCGGTGGGAGAAGGGGATACCAAGTAGATATAAACTGCTTCTTCTCATTCACCATTTTGAAAACTAGGTATCCCTCCTCTGGTTCCTTCTCTACAGCTGTCACTGCTCAGAAAAGAGCAGAGGTGAGACTGTATACAGGGGGGTTTGCAGAAGTTTGGGATAGCTCCTCTTTGAGATTCTGTGCAGTTTGGAGAATCCCCCCCCCCCAAATCCCATTCCTGGCTGGCCCTGCCCATCCATCCCCTCCCAGGAGTTCCCACATGGCCTGTTTTGGATGCAGGTAAGTGTAGGGCACACAAGGAGGCTCAGAGAAGGTGAAAAATAGGCCTCCTGGAAGTTCAGGAAGGCTGGAAATGGAACAATTTCTGGCTTCCAGAGAGCCTTTGGAGCCCAGGGAGGCTGTTTTTGACCTCCTGGAGGCTCAAGGAAAGCCTCCAGAGCCCAGGGAGGGCAAAAACTCCCCCTCTCCACCATGGTGCAGGAGCCCATCTAGGCCACACCTACTATGGCCATGCCCACCCATCAACTGGGAAGAAAACCCTTTGCTAAATTTTTTGAAGCCCATGTATCTATTCTTCTTTCTAAATTTTTTTTTCACTTACATATCATCCTAATAATCCGGTCCCACTCTATCCCCACACGTCCATTAGTGGGTTGATTAGTTGCAACTTTTTTCTATGCCAGTGACATCTCAATCACACCTGTCTTCCAGGTGAGAATAAGGACACAGAGGCCTTTTTTTTTGTTTTTGCTCAAAGAAAAAGCTAGCAAGAAATGATTAAAAAACTAAAGTCCTGGCATTTGCATGAAATTGTTATGAAATTCATTACTGGCAAATTAACAGAAGGCTGTTGAACAGGTGCATATCTATAAATATTCTGCTGTTCCAGCCCTGATTAACCTGGAGAGAATGTTTTCTATATCTAGCAAACATGGCTGTCTGTGGCTTCATAGCTATGCTGAGATGTTTCCACTGTAAGGTAGCCCATTTAATTTCCACACTTTTGGAAAGTTTTCAAGGATTAGAACCTGTGAAAAATCCTATGACCATCTTCTGAGGAACATAATGAATTGAAGGCACCTCTTATTTTTCAGATGAAGTGTATATAGTTGCTGGTTTACTTTTTGAAATATTGTTCAAAATTCATAGCTCCCGGGAGTTGCTTCTGCTTTGATAGTGGCTTTTTTTCCAGTCCAAGTGAGGGTCGATAACATGATCTGGAAATCTAGAGGAAAATGGACCAAGGATAAGTAAAAACATATTGCCAATCTTCCATTTCCTGTTGATAGTTGCTTGAAAAGATGTTTCTATGGTTCTTCCTTTGGAAGAGCTACTTCCATGGACAGCTCCTTCAGGTTTGTCATTAGCCATGTTCTTTGTGATTTAAAGGTAAAGGTTCCCCTCACACATATGTGCTAGTCGTTTCCGACTCTAGGGGGTGGTGCTCATCTCCGTTACAAAGCCAAAGAGCGAGTGCTGTCCAGAGACGTCTCCGTGGTCATGTGGCTGGCATGACTAAACACCGAAGGTGCACAGAACACTGTTACCTTTCAACCAAAGTGGTCTCTATTTTTCTACTTGCATTTTTTACGTGCTTTTGAACTGCTAGGTTGGCAGAAGCTGGGCTCAGTAACGGGAGCTCACTCTGTTATGCGGCACTAGGGATTTGAACCACCAAACTGCTGACCTTTCTGATCGACAAGCTCAGTGTCTTAGCCCCTGAGCCACCATGTCCCACTTTGTGACTTACAATTCTCTGTATAGAAAGGAAAAGTTGGGCCTCAACATATAACCATTCATGTAGTGATTTTTTGAAGTTGCAATAGCATGGAATAAAATAACTTGCAAGCAGTCCTCATGCTTATGATCATTGTGGCATCATCGATAGAGATGTGGTTAAAATTTGGGCATGTAAAAGGAGTGGAATGGTTAGAGCAGATGATTTAAAAAATCACAGAGCAAAAGTCAGTAGTAGACAAGCCATTGTACCAACAAATTACAACATGGAAAAAAAAAAATCCTCAAACAGAATTCTGGAATATGCTCATGTTTCCTATCACATAGTTGCTGTAATTTTCAAACCCAGAATACCTCTCATAAATATATGAATTATCTGCAGTTAAAAAAGGTTTCATTCTCAAAGAGCTGAAGAGGCTTCTTGGATGAGAAGCAAAACGTTTAAAAAAAAAAACAACAACCAGAAAGTCCAGTTGCCTCTTAAAAAAGCATCTTTGGGACAACCATGACCTGGAGGACTGAGAATCTTCATAGACACTTCACTCTCAAAGATATGATTGAATTAGAAGGAGGGAAAGATATTTCCCTTTTAATAAATCTCTTAATATATTTACCGACACAGGAATAGAATTGCTCTCTTCTCCTGGAACCAGTAAAATTATTGCAGAAGGGAAAATAATCTGAAGGAATTGAGGTTAGTGTTACCTTAAGTAATAGCTGAACACCTGTATTAGGCACCATATTGGTTACTCATGATGGATTTATGATGATTTGCCATGGACAAAGCCAATTGCTCTAAGCTGCTTTAACCAAATGAAAAACATATTTTCTCCCATTAGTATAATTTTTGGGTTGTCTAAAAATAGGAATGGCAGAAGATCAGATTCATCTAAGTGTTATATAAATTTGTACCTCCTGGACCCATAGAATATCTGCATTATTCAGAGTTTTGTTCTCACTAAATAAATGCATTCATATCAGGAAAAAAACATTCCCTGAAGTGTATTACATTAGGGAAACATTATCTGCATGCATAAGTAATGCGTATATATTAAAAAATGTCACTGGGTTGAAGAAATACACATGGAAATGCAAACACTTTTTCATACAGGTGTTTCAAATTTGTAAAATGTGCACACTGCCCATCTATCTATTCATCATCTAACACAGCATGCAACTCTTAAAAAGTCTATAGAAATTGAGAAAAGACTTGTTTCCTTGTGAGAGATTATCCAAGATGCTACAATGGCAACTTTGGCAACTTTAAGATGTATGATCTTCAAGCCAGCATCTTGGTTGGGGAATTCTGGGTGTTGAAGTCCACACGTCTTGAAGTTGCAAAGGTTGAGAAATACTACCCTATAGTATCATTTGGGTGCAACCAAATGATTGTAGCCAAATGATACTATGGGTCTAGCAGGGGTTGTACCTCTTGGCTAGGAGGAACAAGATTTACGGTGAGTCAAACCAAATCAGTGAAGTATTATTGCACTGTTATGTCGTGCTATCCCTTTATTAACACTGTGCCAGAGGTTAGCAAAGTTTTCATGTGACATTGGCCCATCTTGAGCAATCACACAGTGGGAAGCATTTCCTAGAATGAAGAAGAACTGAGAGGAAGATCATCTAGAGGGTCCAGACCCTACTTTTGGCTCAGGTGTAATGGCATATGGAAATGACCTTGGGAGACAGAAAGAAGAACTGACGTCTCAGCAGAATTTGAGTATGAAGGAAGAAGAACATTGAAAGCATCTCAGAAGGAACTCTCTAGTTTTCAGTAAAGTTAAAGGGAAGGGCATATTCAGGCTTGCATGAAGAAGAAGAAGAAGAAGAAGAAGAAGAAGAAGAAGAAGAAGAAGAAGAAGAAG
>BLBF01000058.1:5756202-5770510 GCA_015471245.1 Laticauda colubrina
AGAAGAAGAAGAAGAAGAAGAAGAAGAAGAAGAAGAAGAAGAAGAAGGAGAAGGAGGAGGAGGAGGAGGAGGAGGAGGAGGAGGAGGAGGAGGAGGAGGAGGAGGAGTCATTATCCATTCAGTCATGATGGACTCTTGGACATGATTCTATGGGCCAGGTCCCTCCATGTCTTCTGATCTTCCACTACTTCTTTGCATTGAGTTGAGTTCTATGCTTGGCTGGTATCATCTCGGATAGCCTTTAGCCACCACATTCTCTGATGGCCCGTTTTCCCTTTACCGCTCATTCTTCCAAGCATAGTTGCTTTTTCCAGTGATTTCCCCCACATGACATGGTTAAAGTAAGTGAGATGCAGTTTTGTGATTTTATTCTGTTGGCATAATGTTAAAACATAAAGATACAGCGAGTACTTCTTGTTGGACTTATCTGAACTACTTTGCAAGGCTAATACCCAGGAGCCGTTAGATCTGAAATCTCTTGAGTTTCCAGCCTTCTTTCTTAAAATCTCAGAAGATCGCATTTGAGCATCCTGAAATCTTGGGAGGAAGCTTTCTCTGTTTCCGGAAGCTTTCAGTGGCTGGCTTTTCTTTTTCTTTTTAATTTTGAAGAAATAGTTTTGAGTTTCTGTAACAACTTTCTTCAGGTTTTACAGAGGACTTGGCACCCATAGCTTCTGTGGGCAAATCAAAAATCCACAATATATATACTCCTAGAACTGAGCTACATTATATTCAGTGGTGGTATTCAAATTTTTTCACTGCCAGTTCTGTAGGTGTGGCTTGATGGGCATGGCATGGCAGGTGTGGTGGCCATGGCAGGTGGCTTGGTGGCGTAGCAGGGGAAGGAACTTGCTGAATACCACCTCTGATTGTATTTTATGGTACATTTCCTAAACTTTGCATCCAAATATCAATTGGGTTTTTTTTTCCAAATTGTATCATCTGACAAAGCCTGCATTCACAATCTATCCTGTTCGCTGTTAGTTAAATGAATATTCTCCTTGATGGCTGCTGAACAGGTTGAATTAGTTTTAATTATTTCTGCAAGGTCTATCAATTAAACTAACAGCCTAGCAAGGACATCCCAGTACAGTAATAGATTTGCATGTATTTTTCATGCTATGTTTTATTCAAATTCAGTTTTTTTTGCTTCTTCTGAGTTTTCCACCTTATGGAAGGAATACTTTTTTGAAAAAAACAACAACATTCTTCCTGATACTGGTTTACTTTGAGACATTCTGTTTGGGGATAGCTTTTTTGTTTTTCTTTCTTTCTTTTTGTCCTCAGGAAATGTGTTTCTTTTAATTGTAGAATGAGTTATTTTCTTGCTCTCACGCAAACCATAGCTTTGAATTATTGTCTGGTGCAACAAATTGCTGCTATTCACAGATTTAAAATAAGGTTTAAATCAAAGACCTAGAGGTATTTGTCTTGTAAAACATGAACCATTTTGCTAGAACTTAACTGTTGCCATCCTGGATTAGACTCCATAGTCTTCATTAGTGGGGTATTTAACTCTTTGTAGGAAACATGGTGTCTTAGCGGTGAAAGACGCTGATCTTGTCAGCTGGGAAGCTGGCTGCCTGGGTTTGAGACCCGTGGGCCGCACGATGGGGTAAATTCCAGTTCCTTGCTCCAGCTCCTGCCCACCTAGCAGTTCAAAAGTATGCAAACATGCGTAGATAAATAGGTACCACTTCAGTGGGAAGGTCACAGCGTTCTGTGTGCTTCAGAGTATAGTCACACTGGCCACATGACCATGGAAGTGTCTTTGGACAACGCTGGCTCCCTCAGCCAAAAAAATAGAGATGAGCACTATCCGCACCTTCAAGTTGCTTTTTTGACTCCTGGCAACTACCTACGTAAGTCCCTACAGTTTTCTTGGCAAGGATTTTTTTTTAAAAAAAATAAACTTTATTAGCTATGATCTTTAAAAACATTGAATGTGGTGGACTTCTCTGACAAACATTTTTGTCATTACATATTCCACTCAAAAAAAATTTCATACATTTGTATACATATATACACTTAATCTTTATGCATTTTAATTCCTTCCCATCACCTCTCAGGTAAGTCATGTAATCTCTCATATTCTTTCTGCTTTGCCTTTAGTCCTATTCCATTTTGCGAATTCCCATTCATATCCCTCCAGTGGTAAAATTTATTCCATGTTATGTAGTATTCTGACTTGTCTTTATCCTTCAGTTCCAATGTCAACCTATCCATTTTGGCGCATTGTAGTATCTTATTGATCGCCTCATCTTCCCTAGGAATTTTTCTAGCTTTTCAGTTTGGGCAAATATCATTATTGCCTCCATGATTAAATGGATTATTAAGTAGGTTGTCAGCTTTACTATACTCTGCCATTATTCCCAGTAAGAATATCTGTGGTTTTTATATTATTTTTTGCCCCGTCATTTCCTCCAACCACAATCAGATTTTACACCAGAACTCCTGAGCCTTTTTACAGGACATGGTAATATGTGCCTCGTTCTTTCAAACATTTCTAACAATTAGGTGATTGGTTTCTGTACATTTTAGCCACTCTTTGGCAAGGATTTTTTTTTTTGAAAGCGGTTTGCCACTGCCTCGTTCCTAGGACTGAGAGAGAGGGATTGTCCCAAGGTCACCCAGCTGGCTTTCATACCTAAAGTGAAACTGTAATTCATGTTTTTGGCCAGGTGACTTAACCACTCCAACAAACTGGTTCTTAAGAGCCATGCAAATCAGACCAAATATGGTTTCTATTAATTGTATTCAGAACATTATTTTCAGAGAAGTGCTAAGCAAGTTTATGAGTGACTGCTATTGATTTCATGACAGAATGTATATTAGTGGATCCTGCTGGTTTATTTCATATGAAATCCATTGTGGATTGCTTTCTTACCCCTAACGTGTTGTTGTTAGCCTTTTGACAGATCTAAGGGGGTCCTCTGAAAATCCTTATTTTTTTCAGGAATGATACTAGGTAAAAGTAAAGGTAAAGTTTCCCCTCACACATATGTGCTAGTCATTTCCAGCTCTAGGGAGCGGTGCTCATCTCCATTACAAAGCCAAAGAGCCAGCACTGTCTGAAGACGTCTCCGTGGTCATGTGGCCAGCATGACTAAACACCGAAGGTGCATGGAACGCGGTTCTCTTCCCACCAAAGTGGTCCCTATTTTTGTACCTGCATTTTTATGTGCTTTCAGACTGCTAGGTTGGCAGAAGCTGGGACAAGGAACGGGAGCTCACTCTGTTCCGTGGTGCTAGGGATTTGAATGGCTGAACTGCCAACCTCAGCATCTTAGCCACTGAGCCATCGCATTCCCAGGGATGATACTATTGCCTGGCAAAAATTCCACCATTAAAAAACAGTTGATAAGTTCTCCAACCTCTGGAATAATTCATAGAACCTACTCAATTTCTTCCCATAAATTGGGTGAATAATCTTCCCTTCCTTAGCTCTCCTCTTCTGTCATGAAAAATAATGATTTTATAGCTATGAACAGTAACTTGTCTTGATATGAGTAAAATTGTCCTAGTCTCTGAATTAATTTTCTTACAGATTTCTAATCAGATGATCTTCGGTGGTTCTGGGACTATGCATGCAATGCAGTGAGCTTGCAAAAGTTTATGCCTTTTAATAACATTTGTTAGTTTCTTTCTGGGATTTTTTTTTGCTCCCGTTGATCAACATGACTGTCCTCCTATGATATCTCCAGAAGAAGAAGGAGAAGTAGGATGAATTCTGCAGGAGTGGAAAACATGATTAATAAGAGAAGCAAAAAGAGACACATTATGACAATGTATTAGATTAGTCCAATTCCCTTCTCCTACAGTTGAGATTAACTAAGATTTTCTTTCCTTAGAGTTCAAGTCTTGGTGATTTCATTCATCCAGCTATTGGTTATCTTGGGCAGAATGTGTAGGGGGTGGAGTCAAAAGAGAAAGCAGCCTAGAATTTCTACGTGGTCGCAAGTAGATTAAAGCCCAATCTCCTTTGAATTCTGTGGATCCTTACCCAGAGGTGGTATTCAACAGGTTCTGACCAGTTCTGGAGAACCAGTAGCAGAAATTTTGAGTCATTCAGAGAACCGGCAAATACCACCTCTGATTGGCCCCGCCCCCATCTCTTCTCTGCCTCTCAAATCCGAGCTGATCGGCTGGGTCTTCTTTTGTTGCCCTGCATAGGAGAACAGAGCTGGAAAGCAGGTTAGTGGAGTAGGGAGTGAATAGGGATTTTGCAGTATCCTTCCCCTGGAGTGGGGTGGGAATGGGGATTTTACAGTATCCTTCTCCTATCATACCCATCAAGCCATGCCATGCCTACCAAGCCATGCCCACAGAACCTGGTAGTAAATTTTTTATGAATCCCACCACTGCCCTTCTCTAACTCCAAGCAGGTGCTAACTCTTCATTGAGAAGATTCCTTTGCGTGGTCTGTTTAGCAATAAATCAGTTTATTTGGTCTTTTCATGCCTGATCAAATAGGATGTAGTTAAATAGACAATGTTTTTCTTCAGTTTTCTTTCGTTTCCCAAACTATCTTGTATCCTGAGAATTTTCTGATGGTCTCTCACTGAAATACTAAGCAGTTCCTGGAAGAAATAAACTGCGAATTTCCTGCTGCCATTCATGGCAGGAGAGTAAGCAATCAATCTTAATTAACCGGTTGATCATCTGAGTGACTGGTGTTTGGGGATTAAGAAGATAGTTTCCCACTGCTAATGGGACTGAAAAGATTGCCACCTATGTCATGGGGCATGAATTTTTCATTAATGATTCTTATTGCAATTAAGGATTGGTGCATGGATATACCCTTATGCTGGTTTCCCCTGAACTTGAAACTTTCCCAGGCTTTGCATATCTACTGTATTTCCCAGGAATTGGGGAAAATTGACTGATTAGCTCTGAGATTTTGAAGTTAAAGATATAAATGCCTGCAAGAGATGAAAGGCACAATTAACCTGAAGTAGAGTGCTTTGAGTTGGATAGCCATGCAGGATGGTGGCTCTTAGAAAGATATACTGAATTAATAAATAATTATAAAATGGAATGATAAAAGTCAGATAGCATCAGTCTGAGATTAGATGCTACCAGCGTGTCTATTAACAATCAAGAATATTGGGACTGTTCTTTCTGGCTTCTACTGGCTAATGAAGCCATATTTTAGAGGGAGGGAGGGAGAGAGAGAGAGAAGGAGACAGAGAAAAAGAGAGGGAGAGAGAGAGAAAGAGACACACACAAAGAGACAAAGACAGAGAGAAAGAGAAATGGAGAAACACACAGAGAGAAAGACAGAGAAAGAAAGAGAGAGAGAGAAAGAGAGAGACAGAGAGAAAAAGACAGAGAGAGAAAGAGAAAGAGAAAACAAGGGAGAAAGAGAGAGAGAAAATGAGAGAGAGACACACACAGAGAGAGAAAGAGAAAGAGAGAGAAAGAAAGAGAGAGAAAAAGACACACAGAGAGAAAAACAGAGAGAGAAAGAGAAAGAGAGACAGAGAAGAGGGAAAGAAGGGGGGGAAAAGTTAGAACAGCAATTCAGCTTGTTTGCAATTAAGCTGCTTAAGTTGAAGGTAATGGGTCTTCTCTTATCTGAGCTGGTGCAAATCTTTGTTTCATAAACAACATTCTCCCCAAATACTAATAAAGGAAGACACCAACTGAAAAAAGGATTACCAGCCTCCATGAGGAAGGGAACTCTGCCAGTAATAAGTTTATCAGGGCAGTGCACACACAGGGCCTATGGCATACCATTAATTTGCCTTTCCTACCAAATTAGCTGGGCTCGGTTTTGTGTTCCTTCCAATTTTATATCCCTGATTACACATTCACAAAACAGACCCATCTTCCAGGCGTAAATACAATCACTTTGAAAATATAATTGCGTGTGTGTGTTTATCAAGTACGTAATTTGTTTTACTTACTGGTGACTAATTATAGGGGAAACAGGAAGGTCTGATCGGCCACGTTGTGGGTTTTTAAAATATTAAATATGTATATGGCAGTGGGAGAGGGGAAGAAATGGCTGGAATCACACTAATGGTATTCTCTGTCAGGAAGAGCCTGTTTTTCAGCTGGTGGAAATGTGGCTTTCACCCACTGATGGAATTTGATGGTTTAATCCAGAGGTCTGCAACCTTAAACACTCAAAGAGCCATTTGGACCTGTTTCACACAGAAAAGAAAACACTGGGAGCCAATAATTTAACAACCGGTATGATGCTGTCAGGACTCCAACAAATCCAGCCTCATTCAAACCAAAAGTCTCTAGCCACAATTTAGAAAAGTAAATTGATTTATTAGGAGTGGCCATGTTGGCGTAAGCTGGATGCAGCTAATATTAAATTACATCATATAATTCCCCCTTGACCTTGGTCTTCCCCCCACCCCCGGATGTGACTTCTTCAATGGGATACATACATCTCCAATAACCTTCTTATCCTCCGACATCTTTGGGCTACTGAGGTGATTATCTAGGCATTTCAAGAATGCCTTGTTTTCCCCCACTCTCTTTTTCTGGTAGCTAAAAAGAACAAATGAGTATTTTTTTAGTTGACACTGGATGGGTGTGGCCAACTCGATGTCACTCACTCCCGCCCAGTCACCTCTTGCTCTGGAATATGGAGCGAGTCTCCATCCCCTGCCATCACCATTACCTTCTCAGGCCAGTGATAGGGAGGGGAGGGAAGGGCCAGCCAGTGATAGGATCAGCTGACAGGGAGCCGCAGGACATGGCCAAAAGATCTGCATGTGGCTCCAGAACTGCAGGTTGCCAACCCCTGGTCTAGGCCAGTGGGTCTCAAGCTTTTCTTGAAGAGCTGTGGTGGCACAGTGATTAGAATCCAGTATTGCAGGCTGATTCTGCCAATGCCAGCAGTTCGATCCTGACTGGTTGACTTAGCCTTCCATTCTTCCAAGGTCAGTAAAATGAGGATCTGGATTGTTGGGGGCAGTAGATTGACTCTGTAAACCTCTTAGAGAGGGCTGTAAAATATTATGGGGTGCCAGGAGTTCAATTCTCACCGTCTCAAGGTTGACACAGCCTTCCATCTTTCTGAGGTCAGTAAAACGAAGAGCCAGATATGCTGACTCTGTAAACTGCTCAGAGAGGGCTGTAAACCACCGCGAAACAGTATATAAGTCTAAGTGCTACTACTATTGTTAAGTGCTATTTGTGTAATCATAGATCCCCCTTTAAATACTTTCTGTGGCCACAGATTATGGCTATGGACCATCAAGACTTAACTCAAGATTTAAATCATAATCTTTCTTCAAACCATTGTGGACCCCCTGTGATAACATCATGACCCCTCGTTGTCTGCAGGCCACAGGTTGAGAACCATTAGCCTAGGAGATGAGGTGTTGTATGAAAGCTGCAAGCTTTCCCTAGTACAGAGTCTATAGCTTTGTTGCTTATATCTTACAATTTATATTGTTTACTTAGTATCCTAGTAATACTTGTGTTGATTGCTTATTCAGTATCTAAAACTATCACTAGGTGTGGCATCTAATGTTTTATGATGAATGTATTTTTATTGTTGTATGCATACTGAGAGTGTATGCACTGGAGACATCTTGTGTGTCTAACACTTGGCCAGAAAAATTTCTATTCTGTTCTGTTCTGTTCTGTTCTGTTCTGTTCTGTTCTGTCCTGTCCTGTCCTGTCCTGTCCTGCTCCGCTCCGCTCCGCTCCGCTCCGCTCCGCTCCACTCCACTCCACTCTACTCTACTCTACTCCACCCTCCCCTCCCCTCCCCTATCCTATTCCATTCCATTCCATTCCATTCTTAATTATTTTCATTATCTTCATCATCTTCGTTCTCATCGCCTCCTCTTTCACCTTCATAACTATCACCGCTTGTTATCCCACATCTATTTGCACATATAACAATTGGTGAAAGATTAGTGTAAAGTGTTGAGTTTTGTAAACCTACATGGTTCATTCGGCCCACCTTGCAGTCAGTGGTAACTCAATTTATGATCTTACAAGATCTCAAATTGGAGCAGACAATCTTTTTTCCCCCAAATCGAGAACCGCACCGGACAGACATAGAAATGGATTTGAACTAAAACATGAATTAATGTAAATGTGAATGTGACTAAGATCAAATAATGCTATTAGGATCATTCATGCAATGAATAACTTGCTCTCATGTCATGTTAAAAATGGCATTTTGGTGAAAACTTTGGGAACTGTGTCTTTGTGGATGTTTTATTTGAATCAGCCCTTTTTAAGACATTCTGCCTTTCACATATATGCTTAATTACAGCAAGTCGCACTAAAATGACAGGTCCCCATTTTTTAATGAAGATCATTATGTTGTCAGCCTAAGGTTTTGAAGTTCTCCATCTTCACTTATAATTGGGAAATGACACAGGTAGAAACCACAGCATCCTGATGCTATTCTCAGGGTCTCAAAAATATATAAGCTTTTTTTAATGAAAAAAATCTGCTAAAATATCCAAATAGACTCTGAAGAAGCATGATAGAAAGAGTTGAATGCCTTTGAATCTTGGTGTGGGAGAAGACTCCTGAGAATGTAGTGGACAGCCAAGAACAACAAGAGATCATTGAGTAATTAATCCAGAGTTCTCACTCAAGGCACAAAGGACCAGGCTCAAATTTGCACATTACGAAGTCATTATGAGAAGATTTAAGTTTTCCTGGAGAAAATTGTAATGCTGAGAGAAATAGAAGGAAAAAGAAGAAGATGGCCAGTGGATGGACTCAGTTACAGTGGCGATAATTGCAATCTTAGAACTCCTGAAAGGACAGGTCAGAATAGGGCATCATGGAGAAGATCTATCTTTTTGATTGCTAGAAGTAAAAAATGATGATGATGTGCAATCAATCAATCAATCAAACAGTCATAACACCCAAAAAGTGATATTACTAAATCTCATAAGACTCATTACTTATGAGACTCATGCAGAGGGTGGTATTCAGCCGGTTCTGAGCAGTTCTGGAGAACCAGTAGCAGAAATTTTGAATAGTTCAGAGAACCAGCCAATGCCACCCCTGACTGGCCCCACCAACTCCATCTATTCTCTGCCTCCCGAGTCCCAGCTGGGTCTTCTTTTGTTGCCCTGCATAGGAGAATGGAGCTGGAAAGCAGGTTAGTGGGGTGGGGAGGGAATGGGGATTTTGCAATATCCTTCCTCTGCTGTGCCCACCAAGCCTCGTCCACCAAGCCACACCATGCCCACAAAGCCATGCCCACAGAACAGAACTAAAAATGTTTGTATCCCATGGCCAAATGTTATGACTCTATTTTCAACTAAAATCAAGATCCAAAGATTCAAAAACCTTGCAAACTTCAAGCAGGAAGGTCAACATCTCAAGAAAGTTGAAACATCTTACGTGTATTTTTATTTGACATCCATATCATCCATACCAACAAATAAATTTGTTTTTTTTTTCTGCACTGAGTCTCATGGAAAGATTTACTAAGTATCTGTGTGGCAAATCCTCTGGTTTGTTTGTTTCTTAAAAGTAACCTCTGCTCCTTGTCCAAATTTAATTTCACAGGACAATGGAGCTAAAAGGAGATCCAGTTTTGTTTGGCTGCATGCAGCTTTTAGCAAAGAGTTAACTGTGGATGAATTTGAGCTGGGAAAGATTGGATTATTGGATAATGCTATACAGCATACAAACCACCATGATCGCTTTCCGCCATGCCTCCAGAAAATAATTTTGTTTATTAGCACCATTTAGAAGGGTTTTGTTGATTGAAAAAAAAAGGTACACTGGCCTAATAGCAATTTAAAGCAACCACACACATTTGATTGCTCATTGAAATTGGTCTGGCTGCTCCCACTTGATATATGGATGGAAATAATTCGGTAGGCTAGAATTATTGTCATGAACCTTAATTTCTATCATGTTGCAATTTTACTACTCCTGAAATTTGTTTGGATATAAACAGGATGAAAAAAAAATTACAATCTACCAATAATTTTATGGGTCAGGTTTTACCCCGCTCGGCAGCCGAATTTGCATCTTGTTCATTTTCGGAAACAATCCATAATTTTTCTTTCGGCTCTACAGTAGAGGATTATATCTGCAGAGCTGCAGAATGCAAGAAAGTCACAGAATGTCCTTTAATAGCCTCTATTAATTAACTGGAAAGTGT
Source organism: Laticauda colubrina (assembly GCA_015471245.1). NCBI lineage: Eukaryota > Metazoa > Chordata > Lepidosauria > Squamata > Elapidae > Laticauda > Laticauda colubrina. The sequence goes on from BLBF01000058.1 coordinate 5,766,320, forward strand.
AGGCTTTCCAAGCTGAAAAACAGGGATACTGGCACAAAATGCTTTCCTTTACATAATTAACTTATATTCAGAAATTTCTACTTGGCGGGCATGGAAAGATCATTGGGTAGACTGACAGAAGCATGCCTAGATTTTGATATTTTACTAAATGAAAATTAATAATGCACTCCCACAAGAGAAGCTGTGCCTGACTTCAGGTTAGCTTAAATCTCATTGTACAACTTGCTAAGCTTGTTATTAGTTTTCCTTCCTTCCTTCCAGTCTAAACTGGACATACCTAACCCAAGGATCAAGAAGGAAATTTATGAAAAGAGGATTAAAATTACAACATAAGAAGTCCAGTAGGTCTTCTATTAGAAATGAGATGACCCAGGTTTGATATACAGGTAGTTTTTGACTTGAGAGCACAATTGTTAAATTTCCATTGCTCAGCAAGAAAATTACGTGAATTTTGCCTCATTTTACAACCTTTCTTGTCGCTATTGTTCAATGAATTACTGTGCTTGTGAAGTGAATAACATGGGTGTTAAGTGAATCTGGCTTCCCCATTGCTTGCCAAAAGGTTGCAAAAGGAGATCACATGATCCAGAGATAGTGCAACCATCATAAATATTGCCCAATGCCTATTGCCAAATGGCTGAATTCTGATCACATGATCATGGGGAATGCTGCAATGGCCATAAGTGTGAAAAATGGTCATAAGCAGGGGTGGAATTCTACAGATTTGCACCTATTCTCTAGAACTGGTTGTTAACATTCTAAGCAGTTCAGAGAACCGGTTGTTAGAAGAAATTGCTGGGCTAATCCTGTAAGGAAGGCAGGAAGGAAACATTCTGGTGTTGCTTACAGAAACTGCCTCTCCGTTAACCCTTATTACCTTCTTGGCAGGACTGGACTTCCTGTCTCTGGAACTTCTCTGGAGTTTTTTCCCCTCCTTTGCTGGTATTTTGCTTGTGTGTGGAGTGACCATTCAAAGTTACAATGGCACTGAAAAAAGTGACTTATGACCATTTTTCAGACTTATGACTGTTGCAGCATCCCCACAGTCATGAGAGGCCAGGTGAGGAAATGCGTGCCTCGATGTGAGTGATGTTGAGTTGGCCATGCCCACCCAGTCACATTTCCACCAAGCCACACCCACCAATTAAGTCACACCCACAGAACCGGTTGTTAAAAAAATTGAATCCCACCCCTGGTTATAAGTCACTTTTTTCACTGCTGTTGTAACTTTGAAGGTTGCTAAACAAATGGGATGCAGTGGCTCAGTGGCTAAGACACTGAGCTTGTCGATCAGAAAGGTCAGCAGGTCAGCAGCTAGTATCCCTAGTGTCGCGTAATGGAGTGAGCTCCCGTTACTTGTCCCAGCTTCTGCCAACCTAGCAGTTCAAAAGCACGTACAAAATGTAAGTAGAAAAATAAGGAGCATTTGGTGGGCAGGTAACAGTGTTGTGTGCACCTTCGGCATTTAATCATGCCTGCCACATGACCACGGATACGTCTTCGGACGGTGCTGGCTCTTCGGTTTTGTAATGGAGATGAGCACAGCCCCCTAGAGCTGGAAATGACTAGCACATATGTGCGGGGGAAACCTTTACCTTTACCTAAACAAATGACTGTGATTTGAGGATTACTTGTAGTGGTTATGGCAACAGATAAGAAGCAAGATAGAAGCAAGATTGACAAAGCGAGAGATTTTACTCTTCCTTGCTCTAAAGATGAGGATGAATATTTCGGTCTTCATGGATCTTCTCAACAAGAAGAGAGTGGGTGGGAGCCATCTGGATTTCAGCACTATTGCTACTGCTCTGACCCAGCTCCCCAAACACAATAAACCATCTCATGTGAACTCGAAAGATTCCTTTATTAGGAATGCTGGCAGCCCCGGGAAAGTTTCTCTCACAGGCAAACCAGTCTGTCTGGCAAAGAGATGAACAGTTGTCTGTCAGACCTATTCATCTCCACCCCCTGCCTTTTATCCCCAGGGCTAGAGTGGGGCTTCACTAGCAGTGGTGGCTCTTTCATCCCAAGGACCGGCCCACAGATTTCTGCTGCTCTCCTCTCCTCTGCCTTCTGCTCATCTGTACATCAGGCACTGGACCCAACTGTTCCTCCTCTTCCTCATCAGCCACCTCCAGACCTGGGAGCTGTTGACTGTCCATCTGAGGGCTGATGGACAGCCCAGACTCCGCCTTTCTCCCTCACCCTCCCTCCCTCCTTCCCTCTCTCTCTCTCTGGAAGCTCCATTCTCTGTCCCCTCTTGGAGCTGTCAGGTTGCCCTGATGCTGACCTGACTCCTACACCTCCTCCTCCTCCTCCTTTCATTTGGCTGCTGGAGGGACTGACAGTCCACAAGCCACAAAAACTGCATTTTCTCCTTATTTTCTGATATTTTGTTTGCATTCAATATTCCCAAGTCTGGATCCAAACTAAATCCAAACAACCAACACACAGCTAGGAGAGTGATGTTAGAATATAAGGAAACATTGAACACCAAGGCAAGGAGTTTTGCCGTGCTTGGATTCCTTGGTAAAGGAAAGCTTTTGCTTGCTCATTTCCACCCTGTAAATTGCTACAATTCTATGTTACATTGGAGAAGTTGTAAAAACTTCTCATTTGTTGTGATAATGGTTCATTCCGGGCAATCGTTTCTGAGCAAACAATGAAAAATCATATCCCCTTTTTTGTGGTCCTTCAGCTCAGTGATTTGTTTGTTATTTTTATAACGAGAGCCACCAATAATCCAGCAGAGAGGTTTGGTTCATTTATTTCTATTGTCAGCTAAATGTGTTGTTGTTAGAGTTAAAAAAAAAAAAAAACCATCAGGGAGGAATTTTCCCCAAATAAAATGAAATCTAAGATATTGAGCCATGGATGGGGTGGTGGATACAGTAACAGGAATTTCAAGGGCATACCTGCAAAAGTTGCAAAATTGCATGGCCAAATTACCAAATCAACTCACAAAATCAATACCAGAAAATGAGGCAATAATTCTATTCTGTTCTGTTTGCTTGTTGTTGTTTTTGAATTAAAAACAAATAAATGAAAAGAAAATTACTAAGCTGACAAAGATGAAGTGCCATAAACAGATTTTCTATCAAGACTATTTGTTTCTTCAGATGTATGCGTGTGTTTGGACCTTTAGGTGAAAAAAAAGTCCTATAAAATAATGAAAATAATTTTTGGGGGGGAGATGTTTTTCTTCTCCAGACTGAAAGTTTGTCTTTTGCTGATTCTTCTGCAAACAGAAGTACCTGGTGTTGGGGTCAAAGCATTTATTATTGGGGTGGGCTTCATAAATTTTAGCAAAAGTTTCTTTGCCCGGTTGCTGGGTGGGCATGGCCATGGTAAACGTAGCCTAGTCAGCCTCCTGCACCATGGTGGAGGGGAGCGTTTTTGCCTTCCCCTGGGCTCCAGAGGCTTTCCTTGAGCTTCCAAGAGGACAAAAATGGCCTCCCCGCATTCTGGAAGCTGGAAATGGGCCCATTTCTTGCCTTCCCTAACTTCCAGGAGGACGTTTTTTGCCCTCCCAGAGCCTCCTGCACTTACCTGCATCCAAAACGGGCCATGTAGGGACTTCTGGTAGGGGCAGGGCAGCGTGGGTGGGGCCAGCCAGGAGTGGGATTTGGGAGTTCTTCGAATTGCACAGAATCTTAGCTAGGGGCTCTCCTGAACCCCTGCAAACCCCCCAGCCATCCACTCCTGTTTATTATGTAAAAAGAAGTTGGTTTTCTCAATGATTGGACTTTTCTGCTTGGAAAAATTGTCCGCTGATGTTGACCATGGGATGGCAGAAGAGAGGTGATTTTGTGGATGGTAATGAAATCTCATTTAGGACAACCGCAAAGCAATCTGCAAATGCAAGGATTGTAAAGTTGGAAGTTAATGCACAAAGATCCCAAAAGAGATAAACTGCGAAGGACACAGTTAACGATGGGTGAATTTCTGTAGCTAATGATTGTTGACTTATCTTTGATTGATCGACTAACTGATGATGTTCCATCAAGTTGCTTTTGACCCCATAGATTTACTTCATGATGATCTATTCCTCACCTGTTCTTTCAAATCTCCCAATGGTACATTTACTGCCATTGTAAGTGAGGTCATCCATCTTCCTGCCAGTCTTCTCCTTCTCCTTCTCCTTCTCCTTCTCCTTCTCCTTCTCCTTCTCCTTCTCCTTCTCCTTCTCCTTCT
>BLBF01000058.1:5770520-5786565 GCA_015471245.1 Laticauda colubrina
CTTCTCCTTCTCCTTCTCCTTCTCCTTCTCCTTCTCCTTCTCCTTCTTCTCCTTCTTCTGTTTCTTCTATGTTTCCCAGCATAAGAGTCTCCTCCAAAGGGTTAGGTCTTCACGTAATGTGTCAGTGAAAGAATAATTTGAGCTTGGTCTTGAGTGAGAAATCTGGGTTAATTTGTTCAAGGATCCATTGGTTTGTTTTGTTGGTTGTTCAGGAATTTTCTTCTACACCAAAATTCAAAGATGTCAGTTGCTCTTCCTGTTCTGATTCTTTAAAGCTCAACTTTAGTGCTACAGTGTCATTAGAATACTATGGCTTATACAGGTGTGTAGCTACAGACACACCACAGCATTTGAATATCTTTATAAAATTCCTTCCTTCCTTCCTTCCTTCCTTCCTTCCTTCCTTCCTTTCTTCCTTCCTTCCTTCCTTCCTTCCTTCCTTCCTTCCTTCCTTCCTTCCTTCCTTCCTCCCTTACTCATTCATTCACTCACTTCCCTTCCCTTCCTTTCTTCCCTCTCTCTCCTTCTCTTCCCCTTCCTTCCTTCCTTCCTTCTTTTGTGAGCCTTTTCCCAAATGCACACATTTTTTTTGCTTTTTATCTAAGACATTATCCATCTTAAGAGTATACCTAGAATTTGGTGGTTGAGCATTTGTAATTTTATTAGTTTGCTTTCCAATGTGTTAACCAAGTACAGTTGGACAACTAAAAATAAATAAGAATATTATTAGCAGTGGCCCCACTGCTAGCAAACAGTAATCTGGAAAACATATGGTGAGAAATGGGACATGTTGAAAACATTTTTTTTTTAAAGTTCAGGTCTTCAGTTTCAATTTAAGCACGGGTTTGAAGATTGTGAATGTTGAACTTGAAATATAAATCTATTATAATTTAAGATTAGAAAGGCAGCTTTCTTAGACTCTGTGTAGAAAATTCAGAGGTAGATGAGAGGTAGAATTGTCATGTTGAACATGTTCCTTCATTACCAGTTAGAACTGGACAATTGTAGGAGAAGAAGAGACAGAGCTCATGTCTCTTCATGAAGACAGAATCAAGAGAGAACTCAGCCTAGAATCTTTACATATCCACAAATGCTCCAAGTCCAGTTCCCCTTGAATTCTGATATATTTTTTTAATTTTTATCTAGCACCAATTGAGTATTCACCATTAGTTGATTAGATTCTTGTGTAGGCTTAAGCAATACATTTTATGAACTGGAACTTAGATGTGTTCCTGATTTTTCACAGGCAATTGTGAAAATCAGGGATCTTCATGACAGCAGTTGCCAAATTCCAAAAGCCATCAATGTCCATTTCAGCAAACATTTATTCTCATTGAGAAAGCACCTTTAACTAAATCCAGTTTTTGCAGGATCCCTAACCATTGTTGGCTTTTTAATACTAGGGGGAATTGTAATGGTGAGATATTTTAAACCAGAAGAGCTGCTTTCTATCTCTTTAACATGCAATCAATAATCTAAGAAAGGAACAGAAAAATCATCGGTATGCTTCATTTCATTTTCCCCAACTCAAGCTTTCTTGCTTTCTTCCACCCTAACAAAATTTCTTTCTGATGTTCTATTTAAGGAGACATTAACAGTTCTCTCAACACATTCAGCTGGTATCGTCCATATCGAGATTGTTAAATTTGAGAAAAGTTACTGGGAAATATTTGATTCATAGGTAAAGGTAAACATTTCCTGTGTCTAGCTGTATCTAACTCTTGGGGCCAGTGCTCATCTCTGTTTTTTGGCTGAGAGAACCAGCCTTGTCTTAAGACATTTTCTGGGTCATGCGGGCCAGCATGGCTATGCGGCAAAGGTACACATAACTCTGTTATCTTCTCACTGAAGTGGTTCCTATTTATCTATTCACATTTGCATGCTTTTTTTTTTTTTTTTTTTTTGCACTTGCATGTCATTTCCCAGAAAATCATGGGATGCCCTCTCCCCTTTTTGGAAGAGCTTTATAGCTCCTGCTGCCTTAAGAAAGTTCAAAACATTCTCAAAGATCCATCTCATCCTGGGAACTCCCCCTTTTTTTGAACTATTACCATCTGGAAGACATTACAGAATAATAAAAAACAAGAACAAATAGTCTGAAAAACAGCTTTTATCCCAGGACAATAGCTCTGTTGAATTCTACTGTATAGTGCATGTTGGTGTGGTGTTGGGGGTTTTCAGTTCAATGTGTGGAGAGTGAAGGATGTATATTTGTGTTTATTTTCATGGTCATGATGTGCACTAAAAAGAGTGTTTTATTTCGTTGTACTGAGGTGCAATGACAATAAACTAAACTAAACTAAACTAAACTTTTGAACTGCTAAGTTGGCAGGAGCTGAGGCAAGTAACGGGAGCTCGCCCTGTCATACGGTGCTCAGGTCTCAAAAGTGGGATATTAGCTTTCTAGCGGACCAATTCAGTCTTTAGCCCCTGAGCCATCAAAGCTCCATTTGATTCATATCCCTACCAAAAGTCTGGCAAGGGGCCCTGTTACTTGAAAAAAGATTTGCTAAGTCCTTGTTTCCATAGCAGCTCTGCTATGCCACTTTTCCAATCTCCTAAAATGAAGCAGCACGACATTGCCTTGTTAACCTTTTCTTGTTTCAGCCCCAATGCTCACTCCCTTCAAACTCCAGGTAGCATCCCAGAGGTAAAATTTCATCTAGGATCAAGCTAGATTCATTTTACAAACGTTGTAAAATATGGTTTTCGGAAAGGTTATGTCTGTGCGCACCTTCATCAAGTATGTGTAGGATATAATAGTCCTTTGTAATAGAATATAATGACATGAAATATGGTCATGTTTTGCAAATAGGCAAGTCTCCCCAAAATATTTCAATCTAAAAAGTTGCTGAGGCCATTCTACACCCATTTGCACTACTCAGGTGACACAGATAAACTGCCAAGTGATCTCAATGACTCCCTAAAAGGAGGCAAATGACCAGCTGTCTGCAAGGACTGTAAATCCTTTCATTCCCCATCACCCAGTCAGAGCTGAAGAAGCTTCTTGGATGAGAAATTAAAAGTCTTCAAAAAAACAACAACCAGAAAGTCCAGTTGCCTCTTGAAAAAGCACCTTTCATTGCTATAACTTTTAATTGTATTTTGATGCATGGATAGTATCTAAAAGTTCCTCCTCCTCTTTTTCCACCCTCCTCCTCTCTAAGGGACACAGTGAAAAATACCCCCACCTGTGTCCATTAATACTGATCAAACTCAGATTGGAAATAGGATGCTGCTGACTAAAGCCATGTTCCATCCAGAATTGCTATTCAGTCATCAGTATTCTTCCTTCTGCATCTGACATTCTTTCCTGGTAATTGCATCTCTTATGCATGCCAGCCTCTTATTTATGACAACAGGATAATAATCAGCATAAAAGCCATTGAACTAATGCGAAGCATACTGGAGATAACCCAAGGCAGAAGAGATGACAAGTGGATCTAAGAAGCCTCTTTGATGATGAAGACATCTGGTTGAAGCAAGGAAGTTATTCTTCATGTCTTCAAGTGTTCAAGAAGAGCAGACAATGAATAACTGACAAGAACTTAATTGATGGGGGAGCTGCTCGGGTTTTTATTTCCTAAGGAACCTACCAAAAGTTTTAATTTGGTGGTGAGGAGAGACCATGAATGAGACAAAGAGGTGTCTCGTCTGTAATTATCCAGAGTATTTTTAAATGGGATGGAGAGCCGAACAAATGACTTAGTTATTTCTGATGTTCTATCAATGAATGATGGGTGTCTTATATCATTACAGAAAGATCCAGGAGTAAAGTATTATATTTTGGGGGGAGTTTTGAGCAGTGTACAGCAACAACTAACACTATATACTTAGAGGAAGAACCTCTCGGGGATTAAGTTGGAAGGAAACTTAAAAAAATAAGGCTATGGACCCCAAAATCACCCAATGAGATATGTTATGATGGAAGGTAGTCAGGAGATGGATTTCCAAGAGGGAAAGGGTGCATTCCAGAGGTGGAAGAGGCAACTCAGCCTGGATATCACATGTGAGAGAAAGAGGATGAAGACAGCTCCACCTTAATAGTTCCTTGAGCATATTGTATATGCAGATAACAGGGTCTTCAGTCTGGCAAGATTTTATCTGTAGGTGTGAAACAATAAAGAAGTCAGCGTGGTCTCCTCCTTGAGCAGGGGACTGAACTAAAAGACTGATTGATTGACTGCATGAAAGGAAAAGAGGCAGATATTCTACTTCATTTTTTAAAATTAATTTTGAGACTCCAAAGCCTATGCAGAAATTCCAGAGTGTAGCCTGAGTTAGCTTCCTGCTTTTTGAATTTATTGCAAAAGAGCTTTCTATGTATTAAGTAAGCAAATCAGTGGTGGTATTTTAGTGGATTGGCCCGGTTCATACAAACCAGTAGTAAAAAATACTACCAGTTCAGCCAAAGTGGTAGTAAAAAAAATGCTACCTGTTTAGCCAAACTGGTATTTCTGATGATCAGATGTGCCATGTGATTTAGATTAGCTAGAAAGTAGGAAATCTAGCTAATCTAAATCACACAGCACAGCTGATCCCCTTCCTTGCTGTTGTACTTACCTTGCCAGAAGGCTTCCCTGAGGCCCAGTAGGCAAAAAATGGGATGTGGGGGGGGGGTTGCTATGAAAGGAAAAAAATCCACCCCCATAGCCATGACCACCCAGCCATATGACCACCTAGAACCGGTAGTAAAAAAAATTGAATACCACCACTGAAGTAAATGTATTTATGTAAGCTGAAGCTTGTAGCAACAGACATGCTTCTGTTGAGGCTGACAAGACCCATTTAAGAGAGAAGACAAGTTTCATTTCATCTCTAGCCAATTGCAATATTTTTTTGCATTCAATTGCAAAAATTGGATGCATGTATTAAAGCCTGTTAGTTCAAGTAGCACGTGAGAGAAATACATGTTTTTAATTAAGCGGGAATCTGAAATCAGCAAGTTAGGCATGCAATTTGCAAAAATAAGTGATGAGGGAAATATTTCACTACTGGGATTTAATAGTTACCTTTTTTTTTTTGTTTATCACTTTGTCAAATTAGTTTTACACTTAGCAGGAGGTTAAATGTAATTTTAAGGAAAGCATGTTTCAATTTATTTCATTCTTTTATTTTTTAAAGAAAGAAATAATTATTCACTAATGCATAAAAAAAGTAAATTAAGAGAATACGTGAACCAGAAATATCTGCAAATTAAAGAGAAAGGGGGAAACAGTTCCTTTTATGACTTGATTAGATTTTATTGGAGTTCATTCTTTTTTTATATGCAGATTTCTGCTTTTATTTCCAATACACATTTTGTCTCAAAATTAATTGTGCTAAGTAGGATTGAATCCTTCCCTTTTAGTGTTAATTCCATGTTTATTGTCTATTACTTTCTCTTATTAAACTCTTTCGAACAAAAGTGGAATTTTCTTGCCAATCTCCCAAGTGAAAGTTGACTTTTCTAAGCTTGTAACTGGGTCATGTTTTGAAACTGAGTTCCCCATATCATTTATTGCCCAGATTCTCAAGCAAAATATAAGCTAAACATATTTTCACTGACTTGGACAATGGTGTTTTCTGAATGCAACCTTAATGTGGCAGAATGGAAAATGAAAGCCTTGAATGAGGATCTTTAATAACTACATTGATTATCCTTCATATGCTCTGGCCTTTTTTGAGTGTGCCCAAAATATGTCATTAAAGACCTAAACCATGGTTTCTAAACCACAGTATCTAGGTTCCAATATAACAAATTTAGCCAGCATGAATTAAGGAACTGTGTGAGCCCAGCCATTCTCTTTGAGAGTAAAAGCAGTGGTAATAGTAACAAGAATGTTGTGTTTTCCCAACTAAGGATTATAAAAAGAGAGAGAGGGAAAGTTGACCTCTTAATCACTAATGAGTGGTATACATCCTTATTTCTTCTTCTATATTTTTCTAATTTGCAGAGTTATTTCATTGCAACTGATCCACTTGGTTCTCTGATCAAAAAACTGCTCAACCAAAGAGTGGAATGTTGCTATCTTGGAAAATAAACCAGCATGAGCTTTGTAAACAACAAAAAAGCATCAGCATGAAAAAGCTGGAACCAATAACCTTTTGGGGGCAAAAAATTAGAGTTCTTTAAAATCTGCTTTAGGAACATTTTGCTTTCTGGATGTGTCAAGCCAAGGCTGTTGAAGATAGCTTTCTAATTTTCCTGTCATCCAGCCACCGCTTTGATTGAGGATGATGTCCTGTCCAAGGGCAACTTTTAAAAAGTGACATTCTCAGTTGATGCATGCCAATCACCCACTCCGTGTAGGAACAGTACATTCCACCGACGTAACGTCGGCAGCCTCTTCAGCTCATTTCACTCGTGACAAATACATTTGCCCAGGGAATTATTTCCAGTGGGAACGACATGTGTGATAGATTTGAACTTGTGTCAAGGAGAATGCATGCACGCACGCTGGCTGGCTAAGCTGGCAGCATTGTGGTACTGCAGTGATGTAAATCTCTTGGAAGTTAATGAGATGCTTTGCATCATTGTAGAATGGTGTGTTTTTTCATGGAAAGGAAGGAGAACCAAAAATTGATTCTTAACGATCATTTCAGGTTGCAGAGCTTCATTTCAGGTCGTGAAAATCAGTCTGGTCTACCTTTTCCCCCCAACATAAGGATGCAAGAAGCATAACAGAGTAACAGAGTTGGAAGGCACCTTGTAGATCATTAAGTCCAACACCCCCCACCCCACCCAAGCAGGAGACCCTGCACCATTTCTGATAGATGCAGTCCAATCTCTTCTTGAAAACTTCCAATGATGAAGCTCCCACCAAGCTGCTACGTTGGTTGATTGTTCTCACTGTCAGAAAATTTCTCCTTATTTCTAGCTTGAATCTCTCCTTGATCAGCTTTTATCTGTTATTCCTTGTCTGGCCTTTGAATGGTGTGGTGGCCTAAAGGTGGAGCTCTCATCTCACAATCAGGAGGCTGTGAGTTCATTCCTAGGTAGAGGCAGGTATTTTTCTCTCTGGATATGATGAGAATCTGCTGAACAAAACTCTGCATTGTTGACAGGAAGGGAATCCAGCCATTATACACTCTGATAGCTCCATTCAATTGCTCAGACTCCACCTTGCAAGGGGTTATGGGGTCATTAAAAGATGATGATGATAATTCCTTGTATGGCTTTCAGGTGCTTTGGAATAGGTTGATCCTAGTTCTTATGCCTCCCACCACCAAAATTTTTTTGCGTGGTTTTTTTTATTGTGTTTTAGGTGCCTGGTGTGAAAGGGAGGGTGTTGCATTTGTCTCAATGTGATGCCTTTGCACTGCATTGTTTTAGATTCCCAACCTGGTACTCACATGCTGGCAAGTGTTTCCATCTATTTATTAAGAGAAATGAACTGGAAAAAAAGATCTGATTGCTTTGCATTATGTTTATTTAGAACACAAAATGAGGTTCTCTGGCCCAATCCCCTTTATCAGCCTGAAGTTCTGATTACTTCTGAGGTGTGACCTTTGTGTTCCGAAAGGATTTTTTTCTAACAAAAAATTGCAGATCATAGTTATAACTACTGGTACTGTAGTGTTGTGAGACAATCATCTTGTTGACGTGCACACTGCACATGAAAAAAAAAAAAGGAAAAGGTCATCCCTACATCTGAATTCAGGAAGCGTTGTTTGGTTTCCCTGTACAGCTGATGACCTTATGTTGCATGAGATAAACTTATTCCTTTTTTTTTCAATCTGTAGCTGACAATTTTCATCCCCTAAAGAGAAAAAAACACAATGAAAGCTAAGTAGTCCTAGGTGGGCCAACAGCCATAGCTTTCAAACAAAGGGAGAGAAGCACAGCTGATGGAAGCCAAAATCGCTGATAGTATATTTTGAGTTGTTGTTATTTTGGTTGCTTTGTAAAGGTGCACAATAAGGTTGTTATCAGTGTTCCAGCTAACCAGGTTCAAACCAATAAACTCTGAGACAGTCATTTTCTCAAAGTTCCATTTTATTAGGGTTGTCACATTGGCACACCTGGGAAAATCTGAATCTGAAAGTTCCATGTTTTCCCTTCCCAAAAGAAAATCAAAAATCCCTCCTCTGCACCCATCAGTCCATCACATGGTCCAATCAAACATCATCCCAAATGGAGACCTTCCTCAAACACTTCCTCCAGGTTCAGGGTGACTTGGCCTTGACTTTCTGAGAAAAGAATGTTGCTGAGTCTAATCTCCTGCCTCACTATGAAATCCCCCTTCCCAAATTCCCAGGCACTAAATGTGGCAGCCTCAAAGCTTCCAAGTAAAATATGGCTTCCAGTGCTGACAAGTTGTGCAATTAATTAATGGAAGATGATCTGATTTAAAGCAATGGAACTGGTAATATTTATTTATTTCAATTGATTTGTCAGCTACCTCAGTGGGAAGTTGCAACTCCTCCAAAGTATCAGGAGGGCGTTCCTTGATTAATGCCTCTCTCTGATACATTGGATGAGGCCCAAACTGGATTCTTTGATTGTATATGAATTAATTATGATTGAATGTGGCTGTTGCACTGGGCTGAGAAAGAACCATGGACCAGAATTCTAATCAGAAAGCTGTATTTAGGGTATGTTTATTGCAAAAGGGAATAACTTATGAAGATCTTTTGCACAGAAGAAATCAAACTCTGCATTGGGAAAACTAGCAAGACAGGAGAAAAATATCTGAACTAGAATTTTCTTGAGGCATTTATAAATAAAGAGTGTAGAGAAGAAGAACAAAGGTGATAAGAAATCTGGAGGCTAAAACCTATGATGAACAGCTAAGGGAACTAAGTATGTTTAGCTTAATGAAGAGAAGACCAAGGGGAGACATGATAGCTGTCATCCAATAGTTGAAGAGTAGTCAGATGTAGAAGTGTAGATTTATTCTCCAAAACACCTAAGGCCAGAACAAGAAGCAAAAGATGGATGCTCACCAGAGGGAGAGCCAACCTGGAAATAAGGAGGAATTTCCTGACAGTGAGAATGATTCAGCAATGGAACAGCTTGCCTCCTGAAGTCGTTGGGTGATCCATTATTGGAGGTTTTCAGGAAAAGATTGGATAACCATTTGTATGAGGATTTGGGGATTGGACTAGAAGACCTCCAAGATTCTTTCCAACTCTATGATTCTATGATACCATGGTTCCATGATTTCATGATTCTATGATTCTAAAATTTTATGATTCCATGGTACCATGTAGGGGTGGGATTCCACCAGTATAACAACTGGTTTGATGATCGCCCATTTCCTCTTTGCAGTGAACCAGTTTGGAGTGAGTTGAACCATGGTTCCATGATTTCATACTCCATGATTCTATACTATGGTTCATAATTCTATGCTTCTATAATTCCATGATTCTATGATACCATGGTTCCATAATTTCATAATTCCATGATTCTATAATTTTATTATTCTATGATTGTCCGAGGCACTGTTCCTGCATCCTAAAACATGACATCCCACAACCTCACATGGCACCATTCCCTTGGTCCACATTACAAAGGCTTGTGTTGTCTGCTTCCTGATTTTGCAAGTCTGCATTGCCATTCTCTCCCTTCCTACAAATTATATCAGCAGGGGCTCCCAAGCCCCACAATCTGCCTTTATATTTTAGCCTTTTTCCCCTCCAGACTGAGTTTTAAACAACAAAAGCAAATCTGGAGACTCTTGCAAATCAGGTACAAATCACTCCCTGAATATTCAGAGCTTTCTGATGTGTAGCTGGAGGTATCAGAATTAATTAGCTACTGAAGAAATTATAGCGGTTGCCAGCAGAACAAGGTGTGGGTTCTTTTTGCGTGTTTCGGTTTAGGCAAGAAACATAGGTTTTTCTCCCCACTCCCTTACAATGAAAACAGAAAACAGCTTAATTGTTCCCATTACATCCTCCAGTCACCTCTGTCATGCTCCTTTTGATTCAGTGACTTGCTAGGATTTACCCATTGGCACAATAGATATTTTTAGCTGCATTGTGAATTTTTGACTAAAGCTCACTGGCGCATGTAAATTATCCATTTCAACATTGATTTGAAAATAATAATATAGAGCACCTCAGCAGAGTGTCAAAGAAAGCATCAAATGAGTTGTTCTTGTAGCTATAATTGCAGGCAGTGGGTTATGGAGGGAAGATATTCCTAAATATTAAAACAGCAGAGGCTGAATGCCAGACAGAGCATTTGGTCCATTTATGGGGGAGGCAGAAAAAAAAATAACCTCATGCCTTCTATTATAGGGAGAAGGTGAGAGATGATTGGATGAAGAAAATCCATGACTATCTTCTAGAAAGCAAGATTCCGGATGCAACAAATCTTCCTAGCAATTTGAAAACAGAATCTGAGAGCCAGTGTAGTCTCATAGATACAGCATCAGATGAGAAACCAAGAGATTGTGAATTCTAGTCCTGCCTTAGGCATTGAAAGCCAGCCTGGTAGCCTGGAGCCAATCACAAGGAGACAATGAGTTCTAGTCCCACCTTAGGCACTGAAACCTGCTGTGGACTTTTCTCCAGGCGACTGTGTAAGTTTGAGTTCCACCTTAAGCATGAAAGTCAACTGGGTGACCTTGGCCAATCAACCAGGTGACTATGAATTCTAGTCCTGCCTTAGGCATGAAAGCCTGCTAGATGATTTTGGGCCAATTATTCTCTCTCAGTTCATAGGACTGTTGTTATGGGGAAAATAGGAGGAGGAAGGTATGTGAAATATGTTTGCCAGCTTGACTTACTTATAAAAGTGATAAAAGTCTGATAAATAAAATCTAAAAAGGAAAAACAATCTATAGGAAAATTCACACTCAGGAATGGGTCAATTTGCATTTTCTATCACATACACAGTGACCAAATGGGCTGTTCTAGACATTGTTCAAAACTTTTTTTTTTAAAAAAGGCCAACTTACACTATGTGACTATTCCTGGAAGCCTTTTTTTAAAATGAAAGATAAATTTCTGTCATATTGGACTTTTAAGAAAATAACGATAATCCAGTATGAATTCCCCCCCCCCTTGGGGGAAGGATGAATGCTATCTCGACTTCATTCATGTTAACGGTCATTCTGCAGTAGATGCTGCCAGAAGTGAGGTATCACTTCTCATGAAACATTCCTATGCCTGCTTTCGAATTGCCATAAACAAGGGGGGAAAATCGGAAAGAGCAGTATGGCAGTTTAAAACCAGAAGTACATTCCACCCTTATCAGACAAAGATGGTAGTTAGGCTACCAGATCTTCTGCCCATGAAAATCCTTCATTGGAGAACATGATTGTTGACACCCAACCAGTGAATGGGCTTCATTGTAGAATCTGATTTATGACACACCCAGAGGGAGGGGGGAATCAGGATCATAGGTGACTGTGAATTACATATGCCAGAGTTGGTTTCATTTAGGTTAATGCCAACATGTTGCTCCTAATAAATCTTTTGAACCTTTTTGAAGCTTGGCTCAAGTCTCATGATTTAATTAGGGCAATCAGCAGAACCCTGACACTCTGCTTCTGGCAGGCTTTGTGTTAGAAATCTTTTAAATCCCTAGATTAATCTGGAGTTTCCTTGGCACTTGAACCCCAAAACTGAACTGAATTGATTGCATTGAAAAAAGATGGGCAGGGCATACCTCAGAAACTGGACCTCTTGGAGAGCTGCTTGCAATCCTGTTCTTGTAAGTGTGGCATTGCATAATTCTAACTGATATCTAAATACATCTGGATCCTATGTTTATCTCATCGTGCTATGAAAATGGGGGCAGAAAAAAACCCTTTAATTTTCAGACTTCAGAGTTCATCTATATGCCAAAATAGCACCATGTACTTATGGAAATAATGGAATCTTATACTTATATTAAATTTTAATTACAAGGTTAGTTAGAAGAAGCCATTTAGGTAGGTATAATAAAGAGTACATCATAGACCATGTCTCGAAATAAAATGGAAATTCCTGTGAAGAAAGCTCAACCAAGTCAAAAAAGAAAAAAAAGGATAAAGAAAAAAAAAGGAAAAGAAGAAAGGAAGTGATGTTCACAGAAGTCAAGCTGCCAAAAAGTAAAGTTTTGTTTTAAGACAATAGGATTTTCTGTTTTTTTCTTTTTTTCTCTGGATATTAGAAAGAAGGTATGTTTTGGTGTGAGGGATCAACTTCATTGTAAAGATACAGTAGAAGACATGGGGTTTCATGGGTGATAATGTTCTCCTGCAAACAATATGAATTACAAACTGGTATCAGCTTGATTTGCATTTTCATGTTAACTCAATGTCTCTTGAGCCCTCTTAACTACCCATAAACTTCAGATGACAAGTGAAGAGTAACAGCTGTGGTAGGGAACACGTGAAGCATTATCAGGTTGAAAGTATTTGTCAGAGTATATTCATGAACTGGAATAGAGCATGGTAACAAGGTCAGCCAAGGAATAGGCATAGCAACTAAGTCAGCCAATGAGAACCATTTGGAAACTGAAACTAGAAGTAGCTTAGGCATGGCTCTATATTAAGCTCTGAAGCTATGTTGAGCTTTGAGTCTGTCTATTAAAAATGAAACTGCTTCTCTCCTGTGCTGTGTATGATGCTTACCTGCTGAACTAAAGTGAAACTGATGTCTGTTTCTGAGCTCCTGAGTTGCTACTAAAGTTACTTGCAACATGTTTCTGTTTGAGTTTGCTCCATGTTGGAGAAATCTACAACTGGTATTGTAAAATCTACTTATTATGTTTATAAAGATGTTAAATGAAGCATCAGCCATCTGTGTTTATTTTTCTGGTTATATATATATTCAACTGTGCTATTAAGAGCCATTCAATATGACTCTATCTGTAGAAGAGATGAATGAACACTGGCGCGTCCATCAATTTCCAGACTTCACCCTCACCCCTTACAAATGTCCTTGTGGATTTCTCCAACCAATATGGGGCAGGGGGGAATTTGATCAATGATTTCCTCCCCAAATTTTATGAATTAAAAAGCAAGTTTCCCTTTTAGAGGGGTTGATGAGAAGATTTGCTGTTTATTCCTTCTTTGAGATGGCATGGAGATATGCAAAGTCAATGGGGCTTGAGCTGCTAGAGATAAGATTGCACTAGATTGTCCATTTGTGCCTTAATGGCTTCATCACTTAATGGGAGAAAGAACATCATGATTCATCCAGGAGAATTTTTAGGAAAAAATATCTTCTCCTTTGAAAGTAGTTTCCAAAGGAGAAATATGAGAATTTTGGGAAAAAATGGCAGATTTTCTTTTCCAGAGTTTCTATCTGATTTATCAAGTATAATAAGATGGATTTTTTTTTCAAACAAGTGCAGATAAGTTGTATTAATGGTTCCAGGAAGCATTAATAAGTTTGATAGGGGTGACTTTAATTACATTTTCTGCAAAATGCTGGAGAACCTGCCTACACATTGACTGCATGGATACCCTCTGTGGTGCTGAACCTGAAGTTTTCAATGGTTCTCAGATTTTTAATAACTCTCCAGGATTCTGAACCTGCATAATTTCTGCCACAGGTCCAACTTTATATCACTTTCCTAGAACTCAGGGATAGAATGATAAACCTCTTGCAGTATGAACTGTGTGTGCTTCAATGTGGTTTCTCAAATATTTCTTCTGCTAGTTGAAAGAATGCATAAAGGGAATCCAGGTTAACTCTTCCTCTCACTGTTGAGGTGTGTATGATTCATACTTTGCCACACATGGTTTGATTATTTTAAAAGATGCATAAGTAGAATCCCTGAATCACTACACTTTTAATCACCTGAGAGTCCTCTTCACTTGGAGGAGCTTCACATAGAAACTTTACTGTAATCAGATATCTTTAAGAAATGGCACAGTTCTTGACTAATGGAAATCAACAGATACTGTATAGCTGCTTCACAGATTAGTTAACAATAATGGGGTGGAGGGAAGCAGATCAGGAGTGACTGAAGTACCCTCTCCAATCCCACTTCTTGTAATCAAAACTTGTGGAAGATTAAAATAATGAGAAGAGATTCTGTGAAACCTTCTTCCAGACTCCACTGTGAGTACGTTAAAACAACGTTTTAGTCCCAGTGTGGATCAAGCATTTTGCCTGTCTATAGACAAAAGTATTTGTAACTCTGGGTTGAACTGTGCTCTCTGAGCTTGGTGATTTTCTTGCAGATGTTTCATTGCCCAACTAGGTAACATCATCAGTGTTAGAACAAAGTGGGTTTGTGGAGAAGAGGATGATGATGATGATGACAACAGGGTCCTTGGTGCTCTCTGAAATTGGTCATTTTCTTGCAAGCCTTTCATTACCCAACTAGATAACACCATCAGTGTTAGAACAGAGTGGGTTAATGAAGAGGAGGAGGAGGAGGAGGAGGAGGAGGAGGAGGAGGAGGAGGAGGAGGAGGAGGAGGAGGAGGACAGTGATAACTATGGAGTCCTTATGCTCTCTGAAATTGGTTGGGTTTTTTTTTTGCAAGCCTTTCATTACCCAACTAGGTAACATCATCAGTTCTAGAATAGAGTGGGTTTGTGGAGAGGAGGAGGAGGAGGTCAGTGTTGACTATGGGGTCGTTGGTGCTTTCTGAAATTGGTCATTTTTCTTCCATTACTCAACCTGGCACAATAATCAGTGCTAGGACTAATGATGTTACCTAGTTGGGTAATGAAACATCTACAAGAAAACTATCCAGCTCAGAGAGCACCCACATTTATCTACCTTCCCCTTTTACAACCCACAGTTGCAAAATGACCCCCTCCCTTTTAAACTTGGTACAAATGTCTGAATGTTGGTTAAAATCTTGTTTCTGGATTGGTGCCAGCCGCAGCTACTTCCAAACATCTGTGCCAGAAGGAAGGAGAGAGAGCTGAGCTTCTTGCCCCCTTCCACATAAAAATAGCTCAGCGATCCTGAAGGAGTAAAATATGAAGCTTTAAAAAGAACTGTATAACCCCAGGATCAAGGCTGACTGGAGTAATAACTGTATATCTCTCTCCAGAATACAGGGAGGATTGGTACCCTGTGACTCAGAAGGGCAATTAGAGAGTCGTCACTAAACCATAGGTGGGCCTAAAAGAGGTAACATTTTTCTGGAGGACAAAGGAAGACAGGAAATTATCATTAAGCAGACCCCTCAAGATTCCAGAGCAGTAATATAATGCATGAAGAGAGCACAAAGCCAGTGCCACTTTCAATAAGCATTTTCACACCTTCCCTTTGAAGCACAAGGGCCCATATTGGTCCTCTGTAAGAAAGTCAGACAGAAGAGGGAAGCTGTGATTTGTTATGGCTATGCTTATAGGGCTGCCAGGTTTCAATCACAATTTATGTTAGAGTGGTGATCATAAAACTGTGATGCTTTTGCCCTGGAAAAATGGATGGTATCTCTTTCAGGGTTTCGGAGGAGGAGGAGGAGGAGGAGAAGGAGGAGGAGGAGGAGGAAGAGGAGGAGGAGGAGGAAATGATGCAGAAGACAGAAGAAGATGAAAAAAAAAGGAAGAGGAAGAGGAGGAAATGATGAAGATGGAAGAAGATGAAAAAGGAGGGAGAGGGAGTGAGAGAGGAGAGGGAGGAGGAGGAGGAGATGCAGAAGCAGAAACAGAAACAGAAGAAGGAGAAGCAGAAGGAGAAGCAGAAGGAGAAGGAGAAGGAGAAGGAGAAGAAGGAGAAGAAGGAGGAGGAGGAGGAGGAGGAGAAGGAGGAGGAGAAGAAGAAGAAGAAGAAGAAGAAGAAGAAGAAGAAGAAGAAGAAGAAACAACCATCCTCATTGGAGCAGGACGAGAAAACTTTAATTTTTCTGCATGGTCCAAAAATCTGATTCAAAATAGCCACACAAACAATCTGCTAGGCTTTGGAAACTTATGGATGTGTGTCCTATGCTAGAATTAGGAAAGGCTAACCCAAACCATTAACTGGTGTCTGATAGAAAAAAAAATGTTTCTATTTATTATCTAAAACCAGAAGGCTATCACATCCATCAGGCTACATGCAATTTTAAATTAAAACTCCCATCAATAGCTAGTCCAAAAGTTTGGGGGATGGGGGAGAGAGAGAGAGAGAGAGAGAAAGAAAGAAAGAAAGAAAGAAAGAGAGAGAGAGGGGGGGG
>BLBF01000058.1:5791565-5803885 GCA_015471245.1 Laticauda colubrina
GACCATAGCATGCCAGGCCCTAATGACTTCCACTGTCTCCCAGAGTTTGACCAAACTTATGTACATTGGGTTGAAGACACTATCTAACCACAAAAATGATTGGCCACGCTACCACCTGCCAGACTTGTGAGTTCATTGAAGCCAAGCAACTCCATCAACAGACACACTGACCTACAACCAGCCTATGAACCCCTCAGATCCAAATCAATCACACAACCAACCAGAGACAGTCCTGATGCTCAACCAACATATGCAACACTACCCCACCAGCAGTTCATCTCCCAATGATCCTGACCTGATGTAATCTCCTTGTCACAAGATCCATTGCAAGACTCACTGATAACTCACACCTGACCCATTACAAGAACCCCATCACCCACACGTGCAGTCTTTATAAACAGACAAATGCTGACACTGACATCCCCTTAACTCCCCTGAAGATGTCACCTAGCCTGGTAATGAAATGTTCGGAAACCAACCCACAAGCTTGGAGAACAAAACTTTGACCTCGTCCTACACCCTACATCAATAACTACTAGCCATCTCCTCCTCTGCTGTTCCCTTCTCTTTTTTGCCTTCCATCTTTCCCAACATTAAGGGCTTTTCCAGTGAGTCTTCTCTTCTCATTTGATGGCCAAAGTATTTGAGCTTCTGCTTCAATATCTGTCTTTCCAAAGTACAACTAGATTTGATTTCTGTTAGGATTAACTAATTGGATCTTGCAGTTCAAGGGACTCCCAAGAGTCTTCTTCAACATTACAATTCGAAAACAAAAGGTATGTTAGATATACCACTTTGAAAATATGGGATAGATACAAACCCAGGTGGTGCCTGAAAATACCTTTGTGACTCTGAAGAAATGCACTTTCAGATATACAATGGCCATGATTCCTACCTGGACTATTCTAGATCATGATGCCTGGACTATTCTAGATCTGGTCATGATCTAGAACAGGGGTGTCAAACTCGATTTCATTGAGGGCCACATCAGGGTTGTGTTTGACCTTGGGCGGCATAGGTGCATGGCCAGAATGGGCACAGCCAGCTCGACATCAGTTGTGTCAGGGGTGTCTGTGGTAGCCCCAGTGCTGTGCCAGCAAAAATGGGCTCTGAGCTCCATTTTTAGCTTAGACAGCTTCCTGCAATCCTCTGCCAGCATAAACGGAGGTTGGGAGGGCCACCTATGACCCTCTCAAGCTCTATTTTATGCTGAAATGGGTTCTGCCAGTTCTCACGAGTTCCATTTTCACAGCTGGAGGTACTGCAGGCCAGTCCTTCAATGTTTCCAGGACGGCCCCATGGACCAGATCTAAGCACCCCTTGGGCTGGGTCCGGCCCTCAGGCCTTGAGTTTGACACCCCTGATCTAGAATGTCAACCAGTTAAGAGCAGTGTCCTTGTGTGCAGTAATAACCCTTGATCTATTTTTCTGAGATCATAAATAGTAAGATAAGGAGAAAGGAAATTTATTCTACACATGTTATTGAAATACGTATTGTGGGATATCTGCAACGCTAAAACCTCTTCAACCCTCTTGATTTTTCTTTTTGCCGTGAAGATTGCAAAAATGGATTTTGTTTTCTTTTAAAGAAGGAAAACCATCAGTTCCTGCTGTTTTATTTGAGCTGGGGTGTCTAGACAACATGCCATTGTCGCATCTTTTCTGTGCTTTAAATCACAGGAGGTTATTTCTGTTGTATAATTTTCATTAGAAATGAAGGAGTTGGACCATTTTCCCCCCTCAGAAAATGACAACAACAAATGCCTATTTTATGTGTCTGTTTCTGTAGAAACGGTGGGAAAAGTTATCTTCGAAATGTTTAAAGATGCCTATGACAATGTAGGAACCAATGTTCTTCTCAGGAGTAGAGAAGATCAGCAGGTCTTGTTTTTTGTAAAATAATTTTTTTTCAAGAGCCCAGGTAGACAATTCTAAATTCTGAATAGCAATAGCACTTAGACTTATATATTGTTTTTCAGTGCTTTCCAGCCCTCTCTAAGTGGTTTACAGAGTCAGCCTATTTCCTCCAACAAACTGGGTTTTCATTTTACCCACCTTGGAAGGATGGAAGGCTGAATCAATCTTGAACCTGGTGAGATTCAAATTGCCAAATTGCAGACAGTTGGCAGTCAGCAGAAGTAGTTTGCAGGATTGCATTCTGACCACTGTGCTACTGTGTCTCAATTATATTGTGGCATCCTGAAAACCCTTGAGATGGGGTTCTTTAAAAGCTTGCTTTTAAAATCAGGAAAAAATTCAGGAAAAATTCTTGAAAACATCTGGAAAGTTATTGATAGGAATATGAACCCATATGTAATTGTAGCAATTTCTGTACAAACAAAATTGAATACAATTAAATGGAGTTTGTGTTCTGCCCCACATATTAGAACTTCTCAATCCAATAATGGGCTGTAGCTTCAATAATATTGACTGTTGAAGTTGTCCTTTTTAACCTGTCTCATTTCCTTTTGAAAGCTACCTAGGTGGATGGCAGTCCTAGCAGAGGTGGTATTCAGCAGGTTCTGACCAGTTCTGGAGACCTGGTGGTAGAAATTTTGAGTAGTTCTGAGAACCACCAAATACCACCCCTGACTGGTCCTGCCCCCATCTCTTCTCTGCCTCCCAAGTCCCAGCTGATCGGCTGGGTCCTTCTTTGTTGCCCTGCACAGGACAACGGAGATGTAAAGCAGGTTAGTGGGGTGGGGAGTGAATAAGGATTTTACAGTAAGCTTTCCCCAGGAGTGGGGTGGGAATGGAGATTTTACAGTATCCTTCCCTTGCCATGCGCACCAAGCCACGTCTACAGAACCCATAGTAAAAAGAAATTTGAATCCCACCATTGAATCCTAAGATAATAAGATTCATGTTTTAAAATTGTGTGAAGAAATATTTTGGGAATATTATCACTTTGTGTTGCTTTGTCCACTAGTAATGGCCCACTATTAAGAACTGAGTCTGTCCCATAATTTTATTTTGAAAGAAATGAAGACTTCCTTGCATGTACCTGCTTTTCATTTCTAGGTAAGCACTGAAAATACAATACATAAAATGAGCTAATATGATTAAATAAGTCACAGTGAAACCAAAGACTCCAGCTTTTTGGTCGAACACATGCTAAAAAAACATGAAGTCCATTTCTCAGATTTTCATTTAAAAATTGGGGTGAGAACTACCTCCAAGCAAAACAATGGAAATATAAAGCATGGTGACCTAAACCATTTATCTTATAAAGCACAATTTATCTTAGAAAACACAAACAAATAGAAGCTCTGAATCTTCAGAAATGGACAACTGTAGAAATCTACCCAGGGATGAGAAATGTGCTATATATGCTTATTTCTCTGCAACATTTCAAGAAACTTTGGTGATTCTACTTTGCTGTAGACCAAAATGTAAAGATTGTCTAATCCTCTAAGAAAAAGTTTTATCTGCCAAACAGCATGCCAAACATGCTTACTTATGGTATATAGAGATAAGTACCTTCTTAAAGATACATGTTTTGGAACATTTGCACGGGAAGAGATTTAAAACCTGCAGGAGTTCATTTGGACAGGGAAGGGAAGATTTATTTACATAAATGCTTCTTGTTTTGCTCAGGTGTTGCTTAATGCAATGAGGTGGGCAGGTGTGCAGGAATGAGGAAAATAATAGTTATTGCCTGAAGAAACAGGTGCTCATTGGCAATTGGCTGGAAAATTACTACCCAGTTAGCTCTTGGAAGCGTCCTGATATACATAGTGTCACAGATGATTCACTATTTTTAGTTCTCATTTAAAAAGCCCAACAGCAGACCAGATCCTTGCTTGGACATTTATAAAATGGTTTAGCAAAAAGAATCATCTGTTCCCACACATCATTTCATCACAAGCAAAATATAAATTAAGACTCATTTGCCTTGGTCAAGCAGGGAGGTATCTGCAAATAGATGTCTGTTTTGGAGCCCAGATGCATATATAAAGGCAGATTATTGTGCTGGTCTAACCTACCATTAGAAAAAGTAAGACAGTCTTCTTCAGTCATTGTAAAGTCCCAGAAAGAGATAACTGGAGTGCCAAATGCTTCATCTCTTTTCTAACCCTAATTCAGGGATGGGATTCAAATTGTTTAACAACCAGTTCTGTGGGCATGGCTCAGATGGTGGCTGTAACTTGGTGATCATGTGACTGGATGGACATAGCTTGGTGGTCATGTTATTGGCTGGGTGTGGCCAACTCAATATCACTCACATTGAGGCACGCATCTCCTCGCCTGTCCTCTCATGACTGTGGGGATGCTGCAACAGTCGTAAGTGTGAAAAATGGTCATAAGTCACTTTTTTCAGTGCCCTTGTAACTTTGAATGGTCACTCCACACAAGCAAAGTACCAGCAAAGGAGGAGAACAAAACTCCAGAGAAGTTCCAGAGATAGGAAGTCTAGTCCTGCCAAGAATGCAATAAGGGTTAATGGAGAGGCAGTTTCTGTAAGCAACACCAGAATGTTTCCTTCCTGCCTTCCTTACAGGATTAGACCAGTAATTTCTTCAAACAACCGATTCTCTGAACTGCTTAGAATGTTAACCAGTTCTAGCAAATAGGTGTGAATAGTGGTAGAATCCCACGCCTGGCCTAATTGGTATGAAGGTTGGGTACTTGACATGGAGGTGAAGAAAAAAGATGACCCCAATCTTGGAGCAAACTGATAAAAACAAAGCTGTGTAACTGATAGTCTAACCCTGAGATATTACAGTCGCTGAGGTCCTCTTAGGAAACTTCCTGCTAGGCTGGAAGGAGGAGTCAAGTAGGGACCCAGCTTGGAATTATTGTGCAGCTGTAAGTGTCATAAGCTTGGCTTTCCCCAAGATCCATAAAGCCTTAGATGGTCATTTCCAGGAGAAGGCAAGCAGCCTGGGGAAATTCTTGTAAATATGTGTAGAAGACAATATAGTTGCTAATTTTAGCTGTTTGTGAGTTTGTTGCCTGAGCCTGACAGGTCCCCTGCTATGGATAAAAGCAAAACTGGTAAGTCCAAGCAGATAACTTGGGTAGCTGCCTGATGCTTCATCTGCCCTTCATCTGTGGGACAACTGTTTACATCTCCATCCTGGCCATCACCATGCTCTACTGTAGAAATCCTGATCTTTGTGCAGAGACTTTGTTTACCTTCCTAGTGTCAGCTTTGGAAGCCATATTAAAACCAGATACTCCCACGTTGCCACATTTTGAGCCTGGGAAAGTGGGAGGGTGGAAGTTCTCGGGGTATGTGTAGTTAGACAAAATAACATTTTGTTGTTGTTGTTCAAGGTCATGCTATTGTGCGCATATGTGAGGGAATGTCTTCAGTTGGGACAGATGATGATTGGAACATGTGATGTGATGATGGGTGTAGGGGGTTGGATTTGTAGTTTTGATTACTGCAAGGTAGCCTGGAATGTTCAGATTTGGGATTCCCCCAGTTGTGCCAGTTATTATCCAAATAAAAGAGAACTTTTGAGCAATGTCTGTCTCGGAGTTATTGGTTGGAGTGGAGGTTTGCTGGAGTGCTGACACCCAGATACCCAATGGATGAAGGAGGTTTACAGGGGAAGCTTTAAAAATTCCAACCTGAAGGGAAAGGTTAGGCCTAAGATGGAAATCTGGAGACAGTCTTTGTTGTTTTCTTTTCCTTCTTCTATCTCTGGGTCTAGATTCAGTTCTTTTGCAAGGGGTGTAGAAGAGGAAGAGTCCCAAAGGTACTTTTTCAAGAGGCAACTGGGGTCAACTTGTAAAATATTCCTATGCCTGTTTACAAGTTGCCATGAGAAAGGGTGGGGGGGAAGACCTGAAGGAGCATACAGGCAAATAAAATCAGAAGCACATTCCAAGCTTATCTCACAAAGATTGTAACTTAGGCAACTGGGTATTCTGCCCATGAAAATCCTTTATTGGAGAATATGAGTGATGACACCCAGCCCATGAATGTGTTTCGTTGGAGAAGCTGACTTATGATACACCCAAGGGGGTGGGGGAAGACAGATTGTAAAGTATGTGTCTCAGAGTTGGATTCATACAGGTTATGCCAGCATGTTGCTCGTAATAAATTTTTTGAAGTTTTTTGAAGCTTGGATTGAGGCTTATGATTTAATTAGGGTGATTGACGGAATCCTGACAGCAAGCCAACTCTGAGACACGTAATTTACAATCACCTATGACCCTGTCTTCCCTCAACTCCTAGGTGTATCATAATTCAGCTTCTCCAACAAAACAGTGGTGCAAATGGGTGTGGACCCTCAGGTGACCCTGATGACATGGATAAACCTCCAGGTGGCCTTAACAACTCACTAAAAGAATGCAACTGACCAGTTGTTTGCAAGGAATAGAAATCCTTCCATTCCCCATCATCCAGTCAGAGCTGAAGAAGCTTCTTGGATGAGAAGCAAAATGTCTTCAAAGAAAAACCAGAAAGTCCAGTTGCCTCTTAACAAAGCATCTTTGGGACCACCATGACCTGGATGACTTGAGAATCTCTGTGGACAAGAAGAAAAGAGCTATAGCGGATGCATTACAGAGGGGCAGTCGAGCAATAGCATCTATTTATCTCTTTCTGGTTGATATGAAGTTGGGTTATTAAACTGTATAATTGCAGTCACAATAAAAAAATGTAAGCAGGGTTAGGACCAAACATCTGGTTGAATTTGATAAGTGCTGACCCAAAGCTGAAACACATTGGGAGAACAGTTGTTATGAATTTGCCTAGATTGTGAGATTTAAAGACTGAACAGGAAGGTGCACTTAGTCAAAGAGAAGAGCCCTTGAGCTAGTCATAATCTCATCTCAAAAACTCACAATAAATCTATAGAACCTATGGACACTCTACGCTGCCGCCCCCCTCTGAGTTCCAACAGATGGGTAGAACAATGAACGTTTAGTGGGACAGATGGTGGAGTTCTTTTGTCCAGACGTCTTGGTTTCTATGTTTGTAAGCAATTGTTGTGTGCTATATCCCTGGGACAATACTGTACAACTTGCTTTAGATAAGCAAGCTTCCTTCCCTTTTGTGGGATTTCTTTCAAACAAAGCTGGCCACAATCAACATGCAATCTGTTGGGAACCTCTTGATGTCCTACACAATGGGCCAGAAGAGCAAGAAGAGTTGACATCAAACCTGCTTCCTTGCCAAGTTTGCCAATTTTAGAGCTATTTTTTTTATTTTTGTTTCCGGCAGTCCACAGGGAAGGAAAATTCTTCTTTAAAGATAGACCCAGGAAAGAGACAAGGACTGGCACAGTTGCAGCCTTTACAGTCATGACTGGAATATTAAATTACAAATCAGCTTCTAGGCATAATCAAATGTAATGATAATCATCAGTGCAAAGGATCCTATTTGACTTAAATAGCTTGTGATGGGAGAAACAAATATTTATCTGGCCTTGGAACCCCAGCTTTATGAGAATTATTGTTCAGTCTGAGTTTTTTAAACAATGTTTAGAAAGGCCTTTCAGTTAAGCAAATAAAACAAGGTGTCATCCTTAAAGGAACTCATCTGTATCACAAGGCAGACAGACTGAGGCAATGTTGGAAGATGGAGCCAAGGTGGTTAGCACTGATGATGTTACCGAGCTGGGTAATGAAATGGCTGCAAGAAAACAAGCAAGCTCAGAGAGCACAAGGACCCCATAGTCTCTTCCTCCTCCTCCACTTCCTCCTTCTTCTCCTCCTCTTCACAAACCTCACTCCCTTCCAGCACTCATGATGTTGTTACCTATTTTGGTAATGAAATGTCTTCAAGAAAACAAGAAAGCTCAGAGAGCACCAAGGATCCAACAGAGGTAACAATCCCTTATTGGAGAATTTTATGGGTGCTTGGTCAGCCTTCCCCAAACTGGAGGTCCTTCATTTTTGTCCATTACAACTCAAGAATTTCTCAGGAATGACCAAGCCAGCTGGGAAGTTCTGGAAGTGAAAGGATGCTTTCATGAAAATCAAACGAATGTTCAGTTAACCGAACAGTTGATATTTTCTTGATCCAGTGGTATGGCCCTCTCAGGCAATATGTTTGATCAGATCTGGCTGTAATAAGTCATGGGAGATTTGAGGCATGCTAAATGCTTTCTATCTCCCATTTTCAAAAGTATTAGGTTTGATGAGCTGGAATTTACCATGAAAACATCACTCATTCGCCCCTGATTTTTGTCAAGGTAGGTGTGTGTAGTATATCTTTCCCAGTTATTTATTATCATTGTCTTCTCTGCTTTTGGCTTCTTTCTTTGTTCATGAGTCAAGAAGGAGTTGAATCTGATCAATTATGCCATGGTGAGTGAGGTGATGTTGCATGTGGGACCTGGTGACATTTTGCAAAAACTAGCTACTTAAAATAATGTGTCAACTTCCATATTTGGCTGGCCAAAAGTAGCTTAGGGCAAGTGATTGGAACTGACAGAAGTCACCAGGCACACAGTCTTATATGTGAAGAATATTCTACTGGGCAAAATGGGATGTTTTCTCTGAAAAAGTTACTTGCTCTCATGATAAATAGTTGAAGAATTTTATAAGGACTCAGGTGCAAAACTCACATGGAAAGATAAACACCATATCACAACTCCCTGGTATAGAACATTTCCTGGTATAGAACATTTCTCAGCAAGTGTATTATCCAATGAAGTTTTTTATGGATTAACTGATATCTAACAATCTTAGTGAGGGACACAGTGGCTCAGTGGCTAAGATGCTGAGCTTGTCGATTAGAAAGGTTGGCAGTTCGGTAGTTCGAATCCCTAGCACTGCGTAATGGAGTGAGCTCCCATTACTTGTCCCAGCTTCTGCCAACCTAGCAGTTCAAAAGCAGGTAAAAAATGCAAGTAGAAAAATAGGGACCACTTTAGTGGGAAGGTAACAGTGTTCCATGCGCCTTCAGCGTTTAGTCATGCCAGCCACATGACCATGGAGACGTCTTGGGACGGTGCTGGCTCTTTGGCTTTGAAATGGAGATGAGCACTGCCCCCTAGAGCCGGAAATGACTGGCACGTCTGTGAGAGGGGAACCTTTACCTTTACCTAAGAATCTTCAGAACTGTCTGTCAACTCTGAAGCTGGCCTGACCAAGATCATTCTTGAAGGCTTCAGTGCTGCCACAATGGTGCTGAGGGGGAATAGAGAGAGCTGGGGTTTTGTAGTCAAAACAAAATAGTTTCCCCTGAGAACCAAGGACATTCCCACTAGTGGCTGAAGAGAGGAGGAGTGAAGTTTCTTGATTGGACTATGTGACTGATTGTTTGGGAAAAGGGGGAAAAACTTTTGCTTTTATTTTGGTGAAAACATGGGAACCTTTCAAGTCGGTTTTCACCAGCTTGTGCCAATATGATATGTCCAATAAACTTGTTATTTGAGGAACATGCTTGCCTTGGACTTCTGTTTGCTATGTGTGAATCCTGACACGGTCTCTGCTATGCAAAGCAAGATGCTTGGTTTTCTCATCTTGACTTGGGACGTTAATGTTCCTCCCTATTTTCTCTTTGACAAAGAGTAGAAGTCATTTTTTTTCAGGTCCTTATGTTGTCCCACAACACAAGGTTTTAGGAAGACAGTTAAAGTTGAGCTTTTCGTTGGCGCCTTTAACACTTTAGATGATCACTGTTGGATGGATTGTTTTTCATTGTTCCAAAACTAACAATCAGCACTAAATTGGCTTTAGGTAAGAGTCAACAAAATTCAAGGGGTGGTGGTGGTGGACTTGGAGCATTTGTGGCAATGTAATGATTCTCAGCTGCTGACACACTTAACTCTGCCCCTCAGCTCTGCCTGCTCTTCCCCTACAGGGTTGTTGCTACAATTTATAGAATTGTCATTGAAACTGGAGGCATATCAAGTTGGGATAGAGTGACCCATTGTATGCCCTGCCGAGAGGACCAACTTTTGGAAATGGATATCAAGACCCAGCCTGAGCTTACACCCTGTGTGAAGCCAAAGTAGTTTTCCATGATTCCTGTGTATAGGTTTCAGCAATAAATCTTCCAAACTATATGGTCCTGATCCTTTGTGCCTGGCAAACCCATCTGGAAAACACTCATTTTGAAAAGAATGTAAATCAATGCAAATAGAGAAAAGATAAAACTTGTAGAGGTTCTTCCGTGAAGCCTCTGCATTTTGGCTTCGCATTAGCATTCAAATCTGTTTATGGTAACCATTTCTTTATATTGCTCCCTGTTTCTTTCATTCTTTTCAGTCCTCTTAATTCTGTGTGACAGGCTCAAGCAACCCACACAGCGTGTCATATTTCCCCCCATCTTTACTGTAAACATTTAAGCATTTCATTTAATGCTTGAATTATTTTGCCATCTTCTATGGATATAGATCTCATTCTGTTTCTAGCCTTTTTTCACCCTTCACCGTTTTTTTTTTAATATTTTGCTGTTATGGATAGTAAAAGTTCCTTGGTCACATAACATTTCTTGTTTAATTCACCCTATATTTTTTTTGCTCTCTTTTGCTGTTTTTTTTTTAAAAGTAAGGACAAAGAAAGAAATACAGATGGGATGTAATTTCTCACCAGCTGGAAAGCATCTTATCCATTATTAGTACAAAGTTGGTCACTACAGCTTCCTGTTTCTCCCCATAACAACAGCCCTGTGAGGTGAGATGGTATGAGAGAGTGGGACTGGCCCAAAGTCATCCTAAGGGCTTTCATGCCTAAGGCTGGACTAGAACTCACTGTTTCCTTGTGATTAGCCCTAAATCACCCAGCCAGCTTTCATGCCTAAGGCGGGACTAGAACTCACCATCTCCTCATGATTGGCCCAAAGTAACCCAGCCATCTTTCATGCCTAAAGTAGAACTAGAACTCACTGTCTCCTGGAGTTTGGCCCAAAGTCACCCAGCTGGCTTCCTGGGTTACGGCAGGACTAGAATTCACCAACTCTTTGTGATTGGACCTAAGTCACCCAGCCAGCTTTCATGCCTACGGTGGGACTAGAATTCACTGTCTCCTGGTTTCTAGCCTGCTATTTTCACCGCTAGGCTAAAGGAATTCTCAATTTGTTTCAGGAAAGGGAAGCTTTTCTTTTAAGCTTTTAAGTATTGAAACGCTTCATATCCTTTGTTCTTGGTCTCCTCTGGTGATGTGTAACACCAGCTCGTGTTTTGATTGATGGCGTTCATCTGAGGCTCACATCCCATCCCGGTGACTTTTCTCTTAAAATACCTTTTGGCCTCCTGCACTTCTTTGATCTACTGCCTCATGCTGTAAACAATTGCTTTGGTTAAAAGTCTATCATTCCTCATGCTTAAAACCCAACGATGCAAATGTGCATTCTGGGTGATAAAGGAGGTCTAAGTTTGCTAAAAAAGAAAAAAAGCAAGAAAGGGGGAAAAAAGCAGCTGTGTTGGATAATGTGTATGTGCTTCCTTCAAAAGATTCCTGCGCGTTGTTTGTGTGAGCGCATGAACTATGTCATTTACAGCTGTGAAGGAGAACATTTGTTGTTGTCTTGTCACTATCCGTGATGTGCTCTGTATTTTTTTTCACCCGATCTCCCTTTGGGATGTACTTTCCAAGCAATGTTTCCTTTGAAGTAAAACTTCTGGATTTTCACAGACTTTTTCACCTTCATTTTTCCCTACAGTTCCCTACAGTTTTTCTTGTCATCTTTTTTTAAAAAAATTAAAATTGATTTTCTAATAAATACATTTCTTAGTTTAGCTTAATAAACACCATGTTGTCTGGTTATATAATTTGCTTAACTACACCAATTCTGT
This sequence comes from Laticauda colubrina, assembly GCA_015471245.1. Classification (NCBI taxonomy): domain Eukaryota; kingdom Metazoa; phylum Chordata; class Lepidosauria; order Squamata; family Elapidae; genus Laticauda; species Laticauda colubrina. The sequence goes on from BLBF01000058.1 coordinate 5,803,271, forward strand.
CATCTGCACCCCTGTAACAGACACAGACTACAGAGAGTAATTAGGACTGCATAAAAAAACAATTGCTACCAACCTGCCTTCAGTTGAGGACCTATATATTGCACGAGTCAAAAAGAGGGCTGTGAAAATATTTTCATACCCCTCATATCCCTGACATAAACTGTTTCAACTCCTTCCCTCAAAATGATGCTATAGGGCACTGCAAACAAGAACAACTAGACAGAAGGACAGTTTTTTCCCAAACGCCGTCACTCTGCTAAACAAATAATTCCCTCAACACTGTCCAACTATTTATAAAGTCTGCATTACTATTAATCTTCTCATCACTCCTTATCACCCCTCCCCTCCCACTTGTGACAGTATGACTGTAACTTTGTCGCTTGTATCCTTACAATTTATATTGACTGTTTCTTTGATTTGATTGCTTATTGCACCCAATGACTATTATTAAGTGTTGTACCTTATGATTCTTGACCCTTGACGATTGTATCTTTTTTTTTAAGTACGCTAAGAGCATTTGTACCAAGACAAATTCCTTGTGTGTCCAATCACACTTGGCCAATAAAGAATTCTATTCTATTCTATTCTATTCTATTCTATTCTATTCTATTCTAT
>BLBF01000058.1:5803895-5823657 GCA_015471245.1 Laticauda colubrina
ATTCTATTCTATTCTATTCTATTCTATTCTATTCTATTCTATTCTATTCTATTCTATTCTATTCTATTCTTCAGCTGGAGAAAAACTCTCCCAGGAACAGCCTTTAAGTGGAGAAAATTCAGTCCAAAAACAAAGTACATGTAAACTGTAACTAAAAATACACACAAACCACGCTGCAGCAATTAACTGGACAGGGCAGGACAAGGAATTGCACACTTCAAAGGCCAACAAAACACACACAGTTAGAAGACGCCAGGAATCCAGATAAGCCTCGACCATAAAAGATAACTCACAATTTGCTTCTCACAAGTTGTTGTGTGCAAACTCCATTTTTAAATACTGTGTTCCCAGCTGCAGCTAATGAAGGGAATCAGGGCCCTTTCCTTCCCTGTAAGCCACACAACGCATGTTGCTCCCTTCTCCGTTTCTCCCTGCGTGCCCTAGGATGAAGAGAGGGTGGGCCTGAGTCTTCCTCTGAATTCCCTCTCCCTTGCTCTACATCTCTCCTGCTCTGCCCAGCCAGACTTTGCCCTTCCCCAGTTTCTTCCACAGCCAATGAAGTCACACTCCCACTCCTTGCCAGCTGTTCAGCCTCCCCCTCTGAATCAGATTCCAATAAGGGCATGACAATTCATATTCTGCAGCTGACGATCCATTTCATTCTCCCTTTCTCCATAGACTTGTTTCATTTAGTTGCTCTTCTCTTTGCTGAGATTTGTTGGCATAGCTGTGTTCCTCAGGACGCTTCTGATGTTCAACTAATTTGCTGCCTCTTGCAACGCTGATGAAGTCAGCTTGTGGTTCAGAGGGAAAAAACCTCAGAAACAAAGTTCAAGTAAATAATTTATTAAGGAAGTTATATTGGCACATCTGGAAAAACCCGAATCTAAGAGTTCTGGGTTTTCCCTTCCCAACTGAAAATTCAAAAGCCCATCCCCTGCAGTCACTAGTCCATCACACGGCCCAATCACCCATCAGCCCAACTGGAGACAGTCCTCCAGACACTCCTTTCCAGGTGCAGGGTAACTTGTCCTTGACTTTATGAGAAGAACATTGTTATGTCTTATCTTCCACCTCTCTATGAAATCCACTCTCCTAGTTTCCCAGGCATTAAGATGTGGCAGCTTGGAAACTTCTAAACATAATATGGCTTCCAAAGCAGGACTGGAGTAAACAAAGAATACTTTGGCGTACCCATTGTTGGGGGGTTATTGATTGGCCTTTGCCCGCAATTATAATTTAGAGAACTCCTTCTCTCTCTGAGAGATAAATAGCTAATTAATCAAGGGTTTCTGAGACAGATAGTACAGTTCTCTTCTATGACCTAAATCTGTTTTTATGCAATGCTGTCCCTAGATCAATAAGTTCCACAAAGTAATTCATGAGTCTTTCCTACAAGCAAGCTCTGCCTTGCATTACAAATGGGAATGATATAGGATTTCTATGGATAAATAGGTCAAAAAAGTCTTAACCCACTGAAATGCATTACCGTGTTTGCATAATAATAACAACCCAGACTTAACCATTGTTGATAAGAAAGACAGAAAAAGTCTGGATAGCAAAGGTTGGCAGTACCCAGAGGCAGCAGAATAATAGATAACAGATAATCAGAGTTGAAAGGGACCTCATAGGTCATCTAGTCCAACCCCCCCACCCAAGTGGGAGACCCTACACCATTTCCAAGAGATGGGAGTCCAATCTCTTCTTGAAAGTCTCAAGTGATGAAGCTCCCACAACTTCTGAAAGCAACTTCTGTTCCATGAGTTGATTGTTGTCACTGTCAGAAAGTTTCTCCTTATTTCCAGGTTAAATATCTCCTTGTTCAGTTTCCATCCATTATTCCTTATCTGGCCTTCAGGTGCCTTGGAGAATAGCTTGACCCCTTTCTCCTCTCTATGGCAGCCTCTCAAATACTGGAACATTGCTTCCCTGTCTCCCCTGGTCCTTCTTTTCACCAGACTAACCAGGCCCAGTTCCTGTAACTGTTCATTGTATGTTTTAGTCTCTAGTCCCCTAATCATCCTGGTTGCTCTTCTCTGCAATTTTTCTAGAGTCTCAGCATCTTTTTTTATAGTGTGCTGACCAAAATTGGATGCAGTACTCTAAGTGTGGTCTTACTAAGGCTTTAAAGAGTGGTGTTAATGCCTCACTTGATCTTGATTGTATCCCCCTGTTAAGGCAACTTAGGATTGCATTAGCTTTTTTGGCTGCTGCTGCACACTGCTGGCTCATGTTTAGAATAGAATAGAAGAGAAAGAACTGGAGAAAATCACAAAATACAAAGATCCACAAACACAGGTAGTCCACAACTTACAACAGTTCATTTACTGACCATTCAAAGTTACAACTGCAGTGAAAAAAGTTACTTATGCCCATTTTTCACACTTATGACCGTTGCAGCATCCCCACGGGAAATGATTTGCATTTGGAGGCTTGACAAACCATTTCACAATTATGACAGTTGCAAATGTCCTGGAGTTATGTGATCTCCTTTTGTGACCATTACTAAGTTAAAAACTGCAGCAAGTCACTTAACAAATGTAGCTAGAAAAGGAGTAAAAATGGGGCAAACTCTCTTTATAAATTTCTCACTTAACAGCATGTATTTGGGGTTCAGTTGTGAATTTCATGCTCGTTGAGGACTCCCTGTAGAAGAACAATTGTGGTTTTTTTTTAAAAAAGCACCAATTGGCACTTTGGCTGCAACCTAAAATGACTGGAGCACCACATGAGTATCATTGGCATTGACAAAATCACTATCAGTCAATTTCAAAAGGCAGCTTTATTTGAAACAACTGAAATCCTGTTTCATCTTTGATAATTCTGTGACTGCTCTCTCTCTCTCTCTCTCTCTCTCTGTGTGTCTCTCTCTGTCTCTGTCTCTGTCTCTGTCTCTCTCTCTCTCTCTCTCTCTGTCTCTCTCTCTCTCCCTCTCTCTCTATCACTCTTCCTGTCTCTGTCTCTCTCAGTGTGTATCTCTCTCTCTCTCTGTTTCTTTCTTTTTGTCTCCCTGTCTCTCTTTCTGTCTCTGCCACTGTCTCTGCCCCCCTCTCTCTCTTCCTGTCTCTCTCTCTCTCTGTGTGTATGTCTCTCTCTCTCTCTCTCTCTCTCTCTGATTCTTTCTTTCTGTCTCTCTCTGTCTCTCTCTCTCTCTCTGAAGCAGGCAAGGGCAAATCCGAAAATCCTTGGCTAGCAAGTGTTTGTCTAGGCCATTGCCAAAAGTAAAAAAAAACCAACAACAACAGACTTGAAGCCCACCCTTTCAAGTCATAAAATTGGTCCCAAGCATTCTGAGGGTCGTTACTATTTTGCAGAAGCCTTTCTTTGAGCATCCTTGATAACAACCTGAATTACAGCAGCAAGCATTCTGGAGATCCTGGAGGCTTCTTCCCTCTTAAGGACACTTTTTGATGCCCTCTACCCTTTAGCGGCCAGAGAAGTCCCCCTTGAAGCTGACCTTGAACTGAGACATCACCCAACCCTGGGGATTCTTGTTGGCAGAAGACACCAACCCCAGGAAAAGCTAACGGAAGGCGTATCTTTTATTCATGAGCAAAGATTTATTCATAAGGCAATTTCTGCTGATGAGAAAAAACTTCCCAGGGTTTCTCTAACTGCCTGAAGCCAAGCCTTTGAAAGGTCTTTGTGAGCATGAGTTAAAAGCCCTTTAATTCCAAACTCCCTACACCAATGCAAACGCCTAAAACAGCATCAGCTTAAGAGCTTTGGGTTCCAGACAGTGGAACAGGGCTTGTTTGTCTTCTGTCTGTTTGCTGGTCTTGCTAAGCCAGCTGTTGGGTTCCTTGTTTGTCTCCCTGGGTCAGTGGTAGAATTCAATTTTTTTTTCCACTACCAGTTTTGTGGGCATGGCATAGCTTGATGGGCGTGGTTTGGTGGGCATGGCAGGGGAAGGATCCTGTAAAATCCCCATTCCCTCCCCAACCCACTAACCTGCTTTCCAGCTCCATTCTCCTTGGCAGGGCAACCAAAGAAAACCCAGCCGACCAGCTGGGACTCAATAGGAGGCAGAGAATAGATGGGGTTGGCGGGGCCAGTCAGAGGTGGTGTTTGCTGATTCTTCAAACTACTCAAAATTTCCACTACTGGTTCTCCAGAACTGGTCAGAACCTACTGAATACCACCTCTGCCCTGGATGTGTAACCATTGGATTTTCTTTGGATGGATGACCAAAATCATCCAGGCTAAACTTTCTGTGAAGCTGGAAAATTCAAATATTATGGAAGCAATTTCCAGAGGGACTCACAAGCAAGGAGAGACAATAAATCAGAATAGAGTTGGAAGGGATCTTGGAGGCCTTCTAGTCCAACCCCCTACTCCAAGAGGAGACCCTGTACCATTCCAGACAAGCGGCTGTCCAGTCTCTTCTTAAAAACCTCGGGTGATGAAGCACCCATAACTTCTGGAGTCTAGCTGTTCTACTGATTAATTGTTAGGAAGTTTCTCCTTAGTTCTGGGTTGGTTCTCTCCTTGATTCGTTTCCATCCATTGTTTTTCATCTTGCCTTCTGCTGCTTTGGAGAATAGGTTGATCCTCTCTTGTTTGGGTAAACCCCTTAGATATTGGAAGAACAGCTGTCATATCACCCCTAGTTCAGAGGTGGTGAATTTAGCAGGTTCAGACCAGTTCCGGAGAATCAACAGTGGAAATTTTGATTAGTTTGGAGAACCAGCCAATGCCACATCTGACTGGCCCCACATCTATTCTCCACCTCCCATTGAGTCCTAGCTGATTGGCTGGGTCTTCTTTGGTTGCCCTGCACAGGAGAACAGAGTTGGAAAGCAGGTTAGTGGGGTGGGGTAGGAATGGAGATTTTGTTGTATCCTTCTCCTGCCACACCCACAGGACCAGTAGTAAAAAATAAATGGAACCCCTAGCCCTTCTTTTCATTAAACTACACAACGTTCAATTTCAAGAAATTTCAAGGAAGACCCCATAATGCTTGAGAAAGAGATCTCCAGCGTCACCAAAGAGACTCCGGATTTGGAGGTTTAGATCAAGGGCTGTAGGAAAGGAAAGACATCCTGGAAAATCCCCATACTTTTCTCCTTAAGCTATGCATTGTTGCTCTAATCTCCTCTGCAGTTTCTCTGGGCAGGCATTCTTATTCCTCTTCTGCCTACCCAGTGAGAGCAAATCTTTGTATACAAAATAATTTCATGGGCTGCTGCTGTCTCTCTCGAAACTAATTTAAGATTCTATTTTTTTTCTCTTCTGGCCGCTCCTCTTCCCTCTCCCTGCTTGTTGTTGTATCTGACAAAGTTTGCAATCTGTCTAGTTCTCTCACTTCTCAGGCCTCTTTCCCCACCGTCAGCACTTCCACTGTTTATATTAGGGATGCTGCTAATTAATGAGCACTAATTTAAACTTGTAATCACTTCCTTCCACCCCCAGGTGTTTAACTTGGTCCCCCCCTCCCCTCTCCCCTAAGTATCCACCCAGGAGAAGACAAAAATCTTCTTGTATTAACCCACATTAAGTCATGCTCCAGGGTGCTTTTTCAGGAAGATGGGACTCCTGGAAAGCCCCTGAAGCTGTCAGTGGAGAGACAGTATGGGCTGGTCAGCCCTTGGAACATTTGCATTGTTTAAAATTCCATTAACCTTGAACAAACACAGATATCGAGATAAAGTTCCAGGGAAGCGGGAGGCTCCTTATGCAGAATGATGATTAAAAAAAAAAATGGAGTGTCAGGCTCCTAGATATGATGAATGCTCCTATCCAGGTATTAATAAAGGAGAATGATCGTAGCTTGGGATTGAAAACAGGAATCCTTGGTGCTCTCTGAGATTGGTTATTTTCTTGCAGATGTTTCATGACCCAACTAGGTATCAGTGTCAGTGCTAGAAAGAAGTGGGGTGTGTGGAATGGAAAGAGGATTGTGGGGTCCTTGGTGCTCTCTGAACTTAGTTGTTTTCTTGTAGACATTTCATTGCCAAATTAGGTATCATGGAGAGAATGGTGCTAGAATGGAGTGGGTTGTGCAGGGAGGAGGAGGACTGTGGGATCCTGGTGCTCGCTGAAATTTTCTTGCAGACATTTCATTACCAAACTAGGTAATATCATCAGTGATAGAATGAAGTATGGTGTGCAGAGAGAGGAGGTCCTTGTGCTCTCTGAGAGTGTTTGTTTTCTTGCAGACATTTCATGACCCAACTAGGTAACATCATGACTGGTAGTCTGATGAAGTTTGACGCTAGCATTAATGCTGTTACCTAGTTTGGATCATGAAATGCCTGCAAGAAAACAACCAAGTTGTTTTCCGAGAGGGCCATTTTTCACATTTCCCAGAGCCTGGAGGTTTCCCTCGGGCCTCTGAGAGGGCAAAAATGGCCTCCCTTGGGCTCCGGAGGCCTTCTGGAAGCTGGAAACTGGTCTGTTTCCAGACTTCTGGAACTTCCGGGAGGGCTGTTTTTCACCCTACCAGAGCCTCTGCGCAGACCCTGCACTTACCTGCATCCAGAATGGGCTACGTGGAGACTCCTGGGAGGGGAGGGGCGGAGTGAATGGGACCAGCTAGTTGATTCAAATATCAGTTCAGTGAACTAGATGTAAATTTAACATCCAGTTCACCCGAACCAGCCCGAACCAGCTGAATCCCATCCCTGTAAAGATCCCCTTCTTGCTTAATACAAGTAAAAAAATGCCATAAACCCTCCACCCCCCAAAAAAATCCAAAAATCTTTCCTCCTCTGAAAGCAATGCTGGGAAGTCCAACTGAATGAGAATTGGTAAATAAAATGATTTCAGGTGCTTTCTGTCAGCCATTGATTGGTCTTTGGCCTTGAGCACTGACTTCTGCACCAGTTAGAACATTTCCAAATATTTTAAGTCAAAAACTGATCCCCAGGCATGTTAAATAAAAGCTGCACTTGTTCCCTCCCAGTTTGACCCACTGATTTTCATAATACAGTCCTTGAATTTCTCCCTAGAGTGGGATGGGTATGATAATGAAAAGATAAATCAAAAGAATGTTTCTTCTGTTTGAAAAAAAAATTGGAACAAACATCTTATTGAGGGTCACGCATAAAGGAGCAACACAGTCCATGTGTATCTGATATCTCAGATCTCATTTTCTTAGCAAGCACTCCAAGAAGGGTGTATTAGTTCCATTTATGGGTTGGGATAGGAGTAAGTTACTAGGCCTTGTTTTCACCCCAGAGCAAAGATCTCTATCTAGATTAGCCCAGAATCCATAGCTACCATAGGTGTTGATTTTCTTCCTTGATCTAAGGAAGAAAAAAAGTTGCTGATTTAAGAGAAAAAAAATGCTCTGTTTGGAAAATGTCTGCCTTTCATGATTATGAAATCTGTCATAAAAATGTGTACCATGTGGTAAGGCCACACCTGGAATACTGTATCCAGTTTTGGCCACCACGATGTAAAGAAGATGTTGAGACTCTAGAAAGAGTGTAGAGAAGAGCAACCAAGATGATTAGGGACTGGAGGCTAAAACATACCATGAATGGTTAAGGAACTGTGCATGGCTAGTCTAATGAAGGGAAGGACCGGAGGAGACCAAAGCACCTGAGAGCAGGACAAGAAGCAATGGGTGCAAACCAGTGGTGGGATTCAGCCAGTTTGTACCACTTCAAGAGAACCAGTTGTTAACTTTCTGAGAAGTTTGGTGAACTGGTTGTTGGAAGAAATCATTAGGGCAGAGAACTAGTCGTTAAATTATTTGAATCCCACCACTGGTGGAAACTCATCAAGGAGAGAAACAACCTCAACTAAGGAGAAATTTCCTGACAGTTAGAACAATTAATCAGTGGAACAACAGAAGTTGTAAATGCTCCAACACTGGAAGTATTTAAGAAGAGATTGGATAACCATTTGTCTGAAATGGTATAGGATCTCCTGCCTGAACAGGAGTTGAAGACTTGAAGGGGTTGGACTTGAAAACCCCCAAGGGTCCTTTCCAACTCCATTATTCTGTTATGTAAGAGATATGAAACCCCAACCAACCTCTCTCCATTTTTCCCCCAGCAGAAACACATTAAATACTTTACATTAAAAACAGTATCAGAAAAACAGTTTTTAAAGCTGGCTTTGAATTTTAAAGCCATTTTTTTTATCCACATCTGGTGCATCAATACAGAATTTGAGCTTTCTGCACAATTCTTGCAGCACTGCTTTTCATTGGATTAAATCTCCTTTCAGAGGATTTTTGCTGGGAAGATTAGCAGGTGAATCCATTATTTCACAAAACTATTTTTAAGAAACATGTAGCTAAGAGGTCCTGTAGGGATTGGGAGGAGCGGGGAAGGCTGGTATTGTCAGGCTGTTAATGACTTGAGTTGTTCTCTATCCTCTTTATCATTAAAATAGATTGATTAGAAAATATTAGCATAGAGACCTATAATGGAAAATTTCTCTGTTTCCTTCATCTCTTGAATTTCTCTTCCAAGAATTAATGAGCCAAGGATGGCAGCTTTGTTCCGAGGGCTGAATGCATCTTGTGGCCTTTAGAACAAACTTTTTGTTTGTTTCAGATTTAGTAGAAATGATGTTTCATTAATGAGTTTATTCATCAAGCAAAAATTGCCTTAACAGAAGCAACATCGGAAGAAGAAAAATTAAGATTATACCAAGGCAAGGCAGGAACACTGAGTTACATCTGCATCCTTGGATGAGATCCCATCACTCTAAAGGCATCATTTTTAATTATAAATAACAGAGCTGGACACAACTTGATTGAAATATGGCTTGGGAGTCTTCCAAGGGCACAGTGGTAGCATTTGCTGCTTTGAGTTATGGTCTTTTTTTTTTTTTTGCCTAAAGATAGGCAGATGAAGATGGGATGGGACCTAAGAGACTGCTGGCAATCTTTAGTTTGCTAAGAATTTTAATCGTGATCTTCCTATGATAATTCTGAACATGGGCCCATAGGAGGTCATTCTTAGTATGCTGTTCTCCAGGTATGGAGAATCATCTAAGGTAGAGACTTCCATCCTTCCAAGGTCAGTACAGTGAGGACCCCAGATCATTGAGGGCAATATGCTGGGACTGTAAACTGCTTAAAAAGGGCTATAAAGCACAGTAAAGTGATATATAAGTCTAAATGCTATTGCTATTGCTATTTCTCCCCCCCTATTTCACATAGCATCTATCCATGGCTTCTCTTCTGAGTTTGCTTTTATCCCAAGAAGAGGGAACAATAATTCTTTTTTGGAGAAGATTTCAGCCCTTTGTTGAACTGTTCTCAATGACATTTGGCTCACTCTCTGAAAACTGCAGTCCATTCCAGCCAACAGATCCTTCCCTCAGTGATTTTGTTGATCCTGCTGGTCTCAAACTGTAGATCCCTCTGTCTTGATCCATCCAAGATCTCTCCTTCATCTCATACAATAACAGCTCCAGGAGTGCCCAACGACCCTTTCAATTGCATAACAGCCAACAAAAATGAACCAAACAAACAAAATATCCTCCCTCTGAAAAAGCTCCAGAGAATTTGTATGGTGTTCCTTCTCCTCCATTATCTGCTTAATTGTCATTAGAGTATTTCTCAGAGAGAGTGCAATGGTGATATCAATCTTCTCCAAGAGACCATTATTCCCCCTGCCTAGACTTTTTAGAAACCATGGGATGATTTCCAGCATCTGCTAGAGGATTAAAAGACTGCAGCTAAACAAAAGCAACCATTTTTTTTTCTTTTTCAAATAAGCTCACCCACTCACTCAGGCAGACTTTGATGGGAAAGTGGTTTTTGGCTTAGAGTAATAGATCACCAAGATATGTAACAGGATCCCTGATTTCCCAGCAGACCAATAGAATGGTGAACCTCTTCCATTGATGCTTTCCCCATAATCATTCAAACTGTTGCAGGTTGTGTGATCTCTAGCACATCTGGCCATGCCTGGGAAAATTACAGATTTACAGATTAACAGAGTTGGAAGGGACCTTGTAGGCCATCTAGTCCAACCTCCCCTGCCCAAGCAGGAGACCCTACACAATTTCTGACAGATACTAGTCCAGTCTCTTCTTGAAAGTTCCCACAACTTCCGAAGGCAACGTCTGTTCCATCTGTTGATTGTTCTCACTGTCAGAAAATGTATCCTTATTTCCAGGCTGAATTTCTCCTTGATGAATTTCATTCATTTCTTGTCATGGCAGCAATATCATCTCGAATAGGTCAACAAGGCTGCAGTGAAGAATTAGAAGAAAAAAATATTAGATGGAGCTAGAGTTCACAAACAATGTCCCAAACCATGATTTGTATAGCAGCCCATGACAGCTTTACTTGCAGATTATCATATTGGGGATGATGGGAATTTCAGCCAGACAAAACCACCAATCATGGCTCATGAGCAGTGGGGCTGTATGGACAGTAGCACAGCACAACTACATTCTGTTGTGGGTTAAGGACACAGCATTGTTCTTACTGACATAACTTCCTTCTAGCTCTTGAAATGGGAAAAAAAGAATAGCTAAATTGATGGACAGATAGTCTGTTAATTGATTCATCTTACAATCATATCAAACTAGATGAACTCAATGAATAAACATAGGGTTTATTCTCATTTTTCACATAGTACTTTTCTGGTCTCTACTTTCCTTCTGGTTGACCAACAACACAATACTGATGAATAGAACATGTTGACCAGAAGTTGACGAGAAGTCCTTAGGAGAAAAAATGGGATTGAATCAACAGATTGAACTGGAAAATCTTTAAAGCAATATTATTTGATGTCAATTGCCCTCTCTTTTGTCCCATATATTATTTGACAGTGCTTCAAGCTGACAAAAAACTGTAGAAATAATAAAAGGAGCACAAAGGATTCAGCAGAAAGAAACGGGGCTATTAAGTGAGACAGAAAAGCCATTTTGCATTTTATTATTGATACATTACGCTTTGGCAATCCATCACTGGTTGACAAAGTTTCTCAGAAGATATGTGGTTTCCAGGGCAATTTTCCCATCACACCTTTAGAACTTTGAAGAATAACCGAGAAATAAATCTATGGCAATGATGTATGTTTGTGTGTCTCCATATGTGTGAGTGTGTTTTAAGTGACTCTTAAAGACCAGCTGGAATAGTCCCTGAAATTTTGGAACAAGATTTTTTTGGGAAATGATTCTTTTGCCTCTGTCTTGTTAGGGATGAGAGAGAGAATGACTGGCTCAAGGCAATTCCAACTTGACTTCATGCCTAGGACAGGACTAGATCTCATCATGGTTGCATGGTGGTTAGAATGCAGTGTTGCAGCCAAACAGTAGTGAGATTCAATTTTTTTTACTGCAGGTCTGTGGGCGTGGCTTGGTGAGTGTGGCAGAGGAAGAATACTGCAAAATCCCCACTCCCTCCCCACCTCATTATCCTGCTTTCCAGGTCTATTCTCCTGTGCAGGGCAACCAAAGAAGACCCAGCCAATCAGTTGGGATTCCAGAGGCAGAGAATAGATGGGGGCGGGGCCAGTCAGAGGTGGTATTTGCCGGTTCTCTGAACGACTCAAAATTTCCACTACCAGTTCTTCAGATCTGGTCAGAACCTGCTGAATACCACCTCTAAGGCCAACTCACTGCTCATTGCCAGTTCAATCCTGACCGGCTCAAAGTTGACTCAACTTTCCATCTTTCTGAGGTTGTTAAATCAGGCTGATTCTGTAAACTACTTAGAAGACATTGTAAAGCACTATGAAGTGGTATATAAGTGCTATCTTTTTGCGCTTTAATCACTACACCAAACTGGTTCTTGGAGTGATGATATTATCTATCTTTTGGGTCAAACATGGTGTCTGAAACAGAATCTTTCCCCTGTGACATGCTAAGCTAGAAATTCAATCTTCATCCTACACATTTCCTGGAAGGGGTACCCTCAAGACATGCATTTGAGAGCAAAGAAACAAAAACAAAACAAAATATGTTGTCCAACTGAGAAATCAAAGGAACCAAGCAGAGGTCAGGTCAAACATTTCTGATTTAGTAAACCAAAACGAACAGTTACAGAAAGCCAGGAGCACATAGATTGCCTTGAGCAGCTTAGTCGGAGGACATCGGCAAACAGAATTAAAACATAAATGAAATAAAAGAGCAAAAAAGGCTCATTGGGTAAAACAACTCATCCATCAAAGTAGCATTCAAACTTTGTTAGTGGATATTTAAATGTGTGTGAGAATCATCTCTCTTTCCTTTGTATTTAAGAGGTTGCTTCCAGGGATGGGATTCAAATTTCTTAACAACCGGTTCTGTGGGCATGGCCTAATTTGTGGGTGTGGCTTGATGGTCATGTGACTGGCTGGGTTAGGCTTGCATGTAAATATTATAAATATTTATGTAAATATTGATTTTTTTTTATAAAAAAAGAGCAACTGTTACCCAAAAATCAGGCAAAGCAGGCAAGCAGATTGAGTTGCTTGCAGAATCACAGATTCACTCAGAGATCCACCTTTCTGCAATCTGCTGTCTGAGTTTGCACTGAAAAATAGAAGCTTCAGTCCTAAGGAAGTGTCAGCTCTGCTTTTAGAGTAGCTAAAAAGCAAGAAATCCAACGCTTTCCTGTTTTCTACCTAATCTAAATCTCCCAGCACAACAGAACAGCTGATACTCGGGGGGGGGGGGGAAAGGAAAAATAGCAATTTACCAAACGCAGGCAAGTTTGATGGCATGCATGCCAGGTAAGGAGTGAGTGGGCAGGGAGGGAGGGAAGGGACGAGACCAGCCAGTGGCACAATTTGCCGGTTCTCTGAATTGGGCAGAATCATAACAAATGGTTCTATAGAACTGGTCCAACCAGGTACAATCCCACCCCTGGTTGCTTCTCTAGGAAAGTTCTCATTTTTTGTTTTCCTTGAAGATGTTTCACTTCTCGTTCAGGAAGCTTCTTCAGTTCTTCAGCAAAAAAAAACACCAGTTGCCTTTTGAAAAAGCCTCTTTGGGCAAAATTATTAAAAATTTGATTGATTTTCTTACCATAATTTCTCTTCCTCCTGCTATGTTAAAATCACAGTTTCGGTGTAAAGCTTTGGCTGTGGGGAGGGAAACTCCAGGTACTTCTCGTCTTACAACCACAACTGAGCCCAAAATTTATGTTGATAAATGAGAAGTTTGTTAAATGGTCCCTTTTTATGACTTTGCTTGCCACATTTGTTAAGGGAATCACTGCTGTTGTAAAGTTAGTCACACGGTTGTTAATTTGCTTGTCAGAAAATGGCAAAAGGGGACCCCCAAGATGCTGAGATTGTTGTAAATATGAACCAGTTGTCAAGCATCTGAATGCAAGTCGCATGACCATGGGGATGCCGTATACTTATTGTCATAAGTATGAAACATGGTGTTGTGGTTAGCCAACAGCAGGTGTGAACAGCTGAGGAGAGTGAGGACTCAGATGAGGGGTCAGGACTGTTAGGGAGTTGACTGCTGCCTTCAGAGATTGTGGGGGCTCGCAGCAGCAATGAGGAGGCTCCCGAGGAGCCTGTGCCAAGTGCACAAGTAAGTAAGGCTGTAAGGTAATGGACCTCTGTGAATCAGGCGTTCTTTGCAGGAAGCAAAGATGTTTTGAAACTGCAACCTTGTGAACATTGCAGTATCTTAGCTGGTATTTGAAGACTCTTGTGTTGTGAAATATTTCTTATCTGTGATTTTTGGCAACCTCGCACAGTTTTGGCGAGGCTTGTGTTTATCAAAGTTAATTCATTTGCAGCAAACTTTTAACCAGGGATTTGTAAGAATCATTAAAAGGTTTCTGTTCCCTTTGGTTTGTGTTTGTTTTATTAGAAAAGGGTTTGGGTGAGAACACATGGTCTTAAGTCACTTTCTTTTCTTTTCTTTTCTTGTCATTGCACCTCATACAATGAAATTAAATACCATCTTCAGTGTACATTATCACAGAAAATAAGACACAAACACACATCCTTTACATTCTAAGTGCTGAATTGAAAACCCCTGATATTGCATTAATATTGCACTATACAGAAGAATTCAATAGAGTTACTGCCCTGGGATAGAAGCTGTTTTTCAGCCAATTTGTCCTTGTTTTCATTATCCTATACCATCTGCCAGATGGTAATAGTTAAAAAAAAGGGTGCCCAGGTTGAAATGGATCTTTGATAATGTTTTGAACTTTCTTAAGGCAGAGGGAGTTATGAAGCTCTTCCAAAGAGGGGAGAGGCAACCAATGATCTTCTGGGCAATGACATTAACCCTCTGGAGTGCTGTCCTATCTGCCACTGTGCAATTGGCAAACCACATACAGGTGCAGTAAATTAAGATAATCTCTATGGTGCACCGGTAAAAGGTCACCAGTAGTTTTTCATTCAGTTGTTGTTTTGTGAGAAGTCTCAGGTAGTATAATATCTGCTGGGCCCTTTTGACAATTGCTGCAATGTGAGCATCCCAGGTCAGGTCCTCTTTCATGGTAACACCAGAAACTTAAACTGGTCACTTGTTCCACTTGGTCTTCATTGATAAGCAAGGGCTGGATACTCCTTCTATAGTCCATTATAAGCTCTTGGTCTTATTGATGTTAAAGACCAAGTTATTGTCTCCACACCATGAAAGCAATCTGTCTACCTCAACTCAGTCGGCAGACTCATCCCCCCTGGAGATGAGTCCACCACTAGTGCCGTTGTAACTTTGAATGGTCACTAAATGAACTGTTGTAAGTCAAGGACTATCTGTACACCCAAATCTGTGAGGATGTGCCTTCAGCCCTGCCACTGCCTGTTCTGCATCTCTGTTGCAGATACACATAGGGTTTTGATCTGGTCCATCCCAATGCACAAACTGCCAGGGTTTCAACTGATGCCTTAATTAATTCATGAACTTCAAGCCAAGCTTCAAAAGAAATCCAGTTATTTATTAGGAGCTCCATATCGTCATGGGCCAGGTGGAGCCAACTCTGACTTCAGTTAATTTGTGCTTTGCCTCTGACCCTGTTTCTGCCTCCCCTCCAATATGTGTCATCAGTCACATTCCCCAACAAAGCAACTTCATGGGTTATAAAAGTCATTCCCTCTGACCACTGTGGGTTTCTGTAGAGATGACGTTGGCGTATCAGTTGGAATGTGCTTTGTTTTGACCGAGATGCAAGCTCCTTGATCCAGCTGCGAAGTTTGCTTTCCCATTCCCCCTTGCCTATGGCCAATCAGGGATGTTTCGCAAGTTGATACAAACATTTGTACAAAAATTTCCTCATTGATATGAAATCTCAATGCAACCCTTGAAAAGGCTGTAATTTCTGCTAGCTGCTTTTTTTCTAATCATTGGATGGACTTCCTCCTTCTGTAAATCTGAAGGCCATGTTGCACTTTGTTGACCTTTTCAGTATTCTGTAATTAGATTGGCTGCTATTTCACTTCTTTTTCCTGTTTACAACCTCACTAGCCTGCAGGAAAGAGAAGAACGGCCAGCTGTTCAATATATAAAACACTGCAAAAGGCCAGAGCAGGGTTGGTGCAGCATTAAACCATAATGAATTGACTTTCAGTGTGAGACATGGAAAATACATGGCGTTAGAAGATTCACAGAGAGGCCATGTAGAGATGAATCCATTTCTTCTTATCCTCTTCAGGTGAATAAGGCATGCAAGGCACAATAGCAATAACACTTAGACTTATATATATCACTTCACAGTGCTTCACGGCCCTCTCTAAGTGGTGTACAGAATCATCCTGTTGCCCCAAACAATCTGGGTCCTCATTTTATTGACCTCAGAAAAATGGAAGGCTGAGTCAACCTTGAGCTGGTAAAAATCAAACTGCAGGCAGTGAGCAGAGTTAACCAGCAATAGCAAGCAATAGCAATAGTACTTAGACTTATATAGCCACCCCATAATGTTTTACAGTCCTCTCTAAGTGGTTTACAAGCTCAGCTTATTCCCCCTAACAATCTGGCTCCTCATTTTCTGACCTTGGAAGGATGGAAGGCTGAGTCAACCTTGAGCTGCTCAGGATCAAACTGCTGGCAGTTGGTAGAGTCAGCCTGCAATACTGCATTCCTCCCTCCCTCCCTCCCTTCTTCCTTCTCATGTAGCACTAGCACTTAGACTTCACAGTGCTTTCCAGCCCTCTCTAAACAATTTACAAAGTCAGCTTATTGGCCCCAAAAATCTGGGTCTTCATTTTATCCACCTCGGAATGATGGAAGGCTAACTCAACCTTGAGCCAGTCAGGATCAAACAGTTGGCAGAGTTAACCTCCAATTTGAGACCCCAAAATGTATTTTATCTCCCAGGCATTGTATGTGGGTCTTGGATATTTTCCAATGTGAGTGCCAAATTTTAATATTTAATATGATAGAAAGGGATTGTTCTTGAACACATGACTAGAGGTCCATCATCTTGACTGTGTTCTGATCAAGTTTCCTGAGACATTAACGCACACATGTTAGTCCCAAAAACCTTTTGTTTTATTTCATCGGCTGTGAATTATAGTCATTCACAGTCCATAATGAGTCTCAAACATTTTGCAAATAGTTCCACAGAAATCTGCCAAAGTCCTTCAGGATAAGTTTGATAAGCACGTACCTTTATCTTTCTTGAAATGCTGCCAACAACTAAATTGACAATTAATTGCACAAGACCAAACGGAGCACAAATTCAACATGGACCTTCAGGTTTTAAACCAACCAGTACGAACAAAGTTGCTTCCTGCAAAGGTTCATGTCCCTTTGCTCCCCCTTTATGTCTTGTACGAGGGCCAATCACCTCCAAGCCTTAATCCCAAGTCACCGCTTTTGTCTTAACTGTTCTTGCCTTGTGGCAGCTCTGTGCACATGCTCACTAGTAACAGGTTCCCCTTGTTCCTCTGCCTTGCTGCTGTCGGATTCTGGAGGCTCCAGAGTCAGCACATAACTCTCAGATGGCCCTGGTCCCATCTCTGTATCGGACACAGAACTCTCATCTAAGTCCTCCCCAGACTGGCCCATGTTCCTCCCCACTGTACAACTCTGCTGCTTTCTCCACAGACTGCCGGTGGATCACAACAGACTGTACTCAAGGTCAGGTCTCCAAATTCCAGCAGATATTTCCCAGTTTACCAGATATGTGTATTACTGAGTCCAGTTCTTCTGTCAAACAGAAATAAACCTTTTTTAAATGTTAGGATTTTCCCTCTCCTCTTCCTTGCATTTGACATTCAAAAATGACTCCAAATAACAGGGAAGCTAAATATACAACTTTGCATTCTACTTTTTGATTCAAATCATAAATGAATATGGATAATTTCTTTCTTTCTTTTTTGGCCATCTCTTTGAAAATGTCAAGAGGCTGCTGCGAGGCATTTGGTATTTTTTTTAAATAGATGTCTTTATTTAGTTGATTAGAGAAGGTTTAGACTAGCACAGTTGATGGAACAGATATCAGGAATTATCAAGGTCATCTAATCAGTATAAACATGTATTAAAAGAGAGAGTTGCAGTCAACTCACTTCCTTCCCCCTCCCCCATTGCATTTATTAGGAACTTCTGTCTTCTTATTCTGGGGATTTTTTTTTTTTTGACAAACCAAGTATTTAATTGGAAATCAGAAAGCTGGTGATAATGATTAACCTAGAAACAACCAACAGTTGAATATGCATCCTGGGTTATATTTTTAGAAGCATTTCATGACCTTGAATTCCATACATGATAGCTCTCTGTCAAATAATGCAGCAAATGTCTGCATAGGATTACGGTCCATCCCCATGTTCCATGGCCATTGATGTAAGTCTCTTTTAGGACAACAGCAATGACAAATAATTGGCATTCAAATGGCCTGCCAATGTTGCAAATTAAAATGAAGTCTTTGCCCCATTGGGTTCCAACTTTTCAGCAGATGTTGAAAGCAGGTTACAAACAGGGAAATGAAGCAGGAAGCAGAACAGAAGTTGGAAGACATGATCTATGCAATGGCTAGGTATCAGCATCATAAATAGAAGAGCAGGTTTAATTCAGAAAGATATTCAGCATTCCAACTAACCAGCTCCAAACCAAGAAACTCCTAAACAAGCTTTTCCTCAAAGTTCCATTTTATTAGGGTCATCATATTGGCAATATGGGAAAACCCAAATCTGAGAGTTCCGCATTTTCCCTTCCCAAAAGAGAAATCAAAGATCCATCCCCTGCACCCATCATTCCATCACATAGCCCAATCAAATCTTTGTCCCAACTGGAGACTTTCCTCCACACATTCCCCTCCAGGTACAAGGCAACCTGTCCTTGATTTTCTGAAAAAAGAATGTTGTAAGTCTAATCTTCCACCTCTCTATGAAATCTCTCCTCCCAAATTCCCAGGCACTAAATGTGGCAGCCTCGAAGCTTCCAAGTAAAAAAAATGCCTTCCAAGGCTGACAAAGATCTTGTCCCACAGATCATGGTATAAGAAGATATGAAGGGTCAGGTGTGAATGATCAGGTCTACATGTGAAGGTCCACTTAAATGTATTTATTGCTAAACAGCCTATTTGCCTATGCAAAGGAATCTTCTCAATTAAGGTCAAGACCTTGGAGTTCGGTTAAGATCTAAGGAATTCAGGAGTGTTGGACGTAGACCATTTGTGGCTACGTAGGGATTCTAGGCTGATCTCTCCTTTAACCCCACCCCCAGTTTCCTGCATTCCTTCTCCTACAGGGAGCATTCTGTAATCCTTCTTGTTCAGGAATATCCAATGGCCTAACAGAGCAGGTGGATTCAAACTCTTTACCATAAAGGGCCATCTATAACTAATCATGTGGGGGCAATTAGCTTTAATATGGATGTAATAACGATGTATAATCTAAGTGTTTAGGAATAATTGTGCGGTCCTTTAGAACAGCATCCCATCACTTAATGGTCCACAAGTTTCCATCTTTTATGGTAGATTTAAAGATCTGGCTCTTCCCCTTGCCAGTGTGTGAATCACAATTTACAACCGTTCTTTTAGTAACCTGAAAAAAGTGACTTATAACAAATCCTCATGACTGCCACAGCATCCTGACAGTCAGGGGTTCAAAATTTGGGCACTGAGTAACAGGGATGTATTTATGACAGTTGTAGCATCCTGGGGTCACACAATTGCCATTGGTGACTTTCCTGGTTGACTTCTGAGAAGCAAAGTCAATGGGGAAAACAGGGTTTACTTAATGTCCATGACAGAGGTGGCATTCAGCAGATTCTCACCGATTCTGGAGAACTGCTAGCGGAAATTTTGAGTAGTTCAGAGAACTGGCAAATACCACCTCTGACTGGCCCCACCCCCATTCTCCACCTCCCGAGTCCCAGCTGATCAGCTGGATCTTCTTTGATTGCCCTGCACAGGAGAACGGAGTTTGAAAGCAGGTTGGGAGGGTGGGGAGGGAATGGGATCTTGCAGTAACTTCCCCCAGAAGTGGAGAGGGAATGGAGATTTTACAGTATCCTTCCCCTGCCATGCCCACCAAGCCACACCCACAGAACCAGTATTGAAAATTTTTGAATCCCACCACTGGTCCATGTGCTTCACTTATCATCGCAGTGATTCTCTTAATAATCCTGGCAAAAATGGTCCCAAAATCAGGTGCAATTCAGGTGCAGGGCAACTCAATCACTGCCTTGTTTAGCAATGGAAATTCTAGCTTCAGTTGTGGTTGTTAATCCAGGATTATTTGTGTTGAAACTGATTAATCAGATCTACTTAGCCCTATCTTGGCTGTTTGGCTTTTTCCTCTTATTACTGTTATTTCTGGGTACTATTAACTTTAAAAAACCCTGTAAGGCATCCAGACTCACTGGCAAGAAGAAAGCATTGGTAATTAAAATTAGATCTATATCTATCTATCTATCTATCTATCTATCTATCTATCTATCTATCTAT
>BLBF01000058.1:5823667-5843627 GCA_015471245.1 Laticauda colubrina
TATCTATCTATCTATCTATCTATCTATCTATCTATCTATCTATCTATCTATCTATCTATCTATCTCTATATCTATCTATATTTAAAATAGAGTTAGATGCATAGCATCCAGTTCTTCCCTACTGGAGGGCAAATCCTCTTCATTAAATATTTTTTGAAAATTCATCTGTCTAATTGCAATCTCTATCATAAAGCAGTCCACCACACACAATGGGGAAAGATAACCAAGCCAGAATGGAAATGTGTAGCCTTTTAGCTGAGAAAATATGAAACTGCAGAATAGCAGTGTGGTACCAGGATGTTTAAAACAAGCACAGAGTATATTAAAGGGAACCTTTTCTTATCTTAACCACTTGGAGCAGTAGAAGGACATGCATCAGTAGCCAGTTTGAATGCATCTGAAGAACTTAACAGTAAGACTAGAAAAAAAGGAAAATAAGGAAGGAAGGAAGAAAGGAAGGAAAGCAAGAAAGAAAGGAAAGCAAGAAAGAAAGGAAAGTAAGAAAGGAAGGAAGGAGGAAGGAAAGATGAAAAAGAAAGAAAGGCACATAATAAAGCTCTGTGCTTTGAGGAAAGAAATCACCCAGCTTGGCTTTTGATAAGAGGAGCAGATGCAAAGAATTTTACCTTAGTAACAGCATCACAGAAATAATGAGGTGTCCTTATTCTTGCCATCTTCTGGTTCAGCTGAACATGCTAAACATCTTGGATCAAACAGGGTGTCAATCCCTGAAGCTTGCCTGGCTGAAGCCATAATGGAGGCTTCAGAGTTGCCACACAGAAGTGGGAGAAGGGAAATAGATGGGATTTTGTGGCCAAAATAATAGTCTTTCTATGGGAACCAAGAACATTTTCACAGGTGGCTGGCCGGAGGAGGAGCCAGTAACCCAGCAACCAGCCAGCACCTGAATTGGATAACGTGACCAGAAACTTAGGAGGAAGGGGAAAACTATTAATTAGGTGAAAGCTGGAGGAAACCTCAGAGTCGGTTTTTACCCCGTTTATGCCAAAATGATGTATCCAATAAACTGTTCTTTGAAGAACCTGAGTGCCTCAGAGTTTGTTTTCTATGGGTGCATTACTCGAGATGCTGACACAGGGTATGCCTTCTATTCCCCTTTCAATTTATTGCACCTTTCTTAAATTTGTACTGTGTTACTTTGACGATTCTGTTCCAAGTTATCTCCCAACATTACCTAGTGTGTTTTTTTTTTTTTTGAAAAAAAATTGCAGGAATCCCTTAGTTGAAGCGAAATCTGGGATGAACAAGCAGTTCAGGATTGCTCAGAAAGTTTAGGAATGCAAGATTCAGATGGTGTCTCTGGCGTCCCAACTAGAGGATGCAACCACAACACTAGAACTGTTAATGTTTTTAGTGTTCAGTTTCACAACCATCTGGAGCATTTCTCTTACTTTTAATCTGGTGTTTGAGTCTGTGCAGCAATCGCTCCCTTATTTGCTTATTTATTGAAATAAACCCCGTTGTTATAGCTACCAAAAAGGCAGCAATCATCTCACCAAAGTGCTGATTAGCTAACCAATGTCGAAGCGCCTTAATTATCCCATAGCTGCTCTTTCATGAATGACCATTGTCAATAAGATAATAGGCAGCATTTATTTATTTATTTAGCCAATGGATATGGTGCCCATTTCAATGAGTGACACTGGGCGACAAACAGAATCACACACTCACTGCTATTGTGGTTCTGATATGAGCCCCTTTTATGATTTCGGTCAGGCTATGGTGAACTGAAATGCATTTTGAACATTTGAACTGGACCCATCTTTTGTAACTTATTGGAAGAAGAACACAGCTGAATGATTGCCAAGCATTTGATATTTAAGAGCAGGTTTAGCTGATCATGAAGCTATTGTCTTCTATATTGATGGCTGCACTTATGTCTGGAATTATTTTTCTTTTTTTAGCATTCTGAAAGATGGAGCAGCAAATGGATATTACATAACCTTTGTTCCCAGATAGTTTCAACACAGGTTACAATACTACTGATCCTCACTGTATGAGATAACATTTATTTTTCGGGGTGCATTAATTCTCCAATAGGACATGTCAGTCTCCAAGTGTCATCCATCATACTCTCCAATAACGTTCTTATGCTCCAACAACTTTGGGCTGCTGAGTTGATATCTAGGCATTTCAAGAATGCCTTGTTTTCCCCCACTCCCTTTTTCTGGTAGCTAAAAAGACCAAAGGAGTATCTTTTTAGTTGACAGTGCTCTATTCAGGATTGGATTGGTCCATGATGCAGAAGTTCAAGCACACCAAAATATGATTGTATGGATGAAGAAGGAAGATAGAAACTATGTGGAGAAAGGCAGCATTGGCATAGAAGGACTCCTTCCATACTGTTATAAACATTATAAACATGATAAAGCCTTAGTAAGACCATACCTAGAATACTGAATCCAGTTTTGGTCACCATTGTACAAAAAAAGATGTTGAGACTTTGGAAAGAGTGCAGAGAAGAGCAACAAGGATAATTAGAAGGCTGGAGGCTAAAACGCTTGCAGGAATGTCGAGTCTAGTCTTGTGAAAAGAAGGACTTGATAGCAATGTTCCAATATTTGAGATGTTGCCACAAAGAAGAGGGGGTCAAGCTATTTTTCAAAGAACCTGAAGGCAGGACAAGAAACAATGGATGGAAACTATTTAAGGAGAGAAGCTACTTAGAACTAAGGAGAAACTTCCTAAGTGAGGACTACTAATCAGTGGAACAACTTACCTCCAGAAGATGTTGGTGCTTCATCATTGGAGGCTTTTAAGAAGAGACTGGATAGTCTAGAGTGGTATAGGGTCTCCTGATCAAGCAGGGGGTTGAACTAGAAGAACTGCAAGGTCCCTTCCATCTTTGTTATTCTTTTATTCATACTTCAATATCGCATGTGTCGATAATAAATCTTTGCATAAGGCTTAGGCTGGTGAAATATCTGTTCGTCTATTTAGTGGAGGGATGAAGCTACCTCAGATATCAGATCCTGGAAATATCAAAGGACAAATCCCTACTCCCTACTTTTATGCCTTGGAATCCTTTCTATTTAATCCTGTTCTGGTATGGATGTGAGGGACTATGCAAATCAAAAATTTGATTTGGAGATTTGGTCTCCAAGCAATTAAATCAAATTGGTTTCCATCAAATTGGAAAATCAAATATTCAAATCAAATTGAATGCTTACAAATCACTTTGGACCATGTTCACATCTTGTATCTGTGCCCGAAACATTGACGTCAAGTCAACATGAATTTTCCGAGATAACTCGAGTCCTCAGCCTGCATCGCCTCAATTTTTGCAATTTTCCTGAATGTAGCATAGATCCAGTTCGGCTTGTTTGTCAGATGCTGAATGCCTGACATTTTTTTTGGGGGGGGGGGATATCTGTTCTGGGTACAACTTTGAATTCAGCCTAAATAAATAAATAAATGGAAAACAAAAGTATGTTTTCTTTGAATTCTTAGCAGCACATCCCCTTGCCTTAGACCTATGGGAATTCTACTTTTGGTTTCCGTGGATATGTGGTCTCTCTTAGGAACTTGCTGTTGAGACCGAGGGTCCAGAGACATTTACCACAAATACCATTTTAAATCATGTTGAGGTGGGCGGGAACCGTTTCTCTAAGCTGTTCAGTTTGTTATCAGTACCAAATAATTTCCTTCATTTTCACTGCTGGGCTTGAAAAGATTTTAAGGGCACCTCGTCTTCCTTAGAGAGTACAGAGCTGAACGCTTTCAAACAATGATGTGTGTGCTTGTGTGTGTATGTATGTATGTGTGTCATAATTTAGACCAAAATTGTCCTGGGTAGGAAAAGAGAAGCACAATTGTTCCAGTCCCCTGTTTCCATTCCAGCCCTTGTCTTTAAAAAGAATCCTGCATTGGCACCAGAAGATGCTGTTTCAGGAGATGGATCCCAATTTAAAGAAAATAATACTCATGGAGAAAGCTTAACCCTTAGTGCATGATGGTCCAAGTACAGATTACATATTGTCTGCTTATTTTAGAGTCTTACTAAAGATTCTACGGAGTTCTTTCTTAAGTTTGTTATTGCAATGAAAATGCAGAGTTTCCAGCATTGGCAGGATGTGCTAAATTATCTTGGAGGCATCTTCTGATGCTGATAGCACTTACTCTGAGCAGCAAAATTAAGCATAGACTTTGAGATTCTCAAAGGTTTTCCATGCTGAGGATCACACCTGGTGTGAGGGATCAGGAAAAGGCTGGGAAAGTGATGAAAAGGAGAAAAGATTAAGATATAGGTAGGCCATGACTTAGAACCACAACCAGAATTTTTGTTGCTAAGCAAGATTGACTGATTTAATCACCTTTAAAAAAAATAATAATCCACGGTTGTTAAATGAAGCAATTCCACAAATTCTTCTGTCAGGAAACTTCTCCTTAGTTCTAGGTTGATCCTCTCCTTGAAGTTTCCGTCCATTGCTTCTTGATCTGTCTTCAGGTCCTTTGACCTATAGGTTGACCCCTTCGTCTTTGTGGCCGCCCCTTAGATATTGAAACAATGCTATCTTGTCACCCCAGTCCTTCTTTTAATCAAACAAGGCATACCCAGTTCCTGCAACCATTCTTCATATGTTTTAGTCTTCAATCCCCTTGTCATGCCCCTGGTGGAGACTGATTCTGAGGCAGAGGAGGAACAGCCAACAGGGAGTGGAAGTGGTGGTGGAGGAGGTTGGGGAAGGGCAGAGGCCATCTGAACAGTCGGAGGAGGACCCAGGCCCATCTCCTATCCATCATAAGGCATGCAGGGAGAAGAGGATCAGGGTAAAGATGGACTTGTTCTTTTCTTTTTACATGGATTTCCTCACTTGGAAACCTGACAATAAACAGATTTCAGTAGGGGACTTGATTCCAGTCCATGTTGTTGAGAATCACTTTGTTCATGCTAATTTAATAAGCTGGGTATTTTTTCCCCCAACAAGCAGTCAGACACACCCTAGCAAGGAGAGTTTCTTTTTCAGCTCTATCCCTGAAACCACTTTGTTGTTTTCTAACAGGTCTCTTTAACACTTTCTGATGAATTGACTTCCTTTTTTAGGAGAATCTGTTACTGTTAAATCATTCCTACAAGTTTTGGGATAACTTTGAACAGGTTGTCCCAAAAGTGCTTTTTCAAAAGGCAACTGTGTCAGAGCATTTGCAGCATGACTACTATTATGAGACAACCCAGGAGCAAAAAAAACAGTTATATACAGAAATATACAGTACATGGTAGGCAGATATCTTACAAGTAAGCAAACTTCTTCTTATTTCTACATGGAGACCTCTTCAATGAATACTGGACACAAGGAGAGAGGACACACCCTCTAATGTCTGCCTTTATAGAAACACCTCTTAAAGGGGTAGAACCCATCCCCAGTCTTAAAGGGACATACCCATGCGATACTGATTCTTTCTTATTATGTCAGCCTTTATTGCATCAGCTTCATTGCTGGTCAGCTTAGACCTTAACAAACTGGATTTTATTTTATTTTTCTTGAAGAGGTTTTGCTTCTCATTCAAGAAGCTTCTTCAGTTCTGACTTGAACAGTGGAGGAGGGATGGATTTATCATCTGGAAATACATTCAAAGTCCCGCACCATTTGAAGGATGTTCAGCCCAAGGAGCATAGCTAAATGTCTATGGAGGTTCTCTTTCTCTCTTGAAACAGCATCTTTGGGACAATGATGGCCTGGATGATTGAGAATCTCCATAGATATTTGGGAAGATTGCTTCTTATACAGGGAGAACATTCAGTCTGCTCAGAATGTCTCTAATAAATATTGTTTTCCTACTGGCCCAAAAGTTTGTCTCTGAGGAGCACTAAACTCATTACCCGAAGAAGTAGTGCAAGAACAAAAGATGTGGAGAGAGCTGGCCCATAAAATCTCCAAGAGTTGGCATAACTGAATGGATAACATCATCATGATCAAACTCATTACCACTTCTTGTTCATAGCTTGGCCTATTGAAGACAGGATCCTGGCTTCGATGGCAATCTTAATATTTTAAAATCCACGTCCTTGGTCTTTGGATAAACTATGTGTTAACACTATATCAAATTCTGTTTTGAAGTTGGCTTAGCTTGTTTTCTTCCAATTTAAGCTATATGTAATTTTTTCTCCTGATGTACATAGTCAGTTCTTCCTACTATAGGCAATAGAACCATCTCTGTTTATCTATCACAGTGTATTCTTGGTTTTTCTTCATGAAGACCATTCCATTACCACTGAAAGCTTTTGAGATTTACCATCTGGATCAGCCAGACAGCGTACATTTTGCTATGGATATTATTTGTAGGACTGCAACATTTGAAAAAAGACTTCAAAAAAGGGAGATTTATCTTACAAGATCATTGATTGTCATGACATGGCAGTGTTCCCACCAGTGGTGGGATTCAAATAATTTAACAGCTGGTTCTCTGCCCTAATGATTTCTTCCAACAACCAGTTCACCAAACTGCTCAGAAAGTTAACAACTGGTTATCTTAAACTGGTATGAACTGGATGAATCCCACCACTGGTTCCTACCTGAAATCTTTCAAGATTTGAAGTAAGCATGCCAACATCTTGGGAAATTTGGCATTTTTTTTTTTGATAATCCATTGATTTTTTTTTCTTTTGGTCTGAACAACTCTTGAATTTTTTTTTAGTTTGTTGAAGTATAAGGGAGGAGGGTGGAAACAGGGCCCTAGGCGGGCAGTAAATTACATGGGGCAGAGCTGACTGCACTTGGGAAAGTGCTGACATGTTGGTCTTAATAAATAATTGGAATTCTTTTTAAACTTGGCTCGGGTCTCTTGAATTAATTAGGACATCTGTCAGAACCCTGACAAAAGATTTGTCTGCTGCCTAATTCACAAAATTCCAGGCAGTTTTGAAGTCCACTTCAGGGACTATTTTTTCCTGACTTAAGAACCATCAGGAATCTCTAAAGTACTGATTCAAATCTTAATTTACAAGCAAGATTCCCTAGTCCCAGGCCAGTGGTGGGATTCAAAATGTTTTTCCAACTGATTCTGTGGGTGTGGCTTGGTGGGCATGGCAGGGGAAGGATACTGTAAAATCTCCAGTCAGAGATATTTACTGGTTCTCCAAACCACTCAAAATTTCTGCTAACGGTTCTCCAGAACTGATCAGAACCTGCTGAACACCACCTCTGTCCCAGGCCATGTCTGTCATCTTCGCTTCTTCCGACTCTCCCACCACTTATTTCTATTTTATTCCTATTATAAACATTGCTATTTTTAACTTTCTAGAGTCAGAACTTCAATTATTTTGATTATATAGGTACAAGTGCAAGCTGACTGCACTACCAACTGCTTCGTTGCCCTTGTATTATAATTCAGATTGCTGCCCACACAGTCAAGTAGCTGTCTTCCTCCTGGTTATTATGAAGATTTTGTTTGGCCTTTCCTGCCAAATAGCAGATTCGGAACTTGAATTGCAAAGGGCTCAAAGCTGAAACCAGGAAATGCTGCAGGACCGGCACTCCTGGGTGTGCATTGTGTTTAACTGCAAGTGAAAAATGTATCATTAAAAATTCATCTCATTTACCATCTGTGGTGGACTTGCGTTAAAACAAAGTAAAAAATAAAAAATGGAGGGAGGGCAAAATTCCACATGTGGCTAGAAAAGATTTATTTATTTTCATTTTTATTTGTTTATTTGATTTGTCAAACACAATATAATAGAAGTAAGAATAAACGTAAGTATAAATATGTGAAATAGATATGAATAATTGGGGACAATAGGAGAGGGATGGTAGGCACAATTGTTCGCTTGTGCACAATGTTAGGAAAACTTAAACCTGAACTTTTTTTTTTTTTTTTAAAAAAGGTATAACATCAGAAAAACTTGACAAAGAAAGTGTAGATTTAATATTGCACATATTAAGAGCAGCGAGGATTGTGTTTGCTCAGCATTGGAAAAATGAAGAAGGTGTTGGCCTGCACAGAAATGGAGAGACTTATATTGAAGATGTAAGAAAGAAGATACAGAATAAAATCAAACATGGTATTTTTTATATCGATGGATGGGACAAAGGGGTAAAGATTAGGAATATAATTTGTATTGTTAAACAAACCCAGAAATAATCCAGACAACACAATGTTTATTAAGCACTAAATAAATATAATAGTAGAATAATAAAAATAGAAGAATTATTTTAAAAATTCCTCTTGTTGGGCATCTATATCTCTGAACCTCATGGTGACATAAAGAGGCAGACAGGTAAACCAACATTCATATCAATGAGGATTTTAGCCCTGACAATTTACTCTGGGTTCCCTCATCAGATGAAAGAGGTGGAAATAACATAATGTTCCATCAACCCCTGGAGGCACATTTGTGGAGTAAGAATACACTCATCGTAGGATCATAATAGAGCCCATCATTTCTGCTGCCAAGTGAAACAATTATTAAGTGAGTTTTGCCCCATTTTACGACCTTGCTTGCCAAAGTTGTTAAGTGAAACACTGCCATTGTTAACTTAGTAACCCGGTTGTTAAGTGAATTGGCCTTCCCCGTGGCTTTTGCTTGTTAGGAAGTCACAAAAAGACACTGCCAAGTGGCTGATTTTTGGTACTGGGAATGCCTTTCCTGTCGTAAGTGTGAAAAATGGTCATAAATCACATTTTTCACTGCCGTTGCAATTTTGTACAGTCACTAAATGAACTGTTGTAAATCTGTACATTCTTCTTGCTTTTTTAAATTTTTTCTCCCCTAAAGAAAAGAAACTCAGAGACAAATTCTCATTTTCAAGGTGAAAGAACAATGCCTTTCTTTTTTTAGGATGGGGAAAAATCACATTTCCCATCACTAAAGCAGGACATATCGTTAAAATTCTCATTTCCACAGACTCCCATTTACCAAACCACTGTTCTCATTAAACACTTTCAAGCCATTGAACTTCACTGTATGATTTAACAAAATGGCACACGCTCGGATGGGTTCCTCTTCAAACCTAAACGCTCAAGTTTATTTTTAAAAACTGTCCCCTGGAAACAGGATCTTCTTGCGGTACTGACTTGCTTATTCATTTTATTTTAAAACCAGTGATTGTTTGGATCGGGGTTAATCCAATCATTCTCTTTCAGAAGACTGGAATTGTAGGCTGATTAGAGAGGAGAGGAAAGTTAATTCCAGCTTTGTACCAGAATCCACTTTGGATCCGTTAAAACTATTTGACATTTTATTTTGAAGGTCAGTTGAGAATAAATGGCAGGACACGAACAATTAGACATGTTGGCGCGGTTTAGATGCATGTGTTTGGAAGTCGTTCACATGGTGCATTCCAAAGATATCCAAAATGAATATTTAATCTATTTCCCACTGGCTCTTTCTCTTGGAGATAGATTTAAAATGTATCTAAACGCTGGGCTAGAGTTTGTCTAACTGGAAAGAAAAAGCTTTAGACATTTCTGTGACAATCTCCATCCTTTTCAAACATAAATGCCAAGCGCCCTTAGGAAAACTGTTCCTTAAGCTAAAAATGCATTAATATACTTTCCTTTCAGCTACTTCGCTTCTGTAATGCCTCAGTCTCAAGGGGAAATGATGACTTATTGGCACAGAGATGAATAAACACTGTTACAGACTCATATGCGCATCTGTTTGTTGGAATGAGGTGAAGATTGCAAGCCAGAACATAGAACAACAGCATTGGGAGGGAACTAGGAGGTCATCTACTCCAACTTCCTGCATGAACAGGAAACCCTATACCATTTCAGACAAGTGGCTGTCCAGTCTCTTCTTGAAACCCACAACTTCTGCAGGCAAGCCATTCCACTGGTTGTTTGTTCTCACTGTTAGGAAGTTACTTCCTTGGTTCTCTCCTTGATGAGTTTCCATCCATTGTTTCTTGTCCTTGGGAAATAGGTTGATCCCATTTCTTTGTGGAGCCACTCAAATATTGGAAGACTACTATCATGTCACCTCTAGTCCTTCTTCTCATTAGACTAGGTACCAGGTTCTGGCCAGTTCTGGAGAACCAGTATTGGAAATTTTGAGTAGTTTGGAGAACCAGCAAAGACCACCTCTGACTGGCCCCACCCCCATCTATTCTCTGCCTCCCATTGAGTCCCAGCTGATTGGCTGGGTCTTCTTCGGTTGCCCTGCACAGGGTAACGGAGCTGGAAAGCAGGTTAGTGAGGTGGGGAGGGAATGGGGATTTTGCAGTAACCTTTCCCTGCCATGTCCACCAAGCCATGCCCACCAAGCCATGCCATGCCCATCAAGCCATGCCATGCCCACCAAGCCATGCCCACAGAACTGGTCATAAAAAAGTGTGAATGCCACCACTGCTAGGTACACCCAATTCTTGCATCTGTTCTTCATAGAGCAGAGCCCTTCATAAAGAAGGAACTGTATGAATTTTTGTCAGAATTAGGCCTTCCTGTTGGGCCACAAAGCTTTTCACAACAAACTCTCATGAGTTAGTCCAACTCCTTGCTCAAGTAGAAAACCTTATACTATTTCAGAAAAATGGTTGTTCAATCTCTTCTTAAAAACTTCCAATGTTGGAGTACCCACAACTTCTGCGAACAAATTGTTCCACTGATTGATTGTTCTTACTGTCAGGAAATTCCTCCTTACTTCTAGGTTGTTTCTCTCCTTGATTAGTTTCCACCCATTGCTTCTTGCCCTGCCTTCAAGTGCTTTGGAGAATAGCTGGACTCCCTCTTCTGTGGGGCAGCCCCTGAGATATAGGGACATTGCTATCATGTCTCCCCGAGTCCTTTTTGTTAGACTAGACATACCCAGTTCCTGCAACTGTTCTTCATGTGTTTTGTTGAAACAGAATTTGTTGCTCTTCTCTGCACTCTTTCCAGAGTCCTCTCACTGAGAAAGAAAGAACAGTGAGAAAGGCATTATTATCCATCATTATTATCCATCACCACCCACTGCAGCACAAAATGAAGAGTCTGAGATGGTTTTTATTTTAAGCCATTCTGCCTTTCCAGACTAATATATGCAACCTGAATCAAAATCATCCCCTTGACACATAAATCTCACCCAGACTGGAATTCTTTTTTTTTTTTTTTGGGGGGGGGGGACGACTCAAAAGTCTCAGAGTTATCAATGCTATACAGGTAGTCCTCAACTTATAATCATGTATTTAGTGGCAACCCTGAAGCCTGCAAGACAGTGGTGGGATTACAAAAATATTACTACTATTTTTTTGGGTGTGGCTTGGTGGGTATGGCTTGGTGAGCATGGCAGGGGAAGGATACTGCAAAATCCCCATTCCCTCCCCATCCCACTAACCTGCTTTCCAGCTCCATTCTCCTGTGTAGGACAACCAAAGAACTGGGTCTCAATGTGAGGTGGATAATAGATGGGGGTGGGGCCAGTCAGAGGTGGGATTTTCTGGTTTTCTGAACTCCTCAAAATTTCTGTTACTGGTTCTCTAGATCCTGCCAGAACCTGCTGAACCTCCAAGATGGCATCAACTATCTTCAGGGTTGACAACCATTTGATGTTACAACAACATTGAAGACCAGGCTAAAGCAACACGGACCCTTACACTTTCCAAGATAGCCTCGTGGGCCAGATTCGACCACATCATGGGCCCTATCTGGCCCGTAGGCCTTGAATTTGACAGCCTGACTTAACATCTGTGGCAGTGACCCATTCAACAACTGTGGCAAGAAATGTTGTAAAATGGGGCAAAATGTACTTAACTGCCTCGCTTAGCCACAGAAATTTTGGACTCGTGATTGTGAGTCAAGGACTACCTGCAGTACAAGTTGAGGTCAATCACCAAGATTTTTCAGATTGGAGTGGATGGGTGGAGGAGTTTGGATGAGCAGTATTGGTTGTGACTTCAAGATTATGGGTTTCTGACAGATCTCCTTTCTGGAAAAATATCCAGAGACTCCTTTGGATTTATTGGAGTATTTGATTTGGCAACCATTTGTATACATTAATATTGATGTCCTCACGGAACGTTGCACCTAAATTGAATTTAGACATCTCTGAAGATTGATTGATCTTTGTTACTGGGGTGCATTTGGTTCCACTCATCTGTTTATAACAATTGGCCTCTTTTTTTTTTTTTTTTGCCTTGTTCAGCTTGAGATAACCAGGGCTATAAGGAAACAATAAAACCAAGGAGGAATGAAGTGGACATGATTGTGTTCCCTTTGGCTCTTGTTTCTGTTTGATGATTGGAGATTATGATAGGTTAAAAAAAAAGAAAGAAAGAAATCAAAGTAGAGACAGACTAGAATCCATCTGCTCTGGCTGGTTTTGAACCTCGGAGTGAAAAAGATAGAGTCCTGGTTTTCAGCCATCAAGCATTAAATTGTGTGAGTCTCACCTGCAGAGATGCAGCTGATGTCTATAAACGACACTGCTGTCATTCCAATGCAGAATCATTGAAGCCAAACCTGCCTCTCTCTGTTGTCTGCTGCTGAAGACTGATACCTCCTTCTTCAACATTAATTTTCAGTAGCTTGAGAATTTCACACTAGTGGATAAGCCAGCTGGTATTATTCGAGTCTGATTTTTAGCTCAGAAACCTAGGAAGTCCTTCATTCTTCATCAGACGATTGGTAGATGGAAGGCTGAGAGTGAGAATCGAACTGCTAGCTCCTGGCAGATTAGCCTGCAATACTGCCTTCTAACCACTGCACCATCATGGTTCATAATTGAGGAATAATTATTATTGCTTTCCTCCAGGTTTTATTTTTCCAACTTCCCAGTCTAACCTGCACTCAAACGTGCCCAATCTGAGTATTAATTGGACACAAACTTTGCATTGCTTCCAAGGCCAGACAACATCAAAAGATGATGGTTCTCCTAAGATCC
Source organism: Laticauda colubrina (assembly GCA_015471245.1). Taxonomy (NCBI): domain Eukaryota; kingdom Metazoa; phylum Chordata; class Lepidosauria; order Squamata; family Elapidae; genus Laticauda; species Laticauda colubrina. The sequence continues at coordinate 5,836,485 of BLBF01000058.1, forward strand.
TTTTGACAAATTTGTCTCCTAACAACACTGTTTGGCTGCCCCTATTCTGGGAAGGCCTCGTTTGAGGAACTTATTTGGTATTATCTTCCTTTATAGATCAGCAATGAAGAAGCCTCCAGATGTACTTGGACTTCAACTTCCCCCTTGCCTCAATCATAGGAATTAAAGCACAATAATATCAAGAAAGCTTTGTTTCCATATTTATCTAAACCATGAATGTATAATAGATGAATAGTTGGTCAGGTGGACGGATGGATAGATGGAGGAACAGGCCGTGTTGCTGAGTTATGTTCTTTTGCTGCCATGAATTTGGGGTTTACTCGACACTTAAAAACATTTTAATTAAAACATATCATTAGGCAGATGCTCTGAAAAGTCACACATGAATCTCTAAAGAGCTTAAAAATGATTTGAACCATATGAGCCATTCATAACTATGTTTGGGTGAGAATTAAATTATTACTTGTTCAATTGGAACTTTAATGGATTCTCTCGTACTCTCCTTTTTAAGTGTAGCCTTTGTTTGAACTCTCCATGTCCAAGCTTAGCCTATACTTGGCTTAGATGACAAATTAGTACTGACAGATAAACACACATCAAAGCTTGAAAGAACTCAATGGAACATTTATTAGTGATCTGTACTCTAAATCAAGGGTGTCAAACTCAAGGCCCATGGGTTGGATTCAATCCATGTGGTGCTTTGAGCCAGCCCACAAGGCTGCTCTGGAAACAGTGGACTGGCTCGTGATGCCTCTGCCAGTGAAAATGGAGCTGGGAGGAGAGGGCTGTAAGCAGCCCTGCCAAGCTCAGTTTTCACTGGCAGAGGGCTACAGGAGGCCATTGCACATGGGGCCCCTGGGCTACCTTTTTGCTGGCAGAGGGCTAGCAAAACAAACTCAAAACAAAACAAAAGGAGAAATATATCCCCTTTTTGCATTTGAGCATGCAAGAAGAGACTGGAGAAAGGAGAACTGGAAAGAGGAAAGACAAAGGAAAAGAAGGAAAGATGGGAAGAGAGCAAGGAAGGAAAAAGAAGGAAAGAGGGGAAAGAAGAAGAAAGGAGAATGAAGAGGGAAGGAAAAAGAAGAAAAGGAAGGAAGGAGATTATAATGAGAGTGAGTGAGGGTCTTAGAGAAGTCCTGCCTTCACACTTGGCCACCCCAGATGCCCCCGACACAAGTGATGTTGAGGTGGCCACAGCCATCATGACCATACCATCTCCTGGCCCTCTGAGGTCAAGCACAACCTTGATGCGGCCCTCAATGAAATTGAGTTTGACACCCCTGCTCTAAATAGATTGTCTTTCACACATTTTTAAACATATCCCCAAGCAGAGTTACATATTTTTCAGGCAATGAACACAATTCATTGTTATTTGAATCAGGGATCAGCCCTGGACTAATTCCAGTACATGCTCCAGACACAGGAGTGGAGGAAATTGGAGAACATTGCTCAGTGAACAGGCATGAAAAACAGTACCATGGAGATTCTCAGCCATCCATCCTTGTCTCAAAAGTTGTCTTTTCAGACGGCACATGGACAGCTCCGCCTAAAGTCAAGACAACTTCAGTTGCCTCAATAACAGGCTTCAGAGAGAAATCAATCAAATTGACCAAGGTGATGATATTCATTGAGTTGTCTACTGACAATCTTTCATTTAGCAACTGCTTGGAATTACAACAACACTGAAATAAGTGACCTCAGATGGTCATCCCACTTACAACCTTTGCAGCATCCCTACCATCACAAGGTCAATATTTGAGCACTTGATGTCTATGGAGATCATCTCAATCATCCAGTTCATGGTTGTCTCAAAGGTGCTGTTTTTTCCAAGAGGCAACTGGACTTTCTTGTTTTTCTTTGACGACATTTCGCTTCTCATCCAAGAAGCTTCTTCAGCTCTGACTGGTTGAAATGGAATGGAGTTATCGGAGCATGTGAAACTGACATGGATCAGCATGGTCCATTGGCATTTAAGAGACAAATGCCATTCTTTTAAAGAAATCAAAGTCCACATTTTGGACAGAGAGGACTGCTGATTTGAAAGAAGAGGAGTCAAAGAGGCCATCTATATCAAAATTGAACAACCCTCTCTCAACAGAGGGGAAAGGTTTGGCACCATCTATCTCAGTCTACAACACAGTCATTTCAACAGTTCCAAGAAGGCTTCACAGCCATTGCACCACTCAGGTCATCCTGAGGATACAGATAAAACCCCCAAGTAGCCTCAACAACCCTCTTAAAAGGATGCAAATGACCAGCTGTCTGCAAGAATCCTTCCAATCCCCACCATCCAGTCAGAGTTGAAGAAGCTTGTTGGATGAGAAGTGAAATGTCTTCAAAGAAAAACAAGAAAGTCCAGTTGCTTCATGAAAAAATCCCCTTTGGGATTTGAGCACTTTGGAAACAATATTGGAATGGCAATTTAGCTTCCTAATTTTTCTCAGTGAAGTCTTCTTCAGCCTGCCCAACTGCAGTCAGGGCATCAAGTAAAAATGACTTCTTTGTACCAATTACAATACGTGAGTAGTTTCTCCTCTCTCTTTACTTAAAGAGCCATCAATTTCTAATGCAGTGCCATAAAAACTATCTGCTCACCTACCTGGGATTTCTCCTTCACATTGAAAGAGATACAGGATGCTTATCCACAGCAACCCATCGCTTGGCACTTACTGATGTTCAAACTAGCGTTCTTTGTTCCTTTCTGCTTTTAACCTGAATAGTCATTGATTTTACCAAAGATCAGAAATCACTTCAACTTGCGATGTGGGCTGCTACTGTATATATAAGTTGTGGGAAAGTTGGCATCAGAGCTGGGCTGCTGGGGGTTCGCAGGGGTTCGGGAAAGCCCCTTAGCTAAGATTCTGTGCAGTTTGAAGAAGCCCCAAATCCCACTCCTGGCTGGGCTCGATCACCCCTCCTCATCCCTCCCAGGAGTCCCCAGGTGGCCTGTTTAGGATGCAGGTAAGTGCAGGGTGTGCACAGAGGCTCAGAGAGGATGAAAAATGGGCCTCCTGGAAGTTTGGGAGCTTCCAGAGAGCCTCCTGACTCCAAGGAGGCCATTTTCGCTCTCCCACAGGCTCGAGGAAAGCCTCCGGAGCCCAAGGAGGACAAAAACATCCCCCCCCCATGGTGCAGGAGGCCAACTAGGCCACACCCACCATGGCCACACCTACTCAGCAACTGAGCAGAGAACCCATTGCTAAAATTTTTGAAGCCCAAAGCTTCAAAAACGTTGCTTTGGGTTGGTGACAGGTCTGACCTATTTGCCTAAACCTGTTTGACCAAAGAGTCTGTTTAGAATTTCAGAAAAGGGTTGTTTTGAATCCGCCTTTTGGTGAAATTGCTGATTATTGGAATTGGGTTTTCTCTTCTGTATGTGGTGCTAAGCTGAAATTCTTTCTTTCTATCCAAAAATTATTCTTAAAAAAATAGTTTTGTATAGTTGGTCAGTGGAAAAAGACCAACATCAATCAGAGGCCATTCTTTCCTTTCTGTGTACAATCACTGAGCATATTTATGAAGTCTCCGCTACTGTCACAAAGAAAGCATCCAGACATGGCAGTTAACTGTATCTTTCTTGAACTATGGCGACACAGCAGCAGAAAGCATGTTGAAGAATGCTGAATTCTTTTCTAAATTTCCCACCAATATGTTTCTTTATTTTTATCCCAGCTTTATTATTTTCATCTAATACTCCTTTCTTCTCCTATTTTCTTCACAACAGCAATAACCTTGTGAAGTGGGTTGGGTGGAGACACAGAGAGAGAGAGACTCGCTCAAAGTTACCCAGCTGGCTTTCCTGCCTACAATGGGACTAGAATTCACCATCTCCTGGTGATTGACCCAAAGTCAACCAGCTGGCTTATATGCCTAAAGTAGGATTAGAACTCTCTGTCTCCTGGTGATTGACTCAAGGTCACTCAAATGGATTTCATGCCTAAGGCAAGACTAGAACTCGCCATCTCCTGATGATTGGCCCTAAATCAACCAGCTGGATTTCATACCTAAGATGGGACTAGAATGTACCATCTCCTGGTTTCTAGGCCAGCACCTTAACTGAACTAGCCTTCTTTCTCTGCCATATTTTCTCCAATAAGGGTCTTAAGAGAGGGATTTTTCTATTCTATGGATAAAGGATGCCAAAGGGATGAAATTGCAAAGAAAAGATCGAGAACATACTACTTATTTATTCACTGATGTTGCTTTAATAGAAACCACTCTCCTTTCACTGTTTTGAAGTTTTTAAGACCTGGGCTGATCTTTGATCAAGTGTAATACAAGATAGTATCAGTGAATGTCAGCCATCATGTTTTATAATTTCCTTTCGTTGTGGCCCGCTGGCGTCTAGCAAAGGTCACAGCAGAGTCAGATAGTGGAGAGGTTGGGAGAAACATGGGCCAGTCCTGGAGGCTGAGGAAGGCTCAGACAAGGGCTCTGTGTCAGAGGCAGAGATGGGACCAGGGCAGTCTGGCAGTTATCAACTGCCTTCGGAGTCAGACAGCAGTGAGGCAGGGAGCAGATGGAGCCGGTTCCCAGCCTGCGCATGCACAGAACTGTCAAAAGAAAAGAACAATTATGAACTAAGAGTCAACATAGAAGTAACACCACAGGTGGATGGTGAATGGCTCCTCCCATAGGGATTAAAAGAGGAGCAAAAGGGGAGGGGGCTTTTGCAAGAAACAATTCGTTTGTTGCAGCAGTGTCAAGATCTCTCTGTGCATCTTCACTTGGCAGCTCTCCAAGCTTGATGAGGTCTGTGCTCCTCATCACACCCTTGAAAGACTGTTTGCCAGGCCTTTGGCTGAAGGTGAAGGCAAGAAATTCACCTTTGTTTAATAAAAGGGGTTTTGCCAGAAAAAAGAGTCTGCTTAGTGCTTTTGGGGGAAGCCTAGGTCACCTTAGCCTACAAGTTCTTTGAAGATCCACAACCAATTTTCTGGCTCAACGAAGAAGAATGATCTGATTCACGATGGTTCCTTTTCCTGTCCCCTTTCCACCCAAGAATCACCATACCCATATAATGCAAATGTCCTGAATGAGTTATTTCCCTTTCTTCCATGTCTCTATCTTCCCCTTCCTTAACCTTTTCACTCATTCTTTGCAAGATGGTATCTTCCTCCACCAGAGGGGTTTTTATCTCAGCATACCTCTGGCACAAAAGAAAGATCTCAGGATAACAAATCCAAGGCAGCGCTCTAATTTTTCCTCCAAGTTCTAATTTTTCCTCCAGCTCTTCTCTGAAGTTCATCGGTGAGTAACGATTTCATCAGCTTCGCTCACATCTTCCTAGGTGATAAGATAAAATGTTAGCAATATATAACTCCTGCAGTGCAGCAGAGAAAACTGGGAAGAATAATTAATAATCAGCTGGGCAGGTTGGTATAATTGTTATGGCTCTCTGGTTAGATAGGGAATGGATCTGCTTTCCTTCTTCATCCCCACTGCTGGTAAAGGAAAGCTGCCATACACTTCTCATAGGTTTAAACCCTATATGTTTTAGAATGAAGTGATATAAAACTACATCTCACTTTAAAGGTAAGTCCTTGACTTAAAGCCACAACTGAGAGCAGAATTTTCCTTCCATCATATGGTAGACATTTGAATTGGATCTGATTTTACCATACATGTATGGCAGTTATTAAGGGGAATCATGAGGTCATTAAGCAAACCTGAGTTCCCCATGGATGTTTTGCCATTATTTTTTGTCTTTCTGTGAATTACAAGAAAGATACCACATATGTTGCTTTGAGTTGGAAAGAAGGAAGGGAGGGAGGGAGGGAGGGAGGAAGGAAGGAAGGAAGGAAGGAAGGAAGGAAGGAAGGATGAGAAGGGAAGGGAAGGGAGGGAGGGAGGGAAGGGAAGCAAAGAAAAAAGGAGTGGGAAGGAAAGAAGAAAAGAGAAGGAAGAAGGAAGGAACAAAGGAAAGGAAGGATGATGGAAGGAAGGAGAAGGAAGGAAGGGAGGAAGGAAAGAAGGAGTGGGAAGGAAAGAAGGAGTGGGAAGGAAAGAAGGAGTGGGAAGGAAGGAAAGAGGAGAGAGAGGGAAGGAAAGAAAGAAGAAAGGGTGGATGGAAGGAAGGAGGGAAGGAAGGAGAGGGAAGGAAGGGAGGAAGGAAAGAAAGAGTGGGAAGGAAGGAAAGAGAGGGAAAGAGAAGGAAGAAAATCATGAAAGATGGATGGAAGGAAAGAAGGAAGGAAGGAAGGGTGGAAAGAAAGGGAGGAAGGAAGAGGGAAAGAAGGAAGGATGGTAGAAAGGAACGATGGGAGGGAGGATCACAATAGGACAATCAAGCAGAAACATTCATTATTGTCTACCTTCCTCCCGCATCTGTAACTTAGCATGAGTCAAATAAGGCTCCTTTTGTGTTGAAAGGCAGCAGAGGCAGTACTAAGTCTCAGAAAAGATATTCCTTTTTCTCCCCCACCTCTTTTAGTCTAAAAAATGAACAAAGGAAAAAAAATAACCAATTGAATTTACCCGAGGCAAGACGGAAGATGATAAGAAGTGCAGAAATGTTTGATGTATCTTTATTATGGAAAATCAGAAAGAGAGAGAGAGAGAGAGAGAGAGAGAGAGAGAGAGAGAGAGAGAGACTCTTGAATGGATTTGAGGAACCTATTTTCCCCTCCCCTTGCGACCCTTACCCCTCTTCGCGGAGCCTTTGGCTTTGAAACGAGATGCTCAATTCTTCAGGACTTTGCCATTACAAAAATCTCCCCCTCCTTTTCTTCATCCAAATGCTGTGTTTGCCCTGCAGTAATGCTCCTCACAAGAAGACTCGTTTAGAAGAGGCAGATCTGAACCAAGGGACTACCAGCCAACTCCTTTCCAACTCCCTTAAACACCTGCATTTGACCCTTATGGGTGTATTTGTACCTCCTGAATGTTGGCTGGGCAGAGAAAGAGGGATGGGATGACACGAATGGATGGATGGCGGTCTGCTCCTATTTTGTTGTGCCCTTTAAAAATGGCTGAAGTTTTGTGATGAAGGATGACGGAGATATTTTTATGCAGCTTCAATAGTTTTCTTCTTCTCTGGCTGCAATCCAGATTATTAGCAAAACCAGATGAATTTATGGTAGAAAGTCCTTCCTCTTCTTCTTCTTCTTCTTCTTCTTCTTCTTCTTCTTCTTCTTCTTC
>BLBF01000058.1:5881452-5933453 GCA_015471245.1 Laticauda colubrina
AGATAGATAGATAGATAGATAGATAGATAGATAGATAGATAGATAGATGATAGAGAATAAACAGATAGAGAGTTTTAGTTTCTAACTTTTCATGGAGCCATACAGGGCTCAGGCAGTTTATATAACAAACAAACGAACAAACAAACAAATAAGCACATTGAAAGATGATAAAATAATGCAATGAAAACATAGATGACTTTTGTCCAATCCCACCCAACCCTTGATTCAGTAACCCATGGTGTTGCTACTCAGAGGCCTGGGAAAAAACATGCATACAACTTCAGGGCATAAACGTCTATCATATATCTGGATGTCCACCCCCAATTCCAATGACAATGATCATACCCAGAATATCTGGATGCAGTAGTTAGCCCAGGATATTTTGCTAGTGGAAAAAAAGCCCAAGGCCATGGACACAGAGAACTGTACACCCTGCATACCCCAAAGCAAAGTTTTGAGATGTTTCATCTCTCCATTCCAATACATTTTGTTCCCATCATTGCTTCAGCCTGTCCTGAAGCTACCATCTGTCTTGGCTTCATCCATTGGGTGGCTTTATCTTATTTACTTAGAAAAGATTTCACCTTTTCTGTGCATTTGCATTGCCCAGGGCTGCTTGCAACAATTAAGGACAAAAAATAAATAAAACATCCCATGAGAGAGATTATCACAACAGTGTAAAAACAAATGGAAATAGATCAAGCGATAAAATGAAAATACATCACAGAAAAAAACCATCTGCCTGTGAAGAAGTATGCTTTCAAGAACAGTTGGCTTAAAAAAAATAGAAAGAAGAAAAAAAGGGAGGCCGAATGAATCTCACGAGGTAAAGTATCCTATTCACTCAATGTCTCCTTCATGCTTGTTGGTGGATAAAGTTGATAGCTCTAGAATGTCTAACTTGGGGGTGATTTAACTGCTGGAGTCAACAGGTTGGGATTTTAAGACCTTATCATAGAATCCTAAGGCTGAAAAGTCAACTCTGAAGCTGGCCTGATGGAGGCCATCTTGGAAGCTTCAGTGTTGCCACAATGGTGATGAGGGAAGTGAGGAAGGAATGGAGATAGATGGGGTTCTATAGTCAAAACAAAATAGTTTACCCTGAGATCCAAAGACATTCCCACAGGGGCTGAAGAGAGGAGGAGCGGAGTTTCCAAGCAACCGGATTGTCAATTCATAAAATATTTCGATGGTCTTTTTAGAGTTGCCAACAGAAAGGGAAGGGGAAAAGGGGTCTGAAAGAGCAGTACAGCAGCTTGCAAATCGAAAGTGCATTCCATAAATTTTTTCAAAGATAGTAACTAGGCGACTGAAATTTCTGCCATGCAAAATTTTAACTGGAGAGCATGATTAATGACTCTTGGCTATGGATGTGTCTGTTCCATGGGTTAATTGTTCTCACTGTCAGAAAATTTCTCCTTATTTCCAGGAAAGAATCAAGTCTTGAGTTTGTCTTGAAGTTCATCACTCCATTAAACCAATCCAAAGTTTATAAAAGAGCTACCAATGTTTTAAGTTTGCAAGAACTTTTCATCTGGCAAAAAAAGATGAACCATTTAGAAGAACACAATAAAAAGGGGACAGGAAGAAAACATGAATCTATTGTCTAAGACTAAGTCATATGTGTAGGAGGTTGTATTCTTAGAAGGAAGAAAGAGAGAGAGAGAGAGAGAGAGAGCAACGTAGAGAGAGCAAAGCGGGAAGGTAGATCTTATCAGGTACAAACTTGAATGTTTTACACCAAGGACTGTCTCAAAGCTTTCTTGAAAGAAGAAACAACCAGATATAGACTCCATCTGTTGAAGTGAAATCTCTTTCCATCCTTGACAAGATGCACGGGTCCCTTGATAAGAAAAAAAAATGAGGAAAAAGATAAATTAGGCAGTCTTCACACAAACCCAAACAGAGATGCTTTGCAATTTAAACTAGGTTTGAAAAAAAACCCCAGTAGGATGATGTTTCTAGGATATAATTGCAGCACAGATGTATGAAACTCCACCTTGAACGTAGTTTAGAATTCTGAAGATCATTTTTAAAGCATTTGCCTTAAGAAAAAACACTGCAACAAACAAACAACAAACCAAAAACAAACCATTCTTTCTCCTTCTCTCTTTTTCCTTCAAAGAAAATGGTTGCGACTCTCTCTATAACCCATTTCCAGAGGTGCTATTCAGCAGGTTCTGACCAGTTCTGGAGAACTGGTAGTGGGAATTTTGAGTAGTTCAGAGAACCAGCAAATACCACCCCTGACTGGCCCTGCCCACATGCATTCTCTGCCTCCCGAGCCCCAGATGATTGACTGGGTCTCCTTTTGTTGCCCTGCACAGGAGAACGGAGCTGGAAAGCAGGTTAGTGAGGTGGGGAGGGAGTGGGGATTTTGCAGTATCCTTCCCCTGCCATTCCCACCAAGCCACACCACATCCACCAAGCCACGCCCACAGAACCAGTAGTAAATTTGTTTGAATCCCACCACTGCCCATTTCCTTTACACACACACACACACAAACACACACACTTTTCTGATATCTTGAGTAATCTTGACTCAAGGCCCCATGTAAGGAACATGGGAAAATACAGACAGGAAGACAAAGCAGTTCATTGTGTAAATGATTGGTGAAGGGTCCATTATAAAAGTTATTGCTGATGTTGGCTTGGTGTTGTGCTCCAGTTATTGGTACCCTGAGGCAGACAAAATGCTTCTATCGCATCCAATTTCCTCACTTGTGTGTTGACCTTCTTGTTCTTCCTGTGTGGGAAGAGCTACACACAGGTGACTGAACACAGCCGGCCTTGAAGGGCAACGCTCAGAAGAAGATGCTTCTTTTCGGAATCTCAAATGTCGGAATACGTCTTGATCTCCGGGGAGTAAATTAAATATTGGGAGAGCAACTGACTGAAGCAGTTTGACTGAAATTAATGTGTCTTGCTTTGCTGGACATGACAAAAAGGAACGTGAACCTCGCTCTATTGTAGTCTCCAGATTTTATCTCTGCTACTGTCGTTTTTTTGGTTTTTTTTAAAGCAACATTCCTGTTTAATGGAAAGGAAAATGTAATTCTGTTGAGAATCCAAAGTATATTTAACTGATTTTTTTTTGTCTCTGTGGATAGTTCTGACCTGCAGAAAAATGTAGGGGGGGTATCTTTCCCCAAAAGGCAACTGGATTTTCATCATTTGAAAAACATTGAAAAATGTTTAGCTTCTCATCCAAGAAGCTTCTTCCGTTCTTCAGAAGGTCTTTGGGATGTTCAGCTCAGTTGTCTCTTTGGCTTCTGGGAAGAAGATCCTGAGATTCCAGACAAGATTCCACCATGTTGTCCTGTCTCTGAAGTCTTAAGAGGTATCCAAGTAGTGGTTGATTATTCACAATGTCTTCTTGGCTGTTGTGAAATACAAGTAGTAAAAGAAAGAACATCAGAAGTAAATAAGCCAAAAGAATGATCTTACCTTAAAATTACCCTCCAATTCTCCCAAAAGTCCTCTGTGAACACTGAATGGCTTTCTCTCTGCTTCTACCAAGGATGCGTCAACTTATTAATTTCCATGGACCTTGTAAGTTACAATGGATTAATAAATATTTCTGACTTGCTGTCATGCCTCTGTCAGAGTCTGAATCCAAGGAGGAAGTCAACAGCTGACAGGGATGAGAGTGTGGCTCCGTTGGCTGTGGAGGAAACTGGAGAAGGGCAAAATCTGGCTGGGCAGAGCAGGAAAGAGGTAGAACAAGGGAGAGGGAGTTCAGAGGAAGACCCAGTCCACCCCCTCTTCATCCTAGGGTATGCAGGGAGGAATGGAGAAGAGAGCAACATGGCTCTCTGTTGCATGGCTTATGGGGGGGGGGGGAAGGGCCCTGATTCCCTTCATTAGGCACACCTGGGAAGAGAGTTTAAAAGAGATGCATGCTGAGTGTGTCATCTTCTGGGAACAAATGTGAGTTTATCTTGTGTTGACTTTGGTTATCTGCGTTCCTGGCATCCTCCTAACCATATTGAATTACTGCCATTCCTTCACGTCTGGAATTCTTGCTCCTGCCCTGCCAGACTAATTACCTCATTTTGCCTTGATTGGATTTATAGTTACAGTTTTTGTAGACCACGTTTTGGACTTGAATCTCTGCAGCCAAAGGCTGTTCCTAGGAGAGTTTGTCTTCAGCCAGAAAGTAACCAGGACACTGGGGACAAAGTTGGAGCTAATAAAGGGACTCCTACTGATTATCTGACTGTGTTGCCTTTGTGCCATACCCCTTTGGGTCATCACATCTCCCTCCATGATGTGGCATTGAGGAAAATTCCTCCACAGCATGCTGGAATAATTTTGCTCTTGTACAGGTAGTCCTGGGCTTACAACAGTTCATTTAGTGACTGTTCAAAATTGCAACAGCACTGAAAAAAGTAACTTATAACCATTTTTCACATGTCCGACTGTTGCAGAATCCTCATGGTCATTTGATCAAAATTCAAATGTTTGGCAAATGGTTCCTATTTATGACAGTCACAGTGTTCCAAGTTCATATGTTCTTTTTTTGCAACCTTCATACACGCGTGTTCAATAGGGAAAACAGATTCACTTACTAAATTAACAACTGCAGCGATTCACTTAACAAGAAGTGGCAAAAAAAGTTGCAAAATGGGGCAAAACTCACTTAATGACTGTCTCGCTTAGCAACTGAAATTGTGGTTGTAAGCAGAGGATCACTTGCATTTGGAAGGAGCAGCTCTTGTTTTCTTGTCAAATGGAGTCATTTAGGAAGACATTTTGTTTGCTGATTTATCAACAGGCTAAGTTAAGAAGATATACTTCAATCTGCTTCAACCTAGCTTGGAGATATGCCTACTGAGTTATTGGTTTGAAAACTAAGCTATGTGAACAACTGTTGTGTCCTGCCAGATTTGGACACTGAGGAAGTTGGGGAGGAACATGGGCCAGTCCTGGAGTCTGGGGAAGGCACTGATGAGTGCTTTGTGTCAGAGGCAGAGACCGGGCCAGGGTCGTCTGACAGTTATCAGCTGCTTTCGGAGTTGGAGATCAGTGGGGAAGAAGAACAGCTGGAGCTTGTTCCCAATGTGCAAATGCACAGAGCTGCCAGGAGAAGGGAACAGTTCAGGAACAAGGGTTGACTCGGGAGTAAAGACACAGATGGGTGATGAATGGCCCCTCCAATAGGGAATAAAGAGGAGCAAATGGGGAGTGGTGTTTGCAGGAGACAGTTAGTTCAATTCATTAGGGTGAAGATCTGTTCTTCTTGCCAAGTATTGTCTGCTACAGAGTGGCATTTGGAAGATTTCAGCCTGGCAACTCTCCAGGCCTGATAAGGTCTGTAATGTAAAATCTCTTGAAAGACTGTTTTCTGGGGAACTTTGCTGGATGTGAATGAGAGAAAATTCACTTTAGCCTAAATAAAAGGGGTTTTGTCGGGACGAGGGGTTTGCTTCATGATTTTTGGGAAGCCTAGATCAGAACAATAGCATCTTTTTTAACCCACACATATGAGATTTTTATAGCCATCACGACTTTGGATCTCAGAAGTAGCATACTGGAGTGCCGCTTACGGCTTTCTGTTTATCCTAAAATTGATGTTTCTTTGATTAAAGGGAGCTTCTTACCCATTCATCTCGGTAGCTCTTTGATTAAAGAGAGTGATAAAACAAGCCGGAGTCAACTACCAGTCAAATAATTGAACCATCACAGGGAGAAAACAAAAGGCATTGTGTAATCTCGAACCATTTGCTGCCTTCATTCTTCATGGCCCTCTGCCGTGGCTAAGAAAGATCAAATGATGTTGGACAGGAAATTGGTTGTGTATCTATTTAGTTTGTGAATCTAAAGTTCTATCGTTGCTTTGTGAACAAAGCCAAATGTCCCTCCTTTGGAAGACACAATGGTCATATTGCAGATGCTTAGCTCCCTTCGACATTATACTGTGAACCATCCCATTTTCATTCTTTGATATCTATGTTTCCATACCATGGACCTTTTTCATTGCGAATCCACCCATATCTTTTGTCTGTCTGTCCATGTCTGTCTGTCTGTCTATGTCTGTCTGTCTATCTGTCTATCTCTATCTATCTATCTATCTATCTATCTATCTATCTATCTATCTATCTATCTATCTATCTATCTATCTATCTATCTATCCATCTAGTTATCTAGTTATCTCGCTATGTAGCTATCTAGCAATCTGGCTATCTATCATCATCTATAAGCGAAATGCCACTCACGCATCCTCACAAAATCTCCAAGAACCATAAAGCCTACAAACTTGAAATTTGGCACCTATGTTCCTCTTAGCTTCTAGGTGCTCACTAAGAAAGGACTTTTCGAAATGACCATCAGAGCATTAGTATTTCCTATATTATTATTATTATTATTATTATTATTATTATTATTATTATTATTATTGTCGTTGTCGTTGTCGTTGTTGTTGTTGTTGTTGTTATCATCATCATCATGCTATGATGATAAGGAGTTCTACTCCCCCTCCCCACCTGAAAAGAAATCTGTTCCAAATGCAAAACACAAGCAGAGGAGAGGAGTTTCAGTTTCAGTTTTAGTTACAGAGCACCAAGCAGCTTTAGTACAGAACAATTGAGCTAAGCCATGCCCAGGAGCCTTGCTGTCTCCTTCTTGCTCACACTGTAAGCAGTTTCAGTTTCCAAACAGCTTTCAATTCTCTCACACACTGACAGGATGCTTGCCAGATGAATACTGATGGATGAATTTTTTTCCCCTTATTTTCCTCCCCCAAAACTAAGCATGACCACATAGTTTCCTAGCAAAGCACAGATATTGAGCTAGTTTAAAATATAATTATCACTCTTTGTATGCACCTTCCAATGGCATGGTTTTATTTTTTTAATTGGGAGACAAATGTTGGCCCTTTGCAAATTCTTTTCGACAGTGGAGCGACCAAATTTTTTTTGTCTGTAATTATTTCCATCCTTGATGATGATGATGACGACAGTGATAATATTATGATGATAATGTTATCCATTCAGTCCTGTCTGATTTTTGGTGATTCTATGGACCAAGTCTTTCCACATCTTCTCTACTCTTGCTCTACTTCTTTCTAAATCTATTTCTTTTCTTTTTACGAACCTGTAATCCCTTTATTGAGAGTGGAGTCAGGGTGACCGAATGGAGCTGAGAGTTTACTGGCCAGATGCCCTTTCTGATGCCTACACAGAGTTCACAGTAGATATTTTCTTTTTGTGCTCTGATAGAGAACTATATGTTGCTGCCTAGGATAGAACTCTCAACCTTCTGAATGGGAGGTGAGCATCTTCACCACGAGGCTACCATGCTGCTCATTTCTTTCCATACCGTTACCCAGATAAAAATCATTCTTACTGCTCCTTACCAGAAGTTTTAGATCACAAATATCTGCACTTGGGAACAAATTCTAGACATTTTATTTAGATTTTATCGAGGCAGCTACCCCACCGCAAGTTTTTCACACAGCATTCAAATGGTAGTAGACGATATTTTTACACCATTCAAAATCTCCAGTGCTGGCAAGCCCTTTCGGATAAACAGGAATAAAACTGCAAATTTGTTCACATCAATTAAATTCATTACCTAATGAACCCCTGTCTTCTGTGCTTTTTAATTTCCTGGCTATTAAAGGAATGACTAAAGACTGGCATGAAAGAGAAACAAATGCGAAGGGAAAATACTTTGAAAGGTTTAAATGAAGCATTCTTATCTTTTTTTGTGTGTGTGTGTAAAACTTAATGGTAGGATTAAGACATAAATTCAAAAGAAAGAGACCGCCAGTCCGAAAGCAAGAGATTCATATTTTTTTTTTGCATAAAGCTTTTCATATATGATAAACAGACAGGTTAATCAATTCATTATTCAATGCACTTGTTTAAATGTCACCCTACTGTAATTAATTTTGAGCATCATTCAAATATTGTTGCATGTGGGGCAAGCTTGTGTCTAATGCAACAATTAGTTCCTTGAATAAGCAATTGCTTTAGACAAGAGGGGAAATCTTGAAAGTTGTAACAACTGAAAGCTCTCACCTATCAATTCCCCTATAAACTGAGAAAATATCTTTTGAAAGGATCTCTCTCTTTCTCTCCTCTCCTTCTCTCTCTCTTTCTCTCTCTTTTTTCTCTTTCTCTTTCTCTCTTTCTATGTGTGTGTCTCTCTCTTTCTCTCTCTCTCTGTCTCTCTGTCTCCCTCTCTGTTCTATCTCTCTCGTCCTGAGTTCAGGGAAAAACAAAGGTTGAGAGATTTGAAGAGGGTGGACATATTTTGTGGAAGTGAGAAATGAATTCAGTCCTGTTTTCAGTTTGAAAAACAGGATGTCTACTATCTCAAAAGGCAGCAGTGCGTAGTTTTAAATTATCTAAACCACTGAGCAAGAATAGTGTTGCTTCGCACGGCTCTCTTAAGACAAAATATGATGTGCTTCTGCAGGGAATATTGTATGACCCTCCCTCCCTCCCTCCCAAAAAGTGGACTTTGTAAATTAGGTTTATGATTTGGAACTGTTACATGAATGCAGTTCCTTCTGATTTACTTAGTTGTGATTAGAACTTGAATTGAAAGGTTCTGCAAACTCATTCCATTCTCCCTCCCTCCCTCCCCCTCTCCCTCCCTTTCTCTCTCCCTGTCTTCCCCCTCGGTCCTCCCCTCTCACCCTCCCTCCCTTTTACTCTCCCTCCCTCTTCCTCTCTCTCCTCCTCTCCCTCCTTTATTCCCTCTCCCTCCCCTTCCCTCCCTCCCTCCCTCCCTCCCTCCCTCCCTCCCTCCCTCTCTCTCTCTCTCTCTTACTTTTGAGTTTGTTGTCACTCTTGTCAACTGTGTGGATGTGTAGTTTTCTTAGCAATCTTTTTCAGAAGTGTTTTTCCATTGCCTCCTTCCGAAGGCTGAGTCCTAGTCACCTAACTGGCTTTGTGTCTAAAGCAGGAATATAATTCCCATACCCCCTGGTTTCTACTCCAGTGTCTTTTAGCACTACACCAAGCTGTCCTTCCCATCATCTTCTACTGAAGATGGAATGACTGAGAATACTGGCTGGGAAATTCTAGGAGTTGAAGTCCACACATCTTAAAGCTTCATGATTGC
This sequence comes from Laticauda colubrina, assembly GCA_015471245.1. Classification (NCBI taxonomy): domain Eukaryota; kingdom Metazoa; phylum Chordata; class Lepidosauria; order Squamata; family Elapidae; genus Laticauda; species Laticauda colubrina. The sequence goes on from BLBF01000058.1 coordinate 5,890,528, forward strand.
TAGAACAATATGCAGGAAAACCCAAAATAAAATTCCAGGTTAAAGCCCAAAGCTCTCAGTCAGCTTTCTTTGGTGACATTTTTTCCTTGAGTTCACCAATTTTGCTAATTAGCAAAATAAAATAGAATTAGGATAAGAGTAGAGTAGAAAAGAGTTGAAAGGGACCTTGGAGGTCTTCTAGTCCAACCCCCTGCTCAGACAGGAAACCCTATTCCATTTCAGATTAATGCTTATTCAATCTCTTCTTGAAAACCTCCAGTGTTGGAGAATTCACAACTTCTGGAAGCAAGTTGTTCCACTGATTCATTGTTCTACAGGAAATTTCTCCTTAGTTGTTTTTCTCCTCAATGAGTTTCCACCCATTGCTTCTTGTCCTGCCTTCAGGGGCTTTGGAGAAGAGCTTGACTCCTTCTTCTTTGTGGCAGTCCCTCAAATACTGGAACACTACCATCATGTCACCCCTAGTCCTTCTTTTCATCCAACCAGACATGTCCAATTCTAGCAACCGTTCTTTATATATTTTAGCCTCCAGTTTCTTAATCGTCTGTTGCTCTTCTTTGCACTCTTTCTAGAGTCTCAACTCAGGAGTTGAGTTCAAATTTTTTAACAACCGGTTCTGTGGGCATGGCTTGGTGATCATGTTATTGGCTGGGTGTGGCCAACTCAATATCACTCACATTGAGGCATGCATCTCTTCGCCTGGCCTCTCGTGACTGTGGGGATGCTGCAACAGTTATAAGTATGAAAAATGGTCATAAGTCACTTTTTTCAGTGCCATTGTAACTTTGAAAGGTCACTCCACACAAGCAAAGTACCAGCAAAGGAGGGGAAAAAAAACTCCAGAGAAGTTCGGGAAACAGGAAGTCTCGTCCTGCCAAGAGTGTAATAAGGGTTAACGGAGAGGCAGTTTCTGTAAGCAACACCAGAATGTTTCCTTCCTGCCTTCCTTACAGGATTAGGCCAGTAATTTCTTCTAACAACCGGGTCTCCCAACTGCTTAGAATGTTAACAACCAGTTCTAATGAATAGGTGTGAACCGGTAGAATCCCACCCCTGTCTCAACTTCTTGTTTACATGGTGGCGACCAAAACTGGATGCAGTATTCCAAGTGTGGCCTTACCAAGGCCTTATGAAGGCATTATAAAATAAACAATTTGAGGGAGGGAGAACAGTTTCCCCTCTAACGTGATGCAATTTACTTGACCTGCAAACGGCCTGTTTAGTTGACATTCATCTGTTGTTGTTGGAACAGATCTCGAATGCAGTAAAGATGATTCTTTCAGTCTTAAACAAAAAAGCATGGACAATTCTGCTATTTTTATGACAACATAATTAGACTTGGTGCTAGACTGTAAAAACTCAATTTGCAGTGAACTGGCTAGATGGGTTTAGGGCTAAATTCCACGTTACAATTAATCTCTTCATCACCGTGCTTAAAACCATTCTTGAATGCCCTAGGACCCCCCATGATTCACAGGTAGTCATCGACTTACAACAGTTCCTTTAATGACCATTCCAAGTTACCACAGCGCTGGAAAAAAGTCACCTATGACTGTTTTTCACACTTATAGCTATGGCTGCATCCCCACGGTCACATGATCAAAATTCAGGATTCATATTTATGACGGTTGTAGCATCTCGGGCTCGTGTGTGATCCTTTTTAGTGAACTGCCAACAAACAAAGTATTCTTGTTAACTCATAAAATATCTCTGGTCTTTTATAGCTGCAGAAAGCTGCAGAAAGAGAGGGGAGGAAGTAGTGCATTCCTTAATGTTTTCATGGATAATGTCTAGATGATTGAAGTTTCTGGTGTGAAAAATTATAACTGGAAAGCATGATTGATGACTTTTGGCTATGGATGTGTCCCATTGGAGAATATGAATTCCCCCAGGGGGTGAGGGAAGATCAGGGTCAAGGGTGACAATGAATGATGTGTCTCAAAGTTGGCTACACCCAGGTAGCACCAGCATGTTCACTCCTAATAAATCTTCTTTAAGCTCTGAGAGATCTGGGCAGAGACTCATGATTTCAATGGGTGTGACTACCGTAGCCCTGACAATTCTCTTCATAATCATTTTGCTAACTTAACAACGGCACTGATTCACTTAAGAACCGCAGCCAGAAAGCTCATAAAATGGGGAGAAATGCTCTTAAACACTGTCTCACTTAGCAATGTAAATTTCGGAAACAATTGTGGTTGTTAAATCAAGACCACCTATATTTCATTTTTTTTTCTTGCTGCAGTTTACTTTTAGAAAGGACGAGGAATACAGTGGAGATGTTTCTGTGCATAATGTGCATTCTGTGCATCTCCAGGAATACAGTGGAGATGTTTCATTTTTATTTTATTTTATTTTTTGTCTTGGCCTTATGCTAACCTTGCTGTTTTGGGAACATGTGAATTAATGAAACTGACCTTGGCATAGATGAGAGAGAATTTCCACACTTTCCAGAGGCAACAGCGATTAAAGTGACCTCTATTGTCTTCCATCTCATGGTTTTTTTTTCTTTCTCGGAGAACTTGTTATTCAAGGTGTTGTAAGCAACTGTTCAGATCTCCATGAAAGGCAGACCAACACAATCACATGCACATTATACTGACAGCTCTCCCATTAGTGGCTGACATAACAGAGAGACCTTGGACCTACCAGGGAGAAATGGTTGGTGAAGATGACAGATTTTGCTGAAATGGACTTCTTTGATTAGAGGGAGAGAAAAAAAAAGAGATTATTCACATTTATTAAGGACTGGAGGCCGGAGACCAGAGGGAGGATTCAGCCAGTTCTGACCAGTTCTGGAGAACTGGTAGCGGAAATTTTGAGTAGTTCGGAGAACCAGCAAATACCCACCTCTGACTGGCCCCGTCTCCAACTATTCTCTGCCTCCCACTGAGTCCCAGCTGATTGGCTGGGTCTTCTTTGGTTGCCCTGCACAGGAGAATGGAGCTGGAAAGCAGGCTCGTGGGGTGAGGAGGGAATGGGGATTTTGCAGTAACCTTCCCCCAGTAGTGGGGAGGGAATGGAGACTTCCCCTGCCATGCCCACCAAGCCATTCCCACCAAGCCACAACTTTCAAGCCACAACTACCACAGAACCAGTGGTAGATTTTTTTGAATCCCATCACTGGATTAGATGGAGTAGATTGTAGAAAGAAGAGCAATACAATATAAATTTGGAGAGCGGGTGTTAAATATATTTGCACTTATAACTGTTGCAAAGAACATTGGAAGCTGCTTCTTTTTATCGCTGTCCTTTCTTTTCTATTTTTTTCCTCTACTTTCCCCTCTTGTCTTGAACTGTTTGCTTTCTCTTTGCCTTCTTTCCTTTTTGTTCCCAGCAGTTTATATGAGTTTGTGTTCCTTTTTCTTTGTTTAAAAGTTTCAGTTGAAAAAATAAAAACCAGTGGTCTTTTAAGTGGTACATTGATGTGGCAAACATTCCTTTTCCTGGACTTTCTTTGCTTTTCCTTGAAGACATTTTATTTCTCATCTAAGAAGCTTCTTCAGTTCTGACTGAATGTGATGGAGGGAAGTATTTATATTCCTTGCAGTCTTCTGGTCATTAGCACTCTTTCTGAGAATTGCCAAGGCCACTTGGAGGTTTATCTGTGCACGCGGAGTCTCTTGAATGGTGCAAATGGGTGTGCAACCTTTTCAGAACTGCTGACAGGACTGTGTTGTAAGGGCTACTTGAGATCCATCATCAGAACATGCAAAGTTTCTCCAGATGAAGTTGGGAAGAGAACTATCCCTGATTATTTTTTCTCCACTAGATTTTAAGTAATACGATGGGAGAGATTTTCCCATTTTACTGTGCTCTGCTATTATCTCCAAATCAAATGATGTGGAATTTCCTACCCTTAAAATACCTCAAGAAAACTATTCCTCTGATTAGTTTGGGACATGACTCCAAGTAGACCTAACCCTAACCCTAGATTTATTTTCCTTGTTAATGGGATTTTCCCATGCATTTTAGTGTGGTCCACATCAAACAATGTGAAGTTTTCTATCCATAGAAAACCACCAAGAATCTATGTCAAGGATTAGTTTTTGGCCATGACTCCAAGTAAACCTAACCCTATATATTGCACTGTATATCGGGCATTAACATAATTGAGTGGGTTCAGAGGTATTTCTCGAGAAAAGTACTCCATACCTCCACTCTCAAAAGAATTCCCTATGCCTCTAGGGTCGAAATTTTGGGCCTGGTCAATCTAGACTGTGCCGCCTGCGGTCCAGTCTAAGCATAGTACACAAAATTGCCTGCTACAATGTCTTACCTGTCAACAATTTCTTCAGCCTTAATCACAATAATACATGGGTAAACCACCAAAACAAGCTCAAGGTAAACCGCTCCAAACTCAATTGTAGAAAATATGACTTCAGCAACAGAGTGATCAATGCCTGGAATGCCCTACCTGACTCCGTTGTTACAGCCACAATCCCTCACAGCTTCAATCTCAAACTGTCTACTGTGGACCTCACCCCATTCCTAAGAGGTCCCTAAAAGGGACATGCATAAGAGGCCAAATTGCAATGCTTCGAGCCAACTTTAAGAGCCCCCAAATTTTTAACTCAGTTGAAAAACACTAACGAGCTCAGCTCCATTTTTCCATTGTGGCTCTGCTTATTAAAAATGGTGATTCTTTAATGGAAGCCAAACCAATTTATAACTAATTCAGGTTGCATCTTCCCCATCCACAATTGTTCAATTTTTCAAGCATCTTTGAGCATCTCTTAGAGGATTTGCTCTTTAGGTCTAAGAAATATCAAATGCCTGTTGAAGTGGCAATACATATAACGGTTCTTTAGTTGATGGATAGAGCCATTTATTCAAAAAGGTGGGCATTGTGCTTTTGATGTTCCTCAAACAATCCGTGATACATCAACACACAAGTTAGGTGAAGAATGGCTGAAGTTCATAATTCTTTCTTTGCAATTTTCTTCCAGCCTTCCCTCATTTCTTGCCAAGCGGTCTGCCCTTGTAGATCAAGCATAGACAAATTGATTTGTGTCCTGTCTAAAGGTTTTACAGGGAGCAGTCCTGGTATGGGTGGCCTATAGATAAAAAAGGCTATTGACAGGAAGTTATTGATTTGTGAGAAATCTGGCTTAGTCTTGTAATTGAAGTGGCTGAGCGAAAAGCATATGAAGGATGAGGGCAAAAACCATTTATAGAAAGCTTCTGAGGACATTAAAAGAGAAAGGAACAAACCAGTATATTCTCTCTCTCTCTCTCTCTCTCTCTCTCTCTCTCTCTCTCTCTCTCTGTGTGTGTGTGTGTGTGTGTGGTGTGTGTGTCTGTCTCTCTCCCTGTCTGTCTCTGCCTCTCTCTCTCTCTCTCTCTCTCTCTCTGTGTTTCTGTCTCTCTTTCCACCTCTCTCTATGTCTCTCCCTCTCTTTGTGTCCCCCTCTCCCCTTCTTCCCCCTCCCTCTCCCTCCCTCTCCTTCTGTGTGTCTCCCCCCCCCTCTCTCTCTCTCTCTTTTTCTCTCTCCCTGTCTCCATCTCTGAATCCCTCTCCCTCTCCCTCTCTCCCTCTTTCTCTCTCTTTCACACACACAAAAACAAACAAACACAAACAAACACAAATGCATAAATGCACACACAACCACATCCACCTTTCTTGTTTGTGGAAGTTTGCTTCTTCCATTGTTCCAACCCTTACCTTGTATTTGCCTGTCCCACAGTTTACAATCCAAGAACCAACTATTTATTCCAGCTATTTTATTCCACCAGGGGCTGGATCCTGGGACAGAGACAGGGGAACCCTACTAAATGGGGGGAGGGGAGAAGGCTAGTTTTTAGCCTTTTTGTTGTAAACAAAATAATATGCAAGGCTGTGAAGAAAGACAATTTAGTTGTACCATGGAACCTGTCTCCAACATTACAATGAACAGGTCAGAATATGGATTAACAGAATTGGAAGGGACCTTGGGGGTCTTCTAGTCCAACCCCCTGTTCAAGCAAGAGACTGTATACCATTCCAGACAAATGGCTGTTCAATCTCTTCTTTAAAAGTCCCAGTGTTGGAGCATTCACAACTTCCAGAGGCAAGTCGTTCCACTGATTAATTTTTCTCACTGCCATGAAATTTCTTCTTAGTTCCAGGTTGGATCTCTCCTTAGTAAATTCATTCCATTGCTTCTTGAATAGAATAGAATAGAATAAGGAATAATAGAATAAAATAGAATAGAATAGAATAGAATAGGGAAGAATAGAACAGAACAGAACAGAACAGAATAGAATAGAATAGAATAGAATAGAATAGAATAGTAGAGTTGGAAGGGACCTTGGAGATCTTCTAGTCCAACCTGCTTCCGAGGCAGGAAACCCGACACCACTTCAGACAATTGGTTATCCAACATCTTAAAAAAAACTTCCAGTGTCAGAGCATGTTGTTCTATTGATTGTTCTAATTGTCATAGGAAATTCCTCCTTAGTTCTCAGTTGTTTCTCTCGATGAATTCCACCCATTGCTTCTTGTCCTGCCTTTCAGGTGCTTTGGAGAATAGTTTGACTCCCTCTCCTTTGGTGCAGCCCCTGAGATATTGGAAGGCTGCTATCAGGTCACCCCTAGTCCTTCTCTTCATCAGATTAGACATACCCTTATTCTTCTATTAGTCTGTACCCGCCTGGATAAGTACCTGCCTGGATGAACACAAAAAATCAGTAAAAAAGCTGGAACACACCTCCTCACTAGTCCAACACATGAAAGCCACAGGTCACAGCATCAACTTCAATGGCACTAAAACCCTGGCCACTATAGAAAACCCCAGCCACAGAATCATCAGAGAAGCCATAGAGATTGAAAAAAGACCTGAAAGCATGAATAGAAGAGATGATTCCACCAGTACATCTGGATTTTGGGTTCCTCTTGCAATAAATCTCAAGATCAGGTATCTCTGCAGCAGTATCAGAATACAAGAAAAACACTACCAGAGCAAGCAGCAGAAATCCTCCTCGGTTCATAATTGTGTCAGTGAGTTTGGTTGAAATAGATCTTTTGCGAGGCATAGATGTTGAGGGCTGAGTGCCATTGTAACTTTGAATGGCCACTAAACTGATACCTTGTTTCCCTGAAAATAATACCCTGTCTTATATTTTTATTTTGCAACCAAAAATGGCACCAGGTCTTATTTTCAGGGGGTGTCATCCACTGACTAACCTCACTTGCATGCATCAGCCCTGGCCTCCTTTTTGCTGTCTGAGGCCTTTAGGAACTTCTTCTGTGGCCGGCAAGGCTTTTCTGAAGGCCTCTGCAGCTGATAACAGAGCTCCGGATCGATCCTGAGCTTTGTTATCAGCTAGAGACCTTCAGGAAAGTCTTGCCAGCCTTGCTGGCTGCAGACGAAATCAGTCAGCAAGGCAGGTGTCGGGATGTGCGAGGCCTGGCTACAGCTGTCCAAAGGTAAGTGGTAAGGAAGCTCCATCCCTACATCCCCACCATAGATTAATTTTTATCCGTCCACACTGGAGTGGGTGGGATCTTAATTAGGGCTTATTTCAGGTCTAGGGCTTAAATTGGGCTCAGTTGCAAAAATCAAGCTAGGACTTACTTTCAGGGTAGGTTGTATTTTCAGGAAAACAGGATCGTTATAACTATGCTCAAGCCAATGTTCTGAAGCTAAATTCCCTAGAGTCCCTTCATTTTTCCCACCAAATTATCTCTCCCCCCTCCGCTGACACCTTTTGAGACAAGGAGTGGCCGCTGAGTTGTTTACCAGCACAACAGATGCTAAACAACTTAGGTATTTCTGTGTGCAAACCTGAGTATGCAAATTGCGCTGAAACCGGCTGCAAGTTTTGAGAGCTAATGAGCCTTGGTTGAGCTTAATTTGAATCAATAGTGAGTTTAGGAACAAGTAAACAAATTAGCACGGTAAATAAAAATAAAAATAACAGCAGAGGAGCAGAAAAAGAGACAGAGAGTGTTGAAAGGCAACCCAACACTTTCGAAATTGGGGGAAACCTGCCAGGAAAGAAAAAAAGCACGCAAGCTTTTGTGATGCTCTTTGTGAGATCCCAAGGTCGGCCAAGGGCTTCGTTTTCAAAGCTTGTTAAATCCAACCCAGTTCAATTCGGTGTGTCTTCTTTATTTTCTCTTTTCAGCCTAGCAACTAACAGAAATACCCAGTGAATTTTAATGCTTATGGAAATAGTTGGAGGGAATGTAGATGTTATATATGTGCTGATCCCAGCTAGTAATTAAATAGTGGAGGTATAATTGTTATAACCTCCTGGACTTATCCATTATGCTAACTCTCAACGTGGTTTGCTTAGTTTCAGTTTATCATGTTGAATGAAGTGTGGCTATCATAAGATGTATAACAAAAATAGATTTGGGCTTTAGTATAATGTGGGAATCTGACTGTTCTTTATTGAATAGACCAAAGTTAAGCAAATCATGCTTATTAGACTCATGAAGGGAGCCATTCTCTCTTGTTAGATTCATGGCTGATGTGTGTGGATACATCCATATGTAGTTATGTTTGCAATGTTATAAATTATGCTAATAAGCATGCGTAGGCAAACATACCCATACTCATACAGAAATGTCCCAAATATGTTTTTTTTTAAAGGGCAACTGGACTTTGTTTTTCTTTGAAGGTATTTTGCTTCTCATCTGAGAAGCTTCTTCAGTTCTGACTCAAGGTCAGAACTGGAAGAAGCTTCTCACATGAGAAGTGAAATGACTTCAAGGAAAAACAAAGTCCAGTTGCCTTTTGAAAATGCACTTTTGGGACAACCTTGACCTGGATAACTTAGAATCTCTATAGACACTCAGACAAAAAGCTCTTTTTGCTTCTTAGTGAAAACTCACTAAGGTTTGTGTGACTCTCCACACCAGTAGAAGCTTGTCACTGTAGCTTCAAAACAAAGAATGTTAGTTGACATTTGCAGTATAGCTGGATTTATGAAGCTCACCACTTCTAGACTCCGGTAATGGAAGTCTGTCGACTTTAGGTAAATGTAACTCCTATCCAATTCATCCTAGTTTTTCTAACCAGGATTTTGACTTCTGACAACTGCCCAGATTCTTTCCTCTTTTTCAGAAGTGGTTTGACACTGTCTTCTTCCTAGAGCTTGGATTGACTGACTGGTCCAAGGTCACCAAGCAGGCTTTGTCGTCCCTAAGACAGGATTAGAATTCACAGTCTCCTGGTTTCTAGGCTGGGATCTTAACCCAGTGGTGGGATGCTGCCGGTGTAACAACCGGTTTGGTGATCGTGCGCTTTGCGCATATGAATAGCTTTCCCCAAAAACTTACCTGCTATGTTACTATTGGGGAGTAACACAGCTGAAGAGCAGCAATCTGTTCTGCCATGCAAATCAGCTGAGAGGATATAAATTCAGTGCAGGAGGGATGGGGGAGCTCACATAATTGTCGGAGCTAGGAGTTTGCACCAGTTCTCTGCCAGTGACTGTTGGAGCTAGGAGTTTGCACAAACTGGTCCAAACCAGTAGAAGGCCACCCCTGCCTTAACCACTAGAAAAGAGCTGGCTCTCAACTCAAGTGTAGAGATAATTTTAAATTCTTTGTGTTGCTTTGTATTTAAAAATTAAGTGAAAATTCCCCAGGATAGCTTAATTGTGATAGCTTAGAGAAACAGGGACCTGAAAACATGCTTTTGCCAAAGTATTTATTTGTGCAATTCCCTAGGTTTTGTACCACTGCCATCAAAAGCGATCCTGGGTGGTGTCTGTAAAATTATAAACAATAAAATTATACAGTGGCTTTAAAATCAGGAGGAAAAAAACCCTATATTACCCTATGGTTGATTTTAAAATTGCCTTTTATTCTTTATAATTCCCAGACAAACCAGGACATTTTAAAAGTGTGGCATAAAATAAAAATATTACATTGGCATGGATTATAGTCCTTTTGCAGTATTTATGGTTTGGCTGGAAGAAAGGATTCAGCCAATTTAAAGCATCAGGAATCTCTAAGCCTTTAATAGATGAACAAGTAGTTATTATGTGTGTGTGTGTGGGGGGGGGAACTGGGATTTTAAACCAGGTTTGTGGAAGATACAAGAGGATAACAGGGATGGCTGGTTCAAAACACAGAAGGGGTTGATGAAAGAAACAGCGATTTTTTGAAAAAAAAGCAATACAACTGGGCTGGATTAAAAATGTATGCGAAGATTTCATACAACTGAGGAAGAATGGCTAGAGTGATATTAATAAAAATGTAATACAAATATTAAAAACATTTCAGTAAGACCTGGGTGTTCAGTTGTGTTATGCTTTTTTTTTTTACTTGAATTCATGTGTTCCCATCAGGTGTGAAAGACAGGCCTACACCTAAAGGTTCAATTAAACTGATTTATTGCTAAAAACTTAGGCACACAAATCGTCTCAACATGGTTAGGAGTTAGATAAAGGTCAATGGAATTCAAGGAAGGTTGGACTTAGCTCACTTATAGGGATTCTAGGCTGATTCCTCTTTTAACTCCACCTCCAGATTCTGCTTCTCCTTCTCCTATAATTCCTAATTCAAAGAATAACAGAGTTGGAATTTACCTTGTATCAGAAGTGGGTATTCAGCAGGTTCTGACCAGTTCTGGAGAACTGGTAGCAGAAATTTTGAGTAGCTTGGAGAACTGGCAAAGCCCACCTCTGACTGGAGATTTTACAGTATCCTTCCCATGCCACACCCACCAAGCCACGCCCAAATAACTGGAAGTAAAAAAATTTTTAATCCCATCACTGCCTTGTATGTCATCTAGTCCAACCTCCTGCCCAAGCAGGAGACCCTACAACATTTCTGACAGATGGCAGTTCAACCTCTTCTTGAAAGCTTCCAATGATGAAGCTCCCACAACTTCTGAAGGCAAGCCAATCCACTGCTTGATGGTTTTCATTGTCAGAAAATCTCTCCTTAGTTCTAAGTTGAATCTCCTCTTGATCAGCTTCCATCCACTGTTCCTTGGGTTGCCTTCAGGTGCATTGGAAAATAGATTGTCCCCTTCTTTTATGTGGCAGTCCCTCAAATGCTGGAACATTGCTATCATATCACCCCTGGTCATTCTCTTCACTAGTCTTATGACCCAGAGTGTCCCACAAATGTAACAAAAACCAAAACATAAATAAATGTTCTTTAATGCTTTCAACTTGGCTTCACTGTTCAATTGTTCACAGTTGGAGAGTAAACTCTTTCCAAAATAAAATTCCAAACAAAAGAAATACAGTCCAAACTCAAAGAGCAGATAATGAAGCAATAAAAAACCAAAAACAAACTGCACTGAAGAAAGTTCTATGACAGACCAGGATAATTAATTACAAACTTTAAGAAGATAACCAGGTATAGTCCGTTGGAAGAACATCAACCAAGATTAAACCTCATCCAGGAATAAAACATGCTTGTCTCCAGTGTTTGATAGCTCACAGATCCAAACTCTTATGCAGTTCTCACACTTGCATCCCATGAAGAGGATCAAGGACATCTCCTCCTGAGTAGACCCTATCTTTCCCTTATCCTTTCCTCCCTACATGCCCTAGGATGGATAGGAGATGGGCCTGGGTCTTCCACTGCCTGCTCAGCTGGCCTCTGCTCTTCCCCAGCCTCCTCCACAACCTCTGGAGCCACCCTTCCACTCCCTGTTGGCTGTTCCTCCTCTCCCTCAGAGTCAGTCTCCACCAGGGACATGACAACTAGACTTGCCATGCTCAGTTCTTGCACCTCTGTTAACTCTACCTTCAGGTTCTGCTACTCATTCTCCTATGGTCCCTAATTTAGCAATGATGTTTTCCTTGCAAATTTGCCAGGTCACTTTTCGGAGTAATTTTGGATTAGCAATGAAATGGTAGTTGTGGGCAGGAGCATGAAGAACTTGCTGTGTGCAGGAAAGCATAGAAATGTCATTATAAGTGAGTCTGTTGACATGGGGACAAGCACTTGTTACTATGGTGTAGGTGTGTAGTTGGATCTAGGATGAGCAGTTACAGCAGCTGAAGGAAGAGGTAAGCTTATTTCCTATGTATCTATTGAAAATATAAATATAAAATATAAATACATAAATACATAAATACATTGCACAAATGCAATGCCCAGCTGGCCTCTCCCACAGATTCCCAGGGATGGTTGGCATACCCCAAGGCTGTGCACTGTCATCACTTTTGCTTATACTGGTCGGTGGTGGGATTCAATTTTTTTTACTACCAGTTCTGTGGGCGTGGCTTGGTGGGCATGGTGTGGTTTGATGGGCATGGCTTGGTGGGCATCGCAGGGGGAGGATACTGAAAAATCCCCATTCCCTCCACATTCCAGGGGGGAAGGTTGCTGAAAAATCCTATTCCCTCCCCACCCCATTAACCTGCTTTCCATCTCTATTTTCCTGTGCAGGGCAACAAAAGAAGACCCAGCCAATCAGCTGGGACTTGGGAAGCAGAGAGTAGATGGGGCGGGACCAGTCAGAGGTGGGATTTGCCAGCTCTCCTAACTACTCAAAATTTTCGCTACTGGTTCTCCAGAACTGTCAGAACCGGTTGAATCCCACCTCTGATATTGGTCATGGATACCATCACACATAATCTTCAGCAGAGCGCACCCCGGACTATGCTCTATGTTAAAGATGTTATGCTTACTTCCACCATCAGAGGCAAACTACAGCAGCAAGTTCATGCCATAGAAATGCGAATGTATTCCCATTAGATATTGGGCATCCCCTTCTTGACCACATCACAAATGACACCATTTGACAATCTGCTAATGTGGCACCAATTATAGAGAAGATGATTTACTTGGAAGCTTCGAGTGGGAATTTGGGTAGGGGGGATTAGGGTTAATGTCAGCATTCCAACTAACCAACTGCAAACCAATAAACTCCGAGACAGGCATTTTCTCAAAGTTCCATTTTATTAGACTCGTCATATTGGCACATCTGGAAAAACCTAAATCTGAGGGTTCCGTGTTTTCCTTTCCCAAAAGAAAATCAAAAATCCTTCCCCTGCACCCACCAGTCAATCACATGGTCCAATCAAACATCGTCTGAACTGGAGACCTTCCTTCAAACACTCCCCTCCATGTGCAGGCCTTGACTTTCTGTGAAAGAATGTTGTTGAGTCTAATTTCCTGCCTCACTATAAAATTCTCCTCCCAAATTCCCAGGCACTGAATGTGGCAGCCTGAAAGCTTCCAAGTAAAATATACCTTTCAAGACTGATGGTGACTCCACTGGTATGGACATGTCATGAAAGCAGCACCTTCCACCATTGCCAAGACTGCCTACCAACTAGAAGTCAATGGGTGACAGTTTCACAGGCACCCAAAACAGAGGTGGTAAGATGCTATCAACAAAAATATGCAAGCCACAAGCCTGCGCCTTGGAGATGCAGCTGGCCATGCAAAGTGGTGTTCAATGATCTGAAAAGCAGACCCTGCACTTGCAAGAACTTGCTAGGAAGAAGAAAAATGGATGGAAACTCATCAAGCAGAGAACTAACCTAGAAATAAGGAGAAATTTCCTGACGGTGAGAACAATTAACCAGTGGAACGGCTTGCCTTCAGAAGTTGTGGGTGCTTCATCACTGGAGGTTTGTAAGAAGAGAATGGACCATGTGTGTCTGAAATGGTATAGCATGAGCAGTGGATTGGACTAGTAGACCTTTAAGGTCCTTTCCAAGGTCCCTTCTGTTATTCTCTAATGGTCCAGAAAGGAGGAAAATGTTTACTTTGTTACCTAAAACATTCAGACTTTGGACCGGTAGGTTTTTACATTCCTAACTGGGATCACGATGTTCAGCACCATAGCCAGCATAGACATATAAAACACAAAATAAAAATGCATTGCGTAATACACTTATTGCTTTTTTGCAAAAGTTATAATTAGCCACCGGTTTTCTGATTCTGCCTGAAGGTAGAGTTGGCCAAGAGACTGTCTGCATTGAATAATCCCTGCGCCTGCCAGCCAGAAGTCCGATGTGGATCTTAGCATGTTTAGGAAGCTTTGGGAAGAGACAGTATTTTATCCTACGTTATTCAGGCCTACCTATAAAATCTTAATGGAACATTGGACTTCCTGCGGTTTTTTTCAGGCCTTAGTTTTGTTACACATAAACAAAACATGCCATCTGTCAAAAGCATGATGAAGTGAGTCTGGAACATTTTGTTCTTATTGAAAAAGCTACATTTGGCTCCGAAGAAGAGATGGCTTGCTTTGTAATCCCAGATGCCTGAACGAGATACAAACCACAGAAAAAGCATTGAAATTATTCTTTTCATCCCTGATGGTTTTTGTGGTGTGTGTGCTTTTTTTGAATTGCATCTTCAATGCAGAGGTGGTATTCAGCCGGTTCTGGAGAACCGACAGCGGAAACTGATTAGTTAGGAGAACTGGCAGATACCCCACTGACTGGCCCCGCTCCCATCTATTCATTGCCTCCCATCGAGTCCCAGTTGATCAGCTGGGTCTTCTTTTGTTGCCCTGCACAGGAGAATAGAGCTGGAAAGCAGGTTAGTGGGGTGGGGAGGGAATGGAGATTTTGCAATATCCTTCTCCTGCCATGCCCATCAAGCCATGCCCACGAAGCCACACCCACAGAACCGGTAGTAAACAAATTTGAATCCCACCACTGTTTCAATGCAGGGGACGGCCTCACTTTTATAAAATAACAACCCCACAGCTAACTTGTCCTGTTAAAGACAAAGCTTTTCAGAATAAAGTGAGTTGTGTTTCTTGAGATTCACCAAAATCATAAAAACTCACACACTTTAACTCAGTCAGGCTTAATCAGAAGTCAAGTCATTGCTTGTGCTGTTCATAGACATGCCCTGAAGGCAAAGAACCTTATTCCCCCCCCCCCCCAAAAAAAAATTACCCAACATTTTATTTGTTCATTGATCAGGTTTACAGCCTGCTGCAATTCAGGAGGACTCTTGGCAACTTACAAGTCAAATTATACAATAAACAATATTCAATTAAAGAAATACTTAAATAGAAGGTCTAACCAACCAATTAAATGCAGAGAATAACACTAGGCAACAAGACCAAACTGTAATTCAATCAAGATGGAATCAAATAGCTTTGGATCAATAATTGATTTCTATTACTGCTTTTTTTAAAATACCTGCCATGGTCTGTGGAGTAAAGGACGAATACCTTTGAAAATACAATGTTGATAGAACATGTTGTAATCACTTACAAATAGCACAATTTTGGTCACCAAAATTGCACTATAGCAAGTGACTACAATATGTTCTGTCAACATTGTATTTCCAAAGAAAGAAATACAAAAATCACCAAGTATCTCCTTTTTTGAATAAACAAGTTCTTATGCTTATTTTTTTCTCCTATTTTCCCAATATAGATTTGGAGATGGTTTTAAAAGTGAGATCTGTGTGCATGGAGTGGTGCGGTGGCTAAAGGTGAAGCTCTCACCTCAAAATCAGGAGGCTGTGAGTTCGATCCGAGATAGAGGCAGATATTTCTCTCTGTGCACACATTGAGAATATATCTGCTGAACAAAACTCCGTATTGGTGACAGGAAGAGCATCCAGCCATTAAAGAACTCTGCTAGCTCCATTCAGTTGCCCAGACTCCACCCCACAAGGAATTATGGGGTTACTAAATGAAGATGATGATGATAATGATGATCTGTGTGCATGGAACTGTGTCAAATTCTCCAAATTATTTCCAATCAGTGATGGCCAAAACTGTTTGCAAAGTTTTCAGCCTCTTTACCTGCTGAGTAGAGTTGAGCTCAGATGGGAAAGACAGAACAAGTACAATCGAATATGGAATTAAAGTATTTCTACCTATCTTTTCCTTTCCTTTCCTGAATTCTCTTCCATAATCTTCCAATATTCTCAGCCAGGTAAGTGCTTGAGAGCTATCAATCTGTCCTGGAGGAGGACACAGTCATAACTCACTCCGACAACAAAAGACAAATGTTTGTATTGATGAATTGTTGGGATTTGATAGCTGTTTTGGTGGAAGTCAGCCTTAGAAGTCCAGAAATATACACAATGATTGATTAGATGACTGTTTCCATTGTTGGTTGATGGTTAAAGTGATGTACTTATAACTTAATTCTGCTTCCCTATAACAGGACTCTGACAAGGTGGGTTGTTCTGAGAGATGATTATCTTAGTAGTCCAGTAACATTCCATGCCAGTGCAAATAACCCACCTCCAAATTCTGCTTTCTTCATGAAAGCTTGGTATCTAAGACAAGAACCTTACTCTGCTAAACAATGAAGATAGGTCTGGCATTCTGGAGGATCCTCTGTTTTTGGCAGAACATACCATAGTTGAAGGAATTACAGGAAATGAGGTCAACAAAGATATGGACTCCTTATCACAGTGATGTTCCTCTTCATTGGCCATTCTCCAGTTCTTCTCTGTTGCTAATAGCAATGATAGCAATATTCCAATATCTAAGAGGATACCACAAAGAAGAGAGGGTCTACCTATTCTCCAAAAAGTACCTAAAGGCAAGACAAAAAGCAATGGATGGAAACTCATCAAGGAGAGAAGCAACCTAGAACTAAGGAGAAATTTCCTGACAGTGAGAACAATTAATCAGTGGAACTCCTTGCCTCCAGAAGTTGTTGGTGCTACAACATTGGAGGTTTTTAAGACAAGATTGGACAACCATTTTTTTGAATTGGTATAGAGCTTCCTGCCTAAGCAAGGGGTTGGACTAGAAGACCTCCAAGGTCCCTTCCCACTCTTTTATTTTGCTTATGACATGCTAACAAACATCTAACACCTGCACATCTGCTGCATTTTCTCTTTTCCCATTCAGTTTTCTTTTTTGTTTACATTTTGGCTATTAGGCAAAGGGCCTATTTTCTCCAAGAAGTTGTATTTACCATCCTCAAATTCTAATTTACCAGTTACTGCATGAAGCTAAATTACTCTGAACAGGTTTTCAAGTAATGTGGTCTTGACCTATTATTTAACTAACCAGATTTGGATCCAGACAAAGGAAACTAAGAGGATTGCAAAAGGTCTATTTGTCTTGTCACAGAAGTAATTCCAATTAGGTTCAGTGGGATTTACTCCTAGAACAATGTGTAGAGGTTTGCAGTCTAACACACGTTCTGTGGGGGAGGGTGCTCAGTTCTACTTCCCTTGGAGTATTACAGCTTGTTCAGGTACCATCTGGTTTCAAATTGCCATTCGCTTGGAGAAGCGAGTTAGCGCTTACTAGAATGCCAAGCAGCGTCACTTACAAATTTTATTTTCTCTCTATGTTAAATACCCAGAGTAAATTGTGGAGTGATTTTATGTACAGTATACTCAGTGGTGGTATTCAACTGGTTCGTACCACTTCGGCCAAACAGGTTGTTAAATTGCTGGCTGGTCCTGCCCCTCCCCTCCATGATGCTTCCAGTTGTCCAATTTTAGGAGTCACATCGCCAAGTGCTCTTATCGTTCTTAACCTTTCTCATCTTCACCAGCTCCTCCTTCAGACTCTGCTACTTCTTCAGTTTTTCATAGCCCTTCTTGATATTGCTTTCATTTGGCATCATTATATCTATCACAGAGTAATCACAAATTAATAGATTATCAAAGTTGGAAGGGACCTTGCTATAGATCAGGAGTCTTCAAACTTGACATCTTTAAGACTTGTGGCCTTCAACCCCCAGAATTGCTCCTCCAGTCATGTTAGCTCAGGAATTCTGGGAGTTGAAGTCCACAAGTCTTAAACCTGCTATGTTTGAAGACCCTTGGTGTCCAACCATCACCATCACAGTCTTCTGGTCTTTGTCTTCTACCACAGTATTTGCTTGTTTGTCTGGATCTGGAAGTCCCACAGGATCTTAGCTTTCTTATTCTCCATGACATTTTTTGGGTTCTCCCATCTAGACATAGAAGGGTCCATATTCTGTACAGATGTTCCTGTACACAATGCCAGCTTTTGCTGGTGTCACTTTAAACTAATTCTCAGAATAACTGAGTGGAAGGGAGCCTGGGATGTCTTCTAGTCCAACCTTCTGCACAAGTAGGAGACCTTATACCATTCCAGAGAAGTGGCTGTCCAGTCTGGAGGCAAGCCATTCCATTGATTAATTGTTAGGAAATTTCTCCTTAGTTCTAGGTTGCTTCTCCCTTCTGTGATGACTCTGGGCATGACACAAAGGCAACACAGTCAGATAATCAGTAGGAGTCCATTTATTAGATCCAGTTAGATCCCCAATGTCCTGGTTACATTCTGGCTGGAGAAAAACTCCCAGGAACAGCCATTGGCTGCAGAGAATCAAGTCCAAAATATGGTCAGCAAAAACTGTAACTATAAATCCAATCAAGGCAAAAAGAGGTAATTATTCCAACAGGGCAGGAGCAGGAATTCCAGACATGAAGGCATGGCAATAACTCAACACGGTTGGGAAGATGCCAGGAACACAGAGAACTAAAGTCAATACAAGATAAACTCATGTTTGTTCCCAGCAGACGTCGCACTCAGCATCCATCTCTTTTAAACTCCCTTCCCAGCTGTGGCTAATGAAGGGAATCAGGGCCCTTTCCTCCCCTGTAAGTCATGCAACCCATGTTGCTCTCTTCTCCGTTCCTCCCTGCGTGTCCTAGCATGAAGAGGGAGTGGGCCTGGGTCTTCCTCTGCACTCCCTCTCCCTTGTCCTACCTCTTTCCTGCTCTGCCTAGCCAGACTTTGCCCTTCTCCAATTTCCTCCACAGCCAATGGAGACACACTCCCACTCCCTGTCAACTGTTCCTCTTCCTCCTTGGATTCAGACTCCAACAGGGGCATAACACTTTCCATCTATTGAAAACAAACAAACAATTAAACAAATAATAAAAATAATAGAGCTCTCAGAAATATATATAATTAGTAGGTGGAGCTATGTTTTCATATTCCAGTGTTAGCTTTGGGCAAAGAGAGTCAGTGCTCTGAAATTAACCCTCACTGAACTCAATATCCTATTCTTCCCAAGCAGGGAATCAACATTATCACAAAGATAGATTCTGCTTTGGGGGAGAAAATTTGGGAACAGAAATTTTAAAAAAGAAATTCTGTGTTTCCCTGCAGGAGGCTTCAAAGATCTGATCAAGCCAGCTTCCATTTAAGGTTGAAAAGCCAAGTATATTTCTTATAATGCTCCATATAGAAAATGCTTTTTTTCCAGAAAGAAAATTCATAATTCACAATATGAAGATCCGGATCTAGGAAATCAGAGTTGTTGTTTTCTTTTAAATAAGAAATAGCTTCACCTGCTCTCTCCCATGTATATTTTTTCCACAGAATGATTTCATACAATCAAATTGTAAGGACTTCGCTGTTGCTGAAAGTGCATTAAGCAACTTCCCAGGAGAAGCTAAGGTTTTTGGGGAAATACTTGGAAGTTATACAAGTTAGGAGCAATTCCAGTCCTACCCGTATTCTTCATCCTTCCATGTACAATTAATTTTCATTTTCCACTCTGCTGCCATGGGCATTTCCATAATTTATTGTTGTCTAAATGAGGAACGCAATTTCCCAATGACAAAAAAATATATGAAAATGTACATATTAATTGGAGTCGAGCTTGAAGGATCTTGCCTGCAGCATGAATATAAGCAAACTGTTTCTAATGGGTGGCCCGGCAGAACTAATTTTGAAGCATTTCTGATCTGATGTTCCCTCTTCATCTCCAAACCCATCCTACACCTTAGAATACAGAATAACAGAATTGGAAGGGACCTTAGAGGTCTTCTAGTCCAACCCCCTGCCTAGGCAGATGACCCTATACCATTTCAGACAAATGGTTGTCCAATCTCTTCTTAAAAATTTCCAGTGTTGGAGCATCCACAACTTCTGCAGGTAAGTTGTTCCCCAATTAATTGTTCTAATTGTCATTAAATTTCTCCTAGGTTGCTTCTCTCCTTGATCAGCTTCTATCCACTGCTTCATGTCCTGCCTTCAGGTGCTTTGGAGAATAGCTTGACTCCCTCTTCTTTGTGGCAACCCCTTGATTCATCATTTGCATTTTGTGGAATTTTCTTGACATCCATAGTGATTGGATGAGAAATTCTTGATCAAATAAAAGGATTCCCCCCTCCCCTCAAGTGCCACAAATATATTAGATTCAACATCCAGACTTCCAAAGATAGAATGTTAATGGTGAGAAAATTCCACTATGGTGTCATGCCCCTGTCGGAATCTGATTCCAAGGGGGAGGCTGAACAGCTGACAGGGAGTGGGAGTGTGGCTCTGTTGGCTGTGGAAGAAGCTGGAGAGGAGCAAAGCCTGACTGGGCAGAGTAGGGGAGAGGTAAAGCAAGGCAGAGGGAATTCAGAGGAAGATCCAGGCCCACCTCCTCTTCATCCTAGGGCACGCAGGAAGAAACAGAGAAGGGAGCAACATGAGTTGCATGGCTTATGGGGGAGGAAAGAGCCCTGATTCCCTTCATTATCTGCAATTATCTGCAATTATCTAAACAGTGTTTAGAAAGGCAACCTATGCACAGCAAAGTTGCTGGAAGCAAACCGTGAGTTATCTTTGTTTGTCGAGGCTTATCTGGGTTCCTGGCATCTTTCCAACTGTGTGTCTTTTGCTGGCCTTTCCAGTCTGCAATTCCTTGTCCTGCCCTATCCAGTTAATTGCTGCAGCGTGGTTTGTGTGGATTTTTAGTTACAGTTTGTATGTACTTTGTTTTCAGACTGAATTTCCTCCACTTAAAGACAATTCTTGGGAGAGTTTTTTCTCCAGCTGAAGGTAACTAGACATTGGGGGCAAAGTTGGAGGTATTAAAGGGACTTTTCTTACTTATGTGACTGTGTTACCTTTGTGCCATGCCCTGGGTCATCACATACAGCTTCACTTCGTTTTCAAAAGTGTACAGTCAGATGAAGGTAGTCCAAGACTTGCAACCATTCATTTAGCAACTGTTTGGATTCACTAAAATGGTCCTGAAAAATTGGCACCAAAAAAAGGGACTTACAAACAGTCCTCACACTTAACAACCATCAAAGAATCTTCATGTGATCAAAATTCAGGCACTTGGCAACCAGCAATGTATTTATGATGTTTGCAACATCCCAGCATCCCAGGACCACATGATTGCCATGGCAATCTTCCCAGCTGGCTTCTGACAAGCAGTTTTGCTTAATGACCATGTGAACCCCAACATCTGCAGTGATTGGCATAAAACCCCTGGCAAAAGTATGGGTCATAAAATAGGGCCCAACTCATTGAACAAGAGCCTTGCTTATCAATGGAACTTCTGGTTGTATGCCAAGGCCGACGTGTAAAGGGTTCAAAGGAGGTAGTTGTGATGACACGGGGTATGGCCCAGAGCCAACATAGGCAGCTGGAAGTTCAAACTGCCCCTTTATTGTTCCAAATTCCCCCCAAATACTGCCATAGTTTTAGCAAGTCCCAGAGCCAAGGAATCACACACACACACACACACACACACACACACACACACCCCTCATGCAGCCTTTGGCTGCAAATAGTCCAGTCCAAGACTGTGAGCACTATGGCAGCAAGCAAGAAAATCCAACAGGCAAGTCAACTAGTCCAGAAAGCCAAGAAGCAAGGCAAGAATCAAGAAGGAATCCAGGAAAGTTCAAACATCAGCACTCAACACTCCAGGAATTCAGCATTTGTTCCCAACAAATGTCCCTCCCCACAGCATCTTTTGAAATCTCAGTCCCCAGGTGTGCCTTGTGGAGAGGGGCGTGGTGTTCTCTTCCTGAGTAGTCGGGTCAGCCTGCACTGTTTCTGCCTTTTCTCCACTCTCTGTGCTTGAGGATCAGGAGGGGGCAGTCTCTGCTCATCACCTGAGCTTTGTCTCTCATGTTCCCTGCTTAATGTCTCTTCATCATCCTGCCCCTGTTCCTCCCTGTCTACAAGCTGTCCTAATCCTGAAAGGCCCTGGCCTGACTGGACCTGCTTTTCCCCATTTTCCTCCAAAGCCAACAAAGCTGCCCCCTCTATCTCTGTCAACTCCAGTTCCAGCTCATCTTCCTCCACAGATTCAAGCTCTGACAGGGGCATGACAAGTTGAAGTTGAGTTCACATGTTGACTTAAAGGAGGGACAGTTTAAACTTCTGAAGGGAGAAGATCTCTAGCTCTGTGTTAGAATTTTCTGGTACACAATGGGACACCATAGTGGGAAGCCACCATGGGAGATATGATGAAATCATCAGAAGAACGGGTGCTACGTTTCGGCCTTTTGGGGTTTGGGGGTGACTTGGAAGCCCTGAAGAGTTTCCATGCCCACGTTAACCTCAAAACTTCAAAACAACAGTCAGAAATTGTACTCCTGAGATTCAGCTATTTCTAAGCTATCTTTGTGAGGTTTGCATCAACTCGTTTGAAAGAAGTTGATTGGATGGTTCCTGGTTCCTGATCCATTTTTCTGATTTTGGGAGTTTTTTAAAATTAAACTCCCACTCTTAACTTATCATTTAAACATATCAATTTTTCTGTATCACATTTTTCCCCAGAATTCTAACCGTTCTTGAGATGCACTTAATAAACACTGAAATGGGTATATCTCTTATCCAGATTTGAAAGAAGGAACATTGAAGATCTGCTACTTTTCATTTCCCCAAAATAAAGGGTTGTAGGTAACCTATTATCTTTGAATGCGAGCCCAGAAATAACTAAAATGGTTGCTAAGGTATGTTAAGCTAATTTTAATTCTTTGAAGTGCAAGACTCCATTTGTGGTGTTCATTGTATCTTATGGTTGAGCTAAACTAAAGTCATAATATTCACTAGAGCTGGTTGGATTAGAAGTGCACCTGTACACTTGACAAAGACCAAACAAAGCTGATACGGTTATTTTGTTCCTTGCAAAATAACACAACTGGTTGTACCTGATGGTATTCCACACCTCTCAAGTGACTAGTTCATAGATTTAATGTCTCTCCTGGTCAACTTAAAAAAATAAATAAATAAGGAGAAGCAGCGTAGGATGTTTGCCTTCATCTGTCAAAGCCATCTGTCTCACCACTTTGTCTTACTCAGCAGGCCTTGGAGAACTTGCATACAAATCAGAAGGAGGAAGCACATATTCAGCTCCATCAGAGGCTGTAAATGGTCTCCGGGGAGTAGACAGCAAAAACTAATCAGCTCTGCCTTCCTTGCCTGCGAAGCAAATCTATCAATGTTGAGGCAGGGATGTCTTGTTAAGGGCAATGGAAGAAGGAATGTTGGTTGAGACTTGGCGATGGTTGCAGTGTTTCTCAAGGTTGGATTGACCCTTCTTTTTCAAAACAGATACACACAACCTTTTTTGGGGGGTAACCTGCTCTCAGGGGCTGCCCCAAAGAAGAGGGAGTCAAACTATTCTCCAAAGCACCCAAAGGGAGGACAAGAAGCAACAGATGGAAACTAATCAAGGAGAGAAACAACTTAGAATTAAGGAGAAACTTCCTAACAATGAGAAGAATAAAACAGTGGAATAACTTGACTTTGGAAGTTGTGGGTACTCCATCACTAGAGGGTTTTAAGAAGAAATTGGGCAACCATTTGGTATGGTATAAGGTATAAAGGTTTCTTACCTAAGCAGGGGGTTGGACTAGAAGACTTCCAAGGTCCCTTCCAACTATTATTATTCTGTTTTCTTTCATTTCCTTGGAGCTGTCTCACTTGGGCACTTCTCATAAGAGTGCAGAAAAGGAAATCTGGAGATGAACGAAGGACTATGGCTTTCTAATTTTCTGAGTTTCTTTTTTAAACGTCCAGAGGTATGGAGTTATGAGTTATGTTTTTTTGTTGATTCAGGTTTTTCTGTAACTTGTGTGTTTTGCTGAACAACGCACCTGAGTGCTAAATGACTACAGATCTTCTTAGTCTTCCTCATCGAAAGGTGGTTTTTTTTTCATAAGGCAACGGGACTTTGTTTTTTGCTTGAAGATGTTTTGCTTCTCATTAAGAAGGGTCTTCAGTTCTGAAGAAGCAGAACTGAAGAAGCTTCTTGGATGAGAAGCGAAACGTCTTCAAGCAAAAATCAAAGTCCCGTTGCCTTGTAAAAAAAAAAAACCAAACACCTTTGGGACATGTCTGACTGCTGCAAGCAATTTATTTGTTTATTTCTTTGTTTAGCAAGGTCTCCAAATCCATTTCTTCTCCCTTTGTGGCATTTCCTAAGGCAGCATTCTCTCTCTGACATCATTCTCCTTGTTTGCAGACTTAATTTCAAAATAGTTTTTGCCCTTTTGGCACAACATTTCAGAATGTATACTGACCTTTAAGAACTCTCCCAGAGTGGCACTGATTTTTAATATTTTCCCCCTTCTCAAACGTGATGACCGCAGTACATTTTTCCTCTCTTTTTACCACAGCCATTCAGGTTGTGACCAAGTTCAGTTTTTAGTGAATCAAAGCCGTTTGGTTGGTAGCTTTTTTAAATTTTATTTTATTTTTGAGTGACCTTAGAACAGGGAGAAGGATAGGCTTTCCTATTTGTTTTGAATCTTCCCTACTACTTACTTCAATAAGCAACTTCAGGTTGTGCAATTTGTTCATTTCCTTCACTTCAGTTCTGGAAAAAAGTTTCTTGGATGAGAAGCGAAATGTCTTCAAGGAAAAAAATGAAGTCCTGTTGCCTTTTGAAAAAAACACCTTTGAGTCAACAGTGACTTGGATGTCCTAAAGGGGCTTTTTCAAGAGGCAACTGGACTTTCTGGGTTTTTTTCTTTGAAGACGCTTTGTCATGCCCCTGGTGGAGACTGACTCTGAGGGAGAGGAGGAACAACGGATAGGGAGTAGAAGTGTGGCTCAGGAGGTTGTGGAGGAGGCTGGGGAAGGGCAGAGGCTGGCTGGGCAGTCAAAGGAGGGCCCAGGCCCACCCCTCTCCATCCTAAGGCATGCAGAGAGGAGAGGATAAGGGAGAGATGTAGTCTACTGGGGAGGAGAGGGCCTTGAACCTCTTCATGGGCTGCAGCTGTGACAATTGGATAAGAGTACGGACATGTGTACTGGCGAGTGCTGGAAACAAAGCATGGAAATATCTCTAGTTTATGCTTCCTCTCTGACTTTGGCATCCTTCCCAGTGTGTGTTCTGTTATCTGTGGATGTCCTCCAGCCCTTATCTTGCCTGGTTTGTGTTGTTTTTTACTCTTTATAATTTAAACAGCATTTCCTCCTTCTGGTAACTGCTCATGTTTTTTTGTCTCCAGTCAAGGATATTTGGAGCTTGGAAGCAAAGTGAAGGAATAAAATGGCTTCACCTGTTTTTTGTGACTGTTTTTTATGACTTTGTATCCCACCCTGGGTCATCACATGTTTCGCTTCTCACCCAAGAAGCTTCTTCAACTCTGATTGGATGGTGGGGAAAGGAGGGATTTATACTCCTTGCAGACAGCTGGTCATTTGCATCCTTTTAGAGGGGCATTGAAGCCACTTGGAAGTTTGTCTGTGTCCTCAGGGTAACCTGAGTATCACTCCTGGTTCCTGTAGTCTGCAATTTTTTTCTCTGGAAATCTATTCCTACTCCCACAGCATTCCAAGGGTGTTTATCCTAAGTTGTATAGCTGAAAGTCTGTAGAGATTCTCAGTCATCCAGGTCATGGTTGTCGCAAAGGTGCTTTTTTCAGGAGGCAACTGGACTTTCTGGTTTTTTTATTTTGAAAATGTTTCACTTCTCATCCAAGAAGCTTCTTCAGCTTTGACTGGATGGTGGGGAAAGGAGAGATTTATACTCCTTGCGGACAGCTAGTCATTTGCATCCTTTTCGAGAGTCCTTGAGGCCACTTGGAGGTTTATCTGTGTCCTCAGGGTCACCTGAGTAGAGCAAACGGTTCCTATAGTCTGCAATTTTCTTCTGGAAATATGTTCATACTTCCATAAAGAGGTGGTATTCAGCAGGTTCTGACCAGTTCTGGAGATCCGGTAGCAGAAATTTTGAGTAGTTCAGAGAACTGGCAAATCCCACCTCTGACTGGCCCTGCCCCCATCTATTCTCCGCCTCCCGAGTCCCAGCTGATTGGCTGGGTCTTCTTTGGTCGCCCTGCACAGGAGAATGGAGCTGGAAAGCAGGTTAGTGGGGTGGGGAGGGGATGGGATTTTGCAGAAACCTTCCCCTGTCATGCCCATCAAGCCACCCTCACCAAGCCACCCCCACAGAACCAGTAATAAAAAAATTTGAATCCTATCACTGGTGTGTGTGTATGTGTGTGTGTGTGTGTGAGAGAGAGAGAGAGATTCTTCAAATTTAACTATGCAACTGTCAGTGTTTCCTGTCAGTAACTACAGATTAATTTTCCTGTATTTGTAATGATCCCACTTTATCATGCTTTATTCTTTTGCAATATGGAAGGAACACTGAATAATGTGCCCCAAAGTCTCTTCAGATGGAAGGAAGAGTGTTTTCCTGATTGCTTTGTCCAGCTGGTAGGTTTTATTCTGCTTTTGAATTGGATTTCTATTGCTGCCGAATCAGATCACATTACATGATTGAAAAACAGACTGTTCCTTGTTGGAATCATTTCTCTGGTGGTTTGAATCACTCTGATATCTGATATACCTCAATAAAGTCCGAAGGGGGAAGACCGAGGAAAGGCCTTCCATTGGACTGTCCTAAATTGGGAAACCAGACAACCATGGAGGCTGCAGAACGATAGGGAGATATATAACAAACCTGTCAATAATCTCCACCATCTCCAAGGATTGAAAAGTCCACCAAGGATGAAGGGAGAGATCTCTTTTGCAGAGGGGAAATTGGGTGGAAAATATTTCAGCTGAAATTAAATTTAGAATTGGTCTCTTGAGAAGAGGTGGTGATGGGGACATCAGCTCAAAGTCCATACAGAAGTAGAAGCTGCTGGGAGCAGGTAGGAGCTCCCTGATGTAGCTGCTCACAACCAGAAGCCATTTGAATGAGTTATGCAGAATTATTAATTGGTAACTGTACCATAAATCATGGAGACAATCAGAGAAGCATGAACTATGAGGAATAAAATTGCAGACTGTGTCTCTAGGAGTGGAGAGGGGGGGGGAAATGTACAGAAGAGAAAGAATGAGAAGGAAAGATACTTTTTGGTGGAAAAAATAATGTTCAACTTACCTCTGACGTGTCAACCATTGTGTGTCATCAGCATAAAGAAAACATGCTGATGTTGTAATGGAAACTACAGTGGGCCTGCATTTCTGGTTCGGTTGTACCAGAGGTGTTATTCAGCCGGTTCAGACCAGTTCTGGAGAACCAGTAGTGGAAATTTTGAGTTGTTTGGAGAACCGGTAAATACCACCTCTGTCTGCTTCATCCCCATCTATTTTCTGCCTCCTGAGTTCCAGCTGATCAGGGTCTTCTTTTGTTTCCCTGCAGAGGAGAATGGAGCTGGAAAGCAGGTTAGTGGGGTGGGGAGGGAATTTTGCAGTAACCTTCTCCCAAGAGTGGGGAGGGAATGGAGATTTTGCAGCATCCTTCCCCTGCCATGCCCACCAAGCTACACCCATGGTACCAGTAGTAAAAATTTTTGAATCCCACCACTGGCTTGTACAGTCTTCTGATGCTTTAAAAATGCTTAAAAATCCAGGGGAAATGTTAGCCTGGGAAAAAATACTACTAAAGGTAAAGTTCCCCTCACACATATGTGCTAGTCATTTCCAGCTCTAGGGGGTGGTGCTCATCTCCATTACAAAGCCGAAGAGCTAGCACTGTCTGAAGATGTCTCCATGGTCATGTGGCCGGCATGACTAAACTCTGAAGGTGGACGGAATGTTGTTCCCTTCCCACCAAAGTGGTCCCTATTTTTCTACTTGCATTTTTTACATGGTTTCAAACTGCTAGGTTGGCAGAAGCTGGGACAAGGAACGGGAGCTCACTCCATTACATGGCACTAGGGATTCGAACCACCAAACTGCAGGCCTTTCTGATCGTCAAGCTCAGCGTCTTAGCCCCTGAGCCGCTGTGTCCCTTGAGAAATACTACTAGGAATAAGGGAAAAAAACATAGGTTGCATTTCATCTGGAACATCCAACTGAAGGCTGAGAAGAATTATTGTGGGATCAAATCAATACTTCTGACTCATTGGAAGCAGCTCAACCTTAAACAATACTTCCCATGGAGACTTGTGTATGACGTCCCAAATTCTTCAAAGATATCTCCCCCCATCCTGGTATTCTCCAGATGTGATGAGACAAATAACTGATTCATTTAACAGCTCCCGTGATTCCCTTCAGAAAGCTCCTAAAATCTGGGTCAACTCCTTTAACAACTGCTTTGCTTAGCAACAGAAATTCTGGTTCCAGCTAGGAGTGTATGTCAAGGACTACCTGCTTATGAGATAAGATACAATAGACATTCCTCAGTTGGATGGACATTTGATCCTGCTTGGTAGCAGAGGACTTTCTGTTCCTATAGGTCTTGTGGAAGGAAGGTTGATGGTGTGACACTCTTGACTTTCCAATCTCACCATTGCCAGTTCAAAAATACTATAAGAAAATACACACATGTATGGAAAATATAATAAGACAACAATTAGATTTGAAATCTGAGACATTTTTGTTGGGCATGATTCTAGGAAATTACAACAAGGGTAACCCATATTTGGTTCTACACATCCTAACAGCAGCTAGGATTGCATATGCTCAATGTTGGAAAAACCCAGAAACCCCTGCAGACAATATTATAATTTTAAAAATTCTGGAATGTGTAGAGATGGAAAGGCTAACCCTAAAAATTAAAAGAAAATAAGATTCGGACTATTTCATAACATGGGAACTATTCTATAAATGGTTAAAATGACAGGCCTTAAGAGGTAAGAGTAGGGGAATTAGGTGAAATATGGTTTATAGGAGAAAGAAAAACAGATGAGTAAATATTTCTGACAATCATATAATTGATACTATCATGGAAGATAATACAGATTATAATATTATTGATGTCATTTCATATTAGTTTATACATTATCACATATTTGTTTACATACATATCATAATGATGATGATGTCTGTATTTTTTTATGTTAACATCTTGGACACCTAAACAGTACACTGCTCAACAGAGAAAGGAAATATATGATATAAAACAATAAAAAATATTTTTAAAAAACAAAGAAAGATAATAATGTGATCGGTGTTTTGCCTGTTTTTCTTAGCAGCTATTGCTGGTGAAGACAAAAGTTGTGGTAGCGAAGTGTGACTGAATGGCTCTCCATTTAATCAAAGTTGCAGGCAAGAAGTTGCAGGCAGGAATTATTTCACTATTTTCTGTCGCCCTAATGGCCTTGGGTTCAGAGAAATGTCATTCAAGATGGTGAATGCTGCTCTGGAACTAACAAGTTGTCCAGTGGTGGGATTCAATTATTTTTTTACTACTGGTTCTGTGGGTGTGGCATGGCTTGGTGGGCATGGTAGGAGAAGGATACTGTAAAATCCCCATTCCCTCCCCACGCCCGGGGGAAGGATACTGCAAAATCCCCTCCCCTCTCCACCCCACTAACCTATTTTCCAGCTCCATTCTCCTATGCAGGGAAACAAAAGAAGACCCAGATGATCAGCTGGGACTTGGAAAGCAGAGAATAGATGGGGGTGGGGCCAGTCAGAGGTGGGATTTACTGATTCTCCAAACTACTCAAAATTTCCATTACCGGTTCTCCAGAACTGGTTCAAACCGGCTGAATACCACCTCTGCTTGTAGCAATAGCCTGAGATGATTAGAAAAAAAAAAAAAAAACACATGCACACCAAATGATGATATGCCAGCATTAGAGTGTTGAAGGCCACAGTGCTCTGCCATGCTGGTGAGCATAGAAACCCAGGGGACCATAAGCAATATGTTCATTTATTTTGGAGAAGATAAATTTCTGCAGTTAGTTATTTCCATAGTATAAAAGAACAACATGGGAAAAGTTTGATCATTTTCCAAGGACGAATTATTTATTTCAACAGTTACTTGGCCATAACTGACATTTTGGAAAATGCAGGTGGCATCACAGCTCCTCGATTAACATCACGATTCCCTCAAAACCATCCAAGCTTTGCTTGTTAATGTCTTTCCTACTAGATTGACAATTCCCTAACCAGGAGACAAAAAGCTGTTTAAACAAAATTAGTGCCTGCCCAGCTTGGATAGAACAAAGAAAGCAGTTTAGTCGTAAATGGGAAGTTTTCTTTTATGGCCAAAGCAGCAGCCAAGAAATGGGAGGATGGGGAGCGCCTAACAATCAAGTCTGAACAAGCACATTCACAAACTGCTGAACTGTGGCTTACTGTGAAGCCTCTAAACAATGTGTTCTGCCTTAACCCAAAGGTGCTTGTTCAAGAGGCAAGTGGGCTTTGTTTTTCCTTGAAGACCTTTCACTTCTCATCCAAGAAACTTCTTCAGTTCTGACGAAATGATGGAGAATGACCCATCATCATGGGTGGGATTCAAATTTTGTTCTGTGGGCATAGCTAAGTGGGTGTGGCCATGTGACTGGGTGGGCATGACTTCTTTTTTATTTCATAGCAAAAAAAACCCTCCCATTTTTTGGGCCTTCTGGGCATCGGGGGAGCCTCCTGGGGAGTGTTTTTGCTCCCAGGAAGCTTCCCTGAGGCCCAGGAAGGAAAAAAAAATGGAGGGTGGTAGTGGTGTGGTTGGGTGCTGCACCCCCCTCCATTTTTTGCCTTCCTGGGCCTCAGGGAAGCTTCCTGGGTAAAGCAGTAAGCAAGTGAAAGGAATTCTAGAACAGCTGATCATAGGAACAACTGATCGCCAGGGGGAAAAAAAAGAAATACCTTAAGGAGTGACTGGGCAGGGAAGAACGCAGTCAGTGATGTTGGGCATGTGCGCAATGTTGCACATGCACAATAAGGACTGACTGGGTGGGGAGAGGAAGGGCTGGCAGAGAGGGTGGCAGGGCCAGCCAGGGACACCATTTGCTGGTTCTCTGAACTGCGCAGAATCATAACAACCGGTTCTATAGAACTGGTCCAAACCAGTAGAATCCCACCCTTGCCCAACATCCCTCGTCATTCCTTACCATTCTCCATCATCCCCCACCATTCGGTCAGAACTGGGATGAAAAGTGAAGTGTCTTCAAGGAAAAACCAAGAAAGTCCAGTTGCCTTTTGAAAAAGCATCTTTGGGACAACCATGAGCTGGATGGCTGAGAATCTCCATTGACATCTCTGCCTTAAGAGTGTTGTGAAGAATCATCTCCTGGATGTAATTCAAGGTGCTGGTTATTGACTTTAAAGCCCTACATGGCATGGGGCCAGTAAAGTATTTGTGGGACTGTCCAGTGGTACAGTTCAAGTGGTATAACAACTGGTTTGGTGAATGCACGTGCACAGGATTTAGAAAATACCATTTTTAACTCTAATACGTACCTTCTACTGCAGCCCTGGTGAGTAAAACAGCTGATGCATGGTAAACCGCTCTGTCGCAAGAATCAGCCATGCCCAACAATGAAATAAAGCACAGGAAAAGGGCAAGGGCCAAATGATCACCAGAATTACCAGGTCACCTGAACTGATCCGAACCGGTAGAATCCCACCCCTGGGACTGTCTCTCTCTGAGAGCATCTGTCCAGCTTAGCAGAGCAGATAGGCTGGGCAACATTCTAGGTCTCTTCCTTGTGCATCAGATGTGTGTCTTCTTTATTACAGCCCCTACCCTATGGATCCTCCTCCTTCAGCCCCAGGATTTGATAGTCTCCCTTTTAACCTTCAAGAAAGCATTTAATACCTGGTTACTTCCCCAAGTGATGGGATAAGGTGAGATCAGAGTGGAGATTCAACCAGTAATTCTGGTTGAACCACAGATACAACTGAAAAACTGTGAACATTCTAGACCAAAGGTCCTCAAACTTGGCCACTTTAAGACTTGTGGACTTCAATTCCTAGAATTCTGGGAGTTGAATTCCACAAGTCTTAAAATGGCCAAGTTTCAGGACCCTTTTTCGAGGCCAAAAAAATCCAAAAATGTTAGGAAAGTCCTGAAAGTGTGAAAATCAGACAGACCAGCCATCAATAGGCACATAGAAATAAAACATATTAGCCCACCATTCAAAAGAGACAACAAAAAGCTAAGAAGAAAAAAGACTAGAATACTTTTCTTTTGGTAGCCAGTATCCAGATAAGTGAAGATTAACACCAGATAAACAGTCAAGCAGAAAACTATACCCCAATGAAGGAACCACCAAAGAGAAAAATATATCCTCAATCATACAGGCAGGACAATTGACTGTATATAAAAAGGGACCTAATTAGGTAATGAAATGTCTGCAAGCAAAGAACCAAGCTCAGAGATTACCAAGGACTCTCCAATAAACAAACAAAATCAGCCGCTCAAAGCATTTTAAAAGAAATGATCATAAGGCCACAATTTAAAAACTTCTAATGAACTCTCAACCACACTAGCAGCTTTTTAAATTGGCTACCAGCTCCTTCAATCAGGGTACCTAGGCAGAATTTACTGCTTTGCATCTTGCTTGTCCCACCTTCTAAAACAACAGGGAACAACTCTGCTTCATCTTCTACGCAACATCCCTTCGGATCAATGATCTTTCCCTCTTGTTTTCCTTTGATGCAAACACTGCTAGTGCTGAGATGCTCTCATAATTAGCAGAAGGAATTATTAAGTGCAATCAGAAAATGACTCTGGTGTGCAATGCACCGCCACCCTAATTTTCTCTTTAAAAAAAACAAAAAAAAAAAACCCCCAACCACTGCTGGAAGCACTTCTAGCCTTCTGTTTCAGCAGCAATATTATTGAAAAAGAAAAAAAGGCTTTTCATTTCCTAGGATGGTTGCTTTTGAATGATTTGTGTTTAAATTTCCTGGCTTGGAGAAATAGAGGCATTAGCCAAGTTCTCTCTCTCTCCCTTCCTCCCTCCCTTCCTCCCCCCTCTCTCTGTATCAGAAGAAGAGTTATAAATATTTGATAATGTTAATTGGCATCCCAACAGAAGGAAGCCGAGCCATGTTGTACGAAAAGGGTGTGTGCTGTTTTTGCAACAGTTTATATTGTGTTAATTGTGTTGGAATATTTGGCTCAATGTGTTCAATTTAAAAAAAAAAAGGATTTAGCAGCAATCATTCTTATGAACGGCGAGCCAAAAAAACAAGAAATAGATTTTAATGGCCAGGGAATAAACGTGAGATTTTTTGAGTTGTGCAAGGATTGTAGTTCAGTGTAGTGGTTAAGGAGCTTAGGAGGCTGTGAGTTCTAGTCTTATCTTAGATACAAAGCTAAGTATGGGTGACTTTATGCTGGCCATACTCTCTCAGCCCTAAGAAGTATGCAAGGGCAATCACTGCTGAAAAATATTGCTAAGAAAACTTCAAGGCTTTGTCCAGTTGCCTTGTTGTACACAACACACTCTCTCTTTCTGTTTCTCTGTCTCTCTGTCTCTCTCTCTCTCTGTATGTCAAAATGTCTCTCTCTGCCTCTGTCTGTCTGTCTCTGCCTCTGCCTCTTTCTGTTTCTCTCTCTCTGTCTCCCTCTGTCTCTCTGTCTCTGTCTCTGTCTGTCTGTCTCTCTCTCTCTCTGTGTGTATGTGTCTATATGTCTCTCTCTGCCTCTCTGTCTTTGTCTATGTCTCTCTCTCTCTCTCTGTCTCTCTGTCTCTCTGTCTCTTTTTGTTTCTCTCTCTGTGTCTCCCTCTATCTCTTTGTCTCTGTCTGTCTCTTTGTCTGTCTCTCTGTCTGTCTCTCTGTCTCTCTCTCTCTCATTTTAGGGTGTATTGTTAACTATTGCACACGCCTGTATACACATTGGTCAACTAATGATCAGCACTAAACTGAATGCTAGGTAAGACTTAACAAAATCCAAGAGAGGTTGGATTTAGACCATTTGTAGGAACATAATAATTCCAGATGGATTCCTCTCTTGACTCTGCCCCTTCTTCCCTTACATGTATTCCACAATCACTGTGTTTCCTGCAGGAAGTTGCCACCAATTTTTGAACATCATAGTTGGAGGGAAACTCAGAAACGAGGAGGATATAAGGTAGGATATTGCTCTGGGTCTGCCCCAGAGAGTGGAGATGGGGAATAGCACATTTCTGCTCCATCTTGCCTGTGTGCATATGCTAGAATGGGAATGCAAGTGTGTGCAGCACTACATCTGTTGTTATTCTGATTGATGATGGGATTGGTTCTTCAAATTGGACTTGTTTGAATCTCATACTTCTCAATTGGGTTGGATAGCATAGGATATTGCATTATTCCATTTTCTATCTAAATTGTTTGACTGCAGCTCCCTAGGGCATAGGTGAAGAACGAAGAAGAATTATAGGCCAAAGGGGGGTGGGCGTGGGGTGGAATTGCTGAATCATTTGCTCAAGCAAATGTAAGTTCACAAATCACCCTTGTTTAAAAAAAAGAAACAAAAAAACAGAGTTAACTGATCTATAGAACACTGTAAAGGAATGCATTGTCTGAATTTGCAAGATGGGGGCTCCACGCCTAGCCTAAAACTGGCCTCCCCTGGATTACCGCCTGTGTTTCTATACTTGTTTACCTGAGAATAAATCTACTCTCAGTGAAAGTGCATAGAAAATCTTGCAGATGCAGCTTTTTGGAAGAGGTGGCTGTTCTTGGATGCGACCTTGCAGATGGTTCCCTGGGGCGTGCTGAGAAGCTTATATTGCTGAGCTTGGCCATCCCATTTTGAAGCCAAAAGCAGACCTTTTTCTAGATTTTTATCTGATTTCTCCCCCTCTCCTTCATCCAAATCCCTTTCTTTGAAAGTTTGCTTTTCTATTGTCCTCTTCAAAATCCTCGACTCCTTCTTCTAACTCCCTGGAAATCTGGCATACTCACAGCAGGGATAAATTTAGCCTCTCCAATCCGAATCTCTTAGTACCAACGGTTTCTGTTTGGACGCTTTGGAAATAGGCATTCAGATATTCATCAAGGGGCCTGTTTTCTCACTGCGGTTGTTTATCAGCTGACTGAGAAGAGGTGGGTGACCTTAAGTGATGTGAGATTCCCTTGCAAATCCCTTCCTGTTTAGAAGATGCTGAAAAATGGTCCTGCCTTTTTCCTCTGTCCCTGTTTCTTAGTTGAGCTGGCTTGGCAATAAGACGGAAATCAAACACATTTGTTTATTTTATTTTATTTTATTTTATTTATTATTTATTCATTTTGTCAAGCAATTCTAAGATAACAGGTATAAGTATAAACATAGTTATGGATACATGAAATGGATACATATAAGAAAAATAAGATAAATAAAAATACAAAAGAAACAATAGGACAGGGACAGTAGGCACGATTGGTGCGCTTATGCACACCCCCTACAGACCTCTTAGGAAAGGGGTGAGGTCCACAGTAGTCAGTCCAAGGTTAAAGTTTTTGGGGTTTGGGGAAGAAACCATAGAGTCAGGTAGAGTATTCCAGACATTGACCACTCTGTTGCTGAAGTCAAGTTTGGTGTGATTAACCTTGAGTTTGTATCTATTGTGTGCTCTTGTATTGTTATGGTTGAAGCTGAAGTATTCATTGACAGGTAGCAATATATATTGCAATATATAACTTTATATACTATATTTAGATTGGACCGGAGGTGGTGTAGTTCTAGGTTTTCTAGGTCTAGAATTTCGAGTCTGGTGGCATAAGGTATTCTTATTGTCAATCGATTCCTCCCTAGGGCTGGGCTTCAAAATGTTTAGCAGTGGGTTCTCTGCCTGGTTGCTAGGTGGGCATGGCCATGGTGGGTGTGGCCTCGTCAGCCTCCTGCACTATGGCAGGGGGGGTGTTTTTGCCCTTTCTGGACTCTGGAGACTTTTCTTGAGCCTCCAGAAAGGCGAAAATGCCCTTCCTGGGCTCCGAAGACTCTCTGGAAGCTGGAAACAGGCCCATTTCTGGCCTTCTCAAACTTCCGGGAGCCCCATTTTTCACCCTCCCTGAGCCTCTGCACGTGCTCTGCACTTACCTGTATTCAAAATGGGCCACGTAGTGACTCCTGGGAGGGATAGAGGAGGCAGAACTAGCCACGAATTCGATTTGGGGGTTCTCCAAACTGCACAGAATCTTAGCTAGGGGCTCTCCTAAACCCCCATGAACCCCCAGCAGCCCCACCCCGTTAACCTCCCCAAAGAGGT
Organism: Laticauda colubrina; assembly: GCA_015471245.1. Lineage (NCBI taxonomy): Eukaryota > Metazoa > Chordata > Lepidosauria > Squamata > Elapidae > Laticauda > Laticauda colubrina. Next base: position 5,926,466 of record BLBF01000058.1, read on the forward strand.
TACAGTGCCTTCTTTGTGTGGGTGTTCTGGGACCATTCAAAGCGTAGGGTTGTTGTTGTTGTTTTAAAGAACAAAACAAAACAGAATATTTCCTGCATGCAATTTCCTGCATCAGGGATCAGTTTGCTAAAAGGACAATAAGACACGTAGCAGCTGGGTGGTTTGGCACAGTGGAATTGTGAATTCCAGCTTAAGAAGAGAAGGCAAATGGTTTAGGCTATGGGTTGTTCTCACCAATGGTGGGATTCAAAAAATATTTGCTACTGGTTCAGCAGGCATGGCTTTGTGGGTGTGGTGTGGCTTGGTGGGCATGGCAGGGGAAGGTTACTGCAAAATCCCTATTCCCTTCCCACCTCACTAACCTGCTTTCCAGCTCTGTTCTCCTGTGCAGGGCAACAAAAGAAGACCCAGCCGATCAGCTGGGACTCAGGAGGCAGAGAAGAGATGGGGGAGGGACCAGTCAGAGGCGGGATTTGCTGGTTCTCTGAACTACTCAAAATTTCTGCTACCGGTTCTCCAGAACTGGCCACAACCTGCTGAATACCACCTCTGGTTCTCACTCTCCATTATAGCAATTGCACTTAGACTTATATACTGCTTCACAGTGCTTTCCAGCCCTCTCTAAGTGGTTTACAGAGTCAGTCTATTGCCTTCAACAATCTGGGTCCTCATTTTACCAACCTCAGAAGCATGGAGGCTGAGCCTGGTGAGAATTGAACTGCCAAATTGCAGGTAGCCGGCAGGCAGCAGAAGTAGCCTGCAGTACTGTGCTCTAACCACTGCACCACTGTGGCTCATGATAACTGTCTCAAATCTTTGCCTCATTTTGATACGAAAAGGCTAAGATTGAATCATGGTATGTCTTTCTAAGACAAACAAGCACACATTAGTACTATGTAAATACTCTATTGCTATTTAGGTTTTTGTTCAGCTTCTGTATATAAGACATTTTGATTGGAAAGGTGATGGTGTGGAGAGCATTTAATATTTATTGTTATGGCTGGTCATACAGTCCTCCAGAAGCTTGGACTAGACATCAAGTCCTGCCCAAAAATTGGGGAAAGACAAACATCGCTTAGTAACATTAAAGATCTTGTCACAGGAAGCAATCTGTTGCAAGAGATGCTACCTTCTGTGTCGATTAGATGGCAATTTTTGTTGATGTCAATGCTGTTCAAGTGGTGCTCCAGAAGTTTTGGCATTAGATCCAAGGCATCTATTACTGTTGATAATATTATCATGGTTGGTCATATAGTCAGCCAGATATTTAGACTGAATTTGGCATCACTTATCAATGCCTTCTAAAAGTCCAGGAACAGGCAAATATTGCTTAATAATATTAAAGGTTTTGTTGCAGGATGTAATCCGTTCCAAGTTCCAGTTGCCTTTTGCAACTGACAAATGTTGATTTTGTGAATGCCGGTGTTGTTATTATTAAGTGTTGTACCTTATGATTCTTGACTCTTGATGAATGTATCATTTTTTTTACTGTACACTGAGAGCATTTGCACCAAGACAAATTCCTTGGATGTCCAATCAAACTTGGCCAATAAAGAATTCAATTCAGTTCAGTTGTTCAAGTGTGTTTTGGGATTACACCAGGCATGGGATTCTACCAGTTTTCACCTATTCTCTAGAACCAGTTGTCAACATTCTAAGCAGTTTGGAGAACCGGTTGTTAGAAGAAATTACAGGGCTAATCCTGTAAGGAAGGCAGGAAGGAAACATTCTGGTGTTGCTTACAGAAACTGCCTCTCCGTTAACCCTTATTACATTCTTGGCAGGACTAGACTTCCTGTCGCAGGAAATTCTCTGGAGTTTTTTTCTTTCTTTGCTGGTTCTTTGCTTGTGTGGAGTGACCATTCAAAGTTACAATGGCACTGAAAAAAGTGACTTATGACCGTTTTTCACACTTACGACTGTTGCAGCATCCCCACAGTCATGAGAGACCAGACACGATGCATGCCTCAATGTGAGTGACATTGAGTTGGCCACACCCAGACAATAATATGACCACCAAGCCATGTCCACCCAATCACATGACCACCAAGCCACGCCCATTGCCTAAGCCTCGCCCACAGAACCTGTTGTTAAAAATTTGAATCCCACCCCTGGATTATACCCAAGGTGCCTATTACTATTGGGATTATTGTTATGGTCATGGTTGGTCACACAGTCAGCTAGGTTTTAGACTGGATTTGGCATTTTTGTCCACCTATCATAGAATAACAGAGTTGGAATGGACCTTGGAGATCTTCTAGTCCAATGCCCTCCTTAGGCAGGAAATCCTACACCACTTCAGACAAATGGTTAAGGTAAGGCTTCTTGTCCTAATTTCTTCAAATAGAATGGAATGGAATGGAATGGAATGGAATAGAATGGAATGGAATGGAATAGAATAGAATAGAATAGAATAGAATAGAATAGAATAAAAGGAAGGGGCTTAGGAGGTCTTCTTGTCCAGCCCCCTGCTTGGGCAGGAAATTCTCCACCACTTCAGACAAATGGTTGTCCAATCTCTTCTTAAAAACTTCTGGAGGCAAGGAGTTCCACTGGTTAATTCTTCTAACTGTCAGGAAATTTCTCCTTAGTTCTAGGTTGCTTCTCTCCTTGATTAGTCTTCATCCATTGCTTCTAGTTTCCATCCATTCCATCCATCTGTTGTATCAAGGACTCCCTCTTTTAAAATTTGATCCCTCCTTGCCTAAGTGTGGTCTAATAAACTGTATTAATCCTGCTTTGGCTTTGTTACTCCTTACCAGGCCCTCTCAGCTCTTCCGCATGATGGGCAAGCATAGTTAAATATAATACAGAAACAAAAAAGTTCAGCTTGAACAGCCGGTGTATGGACAAACCAGGAATTTAATCCATATGTTTTGGACTCTTCTAGGAAAATAGATGCTCTAATATGTTTTACAGTTTTCTCTCCTCCCTCTCCTCTTTGTTTTCTGGCTGTTTGTTAAAAGTGTCATCCAGAAATCATGTCTTGAAACAAAATGGTTTATGACTTGCTTCAAAATAGGATAAGAAAAAAAATATAATGCCTCCAGGCTCTTGTCTGAGTGAGAAAAAGCTGGCTGAAAGATTCAGAAGGACTGAAAATTGGCTGGTGGTATCTAATGCTGAAATGGACCTACAAAGGGAGAGCAAATTAGGCTGAGGATGATAATGGCTGCAACATTTGAAGGAAAAGACAGGCTAGCTGTGTGTTGGCAATTTCCAGGATGGTTGAAGAGGAAAGGTTGGCCCTGCCCGACACTTTGATGGAAAAGTAAATATTGTTGTTTCTCCTGGGTGGGAACTGGTTTACATTTTCCTTTGCTTGAGATAGTTAATGGTTGCCTTGAATGGGCCTCTTCATTGGATGAGCCTCTGACTAATGTGCAACTGTCAAGTGCTGAAATCAGGAGATTCAGGCGGTTCAGATAAGAACAAGGATTTATGGCAAGCTTAAGCTATCTACAAGAATCTGGCCAACTAATAGAAAGGGAAATGAGTGGAGGATAGGAAAGGCTGTTATGGCCCTGGTGGAGACTGACTCTGAGGAAGAGGAGGAACAGCCAACAGGGAGTGGGAGTGTGGCTCCAGAGGTGGTGGAGGAGGCTGGGGAAGGGCAGAGGCCGGCTGAGCAATCAGAGGAGGATCCAGGACCATCCCCTATCCATCCTTGGTCATGCAGGGAGGAGAGATCAGGGAAAAGCAGAAGATTACCATGATCCTCCTCGTGGCTTGCAGCTGGGAGCTATGTATGTAAGTTTGTAAGTCAAATGAGCAGTCAAAATTGCCGGAGTCAAAGTTTAGTGTTTGCTTTGAAAGAGGTTTATATTTGCTGGCATTCTTCCCTTGGACTCTCCTTGGTTCTTTTCCTGGAATATATGATTAATTATCTTGGCTTGCTTCGGAACTCTCGTCAATACGGTTTGTTTTGGATTTCTTTTTGCCTTATTATTTACTTTTGTGACTTTAAACTGTGCCTAATAAAACAATGAAGTTGAAGGCATTACCAGACTTTAATGTATGTTTTCGGTTATTTTGAGAGACTATGGGTCATCACAAAGGCATTCAGAGTGGGCTGAACTTAGATCTCTTGCAGGTACACAGGGGCTCATGACTTATGACACATTTGACCTCTCCCTCAGCCGGTCATCTCTTACAGCAACCTCCTTGGCTTCCCATGGTTCCATTCATTCCCTCGGGAAGTTGTCAAGAGTAATTCACCTGCTTTCGTCTTTGAGGAAGGAGCCATTGTCATCTAGTTTACTTTGGTTTACTTTATATAACTGATATATTAGACCTCCCCAGTTTCTTGAAAGGGACACGGTGGCTCAGATGCTGAGCTTGTTGATTAGAAAGATCAGCAGTTCAGCAGTTCGAATCCCTTGCACCATGTAATGGAGTGAGCTCTTGTTACTTGTCCCAGCTTCTGCCAAACTAGCAGTTCAAAAGCATGCAAAAAATACAAGTAGAAAAATAGGGATCACTTTGGTGGGAAGGTAATAGTGTTCTGTATGCCTTCGGCATTTAGTCATGCTGGCCACATGGCCACAGAGATGTCTTCAGACAGCAATGGCTCTTCGGCTTTGTAACGGAGATAAGCACCACTCCCTAGAGCTGGAAATGACAAACATGTATGTGTGAGGGGATGTGTGAACCTTTACCTTAGTTTCATGAAAGTCCATTAATTTATTAATATACATGAGGTCAACCTTGCATTGAAGGCTAAATTTCCTTTGTGTGTGGGGGTTTATTCAATTCTCCAGTCTGCCAAGGTCACAAACTGTACAATCTTGGCCATATATTGGTTGTGCTTTGCAAAAATCTCTCCTTCCCCCACAACCACATTTCTAAATCTTCATTCCAAAGAACTATTTTGAGCGTCCCAGTGGTGGGATTCTACCTGTTCAGCCTGGTTTGCATGAACCGGTAGTAAAAAAAAATGCTACTGTTTGACCAAACTGGTAGTAAAAAAGCAGCTACCGGTTCAACTGAACCTGTATTTCTTTTGTTCCCTCTCCTGATGATCAGCTGTTCCGATGATCAGCTGTGCTGGGATCTCCCTCACTGTCTTAATGCTTCACCCAGGAGGCTTCCCTGAGGCCCAGGAGACAAAAAATGGTATGTGGGGGGGGGGGCAAAAATGCCCCACAGGAGGCTTCCCTGCAGCCCAGGAGGCCAAAAAACCCCAGACCACTGAGGGGTGCTGTACAAAAAACATCATGCCCACCCAGTCACATGGCCTTGCCCACCTAGCCACTCTCTCCTGGTCATGCCCACAGAACCAGTAGTAAAAATATTTGCATCTTACCCCTGGAATGACCCCATTTCTCATAAGGTTCTGCGGATTTCATTCCTATCCCCTCCAGAGATTCCACTGAATCACCAACCAAATCCTATTGATTCTTGAACCAACCAAACAACAATGAAAAAAGTTTTTAAAATACAGCATGGCCCCTGGCAGAATAATAGTAAAAAAAAAAAATCCTTGTGTAGCATGCTGCCAAAAAATATGACTTTTAGCTGGGTTTTTCCTCCCAAGGGCTCAATATCTGAGATACATTGTCAAGGAAAGCTCGTCTTGGAAAGGAATACTACATAGCCAAAACTTTATGTTGCCTGAGAAATAATTCCCTGGATGCTTCATAATTTATTATTAGAAAAATGAAACAGATCTCCTTACGGACTATAAATCAGCGTTATGATAATGGAAGTTTGGGATGTTATTGTGGCTTGTAATTTGGTTGTGGTACATATTCTCAGCCCCACAGAGGTCAATGATGCAGTTGTTTGCAGCTTTCGGGTGATTTAAGGAGGTTTACCCTGCTCTTCATCTACCCTGCAATGATTTTTTTTTGTTTTTTGGTCACGGTTACAAAGCTTGCTTTACCCTGAGCTCATCTGCCTCTCCCCTCCTTCTTCTAGAACTCATCTCTGTAACTTCCAACTTGGCTCCTTCGATACCGTTGGAGAAAGGGTATTGGAGTCCCCCAGGGGAAAAGATTTGGAATTGAGAACAGAACTAGCAATGCATAAAAAGGGATGATTTGGACAGCTTATTTGTTTATCTGCAGGGGAAAAAAAAGGTGGAGGAATGAAAAGAAAAATGAAGGCATTCACTATTTATTCATTCTGAAAAGCAATGTATTGATTAGCTGGCTTGCCTTCTGAACCAGGAGCTTGTAAGGCATCTCAGTGACACAGGAAATCTGTTAGCATGCATTACCCATTTCTGCAAGTTGTACATTTGCAAGAAGAAATATATGGAAGCATTAGACATTACCCATACAAGGTAACTCCTTTGCAGAACATCAGTGGCAGAGGTGCCAGTGCTTGGATTCAAAAAAAATTACTAGTTCTGTGGGCATGGCTTGGTGAGTGTGGCGTGCCTTGGTGGGCATTGCTTGCTAGGCATGGCAGGGGAAGGTTACTGCAAAATCCCCCTTCCCTCCCCCACCCCACTAACCTGCTTTCCAGCTCTGTTCTCCTGTGCAGGGCAACCAAAGAAGACCCAGCCAATCAGCTGGGACTCAGGAGGCAGAGGGGGTGGGGCCAGTCAGAGGTGGTATTTGCTGGTTCTCTGAACCACTCACAATTTCTGCTACCAGTTCTCCAGAAATGGTCAGAACTGGCTGAATACTACCTTTGCAGAGGTCTCTCTTTCTTGAGCTTATGAACAATCGTAAGTGAACAGTTAAAGCCATCAGTGGAATGACTTGCTCCAGAAATTGTGGGTTGTCCAACAATGGAGGCTTTTAAGAAGAAATTGGATAACCATTTGCTTAAAATGCATAGGTCTCCTTCTTGAACAGTAGGTTAGATTAGAAGACTTCCAGCTCTGGGGACCTTCCAACTCTGTTACTCAATATAAAATGGCATTAAATACTTCATGTGACCTTGGTATTATCCCTCTGTTCTCTGAAAGGAAGAGGAAACCATCCCTTTAGAGCAGGGGTATCAAACTCGGTTTCATTGAGGGCCTTGGGGGACTGGA
>BLBF01000058.1:5935536-5957065 GCA_015471245.1 Laticauda colubrina
TATCTATCTATCTATCTATCTATCTATCTATCTATCTATCTATCTATCTATCTATTTATCATCTATCTCTATCCCTCCATCCATCTCTCCATCCATCTTCCAAAGCTAGATCTTTCTAACTTTTCTGTCTTAGCTTAATTGAAGATAAATTCTTTGATTTAATTGTAATATTCTGATAAGCCACTATTGGTTAAATTCATACAGTATCTTATTGCAAGCTCAGAAGTATCACTTCCAAATTACAACAGCTAGGATCCTTAAGCACACTAAGCCATAGCTAAGCATTATGGGTTTGCTGTAGGAGACCCTCTATGGGAGAGGATTCATTGTGAAAAAAACTCAGCCATTGTGAAGAATTTCCTACCCAGGAAGTACATTCAAGCAACATTTTTAACCTGGTCGCCAAGTTAGTCTGTTGTCTGGTTTACACACTAATTGTGCCAGAATTAGCTGAGTCCTTGCTATATGGTAAATAAATAAATATATAATAGATCAATAAATAAAAATAAGACTAACCATTCCAAGCTTAGTCGTCGTGCAAATTTTGTAGCTCAGCATATAACTTTGCACAGTTCAGCAGCATTTGGATTCTGGTTAATTTGACTTCTTTTTCTTTCCAGGTCTTAACAACATCTGAAATAATTTCATGATGGGTTTGGTTGCCTTTTTTCCTCCCAGAATTGTTTTCACAGAGAGACCTGTCCTGTGGAGTTGCAAACCAATTTAATTTCATAGATGTGGAAATAAAAATAAGTAATAGAACGGGATGCATTTGCTTAAATTAATGACTTGGCTTTAAATTAAGAGATGAAAGGATCTGGGAAGATAGCTGCCAGCTGTATACCTATTTATGTTATTTGATGGGAGCGTTGATATAAAAGACAATAACACTGCTGAGCTATAAAATCTTCCCTATGTATGCCTTTGTCTAACAAAGAATGAATAAAGCCAAACATTTACCAGGTGGTAAATTACCATGCTTTGCACAATCCAATCAGTTGCATTGTACATATGTTTCATATAAGTATGTTGGAAGAGAATGTTCATATTTTTTTTATTTTTTATTGATACCCTTGCTTTCTCATTAGGAACACCAAGCAGCCAGCAAGGGAAATCATAAATGCAGCCATTCATATTTTTAAGAACAAAACCCGCTAATTTAAAAAGAACAGCAACAAAACAAAAACAGCAGCGGAGCTAAAATATCAGCAGACGGGGGCAAAATATTGAAAATATTCAGATCAACTGTGGTTTTATCAACATCACAAGTCTGTTCGGTGGCTGTGAAGACACATTTTCTATGCGCTGGTGAATTGGCTACATTGTGCCTGTGGTTTGCCCCCCACCCTTAATTAATTGCCTGCAATTTATGTTTTAGGTTAAGGGTGACATTTTAAATAATAACCTCTGAGCTTTGTGTTAAATTTCCTGGGTTGGAAGTCAATTTAGAATAGCACAGCACTTGCTTGCACTGGTTACATTTCTTTCTTTCTTTCTTTCTTTCTTTCTTTCTTTCTTTCTTTCTTTCTTTCTTTCTTTCCTTCTTTCTTTCTTTCCTTCCTTCTTTCTTTCCTTTTTATTCTTTCAGGTTTCCCCCCCCCCAGTTTTGTGTTAATTTTAATTGTAATAATTCTTAATAAAATTATTATAAAAATAGCAAAAACTAAACACAAGAACAGCTTTTTACTGAATGCCATCACTTTGCTAAACAAATAATTCCCTGTTTATATCCTTACGATTTACAGTATATTGACTGTTTCCTTGCATGATTTTATTGCCTATTTCTACTCTGTGACTATATGTGTTGTACCTTATGATTCTTGACGAATGTATCTTTTTCTTTTTATGTGTATTGACATATGCACCAAGACAAATTCCTTGTGTGTCTAATCACACTTGGCCAATAAAGAATTTCTTTCATTCATTCAATTGTAGGCAATGTTTCTTGTGCTTGCTTTTGGATATAGTCTCAAATGCCTACAAATCCAGAAGGTTTTTCAACCGGTTCCACATCAAGAGATGTAAGCACTATGTAAATATACACATGAAACCTCCTCTTTTTCTTGTAGCTTAACTGGTAGATATTTAGTGGCTTTTTTTTTTTTTGACAGTGAAAATATTCAGTCAAAATATTTACATCCTCCTCTGATCAGGGTACTGTCAGAGAAGGAGTGACAGAATCTGGTGATGGGGTTAAAAGAGGAATAAGCCTAGAATCCTTATGTTGCCACAAGCCGATTAAATCCAAGCCTCCCTTGAACTCCATGGACCCTAATCCCACTCCAAGCAGGAGCTAACCCTTAGTAGAGAAGACTTATGTGCATGGGCTGTTTAGCAACAAATCAAGTTAAATTAGACCTTCACGTGTGGGTACCGATAGACACGACAAATGTCTCCCCATTAAAACCACTGTACCTTACTATTTTGTTCTCTGAAAGATTCCTTTTTACTTTTCTGTGAATTAATGTTCCCCAGTCTGCATTAGTTCTTAATTTACAAATGTTCCAGTCTTGGTCACATTATTTAGCTGGGAGTTGAAATCCACACAACAGAATAACTCCTATATTAAGGAAGAATGCTGGAGGGCAGTTGTGAAGCCTGAATGAGTTAACACTGTGGATGTGTCGCAGAGGGAACCAGGCAATTGAAAAACTCCTCACTTTCCCAAGTGTTACCGAAGCTAAATCAATGAAATATTGTTTGGGTTTTTTTTCCTGAAGGCAGTCAAGGCACCAGGGTCCTTTCATATAAATTTGGAAGGCCAATGGGGCAGAGTCATTGCCTGAACTGCTAGATGCCCTCAACCCACAACCATAATCATGGCTTTCGGAAGAGGGAGAAAGATAAATAAGATCAATTTTGTCCTCAGCTGAACTCTAAGAGAACTTGATATTTTAATGTCAGTTTCTTTAAAAATAATAAAAAAGAAAGGATAAAATAAAAAAACAAAACACACATGTCAAAAGCCTCACCGATTATAGCATTCTCTCTGACTCAAACTGGAATTGAGAAGAAACTTCCTAATAGTGAGGACAATTAACCAGTGGAACAGCTTGACTTCAGAAGTTGTAGATACTTCATCACTGGAGGTTTTTAAGAAGAGACTGGACAGTAACTTGTCTGGAATGGTGTAGGGTCTCCTGCTTGGGCAGTGGGTTGGATTAGATGACCTCCAAGGTCTCTTCCAGCTCTATTCTGATTCAATTACTTTATTGGTGTAAAGTAAAGTAAAAAGTAAAAAGAAGAGCTGTTTCACAATGAATTCATCCTGTGGTGTTTCCATAACAGTTAGAAAGAAAACTAAATTAGATTAGCTCCCAGTTTCAATTTTAAGGTCATTTTTACGACCACGTTACTAAGTTTACTAAATTGTTTACTAAAGCTTTTAAATTAACTTTTTAAATTGTTTACTAAATTTTCCAAGTTCTGACACCAACCAAAGAGGTTTAACATGGAGGAAAATCTCACCGGGTTGAATGGGGATTAGTCCTAAATTGGTGTCTCTGTGGGGTTTCTGGCTAGTACTTCTGAGAGTAACTTCCAAGAAAAGTAATCACCTATCGTATGTTGGTGAGATGATTGTTAAGGGAAGTTTAACCTAGCTGGAATATAATTAATTTCTACTGAACTTCAATCACTCAAAACACGAGCATTAAATTGGCCCACTTTGCAGTTTAACAGATTGCTTCAGTTTATGTATTTCTACAAGCTGTGCCAAAATACAGCATCCAGTTGAAATGTTGTTCATGTTTTGATGCCTTCCAAGTCAATGTGCTGGCTGTAATTGATTTATTAACTTTTTTTTTTAAATGACTCGACCACTGATATAGATTCTAGTTGATTTACAAAATAAGAAATAAAAAGAAAAACTAACATCAAATTAAAATAACCCTGAACCATCGGTTCTCTGCTTCCCACCTTCCCCACAATTAAAATGACAGCAAAAGAAGCTGAAATTCCTTTCTTGTGAGTCACTTTTATTTGTGAGGTGGATGGCTATCAAAATATGATGAATCAATACAATTTCTAAGCAGGTAGCACTGGATAAAGAAATGAATGCCCCCCCCCCAAGTAGAAGTCTTTACAGATGTTTGGGGATGCCAGGAATGAGACCCTGGACAAAGGTGATATTCAGCAGGTTCTGACCAGTTCTGGAGAACCGGTAGTGGAAATTTTGAGTAGTTCGGAGAACCAGGAAATACCACCCCTGATTGGCCTCACCCCCCATTTCTTTTCCGCCTCCCGAATCCCAGCTGATCGACTGGGTCTTCTTTGGTTGCTCTGCACAGGAGAACGGAGCTGGAAAGCAGGTTAGTGGGATGGAGAAGGAATGGGGATTTGGCAGTAACCTTCCCCTGTCAAGCCCACCAAGCCACATCCACAGAACCAGTAGTAAAAATTTTTGAATGCTACCATTGACCCTGAGTGCCTTTTGGGGTCGGAGTATTCAACATCAGCAATGATGAGAGACTTTAGATTTAGGTGTCTTAGTAGGTTACTACTTCAGAGCATTTGCAGCATGACTACCATTATGAGACAACCCAGGAGCAAAACAAAGCACACAGGGACTTAGATACATAACAGTGGTTTATATACAAGACATATACAGAAATATATGTGGTAGGCAAATACTTCACAAACAATCTTCTTAACTCTACATGGAGAACACTGCAGTGAATACCAAACACAATGAGAGAAAAAATGCACTCTGGTGGCTGCTTTATATAAATACCTCTTAAAAGGGTAAGACCCACTCTTAGTCTTAAAAGAGCAAAACCAATGCTGATTCATCTTCATTGTATCAGCCTAATATTGCATCAGCATTACTGCTGGTCACTTCTTAAATCTCAATACCTTAACATACTACTTCAGTAGGAGCCAGCAGTGTGCTGCAGCTGCCAAAAAAGCTAATGAAATCCAGATTGCATCAACAGGACACTTTGCAACTGGCATGTAATTATAGTGGTTGGGGTATTTATGATGGTTGGGGTTTTTGTGCCCCTCCTTTTGTGATCTTCAGTCAAGCAAAGCCAATGGGAAGGCCAGATTCACTTAACAACCACATCACTGTGTTAATGAATGCAGTGATTTACTTTAAAAAGGCAACAAGAAAAGTCGTAAAATGGGTCCAAACTCACTTAAGAGTTGTCTCATTTCACAATGGACATTAGGGGCTCCATTATGATCACAAGTTGAAGATCTACCTGGAACAAGCAGGACTTCAAAGACAACGGGGGTCTTGAAGGAACAAAGAGGCAATATTTCATAAGTTTTTTTTTTTTAAAAAAAGACAGTTACTGTGATGAGGTTTATCAAATTGTCCTGGTTCTCATTCTATTTCCCCCCCCCCCCCCTCAGCCTATCAGCAGACCTTGGCCTTCTTAAGGTATTAATGGTTGAGCTGACACATTTGTTTCCCTGGGAAAATGTATCTGGAGAAGGGATAATTGCCAGGTTGACAATATTGCTTTGTTTTCCTTGGGAAGATGAATTTGGGGGCTTTTTGAGTTTGACCTCCACCCCACCCCACCCCAATTCTTCTCCAATGAGAGGAGCTGTCTTCTGGCTCATCCCTTTCTTTTTTCAAGAGAACTAGCGTTTTGTCTCTAGGTACAATTGACAATCCTAGGCAAGGCTCATTCTGAGTCTCCAGGCTTCCCAAGATCATGAAGCAGACTCCGTGTCCTGATAAAACCCCTTTTATTTAGTTTAAATCCAGCAAAGTCCTGGCAAACAGTCTTTCATGAGACTTCACAACTACAGACCTTTGAAAGGCTTGGAGAGTTGCCAGGCCAATATCTTCCAAACACCACACTGTACCAGAAAGGCAAGAAGTCAGGAAAAGATCTTCACCCTGATGAATTGAACTAATTGTCTCCTGCAAACACCACTCCCCATTTCGCTCCTCTTTGTTCCCTCTGGGAAGGGCTATTCATCGTCCACGTGTGCCTTTACTCCTGAGTCAACTCTTGTTCCTTAACTGTTCCCTTCTCCTGGCAGCTCTGTGCATGCGCACACCGGGAACAGGCTCCAGCTGTTCTTCTTCCCCACTGATCTCCGACTCCAAAGGCAGCTGATAACTGTCAGATGGCCCTGGCTCCATCTCTGCCTCTGATACAGAGCCCTCATCAGAGCCTTCCCCAGACTCCAGGACTGGCCCATTTTCCTTCCCAACTTCCTCATTGTCTGAGTCTACTTTCAGCTCTGCTGGAGGGCCACAACATCTCCTGATAGTGGAATGCGAATCTATTATTAAATTATTTGAAAGCATACTGAATTATTCATACTTGAAAATTGCAGCACCTCCCCTCCCCGAAGATCATTGGGTTCTCAGCAAAAATGCTGCAACGTGATTTTGATGCTAGCAGAGCTGATATTCTGAACCTATAACTCTTTTTGTATCCAATTTCTACCTATTCTGTCCAACTTTTCATCTCTGTTTGGTGTTTGTTTACTTGGAACAAGGTTTGGGTCAGAACAGGTACTCTGACCAAAGCTGAACTCTGAATTTACATAGCTGAGGCTGAAACTTGAACTAAAAACTTTTAACTGAATAATTCAGGTGATCAAAGCACGATTGGTTTCTGTGATCAAAGGAAGTCAGTTCAGGCCAGATGTCCCAGATGTTGTTCCAACACTTTGAGTAGCCTAAGCAAAGATTCAGGAGATCACCTTCTCTTTCAGATTCTCTTTGTAGGATTTATTTCTTGGTCCTCACCATCATCCTTGGTGCCCTTCTTTGCACATGCTCAGAATCATAACCCTTTTCCCCCAGAAGGGAAAAATAATAAGAGTAAAGGAAATCAGAATAAAATGGAGCTCCAGTTATCTGGATATCAAACTTCTATCGATGCAGCCTAAAATAGGAAAGGCGAGGACAAAAACTGCTGGCTGGATTAAAAATCCTGGAAAAATAGCATGGAATGAAAATAGGTTCACTGTAAGTGAAAAAATATTGGAAGACAATGCAAAAGCGGTTACAGGAACTAACAGGAAGTCAAATAGAATTTGTTCTGGAATTATTTCTCCTAGGGATAACTAAAAGGTAATATAATAAGAGGACAAAATATATGGTGTTACACATAATAACAGCAGCTAGGATTACCTTTGTGCAGTGTTGGAAGAAAGATTACATACCATCTGAAGGTTTAGTAATTAAAAAATTTTTTGATTGCGTGGAAATGGATAAATTGACTATAGAGTTAAAGGGAAAACAAGATTCAGAATATTATGCAATATGGGAGAACTGGTACAATTGCATAGATAATGGAAATATGAAAAGGAAATGTAGAAGTAGAAGATATAGAAATAGAATGTATAGCTTGTATCGGACATGAAATGTAGCTGTATAAAAAAGATCACAGTACTGTTTAATATGTGATTGAGATATGTAAAAAGGAAAAATCCAATAAAAATGTTAAAAAAAGAAGAAAGAAAATAGGTTCACTGTCTCAAAGAGATTCTTCTAGTTAAATTTCCATGAGGGAGAAATCTCATAATTGTGGTGTTTCCACCAAATGTTTGGTCTCATAAGATTGCCTTCAAGTCTTTTGGGGAGCAGGGGGATAAAACAATTGTGTACATGCTCTATTTAGATTATAAGGAAAGTAATAATATTTCTGATAGTCCATGACAGGTCAACCTCGACTTACCACAGTTCACTTAGTGACCATTCCAAGTTACAACAACACTGAAAAAAGGGACTTATGACCATTTTTTACACTTATGATGGTTGCAGAATCTCTATGGTCACATGATCAAAACTCAGACACTTGGCAACTGGCTCATATTTAGGATGGTTGTAGTGTCCTATAGTAACGTAGGACCTTCTGACAAGCAAAAGTCAATGGAGGAGCCAGATTCGCTTAACGATCATGTTACTCACTTAACCATTGCAGTGATTCACTTAACAACTGTGGTGAGAAAGGTTGTAAAACAAATATCTTACTTAGTAACAAATATTTCACTTAGTAACAGAAATCTTGGGCTCAATTGTTGTAAGTTGAGGACTACCTGCATTTATTTTTGCACTCTGAATAGAATCTGGAAACACACCTAAAGCCGTGGTGAGTTGGAGAATAAAGTAGAGTAGAGTAGAGTGGAGTGGAGTGCAGTGGAGTGGAGTGGAGTAGAACAGAACAGGACATAGGAAATAATAGGAAATAGGAAATAATAGGAAGTAGGAAATAATAAGAAATAGGATATAAGAATAGAATAGAACAGAATATAGGAAATAATAAGAAATAGGAAATAGGAATAGAATAGAGCAGAATATAGGAAGTAATAGGAATTGGGAACAGAATAGAATATAAAATAGAATATAATTTAAAATAGAGTAGAATAGAATAGTATAGTATAGAATAGAATAGAATAGAAGATTTGGAAGGGACCTTGGAGATCTTCTAATCCAACCCCCCTTTCAGGCAGGAAACACTCTACCATTTCAGACAAATAGTTTCCCAATCTCTTCCTGCGTTGCAGCATTCACAATTTCTGCAGGCAATTTCAGGGCAGCTGAAATGTTACTATTATGGCTCTGACAGCTTCTCCTAGTAACGCATAAATCCATCGCTGCAGAGGCATCCATATCAGGACTTCATCCTTACCCAGTGTCAGATACCAGTCATGCTCTACAACAGTGACATATTTCATAAGTGCTGGAAGTCACACTATAACATTTCACCCATTCAGTGCAATTCTATCCCCGCTGAGTGTTTGCTAATGGACTCAAACCTTCCATGGGAAGCACAGATTTGATCACCCAGAAGCAGATATTTTCTACATAGCAAAGGCTTTCAAAACGTTGATTGGGAATTCATTAACCTTGGAGAGGTCATCCGCCCAACACAAAATCTCCCTTTCATGAGAGTCATAATGCTTTTTAAGGGTACCATGGACAGCGACCAATCGATAGCATTGCTGTCTGAACGCTCCACAGAGGTTTTCTGATGAAGAAACACACACAAACCCGTACATTTTGGGCTTGCCCTTGCTGGATTCTCAGATTTATAGCTTTTTTTTTGGGGGGGGGAGGTTGGAATTCTTCAGGGGATTCCTTATTTTAGTAACCAAGGCCTACACTTAACACTTTTCAAGGAAAAATGTAGGTGGCAGCAGCAATTTAGATGGACAGGGTCTTGTTAGATGTGTCAACAAGGTTGGATTGAATTTCTCTCTCTCTCTATCTATCTATCTCTGTCTCTCTGTCTCTGTCTCTCTCTCTCTGTGTCTCTCTCTCTGTCTCTCTCTGTGTGAGGATAATAGAGCATGGGGATTATGAGGATGGGCTTGTTTCAAAGCATTCATTGCTATTTTCATGGGCAAGAGGCAAAGATCTTTATTTTCAACAATCGCAATCAGTAAAGGATGTGGGAGCTGTAAACTCTGCAAACTTTGGGCAGGGTTTTTTTTTTTTTGGACCAGATGACTTACAAGCTCCCTTCTGTTAATCTGTTAATTGGAGGCTGAAGGCGATGTGATTTTTGAACTATTCCCCACTTCATCCTAAAATAACGTAATGGCATCTCCAGAGGGCCATTCCTCAGTCTGAGTATGGAAATAGGAAGTGGTGGTTATCTGAGAAGGAAACAGGAAGTGGTTGAGAACCCGGAAGGCCATCCCAAAAGTGCTTTTCCAAAAGGCAACTGGACTTTTCCTTTGGGTTTTGCCTCTTCTCCAAGAAGCTTCTTCAGAACTCCTTGGGAAGCAAAACCTCTTCAACGAAACCCAAAGGAAGTCCAGTTGCCTCTTGAAAAAGCACTTTTGGGACAACCACAACCTGGATGACTGAGAATCTCCTGAGAGAACCAGAAGGCCACAATTCAGGACCTAAGTCAGTTAAGTGGTGGCCCTGCTGCCAACACAAACAAAAAAAAATATGCAACATTGCCAGTGAAAATTATTTCTTTTGGAGATTCACTACTGTTATCCTTTTCCATCCCCCCACCCCACCCCAGCATTGGAAAAAAGACATCTGTGTCAGTTCTAATTCCAGAGTAAATGTTTTGCCTGACTCATCAAAGGTTTACATAAATGGATGTGCTACAACATTTGATGTGATGTTTCTGGAGCAGAAAGGACTACATAATAGTACTCAGGCCTCTTTTAATGTCCAAGGTAACAAAAGGCTTCTCCATTATGGCCTGGCAGCTCATGCTTGGCATTAATGGACTCATATGTTACAATATGATTTCTTAGGCATAAGTATCTGAACCACAAGTGCTTGGAAACAAGGACAAACACACACTTTGGGGACAAAGCAATCCCCAGCATGGAATGTAAATTATTCTAGCATTATTTCCTACCATTTTGCTACAAAGTGCATTATATATTTTACTAACAATATCTATTCATCTTTCAGGATGTGGAGAGAAATTCAGATGGTGTAGGGATGTGTGAGATCTACTGAAATTTGACAATTTGCCGTTACACGAAAGAAATGGTGGAATAGAATCATGAAAGAAAGAGTGTTAAAAGAAGTGACAAAATGAAATGGGAATGACAAAAATTAACATATATTTTTAAATTTATTTTAAATAATTAAATTGAACTGTTAAATTGACCCTTGGCCAGTTGTCCAGTGATGAGCTGGACATGGTGAATTGGCCACGGCAAGTTGGCCACAGCAAATTGTCACATTCCAATGAAATTCAGTGCAATGCAGAGGTGGTATTCAGCAGGTTCTGACTAGTTTTGAAGAACCGGTAGTGGAAATTTTGAGTAGTTTGGAGAACCAGCAAATACCACCTCTGACTGGCCCTGCCCTATCTTTTCTTTACCTCCTAAGTCCCAGCTGATTGGCTGGGTCTTCTTTTGTTGCCCTGAACAGGAGAACAGAGCTGGAAAGCAGGTTAGTGGGGTGGAGAGGGAATGGGGATTTTGCAGTAACCTCCCCCTGCCATACCCATCAAGCCACACTCACAGAACCAGTGGTAAAAAATTTGAATCCCACCACTATGCCATGTATGAATAGCTGAGATCTATTGAAGTTAACAGAAGGGAATATTTGCAGCTCAAGGTTGAATTGTGGGGTCTTTGAGTTTGGACTGAACCAGGCTCAGAGAGCACCAAGCACCAAGGACTGAGCCATTGACTACCATATTATCAAATGTACGTAAACCTGTCCATTAGGGAAGATCTCTTCAAATTCTCAGTGTTGGCCTATCTTTTAATGAAGCATGAAGTTGTGAGAAGCCACCACTCACTCCTTTCCTAGAAGAATGAAATATGTTGAGGAATATTTTAAAAAGGCAGGGTAAAATATTTCCCCTAAAAGCGGAATAAAAAAAATCTTAAGGGAGACAGTCCCATCTCTCTGCCCCCAGCAGATAATTTGTGTCCATTAAGAAAGACTGGCCCAGCCTATCTACAAAACAACAGACCTTCAGGCTCCAGGATGATGGGATTAAGACATGACTCTTCAGGACATGGTAGGATAAACCCACTAAGATACAGAGCTTGCTACATTGCACAATCTCCTAAGGATGTTACATCACCACCGGCAAACTTCAACCAAACTTAGCTCAGGCAACCTATCGAGCCAGCTATGACCCCTACATAACCCCTACATGGCCCCATGAGACAATAGCCAATAGAACACATGTTCTTGCACAGGAACAGGAAGCTCAAGTGCAAAGCCCAAGAGAAGGTATAAAAATCCCCTCACTCTCAAATTCCATGTGGTCAGCTGCACCAGAACAATGGGCTTAGTGGTTCTGCTTCATCATTAAACCATCTTTCTAATCAGTCTCCATGTTTCCAGTGGTCTTTTTCTTGGTTTGGAACTGAACCAGATGGATGTTTCCTCCAACAAAGTGAAAGGGCCCCGCGTTCATTGTATTGTGGTTTTTGGAACTGTGTGGAAAGTCTGGGGAATGCTTTCTTTCTAGAGATCTACAACCAGACGGAACGCAAGATGTCACTGTGCCTGCCACTCAGAGCCATTCTTGTGATGGTTGAAATCCCAAAGCCTTTTGAACATCTTGGCAAAGCCCCAAGATCAAATCCTTTTCCTACTCCAGCTTTCCAACTTTCTGACAAAAATATCCTTTTTCATCATCTCCTACCACGAGGCAGGATGCAATGGCGAGTACTATCTCTCCAGGCATGCTCAGAATATGTTTCTTCTCCTCCTCCCTTAATTGTGATGAGGTGTTAATTGTTCGGCTGCCACGGTGGGTTAAAAGTTAGAGATTGAAAGATTTTTAACTCCACAAGACAGCAGCCACAAAATTAAATTCGCAACTCTTCACATGTCAGGCTTGCTGTCTGCTGCCAAACGATTTTAACCCAAACACTAGGTTTTTACAGTTTGGCAAGCCAACATTTGTCCTTAATAATGAAGCATCTCTCCTTCTCCCTCTCTCTCTCTCCCTCTCTCTCTCAAATTACAAATAATTTTGGAACCATGCTTTCCAATGAGGTGATGCTTCTCAAGAACCTTCCTAATTAACTCCATCGTATGGAGGGAAAATGATTTCTTTTTTAAAAAAATGCCTTTTTAAAAAGTGACCTTTTTATCAACAAACAGACTGCTTAATTTAAACAAGAACCCAAACTTTCAGTGCTGTGTGTTTACTTGGTAGCTGAAATAAAGGTCAAACAGTAACCATTGTAAATGTGGCATTTTGCCTTTCATATTTTGGAAAGCATTAATTAAACCTACTGTACATGCACACACAGGCACACAACACACACACACAACAACTTTGATTTGATCGGGAAGCCTTTTATATGAGAAAGGCAGTGAACAGCAAAAAAGATCAAACCAACAACCTGCCTGGCTGGGGAATTCTGGAAGTTGAAAACTGCAAGTCTTAAAGTTGCTAAGGTTGGATGCCCCTGCTCAAATCCAGAATTTATCGATGACTTCCAGGTCGTCTATGGAGATTCTCTATCATCCAGGTCATAGTTGTCCCAAAGATGCTTTTTTTTTTTTTTTCCCTAAAAGGCAACTGGACTTTCTGGTTTTTCTTTGAAGAGGTTTCACTTCTCACCCAAGAAGCTTCTTCAGCTCTTCAAAGAAAAACCAGAAAGTCCAGTTGCCTCTACATTCACAAGCAGAGGTGGTATTCAGCAGGTTCTGGCCAGTTCTGGAGAACCGGTAGTAGAAATTTTGAGTAGTTTGGAGAACCAGTAGGAGAAATTTTGACTAGTTTGAAATACCACCTCTGATTGGCCCCACCCTTATCTATTCTCTATCTCCCAAGTTCCAGCTGATCAGCTGGGTCTTCTTTTGTTGCCCTGCACAGGATGAAGGAGCTGGAAAGCAGGTTAGTGGGGTGGGGAGGGAATGGGAATATTGCAGTAACCTTCCTCTGGAGTGGAGTGGAAATAGAGATTTTGGAGTATCCTTCACCTGCACACCCACCAAGCCACGCCCATAGAACCGGTAGTAACTATTTTACAAACTATTTTGCAGCCCAGAATAAACAATAATTCAGCCAACAGACTTTCCCCCGCCTCTCTGCAAGCAGCCAACCAAGCATGGCTTTAGAAAAAAGCAATCTAATAAAAAGCTTCAGTTTTTGTCACCCTGTGATAACATTTCAGAGCAATTTTGGCAAAAGGAAAAGAGAGAGTGAGAGAGAGAGAGAGAGAGTGTATATTAGAAAGTGCTTAATAGAATTAGCCAGGGAATTGGGATGCCCGAATATTTTAGTCAGATTAATGTTAATCATAGCATGGTTTACAACATAAAGGGAGCTTAGAGAATAAACACAGCTGACTTAATACATCCCTGGAGTAACTTCATTAACTCCAGAGAAGCTACTTTGGGCATAAATCAAACCTGGGCTTCCAAGAGGAACTTTGAGCACAACTAATTTGAAAGAGATTATATTTCCTGTTGTTCCTTCTCTGATTCTCTTCTCTTTTCTCTTCTCTCTTTTCTCTTCTCCCTCTCCCTTCTCCTTTCTCCCTCCCTCCTCTCCTCCCTTTTCCCTTCCCTTCCCCTCCCCTCCTTTTCCTTCCTTTCCCTTCCCTATGTCCCCTTTCCCCTCCTCTCCCTTTTGCTCCCCTCCCCTCCCTTCCCCTTTTCTCCTCCTCTCTCCCTTCCCTTCCTTTTGTCCCCTCTCACCTCCCCTCCCTTTTCTTCCTCTCAACTCCCTTCCCTTTTTCTCCTCTCCTCTCCTCTCTCTTCTCCCTTCTTTCTCCCTTCTCCTTTTCTCTCTCCTCTCCCTTCCCTTTGTCCCCTCTCCCCTCCCTTCCCTTTTTCTCTTCTCCTTTCCCTTCCCTTCCTTCTGTCCCCTCTCCCCTCCCCTCCCTTTTGTTCCTCTCCACTCCCTTCCCTTTTTCTCCTCTCCTGTCTCTTCTCCCTACTCTCTCTCTCTTCTCTCCTCTCCTCTCTCCTCTCCCTTCCCTTTGTCCCCTCTCCTCTCCCTTCTCTTCCTTTTGTCCCCTCTCCTCTCCCCTCCCCCTCATATCCCTTTTCTTTCCAGAAACTGTTTTTAGGAAGGGTCATCTACCAGTACTGATTCTAACCCAGATATTACCAAGAAAAAAAAAAGGTCTCTGAAGGAGCACAGAAGGGAAATGAAATTCCTTGGAGGACTTGACCTTGGCTATTCTGCTGCCCCTTTCCATATATTGACCATGAAAAACATGCCTTGGGGAGCAGAGGTTTCCTCCAGTAGAAGGTGCCAAACAGAGAAAGAGAACCCCAAAGGCAATCTAATCTCTTTGGCCATCAGAGCTGACAAAGCCTGCAACTTGCAAGTTGTGTATAACACAGCTTTTATTTTGGCAGTCTTTAGGCTTCCAAGCTCCCTGACCTTGTACCATTGAAATTTTGGGGCAAACTGCTGAATAGAGAGCACAATTATCCTTGCAGGGAAGGAAAAAAAAACCCGATCTATTAAGCTGCATTAAACCTCACTCAAGATCTTGGAGAATGAGCAAATTCCTCGATGCTCTGCTTGAGGCTTATGTGTCGTTCTCAGCTAGAGAAAGAACATTTCCTGTTTCAAACCCAAATGTTAGGCATCACAGTTTCTGGCCTCCTTTTTGCACATAAAAGGGGACTGAATCCAACCAAGGTCATCCTCTTTCAATGTGCATTTTATTTTCCAGAAACTTGATTCTCACCCCCCAAACGTATAGGGTCTCCTGCTTCAGCAGGGGGTTGGATTGGAAGACCTCCAAGGTCCCTTCTAACTCTGTTATTCTGCAGTCTGGGAGATCTCAAGGATTCTGGGGGCTGCCACAAAGGAGAGGAGAGTTCAACCTGTTCACCAAATCACCTGAAGGCAGGACAAGAAGCAACAGATGGAAGCTAATCAAGGAGAGAAGCAACCTAGAACTAAGGAGAAATTTCCTGATAGTGAGAACAATTAATCATTGGAACAACTTGCTTCCAGAAATTGTGAATGCTCCAACACTGGAGATTCAAAGAAGAGATTCAACAATCATTCCTATGGGATTAGGTCTTCTGCCTGAGAAGGAGGGGTTGGACTAGAAGACCTCCAAGGTCCCTTCCGGCTCTATTATTCTGTAAGCAGACTGATGGCCTCACCCAGCAGCTTCAGTTGCTGGAGGAAAGCTTTGGCGAATGTTTCTTTTGCTAAAGACCTCTGAAATCATGCAAAGGAGAATTGTGTTTTTCTTTTCTGTGCCTGGATAAGAACAATTAAGCTGCCTCTGCAGTGCAGTGCATCTTGCTAAAGCAAAGACAAGCCAGTATGTCTGAATATTTATACGAAAGCTTAACACTTGACTTCTAGATTTGGATTTGCTGGCCTCAACTCTCTTCACACAACAAAGCTTGTGCCCTTGCTGACTTTTGGCTGACCTTGATGAGTTAAAGATAGGTGTTCTAGGAAAGCTGGATTTTTTTTAAAAAATGTTGGAAATAAAGAAAGCCACTCAAGGCTTTGTCTGATTGCAAGTCTATAAAAGAAACTAAAAAATAAAATGAGCAAAGGAAGGCACAAAATAGCAATCATCTCTCTTTGCAGAAGGAAGCACAAGGTATTTTTGCCTGACATATTCTTTAACGTTATTCCACCGCCCCATCAAAGCCCAGATGAAAAACATGAATTCAGCGTAGCTGCAAAGCAATTTTTTAAAAATAATTCCCATTCCTGAAAGGTCCATTTCTGTTCCAACAACAGCTGTAAAGTTGTGACTCAGTGTTTGAAACTCACAACAATCAACAGAATAGAATAGAATTCTTTATTGGCCAAGGGTGATTGGACACACAAGGAATTTGTCTTTGGTGAATAAGCTCTCAGTGTACATAAAAGAAAAAAATAAAATAAATTCATCAAGAATCATAAGATACAACACTTAGTGATAGTCATAGGTTACTATTACTCAAACTATACTAGGAAACAAATAAAACAATATAAATTGTAAAGATACAAGCAACATGGTTATAGCCATAAGTGGGAAGAGAAAGGCACTAGGAATGATGAGTAGAAGAATAGTAATACAATCTTAATAAATAATTTGACAGCGTTGTGAGAATTAGTTGTTCAGCAGAGTGATGACATTTGGGGAAAAACTGTCCTTGTGTCTAGTTGTTCTGGTGTACAGTGCCCTAGAGCATCATTTTGAAGGTAGAAGTTGAAAACATTTGTGTCCAGGATGTAAGGGGTCTGTAAATATTTTCACAAAGATATTTTCACAAAGGTCTGTAGATATTTACCCAATCCTTGTTGTGGTCCACTGGCAGCCTGCAAAGACAGCAGCAGAGTCGAACAGAGAGGAAGAAAAATGGGCCAGTGTGGGAGTCAGGGAAAGACTCCGAGGAGGGTTCTGCATCCGATACAGAGATGAGGCCAAAGGCCATCTGGGAGTTATATGCTGATTTTGGAGCCTCCAGAATCTGACAGCAGTGAGGCAGAGGAACAAGGTGAGCCTGTTCTCAGTGTGTGTGTGTGTGTGTGTGTGTGCAGAGCTGCTAGAAGGCAAGAGCAGCTACGACAAAAGGGACAACTCAGGAGTAAGGCTTGGAGGTGATTGCTCCTCCTATAAGATATAAAGAAAGTGCAAAGGGACAGGAACCTTTGCAGGAAGCAACGTTGCTCGCTCTGTTCAGATTAAACCTTGAAGCTCTGTGTGGACTTTGTACTCCATTTGGCTTTTTACAGTTAATTTGGCACTTTAGTCGTTGGCAGCAATTCAAAGGAGATAAATGTGGGTGCTTATCCTGAGAGACTGTTTGGGACTCATTACGGGCTGGGAACGAATAATTCCCAGCATTGAAATAAAACAAGAGTTGTTTGGACTCAGCATGTGCCTAGTTACAGTCTCAGGAAGACTTGGTCAGAACAATCCTATTGTAAATAGGATTCTCCCTCTTCACTCGGTGGATACTTTGTCTTAACAGGCTTACAATGAACTTAATTGTTTCCATCTTGTACCATGCAAACTTTACCTAGCATCTAGAGCTACACCTTTAACAAACCATACTTTGAAAAAAATTAGTTTCCCTGCCCCAGATGTTCTTGTCTACTCTTTACTCTTCATTTACCTTTCCCTTTTAGCCAGGCATCTGGCCGCCCATCCAGCCAAAGTGCTGAGCTGGAACCACCCACTCTTTTGTTATCTAAGAATGCCCGGCATTGTCTAATTCCAAAGTTTGCAATTGGCTTGACAGTCTCTTGACTTCCCTTTGACATTAAATAAAATAAAAAAATAAAAATAAAATGAAAGGCATTATTCGATTTGGTAAGGGCAGAAGGGAAGGCAGGAAACCAAGGAGAAAAAGAGCATCTCACCAAAAGAGAAAGAGATGGCCAGGAGGCTGTGAAAATATCTACAGACCAGAGGTGGTATTCAGCAGGTTCTGACCGGTTCTGGAGAACCGGTCGCATAAATTCTGAGTCATTCAGAGAACCGGCAAATCCCACCTCTGACTGGCCCCGTCCCCAACTATTCTCTGCCTCCCATTGAGTCCCAGCTGATTGGCTGGGTCTTCTTTGGTTGCTCTGCACAGGAGAACGGAGCTGGAAAGCAGGTTAGTGGTATGGGATTTTGCAGTATATCCTTCCCCTGGAGTGAGATGGAAATGGGGATTTTACAATATCTTTCCCCTACCATGCCCACCAAGCAAAGCCAAGCCCATCAAGCCACACCCACAAAACCAGTAGTAATTTTTTTTTGAATCCCACCACTATTACAGACCCCTTATATCCTGGACATAAACTGTTTCATCTTCTACCCTCAAAACAATGTTACAGAGCTTTGCACACCAGAATAACTAGAAAAAAAGGGCAGTTTTCCTCCCTTGCATGCCATCCTTCTGCTAAACAACTAATTCTCACAACACTGTCAAACTATCTAAGACTGTATTACTGTTATTTTTCTCATCTTTCCCATTACCTGTCTCCTTTCTACTTATGACTATAACTTGTTGCTTGTATCTTTATGATTATATTGTTTTATTTAGTTTCCTAGTATGATTTTGATTGCTTATTTGGTATCCTATGACTATCACTAGGGACATGGTGGCTCAATGGCTAAGGCACATGGCACTCAGGAAAAATGTTAGGAAGTTTCTCCTTAATTCTAGGTTGCTTCTCTCTTTGATCAGTTTCCATACATTCTTCCTTGGACTTCCCTCTAGTACTTTGGAGAATAATTTGACCCCTTCTTCTTTATGGCAGCCCCTCAAAATACTGGAACGCTGCTACCACATCACCCTTAATTCTTCTTTTCTTTAGACCAGCCAAATCCAAACCCTGTAGCCGTTCTTCATGTGGTTTAGTCTCCAGACCTTTGACCATCTTAGTTGCTCTTCTCTGAACTTTTTCCAAGGTCTCAACATGTTTTTTTTTTTTTTGTGGTATATCAGGAGTACATAGAGAAATAAGCTCCGAGTTTCATTATTGTAGCATTTCCATAAACAGTTGAAATCATTTGTTCATCTTTGCATTAAAGAAGGTGGTGGGAAATGCTCTCTTCTTTATGGAAAAATAAATAAATATAACAAGTTTTCAAATTAGTATCCATAAAATGCCAATTAAATGGGAGACAGGTTAGAATTAATGTCACAGTTAATTAGTTAATATATGTGATTATAGTAGCTCTAATTAAAACCCTAATTGACTTTTCATCACTTATCCTATGTTGGCAGTTTGAACAATTAAACTCATAAATTAATACCTCATTTCTATCTGGGGATTTTCATGCTTAGCTTGCCCCCCAATTCTTTTCAGCATGTATTAAAATTATATTCTACATTTTACAGAAATGTATCACATGCTGTATAACCACTATTTCAGTGATATATTTTGCAACAGGTTTGCAAGAGGCATGACTTAGCCTTACAGGTAATATTATTGGTGGGAATACATATACTCCTTGATTTACAACTGCAATTGAGTCCAAAATGACTGTCGCTCAGTGAAGCATTTGTTCAGTGAGCTTTGCTCCCATTTTACAACCATCAGAGGGTATTGTTATATAAAAAAATTAGACTGTGCAGAGATGGACAGACTAACAATGAAATTAAGAGACAAAGAAGAGTTGATATATTATAACATCTGGGGTACCCATTATGAATGGTTTAAGAATAAAAAGAAATCAAAATGGCAATTAGGTAAAGAATAAGAAACTAGGTAAATATTTATATCTATATTCATATCTATCTATATTTATTTATATATTAAGTTGAAATTGTATAATGAAAAAAAATGTGTATATAGAAAGATGATAACAAAATGTAAAAGATGTCTTGATGTTGATATAATGATGTATAAAGTTTTATTTTATGTTTTTAAATTTTGAAAACTAAATAAAATGTAATAATTGGAAAAAAAATAAAACAGACTCCAGCACTTGCACCATAAAACATACAATCATCATCAATGGTGGGATTCAAAAAGTTTTACCACTGAATGGAGCTAGCAGAGCACTTAATGGCCAGATGCTCTTCCTGTCACCAACCCGGAGTTATATTCAGCAGATATATTCTCATTGTGTCCAAAGAGAGAAATATTTGCCTCTACCAAGGATCGAACCCACAGCCTCCTGACTCTGAGGTGAGAGCTCCACTTCTAGGCCACCGCACCACTGTAAAATGCATACTATCCTCTAGAAGCTATTAGTGAAGAGCTGTCTTCACTGTCTTTCTCTCACACCAATTATCTCAGCTTTGCTCTCTCTTGCTCCTCTGGAACGCAGCTCCTCCCTCCTTGGAATCCAGACTACATTCCATCGCAGTTCACTTGCGAATCAGTGCATTTATCCAGGATTTTGCCTTGCAAAAATATTAGAATCGTGTTGTGTTTTCTTAAACATATTCCCGGGCTTCAAGTATTCCAGAGGACTTTCAACCACATCTGGTTGTCAGAGGACTGTCAACCACATCTCCTGCAAGGCTTTGATGTACTATTGATTACTAATGTCTATACACTACCATCCCATTTCTTTAGATGGTAATTAAAGGACATAATTTAGCAGTGGTTAATTGCTGTTCCAATTTATTTTCCCTTCTTATGATTTGATTTGTAACCGATAGAGCAGGATTCTTTCCCTGGCTGGGTCAGTAGTGTGAAAATATTTGGAGGTAGCATTTGTTCATAGATGTGGGAACTCTTTTGCCAGACTGCACTTTCTGGGGAAAAAAAACCTTCCTTTGGAGTTCCCAATTGCTTCTGAGGACTTTAATTCCTAGAATTCTCCAGCCCACAACACCATGACTGAGAATTTTGGTAGTTGGCTCCTTGTCAGTCATATGGCTGGACGGAGAAAACTATTTTCGACAAAGTCAAAAAAGGATTAGTTTGTGAAGGGTTTTTTTTCTCCAGTTTGATGCCAGGGGAACACATTAAGGAGACCCCAAATAAGCAATTCACTTAATGTCTGAATCTCTGCCAGTGAGGCAGCTCCAGCACCAGCCTCAAAAGAATAATGGAAAGATAGAGAGAGAGAGAGGAGGGAAAAACCCAGTTTCTTTCATGCAACTTCCCTTTCCAACCATATTTTGTCTTAGCCCTTTCCCCCTCGAAGTGTGTTTCTCCCGCCTCCCTCCCAATATACAAAGACATACACACACACACACACATGATGGGGGGAAGAAGGAGAGAGAAAGAGAGACAGATAGAAAGAGGAAGAAAGAGAGAGGGAGAGAGAAAGAAAGGGAGAGAGAAAGAAAATGAGAAAGAAGAGAGGAAAGAAGAGAGAGACAGAGAGAGACAGAGAGAGACAGAGAGAGAAAGAAAGAGAAAGAGAAAGAAAGTGAGAAAGAGACAGGGGGAGAGAAAGAAAGGGAGAGAGACAGAGACAGAGAGAAAGAGAAAAAGAAAATGAGAAAGAAGAGAGGAAAGGAGAGAGAGAGAGAGACAGGGAGACAGGGAGAGAAAGAGAGAGCGAAAAAAGAGACAGGGAGAGACAAAGAGAGACAGAGAGAAAATGAGAGAGAGAAAGAAAGAGAGTGAGAAAGAGTGAAAGAGAAGGAGAGAGAGACACAGAGAAAGATAGAGAGAGAGACAAAGTGACAGAGAGAGAAAGAGAAAGAAAGAATGAGAAAGAAGAGAGAGGGAAGGAGAGAGACAGAGAGAGAGAGAGAAAGAGAGAGAGAAAG
>BLBF01000058.1:5962719-5988213 GCA_015471245.1 Laticauda colubrina
GGGGGAGAGGGAGAGGGAGGGAGAAGAAGAGAGAGGGTAAGAGAAGGGGAGGGAGAGAGGGAGAGAGAGAGGGAGAGAGAGAGGGAGAGAGGCAGAGTGGCAGAGAGGGAGGGATAGAGTGGGTAAGAGAGGGAAAGGGAGAGAGAGAAACAGAGACAGAGAGACAGACGGGGGGGGGGGGGGGGGGGGGGGGGGGGAGAAAGGGAGAGCGAGATGATAGCTGCCTCCCAGGACTTGAGGGGCTGCCACAAAAGGAGAAGGGACTGACTTATTCTCCAAAAAGCACCTGTGGGCAGGACGAGAAATAACCTTGTAGGGAGAGAAGGAGAAATTTCCCAACCATTCCAACAAGGATGACTAATCGGTGGTGGAACAAGTTGCCTCCTGGAGTGGTGGCCGCTCCATCCCTGGAGGTCTTTGAGAAAAGATTGGTCAGCCAGTTTGCTTGCCATTGCCCAAAAGGTCTCCTTCATGAACTGGGGTTGGACTAGAAGATCTCCCAAGGGTCCCTTCCAGCCTGGCGACTCCACAGTTCTCTGATGATCTGTCCTCTTCTAATCGCTTCCTTCCTTCCCTGCCCTCAAGGCAACTGCAGTCTGCTCTTCTGTTTGGTAGATGGGGCTCTTCTAAACTTTGCTGAGAGATAAATCCTTCTACCTTTGTCTTATTTTGGGCTGCTTTTGAAGGGGAAGGAGACGGAGTCATGTAATTTGCACGTTTAAATCCGGTTACCTTTCCAGGCGATACCTGGAGACCAGAGAGTGAAGGTTTCTCAGATCTGGGGGTCAGAGCATAGTTTTAATCATCTTTCCCCCCCCCTCCCCCAATAAGTCCATTCCTTTAGTCCATGGTGAGGTTAGCCTTGGAACAGCTGCAAGGGTTGGGATGGAATAGGCTTACTCGTCTTATTCCTTGGCTCCAACTGAGTGAGTTTAGGCTGCGGGTCTTCTAGCTGGTTTGGCTTGAAGGATGCCTGTCTGAACACAGGAGGATTTATTTCTGATCACAGGGATGGAGAGAAGGTTAGTTTTCCTGCTTTGAAGTACAATCTCTTCCCCAGCTCCATTTGCTGTCTGTTTTACAACACGGCCCTCTGTGCAAATTGACCCCCACCCCCCCGGGCAATAAATCCCTTTGACCATCACACCTAACGATGCATGCTCGATGCTCGGATCGGATAGCATTTTTAGATGGTGGGGGTGGGTGGGGGGAGGAAGCCCTGCCCAACTTGCTTGGGCTGGTGCTGTGGTGTAGGAGGTCTTCTTGGGGTTTTGACCTTCTTGCATGAAAGGGGTCTTGCAGGATTAGAAGCCTCCCCCATTCCACAGTGCCTGGGAAGAACTCCCTGCACACAGTGGGACTTGGTTGAGAGTAAGCCTAAATAGAATTCCCACACACCCCATGGCCCATGTATAGGTTTACTACTCGGTCTGATTTGTATTGCCTCTGATGATCCTCTGCTTTTTTCCAATGGGGCTGAGTTCCAGATTAGTTAGAATTGGAGCCTTGCAGAATTCAAGAGCCTGTGGCCTGACAGGGAGAGAGAGAGGGAGGGAGGGGGAGAGGGGGAAATGGTGAGAGAGAGGGAAGGAGGAGAGAGAGAGAAATGGAGGGAGAGGGCAGAGAGGGAAAGGGAGGGAGGGAAAGAGAAAGGGCGTGAGAGGGAAAGGGAGAGAGGGAGGGAGAGAGGAAGAGAGGGGAACAGGAGAGGGAGAGAGAGGGGGAGGGAGGGAGGGAGGGAGGGAGAGAAGAAGAGAGGGGAAAGGAGAGAAAGAAAGGAGGGAGAGAAGGGGAGTGAGGGAGAGAGGAAGAGAGGGAAAAGGGGGGAGAGAAAGGAGGGATAGAAAGGAGAGGGAGGGAGAAAGGGAGAGAGAGGGAGAGAGGAAGAGGGGAGAGAGAGACAAAGGAGGGGGGGGGGGACAAAGAGAGAGAGTGAGAGAACACATCCTTCCTACATTGAAGCTGTGGACACCTATCTATGTACTGTGCTCATTTTTAACATGAAATATGCTCTTGGCTAATCATAAACGCCTTCTCCAGTAGTAGAAACAAGAAGATCCTTCTGTTCTCCCCCCATCCCCAGCTTAAAAACAACAAAATCAAAACAAAAATACAAACTCTCTGTCTTCTCCATTACAGGAGGACTTTTCATGAGAAACACTGTCCAGGAACACAGTGCCTTCCGATTTGCTGTGCAGTTGTACAACACCAACCAAAATTTCACAGAGAAGCCATTCCATTTGAACTACCATGTGGATCACCTGGACTCCTCAAACAGTTTTTCGGTCACCAACGCATGTGAGTAGCTGCTTGGTTTTTTCTTCACAATCCCACGTCCCTGCTTCAGTTTCACACCCTCTTCTCTTCCTCCATCCTCCTCTTTCTGCCCCAACATCCAAGGCTGCGGGACAATAAACAAGAGGACTGTGTTGCGAAACAGCCCAACATAGGGAGAAATTAATTTTATTTCACAGGGCTTCTGGCGTGCCCTTTACAACAACAACAAAAAAATGGATTGATTCTTGCAGGCAGAATGTGGACTAGCTTTCTCTTCCTTCCTCTTAAGCCTTTGGAAGATCGAGGCAAATAAAAGACACATACATTCACTGTTGGGGTTTATATAAATGGATGTGCAGTATTGGTAGGGAGCCTTATTTTACAACTAATATGTTTAGGCTGTTGGTTTTTAAAGTGACCTTGGCATGATACAGGGAGGATGGATTTTTGCCCCTTTTCTGCCTTAAAATAGCTTTTCTCCTTGCAGAGAGTGTGTGCGCGCATGTGCACATGTGTTTGTGTGTGTGTGTGAGAGAGAGAAGGCAGTGCAAACTGATGGATGCCCTAGGAACTGGAGGGCAGGCAGAGAAATGGTGTAGAAAGCTTGATGAGCTGGAAAGGAAGGAAAAAATTAGCACCACAGATGGATACTTAGTTTTTTTCCCTTCTTTTTTTGAGGCTTTTCTGAGCGATTAAAAAAAGAAGGGATGAAGTAGTAGGGTTAAGGAAAACAAATCAATTGATGTTTGATACACTGCAGCTGATACTTCAAGTCCAGTCAGGAATGTCCCATCTTCATGTTTTGATTTGGGAGCAGGAATATCAATACAGATATGGATTTGTATCTTTATTTTATTTATTTATTTTGTCAAAAACTTACAATGCAACAGAAATAAGAATAAACATAGTTTAAATGTAAGAAATAGAAACTAATAATTGGGGACAATCGGACAGGGATGGTAGACACAACTGTGCACTTATGCACGCACCTTACAGACCTCTTAGGAATGGGGTGAGGTCAATAGAGGTTAGTTTGAGGGCAAAGAAGTGGGGGTTAGGGCCAAAGGCTGGGGGTCTCTTACTTCAGGGCCTAGCCAATTTGAGAATGAGAGATTAATGGATAAGCTGTAAATGAAGTCAGTTTCTTCTGGAAGGAGTGCAAAAAAGAGCAACCAAGATGATTAGGGGAATGGCGGATAAAACAGACGAAGAACGGTTGCAGGAATTGGGCATGGCTAGTCTTGGGAAGAGAAGGACAAGAGATGACATGATAGCAGTCTTCCAATGCTTCAGGGGCTGCCACAAAGAAGAGGGAGTCAAGCTATTCTCCAAAGTACCTAAAGGCAGGACAAGAAGCAATGGGTGGAAACTCACCAAGGAGAGAAGCAAACTAAGGAGAAATGTCTTGACAGTGAGATAAAACCAATGGAACAGTTCGCCTTCAAAGGTTGTGGGTGCTCCATCACTGGAGGCTTTGAAGAAGAGGTTGGACAGCCATTTGTCTGGAATGGTGTTAGGATCTCCTGCTTGAGCTGGGAGGGTTGGACTAGAAGACCTCCATGGTGCCTTCCAACTCCACTGAGAGGGGCTATGTGGTGCCCCCAGTTCACTGAGGCTGGTCAATGCAATATCGTTCCCTCCAGTCATGTGAATGATCAGACACCCATCTTAGCAGGTACCCCTGTAGACTTTAGCATGGAGAAGGTTGCAAGTTCCAGTTCTATTGAATTACTTCGCTTGTAAGGATTTACATGCATACAAGTGTATATACATATGGTTGTTGTTGTTTTTTTAATGTTACCCCACTCTGTGGCAGAGCAGTAGATCAAACTGACCTGTTTTCACAGCCTTGCTCCAAATGGCCAAACTTTGTTTAAAGAAGCTAAGAACAGAAGATTCCCCAGGATCTTTGCTGTCTCGAAATAATGCCTTTTTAAATTGAAATTAAACAGGGTGACACTTATATTTACCCCTTCTTCCCAGTAGCAATTGGGTTATCCTCATAACACCAGTAACCCACTCCAGGATAGACTAAGGTTGAATAGGACTTGTCTGAATATTGCTCAGTATTGGAATTTGAAAGTCAATCTCCAGTCTCTCATGGAGCTCCTATGGACTAAAGGTAGTTAACTTACAACCCTTCATTTAATGTCCAAAGTAATAACTGGGCTGAAAAAAAAAATCTTACACTTAAGCCCCTTGTAGCATCCCTGCAATCACATGGTCAAAATTCCAGAGGGGGGGAAAGAGAGAGACGGAGGGAGAGAAAGAGAGGGAAAGAGTGGGGAGAAGGAGAGGGGGAGAGAGAGTTGGAGAGAGAGGGAGGGAGAGAAAGAGAGAAGGAGAGGGAGAGAGAGAGA
The DNA here is from genome assembly GCA_015471245.1 of Laticauda colubrina. Taxonomy (NCBI): domain Eukaryota; kingdom Metazoa; phylum Chordata; class Lepidosauria; order Squamata; family Elapidae; genus Laticauda; species Laticauda colubrina. The sequence continues at coordinate 5,967,357 of BLBF01000058.1, forward strand.
GAGAGAGGGAGGGGGAGAAGGAGAGAGAGTTGGAGAGAGAGGGAGGGAGAGAAAGAAAGGAAGAGAGAGGGGGAGGGAGAGAGACCATTAAGATACCCAACACAAATTATATCTATATTTAGAGGTTGATGAGACCAGGCAATCCTTTTTAAATGAGATCTGGTTGGACAGCCAACTCAAATACATTTTCTGGATTGGATTGGCTCAGATCAGATGTGACCAAATCATATCTGAATTTCAAAGGCTTTTTTCTAGGGACAAAAGCCTTTTCCCCTTGGAATTTCTTTACAAGATGGAATCAGCCTAATTTGATGCTTCAAACCGAAGCCATCTTTTTAAATGTGTGTGGATTTATATCGCTGAGAGGTGCTCAGGAGCAAACACTTCTGGACATAATGAATAAAACTTTCTATAATCTAATGCCTCCCAGAAACATACTTCAAGAGGGCCTTCCAGAAGATTCTGGACCCCCTAGCCCACCAACCACTCTTTTGAATGATCTTTCTGAGTAAAAAAAACAAACCAAACAAACTTTCCTGAGCTCTCTCCAAATTGAGAAACACAATTTTTGAAACTAGCCAGGTTATTTTTGACTCCTCAAGTCAAAAGATCTCATGAATTCTATGGCAGTGGAAATACAACTATAATCAATCACAATCTGTGGACTTTTGTTGATATTCTGAATTAGTTCCCCTGCCATGTAATCCCAATCCTGGCAAATTTGTTATTAAACCACTCTTATGGAGAAGCAATACTTTGATGCTTCAAATGCTACTCAGTCTGAAATAGAGTGATATTTAAACAGGGTCAATCAACCTGAAATTGAATTGTATTATATTTATACACTCAGCAGTGTTACTTGACTTACTGTGACAATGCTTTCGCTTTCTTTGCTGCATGTGACCCAAGTAAAATAATAATAATAATAACTAATAATAATAACAACAAAACAACAACAAAGACATGATATTGGATTTTGAATCTTGCTCGGCCTACAATTTGTGTTGTATTTCCTTACATCTAAAGCCAAAGCGCGTTTACTCAGAGTGGCCTAGAAGAGTGATGAGAAAGTTTGGCAAGGGTGAACATGTTGTGTGAACCCAGCCCACCAGATTTATTTGTGGTTTAGTGGATTGTGGGAATCCAGAAAATAGGTTCATTTGATCTAGAGGCTTCAGTGCGTGTTGTGAACATAGCGAAGTGGGTTTGAATTCAGAATTGTGTTAGCTGATGTGGTTTGTGTATCTTGGTCTTATTATTTTGTTCAGAGGAATATGCAGACTGGAAATGGTCCCTCGTTTATTTCTGTTGGGCTGATGTTGCAATGGCCACATCTGGAAACCGTTGAAGGCCATAGTAGACCTTCTCCTCCACCAGTAGAGCCTCATGCATCTACTTGGTTCTGCACCAAGGACACTAACCCTACTCTTAAGGAAGAAGAAGAGGAAAGATATTTGGGCTGTACCTCAGTCCTTAAACTATTGGTGGGAATTCACTGTAAATTCAGTTAGCTTTAGAATTTGCATCATAGGTTTATTTCTCTTAAGTGCATCATAGACATTTGGGGCACATGTTTTCTTAAACTACACCTCATTCTTATATTTTAAGCATTTAGCATAACCCTCTTTTGAAATATAGCATGTCTGAATCCAGCTATGTGTTCGAAACTCAACTTTTGTTTCACCCAATTTGAAGACAGCAGCATAAACAACTGTGGGACAAATAGGTTTGATTTCAGCAGTGAGTTGCAGATGTGATAAATATTGATTCCTATTACAATACAGCATTCTGGCTCATCTCTAGCTGTAGGTTATGTCTTCCCTACATGTTCTACTGGGATAATCTCTACTTGTCCAACTACGCAGCTACATTTCCTTAATCTGAGGAATCCATAGATTATTACAATTTGCCGATAATCCAGGGTTCTGGAAATTGCCAAGGTTTAATTTAGTGTTTAATCATGGTGATGTATTAAAATGGGCATCGATTGTTATTATTGTTCTACTGTTATTATTAAGGAACCCATGTCTGAGAAATATGGAATACAACATCATCATCTATGAGCATTGGCATGCTGATGAGAGTTTAGGGACATTAACCAAGCAACCTTGAAAATAAAGAAAACAGAACGATTAATCTGTGGAATGACTTGCCTCCCGTAACTGTGGATATTCCGTCACTGGTGGTTTTCAAGAAGAGAATGGACAGCTACTTGTCTGGAATGGTATAGTGTCTCCTGCTTGAGTAGGGTGGTTGGATTGGAAGACTTCCAAGGTCCCTTCCAACTGTTATTCTGTTATTTAAAAGGTCGCTACTAGAAGACTTGTAGAAGACTTCTGCTGGGTGAGATCAGAGAGATGCTATCCTATTATCCTCTTTTTCGGGTTGGGGGCAGATGAATTTTCTCAAGAAATCATAAACATAGTGGCCGTATTGTTTTATTTAAACGTTCTTAGTATTTGTAGGTCCAATGCCTTTGAATAGGTGACTCCTCATAGATCAGTGTGATTGTTAGAACTGCCATCTGTTTTTCATGCTCAAATTAGTCAGCCTTGTATGGCAGCGAATGCCCTAATTGTTCAGGAGAAAGATGACATTTCTATCCACTTGGCAATAGCTCCTCATCAGACAAATGGGTTTAAAGCAGATGGGGCCCAGTTCTAACTTTTTGTGAGCAAGTGGAAAACAGCCACAAATTGTCTCTCTGTTCCAATCCTTTGCCACCCTATTTGAGGCACAGCAGTATCTGTTAGCCAAGGGCATAGAAGAAAGGTTGGGAATGCTGACCTTCTTGGGGTAAAACGACAATGTATTATAGATGGTAGGTGATGGTGGACATGTTTGTGGGCCTGGATATGGAATGTTTAAGATTCTGTAGCTACAGATAAATGATCCAAATGGAGGCTATTCGTGCCAAACCTGAAAGCAATTGTTTTTGAAACTTCAGGAGATATTTATAGTTGTATACCAAGGGTGATGCCCTGCCTTTCTACAAATGAGCTAGTGGTTGCCAGTCCTGATGGGTTAATCTGACTTATGATTTTATTTATTTATTTGTATCTCTCCTGCCTATATTATTTTTACAAATAACTCAAGGTGGCAAACATATTCAACACACATTCTTCCTTGTTCTGCCCCTAACAGCAACTCCTGAGGGGAGTTGGGCTAAGAGAGAATGACTGGCTCAAGATCATCCAGACAGCTTTCATACCTAAAGGGGGACTAGACCTCACAGTCTCCCAATGATTGGACCAAAGTCACCCATTGGCTTTCATGCCTAAGGCAGGACTAGAACTCACCATCTCCTAGTGATTGGACCAAAGTCACCCAGCTAGTTTTAATGCTTAAGGGAAAACTAGAATTCATCATTTCCTGGTAATTTGTCCAAAGTCACCCTCCCAGGCTTTTATGACTAAGATGGGATTTGGACTCATGGTCTCTTGCTTTCTAGACTGGTGCCTTAACCTCTAGATTGAACTGGCTCTCTACAGATGCTTTTCTTCTCATGGTCAAGTGGCTTCTTATCATTCCTCAAGAATTGTTTCCAATGTGCCTTAGTTTTGCAACCGGTAGATGATTTAACAGCTGCTGCTTGTTGATACATGTTGCCCTTAAACTTTCCTTGGGAACCCTGGGATTGTTTGTCAGAATTAGAGGGCCAAAAGTCTCCTGTTGGACCATATCAGTATCTTACCCATTAACATCTTGAGATGGGCCATGGGTGAACTACTGTAAAGAATGAACTCAAAGTTTTACCATGTGGACAATCTGATGAATTTGCTGCTTGAGGTCAGAGGGGAAGCAGGTAGACCCAGCCTCATCCCAGATACAAAAATTCAATGGATGACAGTTGAATCTTTCTTCTACTCCAATAATAAGATAGCCAGCCACTTCTACCAAATCTAAGGGATAACTTAATGTGTTTTGCTGCCCCTTACTAACATTTCTACTATATGAATCAGTGTCTATCAGTTGACTATCCTTCAACACGGAAAGGTACATGATGCTGGCAGGGTGTGGTTGATCTATGGAAGTGACTTTTATTGGAGCTTCAGTGGTGGCTTTCTAACTTTAATTCTTGTTGAGAATTCATTTGGATGGATTTGAATTTGGATAATTGTATTGTGCTTTTATTCTTGGTTCGCTCCCAGAATTTCCTTTAGTTGATGTACATCCCTATACATTTGTCAACTAAACAAATGAGAGTGATTCCAACAGAGACTGAAGAAACACAGATCCATGCTGGAATCAGAATGACAAAAAATGAAGAAGGGGTTGGTTTCAGGATGGTTGAACTAAAAAAATAAATAAATTTTATTTTAAGAATGTTTTCTAAGATTGAATTCACCCACGATGTCAGCTCAAGTAAGAATGTAGCCATGGCTGTGATGTTGCAAATCCTTTCTTTGTTCAACCGTGCCTTATGGAACATGCCATCGTGGTTTGGTCCACAACTTTTGGTTTAGCATCTTGGGTGAACCTAGTCCTTGCTGTCTCAGAAAGGAAACTTCCCTCTGAGATTAGGGTGTCTAGTCTATTGTAACTTGGGGCATTTCTGAAATAGGATAATTTTGAAAAAGACAGAGAAGGAAAATTTTGGAGGCTGAAAAAAACAACAACCCAACACTATGAGCTACAGTGGCACAGTGGTTAGAGGGCGGTACTGCAGACTACTTCTGCTGACTGTCGGCTGCCTGCAATTTGGCAGTTTGAATCTCACCAGACTCAAGGTTGACTCAGCCTTCCCTCCTTCCAAGGTAGGTAAATGAGGACCCCAATTGTTGGGGTCAAGAGGCTGATTCTGTATACCGCTTAGAGAAGGTTGCCTAGCACTGAGAAATGGCATATAAGTCTAAGTACTATTGCTATTGTGAACTCTGCCCACTGTGAGTTCAATCCTCATGGGCTCAAGGTTGACTGAAGTGGGTAAAATGAGGACTCAGATTGTTGAGGCCAATATGCTGACTCTGTAAACCACTTAGAGAGGGCTGTAAAGCTAAGTGTTATTGTCATGATTATTATTTTGTCAAAACACATTCTTTTCCTCGTCCAGTTGAGTCTCTGTGATGGTTCATCCTGCCTCAGCTGTTCATGCTTTGCCTATTTTGGGAGATGTGATGGATAAGCAGAAATGCTTCAAGGAAAGACCCCTGTTTGGGTTTTTCTCCCCTACTTATAGGTGATTTAGATGTTCGTGATCTCTGCAGGATGAAGCTTTTTATGGTCCTTCAGGGAGGAAAAGAGAAGCCACTGATGAGTTCAAGGAGCTACCTTACTTTTAAGCCCCAACCTGTGTAACCAAAGGCTGAGCCAGCAGGTAGATGTTGCTGAGACATTGCGGGGGTTTTGGCTCACTCAATGGAGCGAGACATCTTTTGCTGGAGTATGTTGCAACAGGGCAGCTTAAATGTCCAACTTTATCACTGGTGGGTCTCTGTCTAATTTCCCTTCTTGTTTCTCCCCCTGGATTTAAATTAACTCCTCCATCAGCCTCGAACACCATGGAGGTTTGAACGGATGCTTTCAAGTTCTCGCATGCCACTGCTGTCTCTTTCTAGTTTGCGCCTGTAGTGTACTCTACCATATTCCTGAAGCCACTGCAATGTCAGCTCATTAGCAAACAGATCGCATATTTCTCTCTCTCTCCCCCCACCTTCTGCACAGTCATTGCAAAAGAAAAAAAAGGGGGAAAAAAGCTGTTATACACCTTTAAGGCCAAGAAATGGACTGTTAGATCACGTACTATTTACAGGGAATGTTTAGAGAAGCCGTACAGGGAATGTTTAGAGAAGCCAGTGTAAAGCTCGAGTGGCTAATTTCCCCCTTAGGATCAAACTGCAAAGGGGACTGTCTTTTTACCAAAATATACAAGCCACAAAACTGTTCTTTTTGCAAAAGGCAGAGGATGTCAGTCTACAGTATTGCTTGAAATAGGTTTTTCTTGGACACGTCCTTAACTCGGGTCTTTGTGTGTGTGTGTGTGTGTGTGTGTGTGTATGTGTGTGTGTGTGTGTATTTCTTAACACCCCTGGACCAGTCTGCATTCTTTGCCGTGGTTCTGTCTGTCATCTTTGCTAAACAAAGGGAGAAGTGCCTGAGTTGTGTGTTTTTGTTTTTTGACCTCTGTCTGTTTGCTGTCAGTAATTCTCACTGTCCTCTTTGTTGGAATGAGGTTGCCAGGGTTCCGTCCCTTCACCCATTCTCCTTGAGGGTGATTTACAATCCATTTTGCAGAGGGTAGAGGTTTTAGAAAGGATGGAGGTAGGAAAAAATCTGCAGCTCCCCGTTAAGGAGATGGCATTTTAGGAACTCCATGCATGGTAGGCTGGTGAACCAAGACTCAGAAGAGACCAATTTACCTCTTGGCACGCTTTGTCCTGCAACACTTCACTTGATGCTGCAGCATTGATGTTTCTTTCTGGCAATGGATAAAACAGCTTTTTCCTGCACCTCTGGCTCCCCCCTGGCAAAAGGATGGCAGTGCTCAAACTGGCCCGTGTACGACTTTTAAAGATCTCTCTTGTGGACAGCTTTGCATGGAACAAAAGGAGTAGGGAAGTAGGGTTAACAAGCCAAGAAGCAAATTGATTTGGGGCAGTAGCCTTCCTCGAGCCCATATGAGTTTTCCAAAGGCTTTGTTGATATCAGTCCTGCCATACCTCTAAAGTTCTCTGTTCCAAAAGAGAATCTTGCATTTTTTTTCTTCCTTGTTCTCCAGATGTTTAAGAGATTCTTTCCAACTTCTCCCCATGGTGGATTTTTTTTTTTTTTGGGGGGGGGGGACCTTTTGCTGTCAATAGGAAATATGATGTTCCTTGTCTGGTTGTCCTCTCTATGGTTCAAAAAAATCAAGATGGCAGCTACAATGGTAGGATCAAAGCTCTACTCAATGTTGTGTGCCTTCATAAAAATAGATAGGGCTTTGCTTGTGTCTTCAGGGTTGCTATCTTGATTTCTTTAATCACATCCTGTGGTTAGCTCTGCATTTATTATATGTCTTTCTTTTTCTTAAGAAACCTTTCTGAGGCCTTGTTTTCCACTTTGAAAAGAGTGCCATGCCTGGATGTCTTTCATTTAATCTTTCCTTGAAGAAAAATCTGGATACTATGGAGAAATGACATGATCAGAAGAGTTAGGATATTCTTCTTGATATACACTTCACCTCTTGAAGTGAAAATAGCCTAATAACATTACAAACTTCTCTTTTCATAAAAAAAAAAAAAAACCTACTAGAAGCAAAATCTCTTGCTTCACACTGAAGGAAATAAACTGATGGAGAAGTTTTCTGCGTGGAAAACTCAATATTTTTTGAGTTTGGCTGCTTTCTTGCAGATGTTGTGTTACCCAACTACGTAAGTGGCCCTGAAGAACTTACCCAGCCTGGTAATGAAACATTTTTCAACCAACAACCAAGTTCAGAGAATACCAAGGGTTCCACAGTTCAATCCTGAACTACAGAGTCTCTTCTATTGACACAGAGTTAGGTTGTCCAGTCCATTGGGAGTTCCAAAGATGCTTTTTCAGGAGTTTCTTGTTTTTTCTTTGAAGACATTTTGCTTCTCATCCAAGAAGCTTCTTCAGCTCTGACAGGATAGTGAGGAATGTGTGTGTGTGTGTATTTCTGGACCTTCTGGACAGTCCATGTGGTTCTGAAATAACAACAGGGACTTGGTTAGACACTGCAATACTTCAAATAACCACGACAATGTGTTTCCTTAGCCCATTTTTCTTCTTCTTCTGTGTTTGTGTTTTGCTTTTCATCAGCAGCCAAAGAAGATACTGATACTGGATATTAGTCCACAAAATCAATTGCAGGGGGAAAAATAATCTAGGTTTCTAATATCAAAAAAGCAGCACAGTGCCAGTCTTTTGCATGCTTCAAAAACATCAAGCGTCGTGTTAAACTGTGACTTCAAGCAATGAGATTTTGGTCATAACACAAATGAGGACACCCTTCAAGAAAGTTCCCATGAAATTAATTAGTCAACTGAGGAGGTCTCCCACATCTATTCACACAGCACATTCCTGATGTGTGTAGATAAATGTAAATGCTCAGCCAAAGAAGAAGAAATCTCAAACTGTCATTTAGTAAGAGGCGGTGCCTACAAAGGAGGAGCTGGCACAATCCAGTGGTTGACAGCAAATACATTTAATAATAAACGTGTTATTATATTATTATGATGATCAGTCAAACAGTCATCCAGATATTTGAACTGGATTTGACATTTATATCCACCTATTGAGTCCCTCCCCAAGGACTTGGGATGAGCAGATATAGTTGTTTGATGCTCTTCAAGGTATCATTGCAGCTCTTCTGAATAAAGCTGACTGATAGTGAAGTTGTCAATGCCAAATGTTCAAGTGATGCTTCAGATATTTTGGGATTACATTCAAGTTGCCTATGACTCTTGGCACTATCTTTGCTTTCTTTTGCCGCAGTGTTTCCCTTTCTATTTGCAGGTCTTTGTATCTTGCTATCTTCTCCAGTTCTTTTGCTTTGTAGTTGTTATTGCAACTAGCCTATCTGCAACTCAGATCTGACATTATCAATTACTATCATATCTCCCATTCACTCTCTTGAATTCTTGATTTGCCCTTGTTTTTGTTGTAATTAAATGGTACTTGTAGCCACCATCCTTCAACATGGATTTCAGAGAGAGACCACCAGAACAAAATGGAGCTAAATTGAAAAATATATCAAAACCTTTGTTTGATCATTTGGGCCTGAATAGAGATTGTAGCTTTCCATCCCTTCCCACAATGAATTTGACACTGTGAAGCCAGTTGCCATCGATTACTGCTGGAACAAAAAATCGCTGGTATTTATTTTTCACGCTTCACTTTAATTGAACTGTCATATCCCGTCACTGCCACTTAATTCCGCTGCCTCTCTCCGTATATGTCTCTGATGCAATGGAGAACACTGGCTTTTAGATCTGATGAGCTTAGATCTAGCCTATATAAAGTTCAATTTCATAATTATTTTGCCTGGGTTATACTCGCATAACTGTTCCAACCCAGTCTGATGGGAGACCATTTAGTCTTGTTGGAAGGCAAACAGTTGCCAATGCCCTTGGGATAAAGGACGACAAAGAATGAGTCTGAAGAAAATAGGTGGCAACTAATAGTTGAAAATGTAAATGTAGATTGGGAAAATAGTGAGAAAGAAACTCAATATTAACCCAGTTTGATCTTTCGTGCAGGAAGAAACAGAGGAAATTTCAAACCTGGTTATTGTACCAAATATCATTAAAGTGGCATTCTCGTATTTCCTGTGTCTGTTTCTTCATCTGGTTTACTCAAAGAGGCTGTCAGGCATGAAAGATGCACACACGAAGCACCCAATTAAATTCTTTATTGTTAAACAGTGTGTACAGAAATCTTCTGAGTTGGTACCTGCTTGGAATTAGGTAAAGGTTAATGGAATTTGAAAGGGCTTGGATTTTAATCTGCTTGTGGCTGTGTAGAGATTCTAGGCTGAACCCTCTTTTAATTCCACCCTCAGCTTCTGCCTCTCCTTCTCCTAGATCAAGAGTCACCAATCTTTCAGACATCAGGAACCACTAAATTCATAATTTTAAATCCTGTGGACCACTAATATGATCTGTTTTACTGACCAGCTGGGTGGGCATGGCTAGGTGGTCATGTGACTAGGTGGGCATGGCCAACTCGTTGTCACTCACATTGGGTGCTTCACCAGGCTCTTCTGACCCTTCCCCTCCAGAGGTGGTATTCAGCAGGTTCTGACCAGTTCTGGAGAACCGGTAGCAGAAATTTTGAGTAGTTTGGAGAACCAGCAAATATTGAGTCTGACTGGAGATTTTACAGTATCCTTCCCCAGCCACACCCACAGAACTGGTAGTAAAACAAATTGAATTCCACCACTGAGCAGGGGGGCTGGACTAGAAGACCTCCAAGCTCTATTCTGCATTGAATTGAGTTTTAAAGGGGAGTGATGTCTGTCTGCAAAACCTGTTTCTGGTTTTGTATTTTCAGCCACGGTTGAGATTACTTTTCTGACAAAGGAAGTGGAAAGTGCCATTGTGTCCAGGGGTGGGCTTCAAAATTTTTTAGCAATGGGTTCTCTGCCTGCTTGCTGGGTGGGTGTGGCCATGGTGGATGTTACTGAGAGTTTTGCAGCAATAATTCAGTGCCAGAAAAATAAACACAGATGGCTGATGCTTCATTTAACATATTTATAAACATAAGTAGATTTTACAAACCAGTTGTAGATTTCTCCAACATGCAGCAAACTCAGATAGAAACACGTTGCAAAAAACTTCGGCAAGCAAACAAATTAGTTTCATCTTCAATTGACAAGAGACAGAGCTCAACATAGCTTCAGAGCTGCAGAGCTTAATAATACAGAGCCACGCTTAGGTTACTTTTAGTTTCAGTTTCCAGCCGAGGCTCATTCTCGTTTCAGTTTCCAAACTATCCTCATAGGCTGATTTAGTTGCTATGCCTATTCACTGGCTGATCTTGGTACCAAGCTCTATTCCAGTTCATGAATATACTCTGACAAGTGTGGCGTAGTCAGCCTCCTGCACCATGGCAAGGTGTTTGTGCATTTTTGCCCTCTCCAGGCTCTGGAGGCTTATCTCAAGCCTCTGGGAGGGTGAAAATGGCCTCCCCAGGCTTTGGAGGCTCTCTGGAAGCTGGAAACGGGCCCATTTCTGGCCTTCCTGAACTTCCAGGAGGCCCATTCTTCACCCTCCACGAGCCTCTGTGCAGGCCCTGCACTTACCTGCATCCCAAATGTATGTGGGGAGGGGTGGGCAGGTCGGAGCCAGCCTGTGGGATTTGGGGGTTCTCCAAACTGTGCAGAATCTTAGCTGGGTGCTCTCCTGGACCCCTGTGAACCCCCAGCAGACCTACTCCTGATTGTGTCCCATGTTGTTGACATGGGCTTTTAAAAGTTGACGCATCCTTCACACTGTCATTTAACTAACCGCGTGTGAATCGATTTCCAAGCTTCTTCACTCACCTTCTTCTCTTAATCTTGCATCCTCTGGGGAGATGAGGAGAGCAGATGGTGGAATGCCTGCCACGTCTCTGCCTTTAACATTTGCAATCTGTTTCCCTTAAATCAGATTTTTCAAGACATGCTTCCTCCCCCACACCCCCCTCATCATGTCAGTCTCTCTAGAAAACTCCTGTGAAAGATGCCAAGAGAACAGGGGGATCCAGCAGGATCTCTAGGAAACAAGGGCCGAGATGCACAGAATTGCTCCAAGGCAGAAGTTCTCCAATTCTACAAAAGAGTGACTTATGTGCATTTCCCCCACCATGAATAAAATAAATGATTTCAACCAGAGGTCTCCACACTGGGGAACTTTAAAACTTGTGGACTTTAAAACACCCAGAATTCCTCAGCCATTCCTCATGCCGGTTGAAGAATTCAAAGTTTAAAATTCAATTCAAATTCAAGCAAAATGCAAAAATTCAAAGATTGAAAGATTCAAAATTTCAAAAATTCAAATTTGAACTGCAGACAGTCCTCGATGTATGACCATAATTGAGCCCCCAATTTCTGTTGCTAAGTGAGACATTTTTTCAGTGAGCTTTGCCCCATTTAACAACCTTTCTTGCCTTCGTTGTTAAGTGGATCACTGCAGTTGGTAACTTACTAATCCAGTTGCTAAGCTTCCCCGCTGACTTTGCTTGTCAGAAAGTTGCAAAAGAAGATCTCTGTGACCCCGGAACACTGCCACCGTCGTAAGTGTGAACCAATTGCCCAGCATCTGAATTTCAATCACATGATCATGCTGAGGCTGCAAAGGTTGTAACAGTGAAAAACAGTCATAAGTCTCATTTTTCAGCACTGTTGTAACTTTGCACCATCACTAAGCGAACTGTTGTAACTCAAAGACAACCTGTCAGCTTTGGAAACTATATTCCACACTGCCACATAGCCTGAGAAAGTGGGAGAGGGGGGTGAGATTTCAACTGAGTAGCTCTAAGTAGACAAAATAAAATTCTTCTGTTTGTTCAAGGTGGTGGAATATGGCGCAGGATGAAATAAGGATCTTACTTTTGGACAGATCATAATTGGGCCATGTGACGTGATGACAGCCAAGGGGGGATGGATTTGTTGTTTGGGAAATTGTGGAAAGCTGAAAAAACTTTAGATTCAGGTTTCCACAGATAAGCCAGGTGCTATTCTAATTAAGGTACTTTTGAGATATGTCTGTCTCGGAGTTACTGACTGGAATGGAGGTTTGCTGGAACGCTGACAATATCCCGAATCTGACACCACCTATATTTGGTCAAAGTAGAATTGTGGAAGGAAGTTCAGATTAACAAATATAGGGAAAGGTCAGTATAAAAATTCTGTTTTTCCGCTGAAATAGGAAATGGCCTTCCTTTTCAAATGCTTTTTTATTCTGCTGGCCAAAGTTATGGCAAGTAGCTGTTCAGTTTTCATAACTTCTGAGACTTGAACATCATGCTCTTAGGAAACAAAGATATGTCCCATATGGTCATACTCACCTAATCTAATCCTTGGATTATAATCTTCTTGTTAGGATTCCGGCATTTGCCCCAATTAAATCATGAGTCTCGAGCCAAACTTCCAAAACTTCCAAAGGATTTATTGGGAGTTAACATGTCCGCCATTGCCTAGGTGTAGTCGACTCTGAGGCACATCATTCATTGCCAGCCTTGACTTATTCTCCACGCTTTGCATATATTGTAATTCATATTCTCCAATGGGACACATCCATAGCCAAGAGTCATCAATCATGTTCTCCAGTTAAACTTTTGCTTGGCAGAAACTTCAATCACTTAGTTACTATCTTTGAAAAACTATTTATGGAATGCACCTTTGGTTTCCAAGCTGCCACACTGCTCTTTCAAACCCCTTTCCTCCCTCCCTTTCTGTTGGCGACTCCAAAAAGACCATAGAAATATTTTATGAGTTAGTAGAATGATCTTAAAGGGGAAGGGATCAAAATCTGGAAAAAAAGGAAGGAACTGAAAGGAAGGAATTGATACTTTTTCTCCAAAGGAATCCCTCTGATCTGGGTTTGGAGAAGGTTTTCTGAGAAATTTGCTCTCTTCTTTCTTTATCATCAGACACTTTATTTCCTTCTAAACCAGGAACTTCCAACTTTGGCAACTTTAAGACTTGTGGACTTCAACTCCCAGAATTTCCTGGCCAGTGTGGCTATCTGAGGAATTCTGGGAGTTGAAGTCCTCAGGTCTTCAAGTTAGCAAGGTTGGACATTCCTGGTCGAAACCTTAATCCTGCTGCTTTGATAGTGATGGAAAAAAACATGGGAAGCAAATTTCCAACTGTGGTTGTTGCTTCTCCAGGCTTCCAAGACTCATCTGTGTTCCTCTGGGACCACCAGTAGGACCAAGGTTGTCCTCTCAGTCTTTCTTGGGAATACCCAAGAATGACAACTCCTGATGGTGGCCTGAATTTCAGAGGTCACTGAGAGTCTTCCAAACAGAACTGAATATTTCGTTTATTTGAAAGACTCTTTCTTCTGTGTGAGAAGATTTTGCTAAAAGTATATAAGCAGAATATATTGGTGGATCCGGTGTGTTTCAGCTGGTCAAAACAGAGGGATGTATGTCACTGGGAATGGAAATGAGGAGGAACAGATGCTTGCTCTGGACATAGAAATCTCAATGCACCAGGGTTATTTTACTGTTCATTTTCATTCCATGGGTTGCATAAATTATCTAATTTGAATTCGTCGTCTCATTAGATCTCTCTCTCTCTCTCTCTCTCTTTCTTTCTCTCTCTCCCCCCCTTCTCTTTCTCTCTGTCTTTCTCTGTGTCTTTTTCTCTTCCTCTCTCTCTTTCTCTCCCTTTCTCTTTCTCTCTGTTTCCCTCCCTCCCTCCCTCCCTCTCTCTCTCTCTCTCTCTCTCTCTCTCTCTCTCTCTCTCTCTCTCTCTCTCTCCTGCTCCCTTTCTGTGTGTCTTTCTCTCTGTGTTTCTCTTTCTCACTCTCCCTTTCACTCTCTCTCTCTTCCTCCTCTCTCCCCTCTGTCTTTCTCTCTCTCCCCCCCTTCTCTTTCTCTCTGTGTTTCTCTGTGTCTTTTTCTCTTCCTCTCTGTCTTTCTCTCCCTTTCTCTTTCTCTCTGTCTCTCTCCCCCTTTCTCTCCCTCCCTTTCTCTCTCTCTCTCTCTCTCCCTCCCTTTCTCCCTCCCTCTCTCTCTCTTTCAGTCACACACAGAGACTATATATAGATGACATAAAATGCAAAAGTTCAAATATGCCTCAGCTACAGTTGATTATATTCATAAGCAGACATGATGGTGAAGAGTGAGATGTCAAGAGCTTCAGGCCAGACCTCACTGTTGGGTAAACATGGCCGAAGTCCATTAGCATGAAATGGAAGCAGGGAGAGACCCAGGATTTAAGCACTGACCCAGGCATAGAAATATCCCTCTTTCCCCAGACTATATTCCTGATTTCTGTTGTAACTGATCTTCTGACTTCTCCTAGTTTCCAGTAAAACCTTTATTTAACCTTGAAGGGCGATAGAGCCCAGCTTCACTGCAGTGGTGGGATTCAAAAAGTTTTAGTATTGGTTCTGTGGGCGTGGCATGGTGGGCGAGGCTTGGTGGACATGGCAGGGGAAGGATACTGCAAAATCACCATTCCCTCCCCACCACACTAACCTGCTTTCCAGCTCCATTCTCCTGTGCAGGGCAACCAAAGAAGACCCAGCTGATCAGCTGGGACTCGGGAGGTGGAGAATAGATGGGGTGGGGCATGGCAGTCTGTGGACATGGCTTGCTGGGCGTGGCAGGGGAAGGATACTGAAAAATCCCCATTCCCTCCCCCACCCCACTAACCTGCTTTCCAGCTCCATTCTCCTGTGCAGGGAAACCAAAGGAGACCCAGCCGATCAGCTGGGATTCAATGGGAGGCAGGGCATAGATGGGAGCGGGGCCAGTCAAGGGTGGAATTTGCTGGTTCTCTGAACTGCTCAAAATTTCCGCTACCGGTTCTCCAGAACCGGTCAGAACCAGCTGAAGACCAACTCTGCTTCACTGCCAGGCTGTGGATAACTCCTAGACTTCCAAATATTTGTGCAGTGCCTGTTTGAAGCTTCAACAATATTGAAGAAAGTGACTTACGACAGTTGTCCACACTTATGGCCATTGCGGTATCCCCATGGTCACGTGAGCAAAACCGGAGGCTTGGCAACCCATGATGGCTCATATTTAAGATGGTGGCAGTACCCAGGGGTCCCCCATAGACCATGCCATTCACGTCACTCCCTTATCCTCTCCTCCCTGCATGCCCTAGGATGAAGAGAGGACGGGCCTGGGTCCTCCTCTGACTGCCCAACTGGCCTCTGCCTTTCCCCAGCCTCCTCCACAACCTCCAGAGTCACACCTCCACTCCCTGTCATCTGTTCCTTTTCTCCCTCGGAGTCAGTCTCCACCAGGGGCATGACAGAACCTCTGAATAGAGTTTTAACCATATTCCACTATTTTATTTTTTAAAAACTCCCAGAGCAATGTATGATCGTAGAGCAAAATACAAGTAGACCTTGGCTTATGACCAAAACAGAGCCCAACATTGATGTTGCTAAGCGAGACACTTGTTCGGTCCCATTTTTTGAGCTTTCTTGACACCGTTGTTAAGTGAATCATTGCAGTTGTTAAGGCAGTCACCTGGTTATGAAGCCAATCTGGCTTGCGCACTGACTGTGCTTGTCAGAAGGTTGCAAAAGGGGATCATGTGACCGCTGGGTACTGCCACCATCTTAAATATGAGCCATCATGGGTTGCCAAGCCTCCGGTTTTGTTCACGTGACCATGGGGATACCGCAATGGCCATAAGTGTGGACAACTGTCGTAAGTCACTTTCTTCAATATTGTTGAAGCTTCAAACAGGCACTGCACAAATATTTGGAAGTCTAGGAGTTATCCACAGCCTGGCAGTGAAGCAGAGTTGGTCTTCAGCTGGTTCTGACCGGTTCTGGAGAACCAGTAGCGGAAATTTTGAGCAGTTCAGAGAACCAGCAAATTCCACCCTTGACTGGCCCCGCTCCCATCTATGCCCTGCCTCCCATTGAATCCCAGCTGATCGGCTGGGTCTCCTTTGGTTTCCCTGCACAGGAGAATGGAGCTGGAAAGCAGGTTAGTGGGGTGGGGGAGGGAATGGGGATTTTTCAGTATCCTTCCCCTGCCACGCCCAGCAAGCCATGTCCACAGACTGCCATGCCCCACCCCATCTATTCTCCACCTCCCGAGTCCCAGCTGATAAGCTGGGTCTTCTTTGGTTGCCCTGCACAGGAGAATGGAGCTGGAAAGCAGGTTAGTGTGGTGGGGAGGGAATGGTGATTTTGTCAACATTCATATTCATATATTAATTACTGTGTAACTTTTATGTCTATTGTCCAACCAGATATACCAGGCGTCCCAGACCAAATAATACTCCCATTTGGCTTCTATTTTTTAACTCTAGGGTCAGCCTGTCCATCTCCATGCAGGCCAGAATCTTTCTTATCCCTGTCCCCTCAGATGGTATATATTTTCCTATTTCCAGTACTGTGCATACACTATCCTGGCCACAGTTATTATATGTAAAATGATATATATGTCTGTCTTAATATGATTTCCCCTTAATATTCCTAATGGAAACAGTTCCGGTCTGAATACAATTTTTTGTTATGTTATTTCCTGTATCTACTTATGAATTCCACTTCAATAGCTTTTGGCTTCCAAAACATGTCCACCACATATGGAAGAATGTGCCATTTGTTTTTACATTTCCAGCATTTTGGGTTCCTGGTTGGGAACATCTTTGCCAAACTGGCAGGAGGTAAATATCATATATAAAACATTTTGTATATATTTAGATTAGATGAGATTAGAATGATTTATTGGCCAAGTATGATTGGACACACAAAGGAATTTGTCTTTGGTGCAAATGCTCTCAGTGTACATAAAAGAAAAGAGACATTTGTCAAGAGTCAAGAATCATCAGATACAACACTTAATAATAGTCATAGGCCACAATTAGAACAGAAATAGAAATAGAATAGAATAGAATAAAATAGAATAGAATTCTTTATTGAGAATAGAACAGAACAGAACAGAATAGAATAGAACAGAATAGAATTCTTTCTTGGCCAAGTGTGATTGGACATACAAGGAATTTGTCTTGGTGCAAATGCTCTCAGTGTACATAAATGAAAAAAATACATTCATCAAGAGTCAAGAATCATCATGTACAACACTTAATGATAGTCATAGATTACAATAAACAATCAAATCATGCTAGGAAACAGTCAGTATAAATCTTAAGGATGCAAGGGACAAAGTTACAGTCATACAGTCACAAGTAGGAGGAGATGGGCGATAAGGAGTGATGAGAAGATTAATAGTAATATTAGTGCAGACTTTGTAAGTAGTTGGATAGTGTTGAGGGAATAATTTCTTTAGCAAAGTGATATACTGTCAAAGGGAAAAAAAACTGTCCTTGTGTCTAGTTGTTCTAATGTGCAGTGTTCTATAGTGTCGTTTTCTTTATACCCTGCTGCTCATGTTAGTTTATAGTTTTCCCCCACATTTTTTCCCAGTATTCTAATTCAATATTATACCCCAAATTTTTCACCCAAGCTATCATTGTTTCTTTTACAATTTCTTCTTCTATTTTAAAGTTCAAAAGAAGATTGTATATTTTGGATATCGTTTTCTAGAATGTCTTGATCTTATGCTCTTCCACCTGATATAAAATCTTTCTCTATTTTCCTGGACCACGAATCCTGCTGGCACGGTTCCATTTTTATTGTGCCTTACCTGCAGGGTGATTTCTGCAGGTGGTTCTCAACTTACAACCACCATCGAGCCCAGAATTTATGTTGCTATGTCAAAAATTTGCTAAGCAAGCCTTGCCCCATTTCACGACTGTTCCTGCCCTATATGTAAAGCGACTCACTCACAGTCATTAAGTTAATAACAACTGGCTGTTAAGTGAATCCCCATTCACTTTGCTTGCCAGAAGGTTGCCAAAGGAAATCACGTGGCCTCCGGGACACTGTCGTAAATACGAGTTGCAAAGTGTTTGAATTTTAATCAAGCGACCATGAGGATGTTGCAATGGTCATACATGTGAAAAATGGTTCATAAGTCACTTTTTCCAGTGCCATCACAACTTTGAATGGTCAGTAAGTGAACTGTTACGAGTCAAGGGCTAACTATATTTATATGCCTTTTGCAAACAAAAGAAACACTTGTTTCCATTTGGTTTTGTGAGCTCTTGGTTGCTTCTGCTGCTTTTGTGCGGTACAAAGCTAACACTGATGGATAGCTGGGTTAGTTGGTTGGGTAGGGGGCTATAGTCCCCCAGTTTTGTTCAGAAAGATTAAAAATGCGCAATAAAACTAGCTACAGGCACTCAAAGCTCCTCCTTCTCTTTGGGGGAATTGATACCTCCGAGGAAGTGAAGTCTTTTACTGCTCCTTGTTTGAAGAGACACTTCACTTAATCGCTTCCTCTACTGGTAAAATTGCTCAATTCCAGTTTGCTAAATGAGGGAGTGTAAAGGATGCTGTTATTGAATGCACTCTGGATGTTGCAAAATGCCTCCTTGGATTGGAGGCGGCATGGCAGAAATTCAGGAGGAGCATCATAATTTCCTTGGAAGGATGTGATCTGAATAAGGAAAACAGGGCATGGACTGAGCCCCCAGGAATTCTGGGACCCTAAGCCCTTATGTCGGACTCTTGAACTAACCATATTCTATATTGGACTCTTGAACTAACCATATTGTCTCTGCTTGTATGAAATTTGGGTCCAGTTCTGAGTCACCATTGTGTAGTCCACGTGATAGCAATAACAATAGCACTTAGACTTATATACCTCTTCACGGTGCTTTTCAGCCCTCTCTAAGAGGGCTTACAGAGTCAGCATCATGCCCCCCAATAATTTGGATCCTCATTTTACCCACCTCAGAAGGATGGAAGGCTGAGTCAACCTTGAGCCTGGTGAAATTTGAACTGCCAAATTGCAGGCAGCCGGCAGTCAGCAGGAGTAGCCTGCAGGACAGCACTCTAACCATTGTGCCACTGCGGCTCCTGTAAATCTTGAGAACCAGTTTGGTTTGAGGGTTAAGGCACCAGACTAGAAAGTGGGAGCTGTGCATTCTAGTTTCCTGCCTTAGGCATGGAAAACAATGGGTGTCACATGGGTGTCAACTCAGACAGTGAGTTCTAGTCCTGCCTTACCTATGAAAACCAGCTGGGTATCTTTGGGTATCTCTGGGTATCACCAGGGCACTATGAATTCTAGTTTTGCCTTAGGCATGAAAGCCAACTGGGTGACTTTGGGCTAGTGCCTCTCTCCCTCCCCCCCCCACTCTCCCTCTCTCAGGGTTATTGTTCTGGGGCAAACTGGAGAAGGAAGTGTTGTGGTTAGCCAGCAGCAGGTGCGGACGGCTGAGACTCAGATGAGGGGCCAGTACCATTCGGGAGTGGACTGCTGTGTTCAGAGATTGTGGGGGCTGGCAGCAGCAATGAGGAGGTTCCTGAGGAGCCTGTACCAAGTGCGCATGAATGAAGGATTGCTCGGAGGAAATAACAGTTACAACAGCATGGGCGACACAAGAGTAAGATTACAAGGTAATGGCCCCTCCTTCAAGAAGATAAAAGCCAGCTGTGAACGAACGCACTTTGCAGAAAGCAAAGAAGTTTTGAACTCAGCCTCGTGGACATTACTGTTGGTATTTGAAGACTCTTGTAAACTATTCCTTATCCGTTGTTTTTTGTCAGACTTGATATAACTTGGCAAGGTTCTTTCTTGTCGGAGCTAATTAGTTGGAAGCAGCCTTTAATCTGTGAAGAAAGTAGGATTCTTAGCTGAAACTTACAAAGATTTTACTGCTGCCTTTGTCTTGTGCTTGTTTTCTTAGGTTTAGGTTTAGGTAAAGAACAGGAGGAAATTTTTATGTATACAGTATGTTCGCCGCCTTGAGTTATTTGTAAAAATAATAAAGGCAGATTAGAAATAAAGAAAACAAAATAAATGGAAAGGCCCATCTCTTTTCTGTTTTAAAAGAAGGGCTGACTCTTATATGTACTGACACTAATGGCTTGCCTGCCAAAAAAGTATCACTGTAAGGTAAGGGGAGGGGACTTTCCGAGAGCCTCTTGCTGGTTGGGGGAGAGCTTGAATCCTGTTCTGCTGGACTTCAGCACACCTTGCCTTGGCCCACTCCTGTCTCCCCTTCCTTTTGGCAGATGCATCAATTGGGTATAGTGTCTCTTCCGCTGAAGTGTGACATATTCAGGAAACCCAGCGACTTCCTGTTTGTGCAATCAGATGCTCATTGTCTGATTGCCATCCTTGTTGTTTGGCGTGCTCATTATGAACACACTACTTCAGACAACTCTTTTGTGATGTGCCAATTAACTGAGCCTGATAAATACTGATTAGGCATAATTTGCATTGAGGAAACTATAATACTGTGGCTGGGTGCTTTTTTTTTTCTTTTTTCTTTTAGAGGAAGATGAATATGTGGGAAAGGCATCCTTCTGAGCACTGGTGCTGAATGACACATCTGGAACTCTCATTTCCAGCTGTTTTGGGTTGCAGGGGGTTCCAAGTATCAAGGAGTGAATTGGATGCAGGACCAAACATGGGCAGTGGTGAGATTCAGCCAGTTTGCACCAGTTTGGGAGAACTGGTTGTTAATTTTCTGAGCAGTTTGGTGAATTGGTTGTTGAAAGAAATTAGGGCAGAGAACCTGTTGTTAAATTATTTGAATCCCACCATTGGACATGGGGCCCCTGAAGGATATGCATGGAAAAGGTGCTTCCCCAATTGTGATGTTAAGTATAGAATAGAATAGAATAGAATAGAATAGAATAGAATAGAATAGAAT
>BLBF01000058.1:5988223-6000023 GCA_015471245.1 Laticauda colubrina
ATAGAATAGAATAGAATAGAATAGAATAGAATAGAATAGAATAGAATAGAACAAAACAGAATTATATGCTCTCAAGATACATGCGCCAAGAATCACAGGCATAACACTTAGAAGTAGCTATAGGATACTATAAATCATACTAGGAAACATATATATAGGAAACATATAAAATATATAAATCTTACTAGGAAACATAATAATAAGCTGGGGCCTATCAAATCATACTAGTAAACAGTCAGTAAAATAATAATAAAAAATCATAAGGATACAAGCAACAAAGTTACATTCATACAGTCATAGATGGGAGGAGATCGGTGAAAGGAAAAATAAGATTAATAGTAATAGTAATGGAGACTTAGTAAGTAGCTTGACAATGTTGAGGAAATTATTTGTTTAGCGGAGTGATGGCATTCAGGGAAAAAACTATAAAAAAATGCAACCAGGAAAAGAAAATTTATGAAGCAAAGAGAGGCACTGGATTGATCCATTTTATTTATTTTTAGGGAGGTCCATTTTTAATTTCTCCTGATCTCATTTACATTTTGAGTGCAATTGTCGATACATCTGTTTAATTCGGTGCTCCATTTCATTGTCCAGTAAGGCCTGTGGTCCATAAAAGATTATATACCTTGACATCTCAAGTCCACTGGACTAGGAAAAGCTAGTCTGGATCTTGGCTTGCTTGGAAAGATAATTAAACTCAAACAATCTTTTACTGGTGAGGAAGCCATCATCTATTTTCCCTGGTGCTTCTTTTGCCACAAAGAAATCATAGCCACAACTACATCTCAAACCCTTGTTTATTGGACCATTTGGAAAGATGGGGTACATTTAACCGTCATGCCCATTCATTCAAAATTATGTTGTTTGCCACTCTTTGCCTCATTCTGCCATTAGGCAAATGCTCCTGTTACATCATTTGCATTATTTCTTACCCTGAAGTTGTTGCACAAATGATGTAGATTCCACATCTAGAATCCTGTATCCAGTTTTGGCCACCACACTATAAAAAAGATGTTGAGACTCTAGAAAGAGTGCAGAGAAGAGCAACCAGGATGATCAGCAGACTGGAGACTAAAACATACGAAGAACGGTTGCTGGAACTGGGCCTGGCTAGTCTAGGGAAGAGAAGGACCAGGGGAGACATGATAGCAGTGTCCCAATATTTGAGGGGCTGCCAAAGAGAGGAGGAAGGGGGTCAAGCTATTTTCCAAGGCACCTGAAGGCCAGACAAGGAATAATAGATGGAAACTGAACAAGGAAAGATTCAAAGCTGGAAATAAGGAGACATTTTCTGACAGTGAGAACAATCAACCCATGGAACATAAGTTGCCTTCGGAAGTTGTGGGAGCTTCATCGCTGGAAGCTTTCAAGAAGAGATTGAACAGTCATCTGTCAGAAATGGTGTAGGGTCTCCTGTTTGGGCAGGGGGTTGGATTAGATGACCTACAAGGTCCCTTCCAACTCTGTTAATCTGTTAGATGGACAAAAACTACAGAACGGAAGGGATTTGTCAAAGCTAATTTGACTTGAATGAATTTTGTCCATTATTTAGGGATTATATTTGGAGGAATACATATGCAGTCAGCTAAACTGAGGTCCATTAAATCCCAGGTGACTATGAAGATTTGCAGTCATCCAGGTCATGATTGTCCCAAAGGTGCTTTTGCAAAAAAAAGCAACCAGATTTTTTAAAGGTTTTTTCTTACTTGAAAACATCTTCTCATCCAAGAAGATTCTTTAGTTCTAAACCAAAGAAGCTTCTTGGATGAAAAGCAAAATGTCTTCAAGGAATAAAACTAAGAAAGTCCAGTTGCCTCTTGAAAAAGCACTTTTTGGGATTAAATCCTAGGCTTTCCTTTTTGTGTGTGTGGAGTGATTTCCCCTGTCCCCAGTGTTCTTTTGATGAAAGCTTTTCTTCTTCGACAGAATTCCAAATTAAAGGATGGGCCATTCAATCTTGCAAAATTCATTTTTTAGAAAATAATGGCTATAATGCCTGAAATGGCTTGATATTCAGACAAGCTAATTATGAGCCAAACCAGACATTCAAAAGAAAATTGACTGGTCTCCTAATTGGCTCTGCTTATAGCTTACACAATTCTTTTTTTTCATTTTTGTTTTATCGTGTCTCCAAATTCTACTTTTAGCACTTTTCTTAGTCGAAATAACAGTGATTGGCTCATTTCTTATCCGGAAGCAGTGGAAATCGGAGTCTTAAGGGAGCACAAAAGCTAATACTGATGCTTTTGGACCAATGTTACCAGGAATTCAGAATTGTCTCTGAATATGGTTATCCTTAAGTTTCACAAAATAGAAATATTTGTATTTAATTAGCCTTGAGGGAGTTTACAACCCGAATGAGGAAAAAAACCTGTAGTTAACCAATAATAGAGGGGACACAGTCTTGACTTTTCCCCCTTAAAATATGAAGAGATCTGGGAGAAAAGAAAAAAAAAAACCAATCCCAAATTCTTCCTTTATTAAGACCAACCCACTGCTGCAAAAGCCTTCCAGATTGAAGCATAATTTAGTGGGGAAAAGTATAGCTAGCCTTCCAGATTAAAGCTTGTGTCAGAGATGGCAATGTGTTAGTCACAAGGAAATCTTAACCCAGCTACGGGTTTTAGATTTTTTTTTTTTAAAAAAAAATCTTGATTAATATCCTTTGGAGACCCTGGGAAGGTGTAATAACTATATCTCTGCCAGGAAGGCTTTTAAGCAAAGATGCTTTGGGAGTTTGATGGAATCTTACTATATCATTTGAAGCTCAACAATAGCTCCGTATAGGTTTCCTGTCTTCTAACACAGGAATCTCCAACCTTGGCCACTTCAAGACTTGAGGACTTGAACTCCCAGAACTCCTCAGCCAGCTTTGTTTTGCTTTGCTCTGCTGGCTGAGGAATTCTGGGAGTTCAAGTCCTCAAGTCTTAAAGTGGCCAAGGTTGGAGATCTCTGTTCTAACAGAGACCTTGAAATAGTGCGAAGTTTCCTGTTGATAGAAATAAACCAAAATTGCTACATTATACCCCTTGTCTACCGGGTATTGGACATTAACAATTGAAAGGAAATTTTGTTCTCTCCTTCCTCTTCTCTCTGCTATACAAGTCTTGTTTAACTGTTGGCTTGCTAACTGGAGCATTGATTTAAGGTATGATAGCAATGGCACTTAGACTTATACAGTATACTGCTTCACGGTGCTTTATAGCCCTCTCTAAACTGTTTACAGAGTCAGCCTCTTGTCCCCAACAATCTGGGTCCTCATTTTTACCGACCTCGGAAGGATGGAAGGATAAGTCAATCTTAAGCTGGTATGGATGGATGGATGAATAGGGAATGGAGAAAGGAAGGGAGGGAGGGAGGGAGGGAGGAAGGAAAATAGCAATGTCTGACTTAACAATTGAATTTTGAGGCTCAATTATATTAGGCAGCAGGAAACAAAATCAAAATTTGAATATAAAAATGCACGTCTCTAGTAGGGTTGGAGTTGACTACTGGACTACTAGATTGGAAGGATGAAAGGAAGAGTCAACCTTGAGCTGGTGAGAATCGCTGAATTGCTGGCAGTCAGCAGAAGTAGCCTGCAGTACTGCATTTTAACCACTACGCCACCACAGCTCTTGGATTAGAATAGAGCTGGAAGGGACTTGGGAGGTCTTCTAGTCCAGCTCAAGCAAGACACCCTATACCAGTGGTGGCTAACCTTTTTGGGGTCTTGTGCCAAAAATTGTGTGTATGCTTGCATGCTCACACTCATGTGCCAGCACCCAGAAGGCAATGTGCGCCCCCCCCCACACCCTCTACACATGCGCCACAATTCCCCCCAGCCCCCCACCCCGCTGCCCCCTTACCTGCACTGTGCCTCACAGCTGATTTTTGGTGGGTTTGAGGCCTTTTTTGGCCTCCCAAAGGCTTGAGGATGGCTTCCGCAGGCTTTGCAGGACAAAAACTAGCCCTGTTTCGTCACTTCCGGTATTTTCAGAAAAATAGGAAGTGATGAAACGGGGCTAGTTTTCAGCCTGCAAAGCTTGTAGAAGCCTGCAGAAGCCTTCCTCAAGCCTTTGGGAGGCCGAAAATCAGCTGTGAGGCACGCACATGCACAGTGAGGTAAGTTTGTCTGCAACTCACGTGCTGGTTCAAATGGCTCTGCATACCACCTGTGGCACATGTGCCATAGGTTCGCATATCATGGTCCTATACAATTTCTCCTATACCAGGTGGTTGTCCAGTCTTTTCTTAAAAACCTCCTGTGATGGAGCACTCACAGCCATTCCACGGTGAATTGTCCTCATTGTTCAAGAAGTTTCTCTTTAATTCCTGGTCGCAGCATCCTTGGAGTCACGTGATCTCCTTTTGCGACCCTCTGACAAGCAAAGCCAACGGGGAAGTCAGGTTTACTTAATAACCAGGTTACTCACTTACCAACTGCAGTGATTCACTTAACAACAGTGGCAGAAAAAGTCATAAAAAGGAGCAAAACTCAAGAAATGTTAGAAGCAGAAATGTTGGGTGTTCAATTGTGGTTGAACATTGAGGACTGCCTGTGTTGTAATCTATATATTGCTCAACTTAATAAGGCTCGGCGCGACTTCTAAAGCCATGCATCGCTTGGAACAAAGATCACATGATTGAAAATTTAACACAAACCAGACTAAACTTATCTGCAGCAAATATGATGTTCTCGGGTTGTTGTTGTTTTTTCTCCATGCAGCTCAAGAGATTTAACTGTAATTGCTTGGCTTAATTTTGTGTTTTAGCAAAGCCATTCATCTGTGTACAGTTCCCTACCCTTCTTTCTCTCTTTCTTCTTCTTTTTTTTAATTGTCTGCCCTGCTTCTTTCTGAGACTTTGGGGATTGATGAGCGAGGCTTATTGGATGACAACAAGGAAGTTTCACCTGCGCAGAATGGAATATTAGACAGAGCTGGGCTTTTTTTGTAGCCTGACTTAAAACAGTTTAAAATAGCTAAGTAGTTAAAACCCTTATCTGTTTGCTTAGATACCGCCAAATCACGATATTCCTAATTCTGGGGTCTTCTGATTTATTTCCAGGAGAGACTAAAGCATGGTGGGCATTAAACATGAGACCTTCTGGTTAAAAGTGTAGGTCCTATTCAAATCACAAGAAGGATAAAGTTATTAATATTAATGCTATTAGTAACATGAATACAATTTTAAAAATCACCATGAAAGGAAGAGCCTGGAATAAAAGAAAAAGAGGGAGGGGTGAAGGGGAGAGGGAAGAGAGAAAAGGGGAAGAGGAAAAGAGAGGGAGGGGGAGAGAGAAAGGAGGGGGAAAGGGAGGGAGAGAGAGAAAAGGAGGAGAGAGGGAGCAAAAGAGAGAGGGAGAGAGAGAGGAAGAGAGAAAAGGAGGAAGAGAGGGGGAGGGAGAGAGAGAAAAGGAGGGATGGATAGAGAAGGAGGGAGAAAGGGAGAAAGCGAGAGGGGAGAGGGGGGAAGAAGAGGAGAGAGGAAGGGGGAGAGAGGGAGGCAGAAGGGGAAAGAGAGAGAAAATATACCATGTCTTTGTTCACATTCAGCAATTTGAAGAGCAAGCCACCAATTTAACTCCTTACTTTCTTCTCTCCACCAAATGTTTGCATAATCTTCAGCATTTGGGCAATTGCCAAGGGGGGAGGGGGAGGTGGGGGGGGGGAGGAGGGAGAAAGCCAGAAGATTCATGACTCAGAGTTGACATAAATTTTGACTTTGTGAGCAGAACTCCTGAATGCAAAAAGAGAGGGGAGGAACACACAGACACAGACACACACACAGACACACACAGCCATGCCTCTTTTTTAATAGTGTTCCCAGATTTCTTTTGTCCCTCTGCCTGCAGTGGTACTTAAGATGGCTTACCAATCGCAAATGAAACAAACAACTAATCCCAAGGAGATAAAAAAAAAAAAAGGAAATAAAATCAACCAACCAAGTGAGTCAAAGGAAGCCCCAGTCTGCTTCCAGAACCCACTAATTCACCACTGACCCAGAGAAGTGAATCTCTTTCCATTTGTGTTCCAAATTAAAAAAGAGAGGGGGGGGGAGGGAGGGAGGGAAGAGAGGGAGGGAGAGAGAGAGAGAGCTTGGAGCAAAATTCTGTAAAAGAGAAGCATTTTGAGAAAGGACTGTTTCTGCAGCATTACCTGTGTCCAGGTAGTGGCTAAGCATATTTAAATAAAACGCAATCTCTAACAAACATCTATACAACTTAGAAGTTTCATGCAGAAAGAGGGTTCCTCTGAATGGTGGTTTCTCTGAATTTTGAAGCTAAGATTGTATAATGTAGATGCCAAAGTGCAGGTTTAGTTTAGTTTAGCGTAGCTTAATTTATCTTAGTTTAGCTTAGTTTATTGATTAGCCCATGGGCCATATCAACACACAGAGTTCCAAACACAAATGATTACTGAACTCCTAGAAAAACCAATTTAAACGAAGTTGGAGTAAACTACAATCATTTGATACATGAATAAGTAAAATAAGATAAAACTATATTTCAGTGTCCCTCCTACAATCTACCCCAATCATACCCAATCTCAGCCAAACCATTTGATTCAAGTATTCAATATTGTTTTTGGATTCTGGTCCTTGATAAGGTATGCTGCTTTAATATGGAGTTCCCAATGGGTCATTCATTTAATATATGAACCAAGGTACCTGTCTCTCACGCTCTTATACAAACAATCATCAGATAATATGTGAACCGAGTCTTCTACACAAAATGCTGATACATCCATTATATGATATAGAACAGAATCTCCCATGTTGAGGTGTATCAAATGCCACTTGGTATTTAACACAATAAGATGTCTGTGGAGATTCTCAGTCATCCAGGTCATGGTTCTCCCCAAAGTGCTTTTTTTTTCAAGAGGCAACCAGACTTTCTGTTTTTTCTTCGAAGAGGTTTTACATCTCATCCAAGAAGCTTCTTCAGCTCTGACTGGATGGTGAGGAATGGAAGGATTTATCCTCCTTGCAGACAGCTGGTCATTTGCATTCTATTAACGGGTCATTGAGGCCACTTGGAGGTTTATCTGTGTCCTCAGAGTCATCTGAGTAAGGCAAATGGTTCCTATAGTCTGCCATTTTTCTGGAAATCCATTCATATTCCCACATCATTTGAGGGTGTTCATCCCAAAGTGCACAGATAAAAGTAAAATGTAAATCTTTCCCTTCTCCACCATCCAGTCAGAGGTGAAGAAGCTTCTTTGGATGAGAAGTGAAACATCTTCAAAGAAAAAACAAGAAAATCCAGTTGCCTCCTGAAAAAAACACCTTTGGAGCAACCATGACTTGGATGATGGAGAATCTCTACAGACTAGCTTGTGCTGTTTATTGATTGACCCTTTAATCATGTTTTGAAGGAGTCATTTGCTTCCCTAAGGTGTGGTGTTCAAATGAGTTGGCCTTCTGAGGCTTGTGAGACTCTGTGGTTTATTTCTGGAACCTTCCCCTCCAGCTCATGAATTAGAAGGTTTTTACACAAGATGGGAGAAACCTCACAAGGTCACCGAATGTGATGAGCTTTCCATGCTCTTCTGTGGGATCTCAGGAGGTTTCAGGAGAGAAGGTCACCACTGCAGGAGATGTTAAATCTTCCCCCACAAAGGGTCTCAGCTTTTGCATGTGAGGATGGTGGCAGCAAAGTTGGTGATCTTTGGTGCTTTCCACCTTCTGGGACACAATCTCAACATTCACACAAAAATCGGCAAGCAACTGTCATGACAAGAGAGAGAATTTCTCATGTTCTAAGGGTTTACCACCCTTCCCTACCTTAGCAAAAGGACTGCCTTTTAATGTACCGAGCTGGAAAGGCTAAAATAAACATGTCTTGATTTTATGTAGGTTTTTAAAAAGATATTAAGCCCCTCCCCCCAAAATAAGTACTCAACGTAAGTGCGTAAAATTGGAAACCGGTTCTAAGGAACCCTAATTATTAAGGAGATAAGGCAGATAAAGCTGGGGTTTTGACTAAAGAAATTTTTATGACTGCTTGCTTCATCTTGACTTCCCAAAATTGCTTATTTAACAACCCACTTATGAGCTGCTTGTTCTGTCTGCAGCCTACTTTATGTAGAGTCAAGGATCTATTAATGCAATCACCACTCTATTATCTTTCCTTTTTCTGAAATCCACAAAGGCAGATGAGAAAGATGCTTGGCCTGTAAGGGAGAAGAAGGTGTCCAGTCAACAGGAGTTGTGTGTATTAGTGGCTGAAAAGCAAGACCAAACATCGTTGGGCCAAAGGTGTTTCCTCAAAAGGCAACTTGAGATTGTTTTTCCTTGAGGACGTTTTGCTTCTCATCTAAGAAGCTTCTTTGGTTCTTATCCAACAAGTTTCTCTGGTTCTTCAGAACTCTTCTTGGTTGAGAAATAAAATGTCTTCAAGGAGAAACAAAGTCCAATTGCCTTTCAAAAAGAAGCTTCTTCAGCTCTCATCCAAGAAGGTTCTTCAGTTCTTCAGAACTCTTCTTGGATGAGAAATGAAATGTCTTCAAGGAAAAACAGGCCAGTTGCCAGTTGAAAGAGCACCTCTGGGACAACCCAAAGGAACTGGGCATGGCTAGTCTAGTGAAGAGAAGGACCAGGGGAGACATGATAGCAGTGTTCCCATATTTGAGGGGCTGCCACACAGAGGGGGTTCAAGGTATTTTCTAAAATACTTGAAGGCCAGACAAGGAATAATGGATGGAAACTGAACAAGAAGAGGTTTAACCTGGAAATAAGGAGAAACTTTCTGTCAGTGCTAGCAATCAGCCAATGGAACAGCTTGCCCTCAGAAGTTGTGGGAGCATCATCAGTTGAGACCTTCAAGAAGAGATTGGACTGCCATTTGTCAGAAATGGTGTAGGGTCTCCTGCTTGGGCAGGGGGTTGGACCAGATGACCTACAAGGTCCCTTCCAACTCTGATTATCTGTTATCTGTTAACCATGACCTGGATGATTGAGAATCTCCAGAGACACCAAATAGTCTTGCGCTTATTCTGAGTCATGAATCATCCTACAGTGATTTAAACTCTGTTCAGAATTGATGAGCCTTTTATTCTAATTCTCTGCCTATTCTAAATATGAATATGCATGTGGAATATGGATGAGAGCTGAGACTGGTGCGACGGGGACTTTTGATTCTCAGGCTAAAGAGAACTGTAATGTAAATATAATACAATTTCCTACCCCGTACATCAAGTAATCCATCAATGAGCATCCATCCTTAATTTGGAAGGACAGGAGGAAGAAGTCTAGAGGTTAAACACAGGGATATTGATGTGTACCTGTCTGACTTATTTTGACCTCAGTGTGCAATCACTGTTGTGTTTAAGATACATGTTGTTTGTCTCCAGTAAAATTTCTAACCAAGCCAAGATGGGTCTGAGAATGTTCTGTCAAATTAAACCAAAAGCTGAATAATTACTTTAGTGTCTAGAGGTTGGACAACCATTTGTCTGAAATGTTGTAGGCTTCCTCCTTTGGCAGAGGGTTGGACTAAAAGACCTCTCAAGATCCCTTCCAACTATGTTATTCTGTTAAATCTGAGAACTGTGACATATTGAGGAAGGTTGACTCAGCCTTCCACCCTTCTAAGGTTGGCAAAATGAGGACCCAGATTGTTGAGGGCTCATGCTGATCTTGTAAACCACTTAGAGAGGACTGTAAAACATTATTGGGTGGTATATAAGTCTAAGTGCTATTGCTATTGCTTGCAATTGCAGCCTAACTCTGCCCAATGCCAGGAGTTCAATCCTGACCAGCTCAAGATTGACTCAGCCTTCCATCCTTCCAAGGTTGGTAAAATGAGGACCCAGATTGTTGGGGGCAAGATGCTGACTCTGTAAACCACTTACAGAGGGCTGTGACGCGGTATATAGGTTTAAACGCTATGGCTATTTCCAAAGCATTTGAATCCTTCCTGCTAGACATTGCTCCATGCTAATTACTTTGTTCTTCTGTCCTTCCTAGTCTGCTCCCAATTCTCCAGAGGAGTCTATGCCATCTTTGGATTCTATGACCAGATGTCAATGAACACACTGACGTCCTTTTGCGGGGCATTGCATACGTCTTTCATCACGCCTAGCTTTCCAACCGATGCTGAGGTTCAGTTTGTCATTCAGATGCGTCCAGCTCTGAAAGGAGCCATCTTAAGCCTTCTGACATACTATAACTGGGAAAAATTCGTATATCTCTATGACACTGAACGAGGTAAGAATGTGCTTTTATTTTCCCCAGCTGGTTTCTTCCCCACCCCCCCTTGTCTCTTAATGCAAAAAGTGGCTTAATATAGGTAGTCCTCTACTTAATGGATAATTAATAGGAAGGCACCTGAAGGAAGTCAAGGATTTGAACCGTTCCTTTGAACTTCATTTGTTTTGACACAGAATGCCAATTGGATTGACCAGCTTCAGGATTGAATTTCCAGATCAAAAGTCTGAAGCATTCCTACCAGTGGTGGGATTAAAATAAAATAAAATTACTACTGGTTTGGTGGGCATGGCTTGGTGTGCGTGGCAGGGGAAGGATACTGCAAAATCTCCATTTCCTCCCCACCCCACTAAGCTGCTTTCCAGCTCCAAAAAAAGACCCAGCCAATCAACTGGGACTCAGGAGTCAGAGAATAGATGGGCGCAGGTCCAATCAGAAGTGATATTTGCCAGTTCTCTGAACTACTCAAAATTTCTGCTACTGGTTCTCCAGAACTGGTCAGAACCAGCTGAATACCATCTCTGATTCTTACTTATAAATGTACAGTCTCTGGTTGTAGTCTTTAGGGCTCTCTGAGGATGCCACAGTGCTATGCATCCTTCAGTCTCAGATCTTTTCTTCTGAACCAGGGGTGAGCAACCAACAGGAATTCTGGGAGTGTAAGTCCACAGTTTGTAAAGGGGCCATAATTGCCAATCCTTGCTCTAAAGGGTTGTGATGAATTTTGTCAGCATCTTAAATATTTGTGGCAATTTTAGACAGCCTTTCCTAATGCATCGTAAAGTATTTTCAACCTGTTTTCGAGAACAATTTCAGTCATGGTAATCAATGATAATTTCTTGAATTAGATAATAGAATGAAAATTCTCGCATATGTTGCTGCCTTTGAAATGGGAAGGGAAGAGAAGATCCTGGAACTGTCATACTTTTAATAATTTGCACTGACAATTTTTTGTTGCTTCGGGGCACAACCGCTTCTGGAAGACAATACGGAACAATTTTCTGTCAGTTCTGGAAATATATTATCATTTTAACGTTCTCCTCTCTCTCTCTCTCTCTCTTTCTCTCTCCGTGCATGTAAACATTATTAGCTTACTAGGGTATTGTTAAAATTGGATAATCAGTGAGAAATTGCAGGGAGCCATTTCTTCCCAGCTTAAATATTGCATTAGTGGGGAAATTTTCATTGCAAGTGGCTGTGTTAGCAGCTGCCAGAGAGAACGGAAGCTTGGAGCTCAGTCTTAGAATAAGGTGTCACAAAACCTCTGCCGACTGAAATGATCTCTGTTTCAGATGATTGGGAGACTAGGATATGCTTTGCTGGCTGAGGAAAGGCTCATGACACAAGGGCAGAGTAATTTACTTCTTTACCTTTGTGCCACATTTTAAGGTGGCTAAGAAGCAAAACTCAGAAAGAGTTTTATGTTGGTTTTATATTGGTTCAGGCTACCATGGTTGGAAGTTTGAGGTTAGATTGTGTCCTGGAAGGCATGGCTTAATTTTTATCCAGCTACATAATTGGAGCATTAACTGGAGCATTAAAGCATTGGGGTTCAGATGAGAAAGAAAGAAAGAAAGAAAGAAAGAAAGAAAGAAAGAAAGAAAGA
>BLBF01000058.1:6009450-6065292 GCA_015471245.1 Laticauda colubrina
GGAGAAAACCCGAATAACCAAAGATCCACATACAAATACCCGCGAAAACCTCAGAAAACAAATATATAGTTAGTTCTTGAAGTTCTTCCGTGTCGTACATTGTGCCCTCCAAATCATCTTTTTGCTGCTAAGATTCCTGCAGTGAATGTGTATGTGTGTTCATGATCTAAAATTTCATGTTTGACCTGCACTACTAAAATGAATACAAATCGCGGGTTTGTATTTATCTATACTGTGCAAAAATGAGATCTTGATTGTCACTCAGATGGAGAGCTTTTGTGAATAGCTCATTCAGATTTCACAGCACCTTAATTACAGGTTGATTAATATGGAATTTAGAATCATTCTGATTTCACAGCACCTTAATTACAGGTTGATTAATATGGAATTAATATGTATGTATGTATGGAATATATGTGTGTGTGTGTGTGTGTGTGTGTGTGTATGTGTATATGTATATATGTATATATGTGTATATGACATTGCCAGTACAAAGCTGATTGCTAAAGAATAAGATGATCCCTGAGGAAAATTATTTGTAGCTGCCACTTTTTAAAAACCGGGTACCTTTTAAAAATAACTTATATCAATGAAAATGCTCAGAAGCAAAACGTTTTTTATCTGTTTGGGGTAGTTTCAAACAGTACATATTAAGTACAGTTACAGCTTAGTAAGAAGGAAAGTGTATATTTTTAAATCATTGCTGATGAAGGTTAAACATCAAGACTCTTTTGATGATACAGGAAGGCAATTCAGATAGTCCAATATTTGATTTTTCTAGGACATTTATCTAAGGTACAGTAAGTAATGCAGAAATTCATAATTTATGAATTCTATTCTAATTCTATTCCTGGGTTGATTACCATAATCTGCTGTGATTGTTTCTTCAAAGGAATAATGTTTATCATTATTTAAACTCAGCAGTTGAGGGACTTTAATTTTTTAAAAGAGCCATCTAGCATTATGCAGGCAGAAGTATAAAAATAATTAATTTGCTCGGTAAGTAATTTAAGATGAGTTATGCTTTTGAAATTATGTTTATTTCTTACACATTTCATTGCATATTTTTGCCAGAAGGAAATACATGAATGTTTCTGTACCACAGTCGGTGTGAGGGAGATTCCATCGAGCAGTGTAAAGGAACTAATATTTGAATTCAAATCACTGAACAAACATTACAACTGTTTAGATGATGTGATAGAAGGAAAGCTCATCATAGTGAAGATTTAGGATTGCTCCAGATTTTAGCTGGGCTGCTGGAAATTGACCTGATGAAGAATAAGAATAGGAATGGAATGGAATGGAATGGAATGGAATGGAATAGAATAGAATAGAATAGAATAGAATAGAATAGAATAGAATAGAATAGAATAGAATAGAATAGAAGGAATTGAGTAGAGAATAGAGTAGAGTAGAGTAGAGTAGAGTAGAGTAGAGTAGAGTAGAGTTGAGAACGTAGAGTAGAATGGAACCAAGAAGAGAAGAGAAGAAAAGAGAAGAGAAGATCAAATAGAGTAGAGTAGAATAGAATATAGAGAATAGAATAGAATAGAATAGAAGAAGAAGCAGAGAATAGAATAGAATAGATTAGAATATATAGAGTAGAGTAGAATAGAGGAGAGTAAAATAGAGGAGAGTAAAATAGAGGAGAGTAGACTTATTGGCCAAGTGTGATTGGATACACAAGGAATTTGTCTTCAGTGCATAAGCTTTCAGTGTACAGAAAAGCTATAAGTGATAAATCATGATCATAGTCATCATAAAAATACATTCATCATAAATCATAAGATGCAAAACTTAGTGAATGGGTAGAGTATAAAATGAGATCAATGGAGATCAAATGTCTACAAATATCTCTTTTCAGTGTCAGTTTCTTGACTTTTTAATGGAGGTAGTCCTCAATTTACAACAGTTCATTTAGTGGCCGTTGAAAATTATAATGGCATTGAAAAAAGTGGACTTTTTTGACACTTATGACCATTGCAGCATCCCCATAGTCCTGTGATCAAATTCAGATTCCGACCCTTGGCAACCGACTCATAGTTATGACAGTTGCACTGTCCCTGGGGTCATTTGATTCTCTTTTGCAACCTGAGAAGCAAAGTCAATGGGGAAGCCAGATTCACTTAACAACCAGGTTACTAACTTATCAACTGCAGCAGTTCATTGAACAACATGGGGCAAAATTCACTTAACAACACAAATTATGAGCTCAATTGTGATCGTAAGTCAAGGACTACCTGTGCTTAAGGTCAACTCAATTGAGTCCCAATCATGCAGTCTCGTGTTGCCTTCCTAAGCTGGTATTTTTTGGTGGGGTATCAGATGAGAGCTCCTATCCTTTCAGCCAGCTGGGCTCTACTAGAGATAAGAAGAGATATTTTGAGACAAATAAAATAATAGTTCCTAAGCCTGTTAAGTCTATGTTTGTCTGTTGTACTTGTAGCTGTCTTTCCTCCAGGGGGCCCAATGTTCTCCCTTTTATTTCATCCCTTTAATAATCCCACAATGTAGAATAGATTGAGAGAGGTCTAAAGCCATCCAACAAAATTCATGGCAAATTGGAGACTTAAGCATGGGGCTCTCTTATATTAGTCCCAAAATATAATACTTTGACCCAGCTTAATTTGTCTGTTTTTACTTTCATCTTCTCTCTATTGTGGAGGGCAGATAAGCAGGCAGGCAGGAAGGGAGGCAGAGAAGAAAGGGAGGGGGGGAGGAAGGAAGGAAAGAAGGAAGGAAGGAAAGAAGGAAGGAAAGAAGGAAGGAAAGAATGGAAGGGAGGGAGGGAGGAAAGGAAGGGAGGGAGGAAGGAAGGAAAGGACATAGAAAAAAGGAAGGAGAGAGGGGGGGAGGGAGGAGGGAGAGGGGGGAAAAGGAATGGGAGAGGAAAGAAAGAAAGAAAGGATGGGAGGGAGGGAGGGAAGGGAGGAATGTGGAAAGAAAGGAGAGGGAGGGAGGAAGGAAAGAAAGAAGGAAGGGAAGGCTGGAAGGGAGGGTTGGAGGAAGGAAGGAAGGAAAGAGAGGGAGCTAGAAAAAAGGAAGGGGAGAGGGGGAGGGAGGAAAAAGGAAAGAAAGAGAGGAAGAGCGGGAGGGGAGGCAGGGAGGGAGGAAGACTTGCTCCTAAAATTGCAAATGTATCATTAAAATAATTTCAAAGTAGGGAAACTGAGTTGCTTTTAAAAACTAGGAACATTTTGATGAATAAGGAAGATGTTTTGTAATTCACTCAATCAACTCTCTTTTTGCCTTTCCCTGGATATAACTTTTGAGGGTCTTTGAACAGACTTCAGCTGTTTTCTTTTTAAGCAGCTGCTGTTCACCTCCTGCTGAAAACTACCTGATTATAGGACTCTGCAGTTCCTGACTTCAAGCTTTTAGCCTTCCCGGAACAGAGATCAGCCATCTCCCCCAGCGACCTGGGATTGTCCTCCAACTCACTAATTACTAACTGCAGGATTCCTAATTAGATCCCTTTTCCTTGCATAAATACATAAACAGGAGCAGGCCGGTAGTCATTTGCAGCTCCATTTCGGTGCCAGCCAACACCCGTGGTTGATATTGTTGTTCTTGTTCTTGTTGTTTATAACCTCCCCTTCATTTTGCACTTGCCAAATTGACGAGTGTGTTGTGAGCTCTTGACAGCAGCAATCTAGCCAGCAAGTTTCCCTCTTCAATTCTCAGTCATGCAGGGGTGGGATCCTGTCAGTTCGCACCTATTCACGAGAACCGGTTGTTAACATTCTTAGCAGTTCGGAGAACCGGTTGTTAGAAGAAATTTCCACTGGCCTAATCCTGTAAGGAAGGCAGGAAGGAAACATTCTGGTGTTGCTTACAGAAACTGCCTCTCCGCTAACCTTTATTACATTCTTGGCAGGACGAGACTTCCTGTCTCAGGAACTTCTCTGGAGTTTTTTTTCCTCTCTTTTGCTGGTACTTTGCTTGTGTGGAGTGACCATTCAAAGTTACAATGGCACTGAAAAAAGTGACTTATGACCATTTTTCACACTTATGACTATTGCAGCATCCCCACAGTCATGAGAGGCCAGGCAAGGAGATGCGTGCCTCAATGTGAGTGATGTTGAGTTGGCCACACCCAGCCAATAACATGACCACCAAGACATGACCACCCAGTCACATGACCACCAAACCGCACTCACCACCTAAGCCACGCCCAGAGAACCAGTTGTTAAAGATTTGAATCCCACCCCTGCAGTCATGTCATGTGTTTCCATGATGAAAAGCTCTGCCACGGACAGTGTGTCCTTGCAGAATGGCCCAGGTTCTTTCTCCAAATCAGCCTAAAATCCTGTCTGGATCAGAGGTGGTACTCAGCAGTTTCTGACCAGTTCTGGAGAACCGATAGTAGAAATTTTGAGTCGTTTGGAGAACCGGCCAATCCAAATTCTGATTGGCTCCCTGAACCCCATCTATTCTCTGCCTCCCATTGAGTCCCAGCTGATTGGCTGGGTCTTCTTTGGATGCCCTGCACAGGAGAACAGAGCTGGAAAGCAGGTTAGTGGGGAGGGGAGGGGATAGGGATTTTGCAGTATCCTTCCCCTGCCACGTCTACCAAGCCACGCCATGCCCACAGAACCGGTAGTAAAAAAAATTAAATCCCACCACTGGCTGGATGATATGTAGCTAACATCAAAAGAAGTCAAAAAGTGGTGGGCATGGCTTGGTGGTGTGTCAGGGAAAGGATACTGTAAAATCCCCATTCCGTCCCCACCCCATTAACCTGCTTTCCAGCTCCGTTCTCCTATGTAGGGCAACAAAAGGAGACCCAGCCAATCAGCTGGGACTCAGGAGGCAGAGAATAGATGGGGGCGGGGCCAGTCAGAGGTGGGATTTGCTGGTTCTTCGAACAACTCAAAATTTCTGCTACCGGTTCTCCAGAACTGGTCAGAACCTGCTCTGAAGTCCACCATCATGAGCAGTGACATGATAGCGGTGTTCCAATCTTTGAGGAGCAACTGCCCCAAAGAAGAGGGAGTCAAGCTCTTCTCCAAAGCACCAGAAGGCAGGATGAGAAGCAATGGATGGAAACTCACCAAGGAGAGAAGCAACCTAGAACTAAGGAGATACTTCCTGACAGTGAGAACAATTAATCAGTGGAACAACTTGCCTCTAGAAGGTGTGGGTGCTGGAGGTTTTCAAGAAGCGAAGACAAGAGGAGAGAAGAGAATTCTTTATTGGTCAAGTGTGACTGGACACACAAGGAATTTGTCTTGGTGTAAATACTCTCAGTATACATAAAAGAACAGATACATTCATTAAGAATCAAGAAGTGTCCTGCCTGAGCAGGGGATTGGATTAGCAGAAGTCCAAAGTCCCTTCCAACAGTTCCCTCCCTGTTATCCTGTAGGCCGCGTGAAGACCCTTCCCAGTTTTATATATGTGAGATGCCTCCAAAGTCACACTTCTGATATCTGACTCCAACACTGAACACCAGCACCGACCTTTCCTTCCCCTTCATTCCCCTCTGTCTCCCCCTCCTTCGCTCTAAAATATAAATGAAACCTGGAATAATCTTTACATCCCTACTTGGATTAATCCCACTAAGCTCCCCAGCCTTCTCCAAATGACAGCAACGGTAAATCCTACCCTTATGAGGTCACCACATCCCTGATATGTCCACTGTGACCCTTGGAAGTTAGAGAGAAAATAAACATATCTAAGCCCTGTTCAGAGGAAAGGCAACGAGAATTGGCCAGCGCCTGACAGACTGAGGTACATTATCTCACAAAAACAAACAGTTCCTTCTAGCTTACTGGCAAGGGGTGGATGCACATCAACTTGTGACCCCCCAAAAATGGAATCATCCTTCAACTTGGCTGCTCCTGAACAAGTAGATGTTTTTTTTAAAGAATTTTTATTTTTAGAGAAACATACACAACAAAACATCAAACATAAAGCCATCTTCCAGTTACATACATACAGCATGTCGGTTGGTTACAAATCTTTTGTGCATCCTCTCCGTAGTCCTCACGTACAGTTTATATAGGTTCTCATATTGTCAATCTAATATATATAAATACATTGTTATCATTGTTAATCATTTATTTGACTAAACTATTATACCATCATTTTATATGAGATATTCACTTTTTTAAGTTAATCCATAAGTCCATCTAATGTTAATACATTTTTATATTATGTTCTGTATCATTCTATTATCCTTATATGATAAAATTCTCTAACAAATTTCAGTACCATGTTTTTTTGTCTAACCATTGATAAAATAAATCCCATATCTTATAAAATTGTTTATCTTCTTCTGAACAAGTAGATGTTATTTAACCTAAGAGAGTAGCTGTATTTATATTCTCCTTGTCTAATTATTTCCTAAGCTCCCTTCTTCCATAATTGTGTGGAATTTTAGAATGACAGAAATGGAAGGACTCTTAGAGATCTTTTATTCCACTTCCTTGCTCAAGCAGGAGATCCTATAGCATCATGGACAAATGGCTGTCCAATCTCCTGTTAACAACTTCCACCCCGAGTGATGGGACACTCACAACTTCTTAGAATCGATTGATTCTAATTGCCAGGAAATTTCTCCTTCTAGGTTGGTTCTGTTCTTGATTACTTTCCATCTACAACTTCTGGAGGCAAATTGTTCCACTGGTTAATTGTCCTCACTGTCAGGAAATTTCTCCTAAGGTTGCTTCTCTCCCTGGTGAGTTTCCATCCTTCTTGTCCTGCGCTCAGGTGCTTTGGAGAATAGGTTGACTCCCTCTTCTTTGTGGCAACCCCTGAGATATTGGAACACTGCTATCATATTGCCCCTACTCCTTCTTTTAATTAAACTAGACATGCCCAAATAGATATAATTTAAGCTAAGGGGGTAGCTGTATTTATATCTTCCCTGTCCAATTAAGGTCCCTTCTTCTTTCATAATTGTGTGGCACTTCAAACAGGAGCTGCTTGCAAGCCTATCATCCACGTTTTTCTGTTTGGAACCCTTCTTTCTCTCTGTCTCCATTATGAGTGGTGGAAATATGTTGGAGGTGGAGGAAGGTTAGAGAGAAAAGGCTAATCTACAGGATGCTCTCTGGGAATAGACCCAGGGCCTGTCATAGAAATGTACACTTTACTGCGGATATGTGTCACTGTAGCCATTCCACGGGAAGCTTTCACCAGCTCTCTCATTTCCTCGGTTGCCTTCAGTAGGCTTTGTGATGCTTTGTGATGTTTAATCAAGCATCAATTGGGTGCTTATGTGCTTGTGTGAGTTTATTTGGCCCATCCTGCCAGAGGGAGATAAAGAAGCAAAAAAGTTTT
This sequence comes from Laticauda colubrina, assembly GCA_015471245.1. NCBI lineage: Eukaryota > Metazoa > Chordata > Lepidosauria > Squamata > Elapidae > Laticauda > Laticauda colubrina. The sequence goes on from BLBF01000058.1 coordinate 6,016,738, forward strand.
CCATAGAAGGTGTTTTCCATAGAAGAATCACATCCTAAGGTGCTCTTTTTTCCTCTAAGTTAGTGATCTTCCTGGAGGACAAATTGGTCTCAAAGGAAAGGGCTTGAAATAGTAGATCAGATGTGGTATGTATGTATGTATTTATGTATGTATGTATGTATGTATGTATGTATGTATGTATGTATTTATTTATTTATTTATTTCCCCATTTGCAGCTGGATATCAGTTTTGTTTCTGTTGAACGTGTACCGAAGACAAATCAAAAGTACAGTGGACAATCCAACTTCTTAAGATGTGGTTTTTAATGCTCAGCTCAGCAGCACTTCTTTTGTTGATGAAATGGGCAATTTTATGCCTCATGGTTAACAATTCTTTTTATCTTATTGTTATCACCTTTATTGTCAGGGTACAACTGTGTGTACAATGAGATTGGCTGAGCCTCCCTTCGTGCACCCCACACACTCAACTCACAGTGAGGACAGAAGTCCCTGACCCAGGCCCAATCTTATTACACGATGTGACCTTATTGCACAACGCCTCGGCCCCGCAAGTCTATCATACGATGTTGACATAAAGTTATTTTCTGTTCAGAAGTCTGACAGCTCACGAGTTCTTTCTTAATGAAATCTTATTTTAATGACCCCATAAGCCCTAGTGGGGTGCAGTTTGAACAACTAAATGGAGCTGAGTATTTACTGGCCAGATGCCCTTCCTGTTGCCAATGCTGAGGTTTTTTTTCAGCAGATATATTCTCATTGTGCCCAGAGAGAGATATATCTGTCTCTACCTACCAAATGTACAGCCTCCTAATGGTGAGGCAAGAGCTCTACCTCTAGGCCCCAGCACCGCTCTTGATGGTGAACAATGATCGCCACAATAACATTTTTGTTTTTCATGCTAATTGATGAGTGATCTGCTAAGATGCAGTAGATGAGGGCTTGAACAAGAGAGCCAGTTTGCTCTAATGGTTAATGTGTCAACCTAGTGAGTTCTAGTATCACCTTAAGATGGTGGGAGATCAGAGGTGGTATTCGGCAGGTTCGGACGAGTTCTGGAGAAACGGTAGCAGAAATTTTGAATAGTTTGGAGAACTGGCCCCATCCCCATCTATTCTCTGCCTCCCAAATCCCAGCTGGGTCTCCTTTTGTTGCCCTGCACAGGAGAACGGAGCTGGAAAGCAGGTTAGTGGGGTGGCGGAGGGAATGGGGATTTTGCAGTATGCTTCCCCTGCCATGGCTACCAAGCCATGCCCACAGAACCAGTAGTAAAAAAAAAAATTGAATCCCACTACTGTGGGTTCTAGTGCCATCTTAGGCATGAAAGCCAGGTGGGTGATTTGAGGGATGGTCACTTTGTCTCTCAGCTCACCTCACCTCACAGGGTTGTTACTGTGTGGGGAACAGGAAGAAGGAATATTAGGTACATTCACTATCTTTAGTTATTTATAAAAAATAATAAAGGTGGGGTAACAAAAAATAAAGATTCAAAAAATACATTGATCAAGTATGATACGTTGACCATACATATGATCAAAATTGAGCCCAAAATTTCTGTTGCTAAATGAGATATTTGTTCAGTCAATTTTGCCCCATTTTACAAACTTTCTTGTTCAGTGAATCTCTGCAGTTGTTAAATTAGTGACCTGGCTGTTAAATGAATTTAGCTCCTCCATCAACTTAGCTGAAGGTCACAAAAAATTATCATATGATCCCCCAGGGACACAGCAACTGTTATAAATATGAATTGGTTGGCAAGATCTGAATTTTGATCATGTGATCATGGGGATACTACAATGGTCATTTTTTAGTGCCATTGTAACTTTAAATTGTCACTAAACAAACTGCTGTAAATTGAGGATTACTTACTAGCTATTTGAGACCCTGATAGACAACATTTTTATGGAGTACCCTTTGGTTAAATCCAAAGCTTTCAGGAACATTTGCATAGAAACCTAGAGTTTTACAGGTGATCGTGTCTCTCTATTTTCATGGGCTTCAACTTCGTTTCCAGGTTGTCTTAAGGATAAACATTCAACACTTTTAAAGCACACGTAGTAAAGCAGCAATTGTTCTCCTCTTAGTTTATTTTAAAAGGATGTAAATTTCTACTTTAATTGCACCTGGAGTGTTCAACTATCAAATGAGTCATTTGTAAGCTGATGAGTAACCCAGTCTTGTATCTACTCTTTTTTCTGACAAGTAGCGGAATTGTAATGTTGTCTCACCCATCACAGCCATCTTTATAAAATACAATGTTAAGGAAGACTGGGTTCATTGTATTGTACATATGTAAATCTTCTGTCTTACTAGTCTCTGGAGAGTGTGTGGAAGACAGAGAATATTCCCAAGCACAACATGTATTAATTGTGAAGTAATAAAGTGTAATATAGGGACGCAGTGGCTGAGTGGCTAAGACACTAAGCTTATCAGTCGGAAAAGTTGACAGTTCAGTGGTTTGAATAGCACCAGATAATGGAGTGAGCTCCTGTTACTTGTCCCAGCTTCTGCCAACCTAGCAGTTCAAAAGCACGTACAAAATGTGAGTAGAAATATAAGGACCACCTTTGGTGGGAAGGTAACAGTGTTGTGTGCACCTTCGGCATTTAATCATGCCAGCCACATGACCATGGAGACATCTTCGGACAGTGATGGCTCTTCGGCTTTATAATAGAGATGAGCACCACTCCCTAGAGCTGGAAATGACTAACACGTATGTGCAAGGGGAACATTTACCTTTTTACCTAATAAAGTGCAACTCATGAAGATCTAAGAATCACTGAAGTACAAAAGTCAAGGCATCATTAAGGGTGCCTGAAAACCCTGCTCAAAAATTATAATTTAAAATAGGCTGTGCTTCAAAGAGTTGGGGATTGAATCTTTTGCAAAGGGCACAAAAGCAAGCAAATAAGTCTGTTAGCACCTTTACACATCATGAGAGTAAAATCCCACATCAGTACTAAACTGTAGAAAAGTTGCCACTTGTTTATCAGGGAGGGTAGATTCCATGTAGCCACTATGACTCTGAATATGTCCAGATGAAATATGATGTCTTCACATGGGTTTTTCTACTGTACTGTATCTACTCCATCATCTTCAGGGATAGGTCAACCTAAAGCAAACAATGGTAGTCCAGCCAAGATGTGAGAAGGCACAAGTCAGCTCCATATATCTGCAGTCAAGTGATGGCCCTAATTAAATCATGAGACTCAACCAAGCTTCAAAATACTCAAAAGATTTATTAGGAGCAACATGCTGGCATTAACCTAAATGAAGCCAACTCTGGCATATGTAATTCACAACCACCTGTCACCCTGTTTTTCCCCTTCCTCCTGAGTGTATCACAAGTCAGATTCTCCAACGAAGCAAGTTCACAGGCTGGGTGTCATAAATCATATTCTCCAATGAAAAATTTTCATGGCAAGAAGATCCGGTAGCCTAGCTACAATCTTTTTAAGATAATGGTGGAATGTACATCTGGTTTTACTGCCTTACTGCTCCTTCAGATTTTCCCTCCCCTTGTTTATGGCAACTTGAAAACAGGCATAGGAATGTTTTACAAGTTGACATCTATAGGATTCCATCTTCTTTCATCTCCAATCAATGGGAGTAGCAATGACAACTTTAGCTGGACCACAAGTTCTCCATCTTTGTATGGAAGAATGACCTCATGATACAGAGCTGCTCTTGATGTCCGCTGGCTATAGAGCTCTTACTTTGAAGGTCCTGTAAAGAGGGAATTATTCAATGCACAGGGCAAAATCCCATTCACTTATTCTAACATGTTTATCTTGGTCCTTCTCCACCTATAATTTGTGGTGTGACTCTGTATACCATTCACATTTCTCAACCACAAAACCTGTGGTTGCAATCCCTTTTAAGAAAGTCATACTTTTTACCATTTAATCCTGGAGTCTAGTATCACACAGAGCTGAAGAGCAAACTCCATGAATCCAGTCGAAGAAAATTTCTTTGGGTGAATGGACAGTGAAGAGGAGTGTTAAACATTCTGCACTGAGTAAAAGAAAGGAGAAAAGATACTCAGTCAAAATTGGGCTGCAGAAGCGTTCTCCTTCATCCAACCATAATCTTTTTCAAGTTCTTTGGGCTGTTTGTCCACTTTAAGGTTTTGGTGTTTTTTTTTTAACTCTATGAAAGTTACAAGTCTCCTGAATCGTAAATGTTCTCCTTGCTTGATACCAGCTGATGCGTCGGGTTAGCCAAGGAACTGGTAGTTGTAGAATAGTTTGTGCCAACCAAAAAGACCGTTGCATCCCTAACTTATATCAGCAAGAATATAAGTGGGTTTCTATTACTATTACTGGGAAAAGGAGAGGAGGAGGAGGAGGAGAAGGAGAAAAAGAAAGAAAGAAAGCTTCATAGATAGCCTTCAAGGGAGAAATTACACTTTCCCAGTTGCTCTGCAGTCAGCTCTCTAAAGTTTGACTCAGTCTGCTTAAATCCCAGCCTCCACTGTTCGTGGGAAGTGAATTGCCCACTTGCAAGCATAAACTTCCCACTGTGACTCGCTTTGTTCCTTCCCTGCTTCCTTTCTGCTCTGTTGAAACGGCTAAATGAGTCAATATTACCTTAATGGGAGCTTTAGAAGTGTTATTTAATATGATTACTTTTTTTTTAAACACACCACATGAAATTTTTTAAAAAATGAATCTCGGTAAAAGCATAGGCCCCTTATTTTGTGCCTTGGATATTAACCGTAATAACTTAATTGGCATTTTCCTATATTTGGAATGTAGTCTGTGCCATTTTGAAGCCTTTCATTGGTTCTCATTCTGCTCCAGTTTTGGAAGTCTGTTAACCTAAAGCCCCTGTCACACTGCACCAACGGATGGAAAGAGGATGTAAAATGGAGAAAAATACTTGTCATCCATTGATTAACGTGATGCATCCGTTCTGTACTCACTGCCTCCATTTTTCATCCTCTCTATCCGTCCAGCATCCGTTTATTGATGTTTCATCCGCTCAAAAAGTTTTGAACTGCTCAAAACTTTTGAGCGGAAAATGTATCCAATGCGTCCGTTCTGCATCCGCTAGGCATCCGTCCTGCATCCGTCCTGCATCCGTTACGCATCCGCTATATCCACTAGGCATCCGCTGCGCATCCGCACAACTCCATCCGCTCTAGCGGTAAATGGACGCAGGGAGGAAGCGGAACGGATGCAGAACGGATGCCTAGCGGATGCAGAACGGAAACAAAGCATTTAAAATGGAAAAAACATTCGCAGAGGGGACCTATCTCGGATATTAAGGATGTCTAGAGGATGCCTAGAGGATTCAAAGGGACACCTAGGGGAAAACCTATACTGCCTATAAAAAGGGGGAGCACCTGGATCTCACTTTCAGACCAGCAGCCCTGCGGTGCAGACCTCTGCAGCCTTCATCTGACTCTTGCTCTTCCACAGCATCCAGTCATGTCCACCGTGGATCATAACAAAGTCCTTTTGGCAGCCACCATCGTTCTGCAACAGTGCGAAGCCATCTGCAGGCTCTGTGAACACTACTACGGGAAGAAAAGGAGGCGGCCAAGAAGCATCTGGGTCCGAAGATGGATCACCAGAAGAGCAGAGGACGGACTGTACAACAAGCTGATGGTGGAGCTCAGGAACGAAGACACTCGTGCATTCCAGAACTTCATGAGGATGCCTCCAGCCATGTTTGATGAAGTTGTGCAGCGGCTGACACCCAGGTTGACCAAGGCAAACACCAACTTCCGGCCCAGCCTGGAACCTGGGCTCAAGGTGGAACTCACTCTGCGCCACCTGGCCTCAGGGACCACCTACAGGAACATGCAGTATGGCTGGAGGGTGCCACACAACACCATTAGCATTGTGGTCAGAGAAGTGGTGCAGGCCATCATTGAAGAATACATGGAGGAGCTCCTCCAGTACCCCTCCACTGAAGAAGGATGGAAGTAAGTTGCAGAGCAGTGGTATCAGAGGTGGAACTTCCCACACACCGTAGGAGCCATAGGTGGCAAGCACGTGGCCTGCAAAGCGCCAGCCAAGTCAGGGTCCACTTATTTCAACTACAAGGGCTTCTTCAGCATCATCCTCTTCGCCATGGTCGATGCTGACTACAAGTTCATGTACATCGATGCTTCAGGCAATGGCTCATCTTCAGATGCCCAGGTACACAATGCCAGTCACCTCAAGGAGGGGCTGGAAGGCAACCTCATCGTGTTATCCGCTCTGTTTATGCAAATTTTTGCCCCTTTTGACAGCGGATAACAATAGATGGAACATTTTTCTCGTCTGCTGTGTCCTTTTTACAAACGTTTTGCATCCGTTGGGCAGTGTGACAGGGCCTTTAGATCATGATGGAAGGGTAGGTCTGGATAAATACCGAATAAAAGCATCTTTGTTTCCTCCAGACATGTGGGACTGTAATTCTCACCAGCTCAAGATTGTGTGATTTGATAGGAAGGGACTGTGAAGCTGGTGTCCACCACTGCTTGGTGGTGCAGTGGTTAGAATGCAGTATTGCAGGCTAACTCTGCCCACTGCCAGGAGTTCGATCAAGGTTGACTCAGACTTCCACCCTTCTGAGGTTGGTAAAATGAGGACCCAGATTGTTGGGGGCAAGAGGCTAACTTTGTAAACTGTTCAGAGAGTGCTGAAAAGCATTATGAAGTGATATATAAGTCTAAGTGCTATTGCTATTATCTGAAGAACGTGCAGTCACTTACTCCTACTCTGTCCTGGTAGTTGCCATGTAAAAATTAAGACTTGGATGCTTATCTGTTTTGCCCTTTGTGCTTTGCTTTACTAGTATTTTACTACTCAGGTCATTGATGTTCAATCTGCAACTGGAGGAGGGAATTTTTTTGAAGTCCTCATACTATATCTTTGTTTTGGGGTGATCAAACTTCTAAGTTAGGGCTTCTTTAAAACCCAAAACTCAAGTTTTCATTTCTTGTAACTCCTCTCATCCTCTTGTTTCCATTTGCCCTAGGTTTTACCATCCTCCAAGCAATTATGGAAGCCGCTGTGCAAAATAATTGGCAAGTGACAGCCCGATCGGTGGGAAGCATCAAAGATGTTCAGGAGTTTAAGGCAATCATCGAAGAAATGGACAAACGGCAAGAGAAGAAGTACTTGATTGATTGTGAAGTGGAAAGGATAAACGTCATTTTGGAACAGGTGAGGGCCATCCATGGGTTTGCTTCCTCCTGGGCGTATTTCTTTCTTTCTTTCTTTCTTTCTTTTGGTTAAGTTTTATTGATTTTTAACAAAAACAAAAACAAACAAAACATAAAAACATCCAACTTTCTTCCATAAGTGTACAAACAGTGTGTTGGTTGGTTTACAAATTTTTTGTGCATCGATTTCATAGTCTCAGTTACAGTTACATTACATAATAAGTCATATTATCAATCAGAAATTGAATATTCTAGTATTATTATTAATCAATCATTTGACTATAATTTTGTTCATTCATACTTTGCGAGATAGCTATACTTTACTTAGTTTATTTTATAACAATTCATATAGTCCTCCCAAATCTATCCTAAAAACATTTCATATATGTAATAATAATTTTTTAAAAAGGGCGTATTTCTTGCATACCTCCTTATGATGAACCTCGGCCACCGTCTTAGGGGAGGTCATCTGGGTAAGGAAATGTCCTACACCTTTTACTAGATATTCCAGGTCCTCCTCAAAGGAGAATGGGTGTTGCTGTTTTGAGAGACATTAGTTGTTGCTTCACTTCACTTTTTGCATGTCTTCATTGAAATAGGGATGCGGTGACTCAGTGGCTAAGACGTTGAGCTTTTTGATCAAAAAGGTCGGCAGTTCGGTGGTTTGAATCTTTAGCGCCGCATAATGGAGTGAGCGACTTGTCCCAGCTTCTTGCCAACCTAGCAGTCCAAAAGCATGTAAAAATGCAAGTAGAAAAATAGGGACCCCTTTGGTGGGAAGGGAACAGCGTTCCGTGCGCCTTCCGTGTTTAGTCATGCCAGCCACATGACCATGGAGACATCTTCGGACAGCACTGGCTTTTTGGCTTTGTAATGGAGATGAGAGGTGCCCCCTAGAGCCAGAAACGGCTAGCGCGGATGTGTGAGGGAACCTTTACCTTTATCGAAATAGAATACAATAACAGAGTTGGAAGAGACCTTGGAGGTCCTCTAGGCCAACCCCCTGCCTAGGCAGGAAACCCTACACCACTTCAGACAAATGTTATCCAATCTCTTCTTAAAAACTTTCAGTGTTGGAGCATTTACAACTTCTGAAGGCAAGTTGTTCTACCACTTAATTGCTCTAACTATCAGAAAATTTAGTTTTTTAAATTTTAAATTTAGTTTTTTAAACTAAATTCCTTAGTTCTAAGTTGCTTCTCTCTTGGATTAATTTCCACTCATTGCTTCTTGTCCTCATGTGCTTTGGAGAATAGTTTGACTTCATCTTCTTTGTGGCAACCCTTGAGATATCCTTCTTTTCATAAAACTAGACATACCCAGTTCCAGCAACTTTTCTCTATATGTTTTAGCCTCCAGTTCACTAAGAATCTTTGTTGCTCTTCCCTGCACTGTAGAGTCTCAACATCTTTTTAATATCATGACAACCAAAACTGGAGCCAGTATTCCAAGTGTGGTCTTGCCAAGGCATTATAAAGTGGTATTAACACTTATGTGAATTGTATCAGGAATGTTTGCTCTTTGAGCAAGGTATATCGGAGTAATGTTTCTGTTTTGTCTCTTACACTTGGGTGTATGCTTCAACTGTGATTAGCTCTCGATACTCTTTTCAGCCAGATACTCAGCTCCACATTCTAGCACCCTTCAACTCTCATTAGAAGTATCTGAAATAGAGACTCAAGGGGTGGGAAGCCAGTGTGATTGACCCCAAGTCTGGTAGAGATTGGGAAATTCAGTGAAGGGTGCATAGTGGCCATGCAGGAAACAATGAATCCCTTGGAATTATGTCTGAGTCTCTCTGGTTTTCAATTCCAGTTTCTCATCACCAATATTTAATGGACTGGAGAGAAGAACTCGGATCTGATCTTGAGAAATCTCTTTCTCAAATCCCTATACTTCTGAATTCAGTTGCAGTTTTTAATATATGGTATTATGATCAGTTAACGGCCTCGGTGGAGTCTGGGAAACTGAATGGAGCTAGCTTAGCGTTTACTGGCTGGATGCCTTTCCTGTCGCCAATGCAGATTTTTGTTCAACAGATATATTCTCATTGTGCCCAGAAAGAGAAAATCTGCCTCCTACCTTGGATCGAGCTCACAGTCTCCTGGTTGTGAAGTGAGAGCTCTGCCTCTGGGCCACCACATCACTCTAGTTTTTAATACATGATATGCCAGCAAAAAAAAAAGTACGAAAGCAGCATGACCAAATTACCTTGTAGAAAGTCAGGTAGCCAAAAAATTGAGTGAATGAATGAGGAAGGAAGAAAGAAAGAAAGACAGAAAGAAAGAAAGAAAGAAAGAAAGAAAGAAAGAAAGAAAGAAAGAAAGAAAGAAAAAAAGAAAAAAAGAAAGAAAGAAAACCTTTCTTTAACTTTCCCTTCCATGGGCGCTTGATATTTTATTATTTTATTCTATTCCTTAAATTTCTATGTTGCCCATCGCACTATCTGAGGTTCATGATATAATAAAAAATAGAAATATAAAAAGCATTTTAAATATAAAACCAGAATAAAACCACAAAAGATTAAACACAGAGTAAAAGACCACGAGTTTTGAGCGGAGCAGGGGTTATGCCTTCTCTGTCCATGCACCCACCACCTCCAGATTCTTCACCACAGTCCCAAACCAACCAACACAGTCAGGTTTTAAGGCTCTTCCTGAAGACCAAAAAGCTGGGAAGGGGGACAAGATGTTTCAAAGGGCAAAGAAATATCTTTTCTTGGTCTCCCACCAGCCAATATACCTTGACTGATGGGGTCTTCAGAAGGCCCCTTCTGTGAGAATGAGTGGATCCCAGGTCAATCCCATTGAAGCAAGAAGTTTTCGTAGATGTCTTGCTAAAGTACCCCTGTGGGTTTTACTCCACTAGTTGTTGCTCACTGCTCATCTTCATTTCAAGGCCATTGAGCCAGAGGTGATATTCAACAGGTTCGGAACAGATCTGGAAATTTTGAATAGTTCAGAGAACCAGCAAATTAGCACTTCTGACTGGAGATTTTACAGTATCCTTCCCCTGCCACGCCCACCAAGCCATGCCCACAGAACCGGTAGTAAAAAAAATTGAATCTCACCACTGCATTGAGCCAGTGCTGTCCAAAGACATTTTGGTGGTCACATGGCCAGCATGAAGTCATGGAGCTCTTAAGTTATCTTCTCACCCAAAGTGGTACCTATTTATCTACTCACATTGGCATGCTTTTGAACTGCTAGTTTGGCAGCAGCTGAAGCAAGGATGGAAATTCACTCCATCATGTGGCACTCGAGTCTTAAACTTGGGCTGCTGGCTTTCCAGCTGACAAGTTCAGTGTCTTAACCTCTGAGCCAATGTGCCACCCTCTAGATATCTTGGACCTATGCCATAAAGAGCTTTAAATGTCATTTTATGCTCATTGGCTTCTCAAAGCAGCTATGTCCCCAGGGTCTCTTCCTTTACTAAAAACCTTTTCAACTCCTGCACACCAATGGAGGAAGAATTCAGGATCCACTAAAAAATTTCCGGACATTTGATAAGAGTTGTGGTTGGGTTGCATAGTGCCTGAATCTCAGTGTATAAATTTCCTATCAATGCATTATATCATCAGATACAGTGGATTATTGTCTTAAGGTTAGGAGAGAAGAAAACAACCCCATTATTTTTAAAACCAGCTCGCTGGCAAGCTCTTCTGTCATTGGATGGAAATTATTTTTAAAAAGTTTAAACATTCTAGGTTGCAAATGGGTTTAAACATTATTTATGGATAGCTTAAATATTTTATAAACCCACTGCATAGGAGGCCTGTCCCTACTGTTTTTTTTGAAGCTCCAGGCATGCTGCAGTTATAAATAAACCAGCTTTATGGCTTGGAATGATCTAGAAGAAAAATATGGATGTCCTAACTGCATGAATTTTATTCAGCAGAACTTTTGTTCTGTGAGGAACCCGCAGCCTGGAACTTCATCTAATATTAGAAAATTCATTTTAAGTCAGTGATATAATTGTCTGGGGGCAATGATCAGTGAGTCTTCTCTGTTATAAATAAATTGGAAGAAATGATTCTGACAGCCTTCGGTTTCCAATTAAACTTTAGGATTAATCTCCTTCAATAACTCGAATGCCTGGTTTACATTTTGCGGTAAGCAATAAGGTTGCAAATATATATATATATATATATTCAGGAGAAAACCCGAATAACCAAAGATCCACATACAAATACCCGTGAAAACCTCAGAAAACATATATACATATACACATACACACACACACACACACACACACACACATATACATACATGGTTACTTACATGTATGCTATTCAGCTTTGTTCGGGAATTATCCCACGTCATTGTAGCTGTGCTTTTAAAGTTGTAGCAACGTTTCGTTGCTACAACCAGACGAACACAATACAGAAGCCTGATGATGGCAGATGAGATTCTGCAGAAACGTTGCTACAACTTTAAAAGCACTACAATGACGTGGGATAATACCCGAAGGAAGCTAAACAGCACACATGTAAGTACCCGCGAAAGCCTAAGAAAACATATATATATATATGTATGTATGTATGTATGTATGTATGTATGTATGTATGTATAAAATTACCGGATTCAAGATATTATTTCTTCTGGAATTGGACTGCTAAATGTTAGCATACAGAATGGATGTGGATCTAGTAGTCAGTTCAAACCTTACTGGAGATCTGCCTTTTTATATTCAAATTTGGGTTTTGCTTCCTGTTGCCTAATACAATTGAGCCCCAAATTCTGTTGTTAAGTCAGACCGACCTTCCTTCCTTCCTTCCTTCCTTCCTTCCTTCCTTCCTTCCTTCCTTCCTTCCTTCCTTCCTTCCTTCCTTCCTTCCTTCCATCCATCCTCCATTCCCTTCCCTTCCCTATCTATCCATCCATCCATACCAGCTCAAGGTTGACTCAGTCTTCCATCCTTCCAAAGTGGGTAAAATGAGGACCCAGATTATTGGGGGCAATAGGCTGACTCTGTAAACTGCTTAGAGAGGGCTGTAAAAGCATTGTGAAGTGGTATATAAATCTAAGCGCTATTTCTCAGTGCTATATGGACACATTCTGCCAAGGAATATTATTTCACATATAAAGCCAGTAAAAAGATGTGTTTGCTGTATAGTTTAGTGGAAAATGCCTACTGTTCTTTTTCTAAAGACAAAGGATTCATGTTTGCAATGGGGTAATAATCACTGCTCCAGGTAAAAGAAGGATAAAAGAGGATAAGTTAAGCTTGCCAGTTAAGCGTGCTTCTTAGTGACGATGTGGACATAGCTATGTTGGGTTTTGGGTTTTTTTGACAGGCAGCAATTATGAAAAAGGGTTGTCGTTGTTTTCTTATTTAGCCTCCAACGCTTGGATGTTCAGGAAATTTTTATTCCTTGCTCTAGGGGAGTAGAACAAATCCAGACTGGCAATGAAGGTTGATTGGCCTTCCATTTCATTGGATGTGTTATGCACAGTTTTTAGTCCTCCAACTGCTCAGCACCTTAAATTTCTACTGATTCAGGAAACACTTTGGCTAGTGATAGAACTTCAGGTGCCAGTTGGGTGTCATGGCTGAAGCAGCATGCTAGAAGCTGGGAGACTGAAAATTCGAGTCCTGCCTTAAGCAAAAAGCCAGCTGGGTGACCTGGAGCCAGTCTCTCCCTCTCTCTCCCTCCCTCTCCCTCCCTCCCTCTCTCTCTCTCTCTCTCCCTCCCTCCCTCCCCCTCTCTCTTTGCCCTAGGAAACAACCAATGGCAGACCACTTCCCAAAAACTTCACCAAGAAAACTGTAGGGACTAATCTGGGTCATTGCTAAGAGCCAACGCAGACTTGAATGTACAAAATAACAATGGAACAGGGCTTGCTGGTTTGGACAGAACTCATTTCATATCACTCCCTCTGATGGTAGAGCTGAGGAGTATGATGTCGTAGTGAGTAGTGAAAGAGTAGGAAGCAGAGAGACCCAGGATCTAATCTTCTCGCAGGCATGGAAGCCAACTGGTTGTCTCAAAGGTGCTTTTTAAAAAGGCAACCACATTTTGTTTTTCCTTGAAGAAGATGCTTCACTTCTCATCCAAGAAGCTTCTTCAGTTCAAAGTCCACTTGCCTTTTGAAAAAGAACCTTTAAGGCAACCATGATCTCAATGACTGAGAATCTCTATAGACATTAAGCCAACTAGTTGACATTTTCAGCTCTAGACTGGAAAGTCAAAATTCATCCCTGAAGAGGGCTACAGATTGGTAATGAGCCAAAGAAAATTACAAAGACTTGTCCATGCAGTTACTAGAAGTTAGAAAGTAAAGCAGATCCAGGCCTGCTTATTTCAGCTCCAGGGATTTGCAGTCTGTGATCATGACTTTCTGATGGTCCTCATTGAAACTTGAATAGCAACTATTTTCTTTCAGGCTAATAGAAGTCAAGATTTGTTAGTTTAGGCTGAATGAATTCACATACTCTGCCATAAGCTCTGTGTGGGAGACTATCAAGCTGAGCAGGAGGGAGGGGTCTTGAGTCCCTACACATAATTGGTCTTTAGTCTCTTCATACCCACAAGAACTCTACATCTACTCTACCTTCAGTTCCATTGACTCTTATCTATCGACAATTAGCTTTGACCATTAGTAGTTCAGATTCTTGTAAAGAGTGTTAGCATACAATGAATCTATATTCATTTGAACCACTCTGACTTCTGATTTTCCTGCCCTTGACACTTTGACTTTATTCTTTCCAACATAAGACTCCATATCTCATAAAGTAATTTTCAAAACACTCCTTAGATCTCTGTGGTTAAAAATACTTGAGATAAGCAGGATGCTCTGGTCTTTCTCCTTGTTTATGGAATGGAATGGAGTAGAGTAGAGTAGAGTAGAGTAGAGTAGAGTAGAGTAGAGTAGAGTAGAGTAGAGTAGAGTAGAGTAGAATAGAATAAAGAATAGTTTGAGAATAAGAATAAGAATAGACCTTGGAGGTCTTCTAGTCCAGCCCCCTGCTCAAGCAAAAGAACCTATACCATTTCAGACAAGTGAATGTCCAGTTTCTTCTCAAAAACCTCCAGAGATGGAGTGCTCATGATTTTTGGAGGCATACTGTTCCCCTGGTAATTGTCCTAACCAGTGGTGGGATTCAAATTTTTTTACTATCAGTTCTGTGGGCATGGCTTGATGGGTGAGGCATGGCTTGGTGGGCATGATATAGTTTGGTGGGCGTGGCTTGGTGGGCATAACAGGGGAAGGATACTGCAAAATCCCATTCCCTCCCTACCCCACTAACCTGCTTTCCAGCTCCGTTCTCCTGTGCAGGGCAACCAAAGGAGACCCAGCCGATCAGCTGGAACTCGGGAGCCAGAGAATAGATGGGGATGGGGCCAGTCAGAGGTGGGATTTGTCGGTTCTCCAAACTAATCAAAATTTCCACTACCGGTTATCCAGAAGTGGTCAGAACCTGCTGAAGACCATCTCTGGTCCTCACTATTTGGAAGCTTCTCCTTAATTCCAGGTTGCTTCTCTCTTTGATTACTTTTCATCCATTGCTTTTTGTCTTGCCTGCCTTCAGGTGCTTTGGAGAATAATTTGACTCCTTCTTTTTGGGGGCAGCCCCTCAAATATTGAAACAGCTATCGTGTCACTCTTAATACTTATTTTCTTTAGATTAGCCAGACCCAAAATCTGCAGCCATTCTTCACATGGTTTAGTATCCCGGCCTTTGAACATCATAGTTCCGTTTTTCTCCCTTGAAGATAAATGATTGCAAAAGCTGAGACACTCAACCAAATCTTCATGCAATTGCTGTAGCATCTCTCTTAGTTTTCCCTGGGCTTAAAAATGAGAACGTGCAAACAGATGAATCGATGTATGCATTTTACTATGTGTTTCTGTTCTGCAGGAAGGAAGGCCTGATTAAATTGTTATTAAATTCATTTGCTCCCCAAGGCCTGATACCACTGTGCTTGACTAGTTGCGATAAGCCTGCCTCTCATTCCTTTCAGATCCTCAAAATATGTTTTGATGACTTACATGCCATTCGCCTCAAGCTGGAAGGATGGACTGATTTTTTTAAAAAAGCACTATTTTGGGGTTCCATTAAGCTCGGAGTTCTGTTTGAAAAAAAATAAATTAAATTTAAAAATGGGTTGCGCGTGTTCTGGAAATGCTGCATTTTCTCACGTGGCAGCTGGATGGTTTCATCCTGCATGCAGCCCTTTGAATCTCTGCTGGAAATCTATTAGGTTTTGCAGAAACTCTGCAAAGTGTCAGGGAGCTAATGATGTGGATCCAACCAGGTAGGATTGGAGATGCGCCGATCTGCAGCAGGAAAGGAAGCTGATGGGATAGGGAGAATAAAAGGATAGGGGTAATTCTTGATTTAGCTGAGCCCCAAATTTCCATTGCTAAACAACATAGTGGTTAGATGAGTTGTGCCCCGCTGTATAACACAGTTGACTATTGCAACTGGGGCTACCCTTGAAGAGCTCCAGTTGGTACAAAAAAATGCAGTGGCTCACATGGTTTTGTGCAGACCTTGGTGTGCACATGCATCACCTCTCCTGCAGGAGCTGCCTTGACTGCCAATTGGCTTCCAGGTGCCATTCATGGTGTGGTGGTTGTCACCTTTAAAGCCCTTCATGGCCTGGGACCAGGTTATCTGAGGGACCGCCTCTTGCCCGTCACATCTACCCGACCCATCAGAGTAGGAAGGCAGGGAATACTGCGGGTCCCCTCCTCTAGGGCAGGGGTGACAAACTTGATTTCATTGAGGGTCGCATTTGATTTCATTGAGGTGCCTGTAGTTATGATTTTATATAGAATAGGATACGATAGGTATAGAATAGGGGATAGAATAAGTAGAGCAGAGCAGAGCAGAACAGAATATAGAAGAGAATATAGAATAGAATAGGGATGGAATAAGGAGTAGAATAGAATAGAGTAGATTAGAACAGGAGAATGGAACAGAATAAGGTATACAATGGAATAGGGATGGAATAGGGAATTGAATAAATAGGAATGGAATGGAATAGAATATAGAATAGAATAAGGGATGGAATAAGGAGAAGAGTAGAATAGAGTAGAGCAGAGCAGAGCAGAACAGAACAGAACAGAACAGAACAGAACAGAACAGAACAGAGCTGGAAAGGGCCTTGGAGGTCTTCCAGTCCAGTCCCCTACTCAAAAAGGAGAAACTATACAATCTCAGACAGGTGACTGTCCAATAAATTGACATCTGGCCTATAAGAATGGGAGAAAATCCCTATCCTAATCTAAAGGAGTTACTCTTTTTCTCAACAACTTTCATATCTGCTGCAACCAGAAGTCTTCCCCCCCCCCCCCCCCCAAAAAAAAAGACAGGCTGGCCAGAGAGAAGTAATTAATGGCCTGCTTTCCATTCGCTCACAGGAGTGACTGAACTTTAGGGCAGGCAAGAAGGGGGAAGCTGCAGATCTGTGTGTGGGTAGCAAGCATTCAAAGACCAGCTGCAAAAAATAAATGCTCCCACTTACTTTCGGCAGGAGAATGATACATGAAGGATAATTTTTGGAGATGCAGAAGCTCTGTGCTTTTTTTTCTTCTTCTTCCAATTGAAAACCAGGTTTTAAGAAACTCTTTCTTCCATTTATCAAACTTAACCCAACTTCTGACATTCATTCCTGTCATTGAGGCTCAACTTCCTACCCCAGCTGTTCTCTTTTTGTTTATTTTGGAAAAGTGTTTTGATTTGAAAGAGAGAGGAGAAGAGAGAGAGAAGAGAGGAAAGAGAGGAGAAGAGAGAAGAAAGAGAGAGAGAAGAGAGGAGAAAGAGAGAAGGGCGAAGAGAAAAACAAAAGAAAGAGAGAGAGAGAGAGAGGAGGAGAGACAAGAGGAGAAGAGAAAGAGAGAGAGAGAGAGAGCCCATGCAATTCTACCTTCTGGGGCAGATGTGTCCTTAGGATATGGTCAAGATGGCAGCTTCAGGGGTGTGATCCAACCTCCACCTCTTTTGTATCTACATCTTGTGCCATAACTTGCGGACCTCCCTGTTCTGTGAACGCCATCGTTTGGCATGCTGCACTAGGGAGCCATCTAGGCCTGTAGGGGTCCTTCAAACATAGACATGACCAAGGTAAGCTGGGTTATAGAAAGCATACTGAGAGGATAGAAAAGGCATATCAACACACCAATTGTCTGCAAGGAGTATCAATCCTTTCATTCCCCACCATTCAGCCAGATCTGAAGAAGCTTCTTGGATGAGAAGCGAAATGTCTTAAAAAAAACAAAACAAAAAAAAAAACCCAGAAAGTCCAGTTGCATCTCGAAAAACCTTTGGGATTCCCAATGGAGCGGACAACCTAACACTGTGTCAATAGAAAAGACTCTCTGTAGCTCAGGATTGAACTGTGGAGCCCTTGGTAGTCTCTGAACTTGGTTGTTTGTTGAAAGACGTTTCATTACCAGGCTGGGTAAGATCTTCAGGGCCACTTATGTAGTTGCATCTGCAAGAAAGCAACCATGACCTGGATGTCTGAAAATCTCCATAGATATCAACAAACAGCTCTACCAGTTTGCCTTTTGGAAAATGGGTGTTTTGTGGCTGGTGATGTATGTAGATCAGCTCTTCCTTCCCATGTCAGCCATTTTTAAGTGTGCATAGTATATAGTCTTATGGTGCTGAGATTTCTATCTCCATCCTTTGAAAATGATATTAGAAGATAGGCAAGTTTCCTCCTAGAGGCCATCAATTCTGTGATGTTTGATAAGACAATCTGTTCTGAAACTGGAGAATATGAAGTAGATATTCTTCATATTCTTTCCCTTACTTACAAGAATGAGGAAGATTAGAAGCTGTTGGATTCTGCATAGGGCCAGTAGATACAATCTGAGTTATGGGAGATCTCTCTGTGTATGTGTGTCAGAGGTAGTTTGTCATTGCCTCCTTCCTAGGCCTGAGAGGGACTGGCCCAAGATCACGCAGCTGGCTTTGTGCCTAAGGCAGGAATAGAACTCATGGCCTCTTCATTTCTCGTTTGATTCTTTAGCCACTACACCAACCTTTCTCTTAGGGAAAATTTAATCCAGCACCTCTGATGATCACCAAGTCAGTAAGGCTGAGTTACAGCAAAATTCTACTCTTAGAGTACAACATTGGTGTTATCTCAAAAAAATTTATTGTTTAATTTTTTGTCAAAAAATCACCCAAGATTGATTGCCAGGATGACAGCATCTGTGTGCCAGAGGCCACGTTTCAGGAAAAAGTGAATAGTTGTATTTAAAGTTCTTAACAACACGTCTCATTCCTTAGCAACTCACAGAAATTTCTCCATGGATACCTGACACGTCTTGCATCATTGTACTGTTTCATATTATCAGCCTCCAGCAATACTAGACGCATTTAAAGCAAATTCTTCTAACATTTGCCTGATAATTCAATATACTGCACTGGGGAAGCATGAATACAAATGTTGAGATGATTTTGTAATGTGGCCATTAGCATACAATACAACAACTTATGGGTCAGTGTCTTCTGATAATGGAAATTCATTAGTGAACTTGCTCTCAGCGTATGTACACACAGAAGCCTGGTGAAAAAGACTTGTGGTCCTGAGATGTACAACAAGAAAATTGCTTGTTTGGTATAGACTGTACCTTCCATGAGTTGCAGAAGTTCATGTTATGGAAGAAAACCCTGCAAGATTAAGTAATGGGCTGCTTCTTGAGTTCTCTGATGGAATGTCCTATATCAGTGGTGGCTAACCTTTTTGGAGTCCTATGCTGAAAATTGTGCATGCACTCACGTACCAGCACGCAGAAACAGGGATGGGGTTCTACCAGTTCACACCTATTCCCTAGAACTGGTTGTTAACATGCTAAGCAGTTCGGAGAATCAGTTGTTAGAAGAAATTACTGGCCTAATCCTGTAAGGAAGGCAGGAAGGAAACATTCTGGTGTTGCTTACAGAAACTGCCTCTCCGTTAACCCTTATTACATTCTTGGCAGGACTAGACTTCCTGTCTCAGGAACTTCTCTGGAGTTTGTTTTCCCCTCCTTTGCTGGTACTTTGCTTGTGTGGAGTGACCATTCAAAGTTACAATGGCACTGAAAAAAGTGACTTATGACCGTTTTTCACACGACTGTTGCAGCATCCCCACAGTCATGAGAGGCCAGATGGGGAGATGTGTGCCTCGATGTAAGTGATAATGAGTTGGCCACACCCAGCCAATAACATGACCACCAAGCCATGTCCACCCAGTCACATGACCATAAAGCCACGCCCACCAACTAAGCCATACCCACAGAACTGGTTGTTAAAAAATTTGAATCCCATCCTGCCCAGCAGGCAATGCATGCAGAGAGGCACTTCCCCTGCTCATGCTTGGATGACCCCCCTGCATACCACAAATCTCTGCACATGCACATGCAATCCCCACACACAACACATGTGGGGATGCAAGCAAGACCCCCTCTGCGCATGCAAGCAAGACCCCTTCCATGTGCGCCATGCATCTCTGTGCATGTGGACGCATCTCCCACGCACCCCTCACCCTGCACATACATGTCAGACATCTGACAATCAGCTGGCAGGTGGCAGGCGCACCCATTCACAGTAGATCTACTCTGAGCAAGGGCTCATGTGCCAGCAGTAATGGCTCTGTATGCCAATTCCAACGTGCATGCCATAGGTTCGCCATCATGGTCCTATATACAGGGAAACTGATTCTACTGGTTTGGACTGGTTCAGGCAAACCGGTTATACTGGTGATCATTTGGCCTTGCCCACCCACCCCTGCTCTTTTCCTGTGCTTTATTTCCTTGTTTTTGAGCACAGCTGATTCAGCTGTTTTACTCACCAGATCTTCTGCAGAAGGTCAGTATTATAGCTAAAAAATAGTATTCTCTAAATGCTGGGCACACGTGTGTATTTTGTGCACACACATGCTTACCAAATTGATTGTTATACTGGTTGAATTGCACCACTGCCTACATATAAATATATGTAGTCCTTGACTTACAACCACAATTGATCCCAAAATTTCTATTGCTAAATGGGACAGTTGGGAAATGAGTTTTGTCCCATCTAATGATAGGTTTTTTTTGCCACAGTTGTTAAGTGAATCCAGCTCCCCCATGGACTTTGTGACCATATTTGCAGTGATCCCCACAAGGACACTGCAACTGTCATAAATAGGAGTCAATTGCCAAACGTCCAAATTTTGATCACGTGGCCAGGGGGATACCTCAACGGTCCCTAAATGTGAGAAATGGTCACTAAATGAATTGTAAGTTGAGGACTACCTTTAGGGCTAAACATCTCAAGAAGATTATGGAATCCCAGCTCTCCATCACATTAAGAGCAGCTTCACCGTTAGATGTGTTCCTTTACAAAAGACTTTAGTTTAAATGTGGAAACTCTCTTTGGCAAAGGGCGTTTTCTGGTTTGTGGACTTCAGTATTTGTTCTGATCCATGCCCTTTTCCGACAAATCAAACACAATTCAAAATGAACAGAAACCTTGTAATGCTTTTACAAAATAATTAGCTGTGATAAGCACAAGCCTTGCCAAACTGTGCGAGACTTGTTGAAAGATAACAGACAAGAAATAATTTGCAAAATAAGAATCTTCAAATACAAACTCAGGATACTGGAATGTCCACGAGGCTGGAGTTTCAAAACGTCTTTGCTTCCTGCAAAGAAGGTTCATTTCACAGCTGGCTTTTATCTTCTTGAAGGAGGGGCCATTAGCTTGCAGCCTTTCTCCCGAGTAGCCCGTGGTGTTGTAACTGCTCTTTCCTAATCTCTGAAGGCAGCAGTCTACTCCCTAATGGTCTTGGCCCCTCATCTGAGTCCTCGCTCTCCTCACTGTCCACACCTGCTGCTGGCTAACGACAACACTAATAGAATCCCATGTAAACATTGTCCCAAATCAATATTTTTTTAAAAAAATCTATTTCCCTTGAAATTGAAAAGAATTTTATTTCTGCTAAGCACTTCATCTTTTTTCTTCTTCTTTTATGCAGGTTGCAGCCCTCAGTAAAAATTCCAGAAGTTATCACTACATGCTTGCTAACCTGGTAAGTTCTCTATGCACTCATGTGCATTCTTGTACATGTCCAAAAGAAATCCAGTGCTCTCTTTTCCTATCCTTTATATAAACCTGCCTATTTTGCTTTCCACCCCAAACTCTCATAAACAAACATTAAAATGCATCGATCTTTTGATATTAACATGGGTCTCCAAATTTTTCATAAGGATGGCCATATAGACACATCCCTAAACAAGAACAAAATTAAAGCAAAATATTGATGTACATATTTATTTGGGGAAAGCATTAACAAAAAGAATGTGAATTGTGGTTAAAACAATTAGAAATATATAGGGGGGATGTTGTTTGCAAAATATGCTTTTGAGGCGCATATTTCTGTTCTGTTCTCTACTTCTACTCTGTCTCTTCTCTTGTCTTATCCTCTCCTCTCCTCCATTCCATTCCATACTTCATAAAAACAAAACATAACCAAAGAAGTGATAGAATGAGAAACTTAGAGAGATCAACTGAAATGTTTGGGCCCTCTGTTCATCAGAGAAAGGTGATAACATAAGAACTGCCCCTTTGTTTTTCATTTTTGATTTTAAACTGAGTTATTGGGGGCTTTAATCATCAGGATTGAAAATTAAATCCAGAAAGGAAAATGTGGAGATTTAACACATGACAGGCAGCTTTAATATTTAAACTGAGATTCTGAAGTTCTCATTAGAATGTATCCAAAGTACGCAGTAAGAAACGATTTTTCAGTACATGGCTTCTAAACCAGGCAATGCACCAATCTCCATCATACGTAGTAAATACATTGAAGGGTTTTCTTATTTTAATCATTTAAACCAAACTGTATCATTTGTATTTGCTCTCAAATCATTCAGTTTGATAATCCAAATATCTTTTTCCATAATACAAAACTGACTCTTGGGAAATACAGCACCAAGCTTAGTTACTTTATACTTTGTGATAAAAAGTCAGTGTTAATCCATAATTCCATCTCGTCAAGTTGCTAGGCTATTTAACAACTCACGTCTCCAATTTTGGCCATATAGCTGAAAGCTTATTGTGAAGAGAAGTGATAATAATGGGCATCTTATTTAAAAGCTTGAAGCTGATGTCTATTTTTTTTTATTGTCATTTGCATTCCGATGCACTTAAGTGCACTTTCAAAGGCCTTCCTTGTTATATTCTGTGTGTAAGTGTGTGCCAAACCCTAACAAACTTTGTGGGTCTGTGCAGTTTTAGAATTTAAATATGCTTCTGAGAACTATTTTAGTGCATTGATTAAGGCAGGGGTATCAAACTTGCATCATTACAGCAGCATCACGTGAGGTATCATAACGTTTTCCCCCTTCGCTAAACTGGGTGTGAGAATGGCCAGCGCAAGATGCATCCAGCCCGTGGGCCATGAGTTTGACAGCTCATGGTCTGAAGCATCAGGCTAGAAACTGGAAGACTATGAGTTCTAGTTCCACCTTAGGCACAAAACTAAACAGATGACTTTGGGCCAGTCCCTCTCTCTCAGCCCTAGGAAGCAGGCAATGGCAAACAGTTTCTGAAATCTTGCCAAGAAGAGAGCAAGTAGTTGCCCAGGAGTCAAGAATGACTCCAAAATGTCTGGGTTATGTACATGCCAAAATATGTATCTGTGATAGGTGTAAGTATATACCAGCTCTGTGGACATGGGCACACTCGTTCACTTGGCTGCAAAATGGAAACAGTTTGTTAAAGCCTTTTTTTAATCTTGCTTTTCTCATTCCTCCCATCTAGTCTAAACCCTTAGAATTTTCTGATGGTTTTCTGTCCAAATATTAACTAGGATTGGCCATGCACAATTTTGCTAGACAAGGCAGGTTTGGCTAAGATGCTGCCATTTTGTTGGGTAGGTCATCAATTGTTCAGTCAATGATAACAAAATCCATTGACTGCAACTTGGGGACATCAAACTGTTCATGCCAAAGCTTCTCAAAATCAGTGGTGCTGTTTTCTCATTATTTGTTAGCAAAGGATAACATCAATCTTGGCATAGGATGAAAAAGGGGGGGAAACCCAAATCCTGGCTTTCTCCATGTGTGTTATAAAACTCTTTCTCCTCCCTCTTACCGTTTCAAATGCCTCCTTTGTTATTGCTCAGTCACTAAGGCCAGATTCTTCACGACTCACTTGGACCATAGCATGCCTGGCCACCTGTCCTCCAGTATCTCCCAGAGTTTGTAAAAAAGATGTTGAAACTCTAGAAAGAGTGCAAAGATGATTAGGGGACTGGAGGCTAAAAGATATAAAGAACAGTTGCTGGAATTGGACATGTCTAGTTTAATGAGAAGAAGAACTCGGGGTGACATGATAGCAGTGTTCCAATATCTTAGGGGATGCCTCAAAGAAGAGGGAGTCAAGATATTTTCCAAAGCACCTGCAGGCAGGACAAGAAGCAATGGGTGGAAACTGATCAAGGAGAGAAGCAACTTAGAACTAAGGAGAAATTTCCTGACAGTGAGAACAATTAATCAGTGGAACAACTTACCTCCAGAAGTTGTAAATGCTCCAACATTGGAGGTTTTTAAGAACAGACTGGACAATCATTTGTCTAAAATGGCATAGAGTTTTTGCCTGAACAAGGGATTGGCCTAGAAGACCTCTAAGGTCCCTCCCAGCTCTGTAATTCTAAAAGGTACTTGTTCAAATTCATGTTCATTGGGTCAATGACACTATCTAACCATCTCATTCTCTGCTGTCCTGTTCTCCTTTTGCCTTCCGTCGTTCCCAACATCAAAGTTTTTTCCTAGGAGTCCTCTCGTCTCATTTGGTGGCCAAAATATTTAAGGTTCAACTTTCAACATCTATCCTTCCAAAGGTTGATTTTCTTCAGGATCGACTGATTGGATCTCCTTGCAGTCCAAGAGACTCTCAAGAGCAGCAATCTTCAAATTTTGTGGACTTCAACTCCCAGAATTCCTCCTCGAGTCATGTTAGCTTAGGAATTCTGGGAGTTGAAATCCACCAGTCTTAAACTTGCCAAGTTTGAAGAGCCTTGCTCAAGAGTCCTCTCTACAGCACCGCAATTCTAAAGCAAAATGCCTCCATGGTTTATCAGAATGGGAACCTACCAACTGGACTCAGCAAATTAACAGCCCATTTAAAGCTGTGTTTTATTTATTTTTATTTTTATTTATTTGATTTATCAATCACTTACAAGATAATAGGAGTAAGTATAAATATGGATAAGAATAAGGGAAATAGGTATAAATAAATAGGGACAATAAGACAGGGATGGTAGGCACGATTGTGCACTTATGCATGCCCCTTATGGTCCTCTTAGGAATGGGGTGAGGTCAATAGTGGATAGTTTAAGGTTAAAGGAGTTGGGGGTTAGAAGATGTAACAACAGAGTCAGGTAGTGCATTCCAGGCATTGATCATTCTGTTGCTGAAGCTGTGCTTTCTGCAATTGAGTTGAGAGCAGTTTACATTGAGTTTGTACCTGCTGTGTGCTCTTATATTGTTGCGGTTGAAGCTGAAGTAGTTATTAACTGGTATGACATTGGAGCAAATAATTTTGTGTACTACGCTTAAGTCCGACTGTAGGCAGCATAGTTCAAAATTGTCCAAGCCCCAAATTTCAAGCCTGATGATGTAAGGTATTCTGTTGCGAGCAGAGGAGTGAAGTACTCTTCTCATGAAATACTTCTGGACTCACTCAATTGTATTAATGTCCAATATACAGTGCAGATTCCAGACAGAGGAGCTGTATTCGAGCATTGGTCTAGCAAAGGTTTTGTATGCCCTAGTTAGCAATTCAATATTTCTGGAGGAGAAGCTTCATAAGATTAGATTTACAACTCTTAATGTCTTTTTTGTAATGCTATTACAGTGAGCTCTGGTGCTTAGGTGGCTTGATATGAGTACTCCAAGGTTCTTGACAGTGAGAGTCATCAACGAGTCATTTTTTTCTTTTCCAAGATCAGGGACTGTGTGTTTGAGTGCTTCTAAAATGATATCAACCTCTCAGATATGTCCATTCTCTTTCAAGGGTTTTACAGACATCTCGGTGGAAAGAGTGGTCCAGGCTGGGGCCAACATAACTGGATTTCAGATCATTAATAATGACAACCCATTGGTCCAACAATTTATGCAGCGTTGGGTGAGACTTGATGAAAGGGAATTTCCTGAAGCCAAAAATTCTCCATTAAAGGTAAGTTTGCAGATAATTGGAAAGAAGGTGGGGTTGGGAAGGGAAGGATTTGTTGAATCCTCTTTGATATTAGCTCCACTATGGATGCTCTGGCTTGAGTGATAAACTGTTATGTGCTTTGAACAAATAATCAAATTTTAGTTGAAGACAGTACTCCCCATCTCTGGTTCTATAGATAGAAAGATGATAGATAGATGATGATGATGATGATGATAGATAGATAGATAGATAGATAGATAGATAGATAGATAGATAGATAGATAGATAGATACAGATACAGATACAGATACAGATACAGATATAGATAACATATATATGCATATATTGCTGCTAAACTTGACACATAAGATTAAAAAGAACCCAATACACAAGCCTGAGGATGGCAGATGAGAATCTGCCGAAACATCACTATAATAAAAGCACAAATATTAAGACGTGGGAAAATACCTGAAAAAACCTAAATACCATACATATAAATACCCATGAAAACATAAGAAAACAAATATACATATTCACGGATACTTACATGTATGGTATTCAGCTTTTTGGGGGTATTTTCCCATGTTATTGTAGTTGTGCTTTTAAAGTTGTAGCAACGTTTCGGCAGAATCTCATCTGCCATCATCAGGCTTCTGTATTGAGTTCGTATGTGGGTCACATACAAATATATATACATATACATATATGTTTTCTTAGGCTTTCGTGGGTACTTACATGTGTGCTGTTCAGCTTCCTTCGGGTATTATCCCACGTCATTGTAGTTCTGTTAAAGTTGTAGCAACGTTTCAGCAGAATCTCATCTGCCATCCTCAGGCTGAGGATCTTCAGGCTTGTGTCTTCGGCTTTGTGCTTCTCGGAGATCCAAAGATCCACATACAAATACCCCACAAAATCTCCAGAACCGTAAAGCCTACAGCTTTGATGCTTATGTTCCTCTTGTCTTCTAGGTGCTCATTAAGAAAGGATTTTTTGAAATAACCATCAGAGCATTAGTATTTCCTATATTATTATTAACATGCTCTGATGCTAAGGAGTTCTATTCCCCCTCCCCACCTGAAAAGAAATCCATTCTAAATGCAAAACACAAGCAGATGAGAGGACTTTCAGTTTCAGTTTCACAGCACCAAGCAGCTTTAGTACAGAACAGTTGAGTTAAGCCATGCCCAGGCTCCTTACTGTCTCCTTGCTCACACAGCAAATAATGTTTCAGTTTCTCAACTCTCTCACACACTGACAGGATGCTAGCCAGATGAATACCAATGGATGCTGGTAGGCAGAGGCAGGATTTCCCCCCCCCCCTTATTTTCCTCCCCAAAAACTAAGCCCGACCACATAGTTCCATAGCGAAGCACGGGTATTGAGCTAGTCCTCCGATAAGTCTTAAATTTTGGTTTACAAACTGCAGTGACTTGATTCAACCAAAACCTGTTGTGATGTATTGAATCAGATGTATTTTGAATGCTGAAAGTCACCAGTCCAGTCTTGGTGTTTTCAGTGCTCTACCTTGAAATCCTTGGAAACCACTCCCTGCAGATTAATTTCTTCAAATTGGTGCTGCTCAGAGATGTTGACACTCAACTCTCCTAATATCCATCTACAGCAGGATGTCCAATCTTGGCAACTTAAAGTCCTATGGATTTTGACTCCCAAAATTCCCCAGTCAGCATGGAGTTGAAATCCACAGGTCTTAAAGTTGCTAAGGTTGGACACCTCTGATTTACAGTGGCCAGAAGTAAAAATCAATCATCTGGAGGGAACAAGTTGGAATGGCTGATGCAGATAAGAAGATAATCTGATTCAGATTAGTTAATCAATCTATTCTACTTTCTTCATAGCTGTTCGATTCAGTATGCTCAGCTAAATATAAATAGTTGCACATTCAGCTATTTAGTTTATTTTCCCTTTTATGTGGAATGGAGGAAGGGTGCAGGATTTTTTGCTATTCCACGAGTTACTCCAGTGATACCTTGCAAGGTGCATCCTTTGTGGGTCAGCTGAAAGAAAACGGGGTGAGGTTGGTGGGTCGATAGCATTGCTTTGGGAATTCCCTTCCAAAGCAACAGAAAGTAAGACAACTGTGGATTGATTTTGAACTGCTTTATGAGGTTTTGAGGAACTGATATGATTCACCGAAGTAGGAAGATATGGTATAAATCTCTCTCTCCTTCCCTTCCTCCCTCCCTTCCTCCCTCCCTCCCTCCCTCCATCCATGCATAAATGGTGACCCAAAGATGCTTTTTCCAAGGGCAACTGGACTTCCTATGTTTTTCCATGAAGACATTTCACTTCTCATTCAAAAAGCTTCCTCAGTTCAGAACCGAAGAAACTTCTTGGATGAAGAGTGAAACATCTTCAAGGGAAAACAAAAGAAATCCGGTTGCCCTTGGAAAAAGCACTTATGGGCCAACCATGGATGACTGAGAATCTCCACAGACATGGATATTTGACCTTCACTCTTCAATGTAAAAACAAAACAAAATAATACAAATATCAGGGAGGCCAAATAGATTGAGACAAATCTAAATTATTCTTCTCAACAAGGAAGAACAGCATGACATCTTCCCTCTGGCCACATCTGTCATGCTGGGATGCCAGCAGGCAGCTTCGTAACAACGGTAACCTGAAAAGGCAGCGATGCGTAAAATCCAACATGCATTAGACCAGACTGAGTGAGCAATTCTTACATTTTATCAGTTGCTTAACTGGGGATGGTGTGTTTTGAGCACTGCTCTATTTGTTTTTGTTTTGGCATGTGGACAGAAGTCTCTGTTTCCTTGCTTATTTCTTTTTTATTAATTTTCTATTCAATAAATTTCTTAGTACTTCATAAACATCATGCTGTCTCTCACTTAGCAACAGATGCTTTGGGCTCCACTGCAGCTGTGTCATGCCCCTGTTGGAATCTGATTCCGAGGGGGAGGTTGAACAGCTGACCGGGAGTGGGAGTGTGGCTCCAGTGGCTGTGAAGGAAACTGGGGAAGGGCACAGTTCGGCTGGGCATTCAGAGGAAGACCCAGGGCCACCCCCTCTTCATCCTAGGGCATGCAGGAAGGAATGGACAAGGGAGCAACATAGGTTACAGGGGAGAAAAAGGCCCTGATTCCCTTCATTAGCTGCAGCTGGGAAAACAGGATATAGAGGGTGTTTGTGTACAGCACCTTCCTGGAAGCAAAGAGTGCATTATCTTTGTTAAGTCTTATCTGGGTTCTGGCCTTCTCCCCACTGTGTGTGTTTCGTTATCTTTTGAAGTCTTCAATTCCTTATCCTGTCCTGTCTTGTTAATTGCTGCAGCATGGTTTATGTTGGTTTTTATTTATAATTTAGATGTACTTTGGGTTCGGACTGAATTTCTTCCCTTTAAAAACTGTTCTTGGGAGAGGTTTTTCTCCAGCCAATGATAACTGGACATTGGGGGCCAAGTTGGAGGAATTAAAGGGACTTTACCTACTTTTGTGACTTTGTTACTTTTGTGCCATGCCCTGGGTCATCAGTAGTCTACCTCTACTGTTAATGTTGGAAAACACTTGGGATTTGTAATACATGAATAAGTATTTATTAAAGTGACAGCCCCACCCCTCAGAGCAAAAAAAAAAAAAATGAGGAGGAAATAAAATTGGCTAGAAATGAGAGCCTGGGTGTTTTAATTTATTCAATATTTCATCAACTCTCTAGTCCCCTCACCAGCTTTGTATGTTCATGCATTTGTTAGCAGAATGTGAATAAAATAGAAAATTAGATTTGTCTCTCGGTGTGATGTGGGAGGGATGGCACAACAGTTTCTGATAATTGAGGCAGCCTGATTGGAAAATTGGGGAGGGGGGAGAGTTGCAGAAAGACAATTGCTGGTTGGTACAATGCTTAATTGGACAGCTATTGGAGAACAATGGTTGAAATTCTTTGCAAAACCATGGCTAGCAAAATGTAGACATTTCATCTCTCATGCATGTTATGGCAAACTCTGTGACAGGTGATAATCTTCTGGGCATGGGAGAAGGTTACTGCAAAATCCCATTCCCTCCCCACCCCACTAACCTGCCTTCCAGCTCCATTCTCCTGTGCAGGACAACAAAAGAAGACCCGGCCAATTAGCTGGGACTCGGGAGGCAGAGATTAGATGGGGGCAGGGCCAGGCACAAGTGGCATTTGCCGGTTCTCCAAACTACTCTAAATTTCCACTAGCGGTTCTCCAGAACTGGTCAGAACCGGCTGAATACCACCTCTGAACCTGGGTTAAACAGACAGGCAATCTGTAGCTCAATCTCTTGATGGGACTGGTAGACAACTTGCGTTGGTCAACAGTAGAAGGCACCGGGAAGCATCTTTTCTGACCAAAAATCTTCTAAAAAGATGGGCTAAGTGCCAGGTGGCTGAAATGTGGTCATATAACTCTGTTTGTGTGTGTATACGCATGTGCTTGGCCATCAGAACATTGGAACCAGATTGTAAGTTTTGGGAGGTCCATTGTAGTATCCAATGATTGCTAAGGGATCTGTTGTAAGTCAAGGACTACATGTAATTCTTGAAAATTAAGGGTTGATTTCCTTTAACAGAATAACAGAGTTGAAAGGGACCTTGGAGGTCTTCTAGTCCAACTCCCTGTTGAGGCAGAAACTCTATTCCATTTCAGACAAATGGATGTCCAATCCCTTCTTAAAAACTTCCAGTGTTGGAGCATTCATAACTTCTGGAGGCAAGGAGTTCCACTGATTCATTGTTCTATCAAGAAATATCTTCTGAATTCCAGGTTGCTTTTCTCCTTGATTAAGCCCATGTCACACTGCCCAACGGATGCAAAAAGGACACAGCGGATGAGCAAAATGTTCCATCCGTTGTTATCCTCTCTCGAAAGGGGCAAAAATTTGCATAACCGGAGCGGATAACACGGACGCGGGGAGGACGCAGGGCAGATGCAAAGCGGATGTGGAACAGAAGCCCAGGGGATGGAAGCGGATGGGAGCGGATGGCACGTCCGCTAGGCTTCCGGGGGACCTCAGCAAAGCGGACGTGGAACAGATACAGCGGATGCACAGCGGATGCCGAACGGATGAAGCGGATGCACAGCGGAAGCCTAATGGATGCCTGGCATTAATTGCGCATGCGGGGAGGATGCATTGTGTCAGCCCCGCGGATATAACGGAAGCAGCTCGGAAGCAGGTCGCCATTCAGAAGAAAGACCTGCTCCCGGACGGATTGGCTGCCTTGCCTGCCCTGCCTGCATGTCTGCCTGCAAGCCTTGCTGCAAGCCTTGCTGCCAGCCTTGCTGCCAGCCTCCCTGCCAGCCTTGCTGCCAGCCTCCCTGCCAGCCTGCCTGCCTGCCTTCCTGCCAGCCTTGGTTCATGTCTGCCTGCCAGCCTTGCTGCCAGCCTTGCTGCCAGCCTTGGTCCCTGCCTTGGTGCCAGCCTTCCTGCCAGCCTTGGTGCCTGTCTGCCTGCCTGCCTGCCAGCCTTTCTGCCAGCCTTGGCACCTGCCTCCCTACCAGCCTTCCTGCCAGCCTTGGTTCATGTCTGCCTGCCAGCCTTGGTGCCTGCCTGCCTGCCAGCCTTCCTGCCAGCCTTGGTGCCTGCCTTGGTGCCAGCCTTCCTGCCAGCCTTGGTGCCTGCCTGCCTGCCTGCCTGCCTGTCTGCCAGCCTTTCTGCCAGCCTTGGTGCCTGCCTGCCTGCCAGCCTTGGTGCCTGCCTTGGTGCCAGCCTCCCTGCCAGCCTTCCTGTCAGCCTTGGTTCCTGCCAGCCTCCCTGCCAGCCAGCAACCCCACAACCATGCGGAAGCACAGCAAGCCTCAGCCACCTGCTGCCAGCCCTGGCAAGAGGGACAGGGCTACCATCCTGCCCCCTGGCCCTCACTCTGGTTCTGCTGGGGCTTCTGCAACATGGGCTCGCTCTTCTGGGGCTGGGGCTTCTGCTGCTTCTGCTTCTGGAGGAGCTGATGACAAGCACTCCAGCACCAGCCACCTCCACAGCACCTGCACCCTTCACCCCTGAGACTGAGCGACCAAGAGGAGTGCCAGAGACTCATTTTTGTCTTATAGCTTGTTGTTAATAAAGTCTATTTTTGATTCACATACTTGCTTCATTTCTTTTTTTTAATAAAGTCTTGCTGGAAACTTTTAGAAATGGTTTAAGCCTTTGCAGACTTGAGGGATGGGTTGAGATAGCTGTGGGATGGGCAGGGATACCTGTGGGATGGGTAATAGCTGTGGGATAGATAAACCTCCAGTGCAAGCATAGTGGGATTGTATGGTCCACCCTCCCAGGTGCCACACCTATGGCCCTTTATTATCAATAATCATGTAATAATTATCCACACATGTCAACACAAACACAACTCTTTATTAAACGCCCTGTTCATTGTAGGCCAACCAAACATACATGGCCCAATCTCATCCGTGTGATGAGACAGGCTGAAGGAAGCATCCATTAAGTATCTACCATCCTGTCTTGCCACTCCACTGCTCCAGCTGGGGAGTTGCACCAGTGTCTCAGGAGGTTGCGCTGCTTCTTCCCTTCACGTGAGGCTCTGTTGGGGCCTTGCATATCCTGAGTGTCTATCAGGTTTCGCCCTTGCCTCCATTCCCCAGGCTCCATGTCCCCATTGCCTTGTTGGAGGTCCACGAGCCTGTTCTGCAACACTGGGTAGCGGGTGCGCATGAGATTGTGCAGGATGCAGCAAGCTTCCATGATCCTCCTCACGGTCTCTGGGCAATGCTGCATGGTGGTGAGAAGTACCTGGAACCTGTTGGCCAGGATGCCAATGGCATTCTCCACCACCCGCCTTGCCCTGGACAGCCTGTAGTTGAAGATCCTCTCTTCACGGGTGAGGAGTCTGGAAGTGTAGGGCTTCATGAGGTAGGTTGTGAGGGAGAAGGCGTCATCCCCCACGATGAAGTAGGGCACATCTTGTGTGTCGTTGGGCAGGGAGGTCTGGATCTGGGAAGCCCACGATGAGATTGCCTTCCAGCTCCTCCTTGAGGTGACTGGCGTTGTATACCTGGGCATCTGAAGATGAGCCATTGCCTGAAGCATCGATGTACATGAACTTGTAGTCAGCATCGACCATGGTGAAGAGGATGATGTTGAAGAAGCCCTTGGAGTTGAAATAAGTGGACCCCAAGTTGGCTGGAGATTTGCAAGCCACGTGCTTGCCATCTATGGCTCCAATGGTGTGTGGTAAGTTCCACTTCTGATACCACTGCTCTGCAACTTTCTTCCATCCTTCTTCAGTGGAGGGGTACTGGAGGAGCTCCTCCTTGTATTCTTTGATGATGGCCTGCACCACTTCTCTGACCACAATGCTGATGGTGTTGGATGGCACCCTCCAGCCGTACTGCATGCTCCTGTAGGAGGTCCCTGAGGCCAGGTGGCGCAGAGTGTGTGCTACCTTGAGCCCAGGTTCCAGGCTGGGCCAGAGCTGGTGTTTGCCTTGGTCAACCTGGGTGTCAGCCGCTGCACAACTTCGTCAAACATGGCTGGAGGCATCCTCATGAAGTTCTGGAATGCACGAGTGTCTTCGCTCCTGAGCTCCACCATCAGCTTGTTGTACAGTCCGTCCTCTGCTCTTCTGGCGAACCATCTTCGGATCCAGACGCTTTTTGGGTGGCTCCTTTTCTTCTCGCAGTAGAGTTCACAGAGCCTGCAGATGGCTTCGCACTGTTGCAGAAGGATGGTGGTTGCCGAAAGGACTTTGTTACAATCCATGGTGGACATGACTTGATGCTGTGGAAGAGGAAGAGCCAGATGAAGGCTGCAGAGGTCTGCACCGCTGGGCTGCTGTTCTGAAAGTGAGATGCAGGCGAGTTGCTCCCCCTTTTTGTAGGCAGTATAGGTTTTCCGCTAGGCATCCTCTAGGCATCCTCTAGGCATCCTCTAGACATCCTTAATATCCGAGATAGGTCCCCTCTGTGAAGGTTTTTTCCGTTTTAAATGCTTTGTTTCCATTCTGCATCCACTAGGCATCCGTTCTGCATCCGTTCCGCATCCGTTCCGCTTCCTCCCTGCATCCGGGCGGATGCAAGTTGCGCAGATGCGCAGCGGATGCCTAGCGGATATAGCGGATGCATAACGGATGTGTAACGGATGCATAACGGATGCCTAGCGGATGCAGAACGGATGAACTGGATACATTTTCCGCGCAAAAGTTTTGGGCAGCCCAAAACCTTTGGAGCGGATGAAACGTCCATAAACGGATGCTGGACGGATAGAGAGGAAGCCAAACGGAGGCAGTGAGTACATCGCATTTTCGAATGGATGGCAAGGTTTTCTGTCCGTTTTACATCCTCTTTGCATCCATTGGTTCAGTGTGACATGGGCTTTAGTTTTAATTTATTGCTTCTTGTCCTGTCTTCAGCTGTTTTGGAGAATAGATTGACTCCTTCTTTGGGGCAACCCTTTAGATATTGTAACACTGCTATCATATCACCCCTGGTCCTTCTTTTCATTAAACTAGACATACCTAATTTCATCAACCATTCTTCCTAAGTTTTAACCTCCAGTCCCCTAATCATCTTCGTTGCTCTTCTTTGCACTCTTTATAGAGTCTGAACATCTTTTTTTACATCGTGGCAACCCAAACTGGATGCAGCATTCCAGTGTGTATCTAAAGAATGCTGACCCCAAAAATACTATTTGTCCAGAAAAAGAGACAAATCTCTAATTTCAGAATGCTTCCTATCTTTTTATCTGATGAATTGGGTTTTTTGGAAAAAGAAAAATGAAAAAAAAATTATAGATTTTTACCTCCCTACATGTGGGAAGGTTTATCAGATTTATAAAGTCGATGAGAACTGTAATTTTGAGACGTGTGAAAAACAAAACAAAACGGTGAAATTATACCATGAGGATATTTTAGGCTAAAAACAAAACATATTTATTGCTAACTGCGTATATCACTTCATACAAAATGTAGCTCAGCAAGATCCACTTCAGAGTTGTTCAGGTTTCCAAATCAGACAAGCTAGGTTGGTTCATTCATGTATTTATTTATTTTTAGCAAAAGGAGGATGCTACATCAATTTGTCCCCATGCTCCACCAAGAGAGGAAATGGTGTCATACATTATTGCCTGTGTTAACATTTGGTGAATGTTATTGTGATAGAGCTCCTAGTAATCTAAATAAATGTTAAAGCTTCTGAAGAATGATGTAAACCCCCTCCTCCCAAAAAAAGAGGGTAAATTTGGAGGGATTTACCTCCAAATTTACTCTTTTGGAGGGTAAATTTGTATCACATTGAAAGATGCATCTTATCTTTACCAACTCTTGCATCCCCTGGCACTTTGTAACTGTTTTTGTGGTCTGTTAGGGCTTCTTGTCAATAATCCTATTTTTTTTAAATAGAATTTTATATTGTTATCCATCTCAAATCTGTCTTCTGGCACACTAGTGTCACAGCTTTGAAATAACGGAGATGAGAAGCAAAAAAAGACATGACAATTATTTTCCATTCTGTCTTTCCTTTTTTTCAGCCATAGTCTAATTTCAGAATGATACTTAACATTTCTGGGAATGCGAAAGGGTTATTATTATGTAATTTCTTACTGTGCACACTTAAAAAATGATTCACAAGGAGCACTTCTCAAGCTTCAAGATGGCAAGCAAAGAACCCTTTCTAATATGGGTTAAAACAGCTGGATATTTTGCTAAGATGTCTCATTAAAGCAACTGCGACTCTTAAAGCAGCTGTACCCTTTTGCTAAAAGCTGAAAAAAAGACAGATTGTACACAAGTTCTTAAGAGTCTTCTGAATTTTTTTTTTATTACAAAAAAATAAACAGCTGTAGAGGGCATAGGGATTAGTCTTAAAGGCCAGGAGGGCGACGTGTTATCCAGACATTTGCCCGATAAGAGGGGCTGTTATTTGAGAAATGTCTTGGACATGCCTTTCCCTAGTTCCCACAAAGACCAAGAAAGGCAAGAAGGGAAGCACCTTCAAACTTGCAAGATTCTGATCCAGTGAAGATTGTCCTGACTCATATGATGTTTGTTTCTAAAGTCTGGTCTACCTTATAGGACTGACACAGGCATTGTGACATTAGCAATAGACTTATATAGCACTTCACAGTGCTTTACAGCCCTCTCTAAGTGGTTTACAAGGACAGCCTCATCACCCCGAGAAACTGGGTCCTCATTTTACTGATCTTGGAAGGATGGAAGGCTGAGAATCAACCTTGAGCCAGTCAGGATCAAACTCCTGGCAATGAGCAGGGTTAGCAACAGCTGTAAAGCATGGTGAAGTGGTAGATTTATATACCACTTCACCATGCTTTACAGTACTCTTTAAGTGGTTTACAGTCTCAACATCTTGCTCCCAACAATCTGAGTCCTCATTTTACTGACCTTTGTACGGATAGAAGGCTGTGTCAACTTTGAGCCAGTAAGGATCAAACTCCTGGCAGTGGGCAGAGTTAACAATAGCAATAAGATTTATATATCACTTCACTGTGCTTTACAGAACTCTCTGGGCATTTTACAATGTCAACATCTTGCCCCCAACAATCTGGGTCCTCATTTTACTGACTTCAGAAGGATGGAAGGCTGAGTCAAACTTGAATAGTTAGGTTCAAACTCCTGATGGTGAGGAGAGTTAGCCTGCAATACTGCCTTCAAACCACTGCACCACCATGGCTCTATTACTCAATGTTATTTAAGGAGGGAGGGGGAAAAAAGACTTGGAGCACTTACAGGATGAAGTTCACTTACTTGTCTCTTTTACATCTCTTTTAGTATACATCTGCGTTGACCCATGATGCAATCCTTGTCATAGCGGAAGCGTTCCGGTACCTCCGGAGGCAACGGGTCGATGTATCCCGGAGAGGAAGTGCTGGAGATTGTTTAGCAAACCCAGCTGTGCCTTGGAGCCAAGGGATTGATATCGAGAGAGCGTTGAAGATGGTAAGGATTTTAAAGTTACGGCAGCTTCTCTGTATTGGTAAGTGGGAAAGGCCTTGGAAAGGAAGGAAGACAGGAAAGCTCAGATAAGGGACAGCATAACCCACAGCTGCATAATGAGAGGGTAGGAAATTCAGAATAAACTCTCCCCAAGTAAATGGATTACAAAGGTCCTGGCAGTGAGAATTGTACTCACGGAGTTGCAGGAATGATGCCAGATTTACCTGGTAGACCAGACAGGAAACATAACCTGATAAACCCTCTCTACCTTATTGTAAAGTTACATTATCAGAATCTTGCAAGACTGAAAGTTCAATTCTCCCACCATCACCTTTATAGTTTGAGAACTTAGACTATAATCCCTTCTGAGCCTCTTGCTCTGCCCACTATACAGCTCTGGTCTTTGCTGTCTCTCATCTGACTGTTCTCTAGGCATTATCTCTTCTCCCAAAGTCTTTCTCACATACTATTATGCTACATCATCTTATGAATGAAGGCAAAAATACAGTACATGTGCAGGATAATGTTGCAGGATCCAATCTGAGTCAGTCATGGGGTCCAAAAGTTTATTCTTTCAAGCTTCTGGGTTTATGCTGGAGCTCATCTTCAGGAATTTCTCTCTCTTCAAAATGTGTATATAGGGCTATTCTACACACAACCAGGCGCCACATAAATAAAACATGTAAAACAACCCATTGCATACATTCTAAAGAGAGAGAGAATTTTCTTGATGATGGGTTCCAGCACAAGCCTGAAGGCTTGGAAGAATAAACCTTTGGTCCCAACAAACAACTCAAATTGGATCTTGCACTACATCATCTTATTTGGATGGTAGACAACCTATATTTTTCTTATCAGGCACTTTCATTTTTGCATTTATTCATCTTATTTATTAATTTTAGATTAACCCATCTATCTAATATGTATTTTTTTGTATATTTTGCAAAGTTGCACCATTAAAAGTTTCTAAAAATGTTTATTTCTCCTCCCCTTCCCCCCCAAAAAAAATCCCAACCAGAAGGCAATGGAAATGATAAAATAGCATTAATAAATATATAACACAGGAATAAAAATAATGCAGAAAATAAACTGCACTGCAGAGGAGGCACTGAAAAATCAAAATGCACTTTAGCAGGCACTGTAGAAACAAAAGGGAGTAGAGAAGAAAACTATTTTGGTTGTGTAAAGATATTAATGAAGACATCCGGCATATTTCCTTGTTAAGGACTTTCATAAATGTCCCCCCCCCCCAGCTGAGAAAAACAGCCACCCCCTCCTTAGGAGGAGGAGGGGAAGCAGATAAAGTTGGCAGAATTAGCTGCAAGTGGATAGGTCACCCTTCTGTTTTTTGCATTCCTTTGGTGACATGATCATTAAGGATGAACCCACCCACTGTTTGATTTTGATGGAATTGCTGAAAATGTCTGTGGTTCTTGCATATTGGTCAAGGTACAGATGTCAACTTTTTTGCGGCTTTCTGTATCTTGTTGTGTTGCAACTTTATCATTGTCAAGGTTCAGGTTCAAGGAATGACAGGAAATATTCAGTTTGACACCTATGGACGTAGAACCAATTATACGATTGATGTGTATGAAATGAGACCTGGCGGGCCACGGAAGGTAAGCCACAGTTTTCTCTCTCTGTCTCTGTCTCTGTCTCTCTCTGTCCTCTCTCTGTCTCTTTCTCTCTGTCTCTGTCTCTCTGTGTGTGTCTCTTTCTCTATTTCTCTATCATATATCTATCATCTAATTATCTATCATCTATCATCTCACTACTATCTGTCTGTCTGTCTGTCTGTCTGATTATGTATCATCTCACTATCATATATCTTATCTATCATCTATCTATTATCTGTCTAATTATTTATATATCATATATAATCTCACTATCATCTATCATCTATCATCTATCTATTTATCATCTATCTTATCTAATTATCTATCTATCATCTATCTACCTATTTATCTATCATCTAGCTATCATCTATCTAATCTATCATCTATCTATCTATCTATCTATCTATCTATCTATCTATCTATCTATCTATCTGTCATTTATCTAATCTACCTATCTGTCTATGTAACTATCTACCTATAAATAACACAAATTCACTATCTTAACTTGTCAATGCTCTCTTCAACTATAGGCTGGTTACTGGAATGAATATGAGCGATTTGTGCCTGCAATCGATCCTACTGTTTCCAATGATACATCCTCAGTTGAGAACAGAACTATTGTGGTGACTACCATCCTTGTAAGTTGTCATTTCTCTTTAGCCATGGTTTTCTAATCTTGATACCTTTGGGTCACATTCAGTTCCTGATGGCTTCCTGGGCACAAGACCTATGTAGTTTTCTGAATAATGATATGGACTGATTTCCCCAGACTTGGATGGTTCTGCCTACTTTCTGAACTGACAGGCAGATCAGGTTTTCCTTAATGTTTGAACTTATAACTTAAAATGAGCCATGGTGGCATAGTGGTTAGAATGTAATACTGCAGGCTACTTCTGCTGACTGCTGGCTGCATGCACTTTGGCAGTTTGAATGTCACCAGGCTCAAGATTGAGTCAGCCTTCCATCCTCCCAAGGTTGGTAAAATGAGGACCCAGATTTTGGGGGGCAATGTGCTGACTCTGTAAACCACTTAGAGAGGGCTGTAAAGATGTATGAAGTGGTAGATAAGTCTAAGTGCTATTGGGTTGAATATAGGGTTGAAAGGGACCTTGGAGGTCTTCTAATTCAACCCCCTGCTAAAACACCTAATGCCATTCCAGTCAAAAAGGCTGTCCTATCTCTTCATGAAAACCTCTATGTCAGTGTTCCAGAAAACCTTCACTCCAACAAATAATTCAGAGATAGATATCTTCTCAAAAGTTTTGTTTTATTTGGATAGTAAACTGGCACATCTGAGGAATCCCGAATCTGAAAGTTCCGGGTTTCCTTGCAATAAGTAAAAATTACAACCCCCCCCCCCACACACACACCCTTCATGGCATCACATGCCCCAATCATCATCCAACCCTCACCCAAGTGCAGATATCATATGACCTTGACTTAGAAGAAGAATGCTATTATGTCTAACCACATACACTCCAAGATATTCCCCCCTTCCATTTTCCCAGGCTCAAGAAGTAGCAGTGTGGAAGCATCTGGTCTCAATATGGCTTTCAAAGCTGACTTCTAGTGATAGAACACCCATAATTTGAGGAGGAAAGCTATTCCACCGATTCATTGTTCTCACTGGCAGGAAATTTCTTCTTTGTTCTGGGTTCTTCCCACTTTTTTGGTTGGGATTTGTCCCCGTTCATTCTAACGTTTATGCATTTGAAGGAATCCACCCCTCCCTTCTAACTTATTTTCTCCTTCTGTCATTTTCCAGGAAGCACCCTACGTGATGCGCAAGCAGTCTCCTGACCAGAAGGAAGGGAATGAAAAATACGAAGGCTATTGTGTTGACCTTGCTTATGAAATCGCAAAACATGTCGGGATTAAATATGTCCTGTCCATTGTTCCTGATGGGAAGTATGGAGCAAAGGACCCTGAGACTAAAATGTGGAATGGCATGGTGGGTGAGCTGGTCTATGGGGTAAGTCCTTATGATTCTGCTACTCATTTGCTTTATGACTATATCACCAACATTAAGTGGATCTCCTCTCCATCTGTCTTTCTTGACAAAGCTGCTTAGATGTAACCTGCAAGAATATCCACCAAAATCCAAGGAGATAAACTATGCTGACTGTCCAAATATGGAGGTGGTACATATTTTTATGGGTGTCCTTAGCTCTGTGATTTCAACTGTTCATCAGTTAATGGTGTCAATCAGCTGAAACAAGCAGGTTTGCTGAAAACCATTTAATCATGTCCCTGAAGAGTTCAATCTCCTATCAGAATTTATTGCCCCAGGAAATAATGGGAATTCTAGCAAGCATTTCCTCTTCATGGCTGCCCTCAAGGAACTGTGAGATGAAAATTCTTTTTGTAGCAGCTCCCTTTATAATTCTAAGAATTAACAGCGAGAACAGGAGATTTTGTGATCTGACATCTCACTGTTTCATTGGCGGTGAAGGAATGGAATTGGCCATCGGTAGGCAGCCGAAACATGATGTCGAAATGTAGAATTTTGACAAGGCGATATCTTACTCCCACTTCCTATGTTCTTCTCTATTAATTGTGCTTCATTTTTTTCTTCTCCTTAAACAGCATTGTTTAAGTGTGAGTGACAGAAGAATAATGTTTCTTTAGAATCTTTGTTCAGACTTCCACAGCTTTGTAGTGTTTCTATTCATCTTTGGGTTGGTTTTGACTTTTAATAGAAGACTCAACCCTTCCCACAGAAATGCATTTGATAGCATAGCTTGAGGTTCCCCTCCTGGCATTTTCACTGCCAAAATATAGGGTATTTGCATCAAGCAGAAAACTCTGTCATGAAAAATATATTCTTAGCATTGTTAAAAATGGTTCTCACATGAAAGAAACAGATGCTTGTTCTAAAGGCAGGATACAGAACACAAGTGATGCTTTAACATTACAAGGATGTTGGTATTAGGTTAAGCAAAAACGGGCATGTTCCCTTGCTTATCTGAGCTCTTGAGAAATTAGAATAATTGGAGGAGAAGTCAATGCTGTATCCTAGGCTTTGGGTTAATATGCCAAATAATATTTGGCCCGATTTTTAACCTCAAAGAACGTGACATAGTAAAATTGTGGATGAGTGATATGAGCTTGATCTTTCCCAGCAAGGATTTGTAAAACACCTGGAGTTTTTGTGATGTAAATGTTCTCGCACAGTGTGAAAAAGTAATTCCTCTCTGTACCGAATGTCACCATTCAGATTGTTTTGGTGTCTACATCAGGAAGCTGTGTCTGCATGGACTGTCGTTCAATCATCACAGCCTTCGAAAAAGTCTGCAGAACAGAGTGCCTTAGAACAGGCATGCAATCAGATCTTGTCGAGGAATTGCGCAGGAGCTGCCCAAATGAAGCCAGAGACTGACACAAACTGGAAGTTTTATAGAAATCAATATATTTAACATTCATATTTGCAGCAGATGAGTTAGTCAAAACATAGGAATGTCATGAGATAAATCAAATAGCATACAGAGCGCTCAGAAGAAAAAGATGGGAAAAAAGGGAAACTCCCCCTTTAAACTCACAGCAGCCAATCATAGCGTAGGTTGCCTCATGCATGAGCCAGCACTCTCTAACTAACCAACTACAACTGTCTGTTCTTTACTGTTCCAGCTGTCAAATATCCTAAAAAATATATCCTAAAAGTGAATATCCTAAAAGTTCCGATGCTCCATAGTCACATTGTAGGTTCTTGGCCATTCCCCACTTGAAGAGCTTTGCCTTAAATTCTATCGTGGCCTGTCCGGGTTCTATTCAGGTGACGCCATATTTTTCAGGCCACCTGCATTACTGGTTTTGTTGGATCTGTGTCAGGCAACTGCACAGCACTGTCCAAATGAAGTCAGAGAGACCAACACAAACTTGTGGTTTTATATTAAATATATATATTTAACATGTATATTTGCAGCAGACGAGATAGTCAAGCAACACAGAAACGTTATGAGGTAAATCAAACAGCATACAGAGCACACAGAAAAAAAAAGGCGGGAAAAAAGGGAAACTACCCCTTTACACCCACAGCAACCAATCATAGTGTAGATTGCCTCATGCAGGAGCCAACATTCTCCAATCAATCAATTACAACTGTGTCTTCTGGCCCATTGTACACTTTACAGTTCCAGCTACTAAATTTAATATCCTAAGAGATCTTGTATCTGTGCTGATTAAGAAAGAAGTCCCGTTTTATTTAGTAGACTTTACACTGCAAAGCACAGCTCATCCTCTGTATCTTTATTCATACATATGATCAACAAGAAGAGATTGTTGCTCAATGAAAGTATTCAATACTGAAATTATTTAACATCTTCTATGTTCAGTCATTCCTAACCATTCAGAATCACTGGGATCCAGACAACATATAAATGCAGTAAATTATGATTACGATTAGTGTTAGGCTTTCTCAAGGTAGATATATTTATAGGATATTTAATTATTTTTAGTATTAAGTTAGGTCATACAGTTCTAATAATAAAATAGAGAGCTTCTTTTCTTTAACCGAAGCAAAAGATTTTCTGTTCCCTTTTCCCCTTCCACGAGTAATTTGCACTACTTTGATATGCAAAAAAATATTCACGGTAAGAGGAAAGCTAAACTAAACCCGATACATTAACAAGCTAAATTCAGCAGATAGGTTTTTGTTTAATTGGTTGTTGTTGTTAATACTGCCTTTATCCAACAGGAAGGGTGTGATTTAAGCTGCATTGATGTACCCTTTAGCAAAGCCGTGTTGTAACCACATACATTTTACTGCACCTAGGGATACAGTAAGATTCAATAGGCTACAGAACTGCTCTGCTTTAGTGGTTAAGGCACCAGGCTAGAAACCAGGAGCTAGTGAATTGTAGTCCTGCCTTAGGCATGAAAGCCTGCTAAGGAACTTTAGGCCAATCACCAGGAGATGTGAGTTCTAGTCTCATCTTGGGCATGAACACTGGTTGGGTGATCTTAGGCCAACCACCAGGAGATGGTGAGTTCTAGTCTCACCTTAGTCATGAAAGTTATCTGGGCTTCTTCTTGGACCAGTCCCTCTCTTTCAGCCCTAGGAAGTAGATGAGGCAGACCGTTTCTGAATTCTTGCCTAGAAAATGGCAGACTTATCCAGGCAGTCCCCCAGAATCAAGACTGATTCAAAGACATAAAAAATAGGGTGGGAGGTCTTGTTATCTGTATATGATAGATAACCTTCTTTCCTCATCACCGGGACAGCAAAAAGCAACACCTTGGTTCTTGAACTGTATCTATCTACTCATCCACCTTCACTTAGTTTCTCCTTCCAGATTCAGTTGCCTACAAGAACACAACATACAGGGAGATATGGCTGGCTTTGATCTTCTCTGAGACCTGAGTTTTATGCCCTGCACCATTTTACTATTTATAATCTATGTTACAACAATCTCCTGAGACTGTTTGCCATGACCCAATAAGATTTCATGGATTTGGGGAGATGTCAAATTTATGTTGCTTGCAGCTGCACAGGGACTCCAAGCTAGGTCCTCGCTTGACCCTTCCTTCCAGCCAATTCCCCAAACCAAAGCCTGTTATATTTGAAGCCATCCAGATGATTGACTGCAGTTATGTAAATGAAATAACTTGATGCAAATGAATTCAACAGGTGAGAATGATTTCTATTGTGTCCA
The DNA here is from genome assembly GCA_015471245.1 of Laticauda colubrina. Classification (NCBI taxonomy): domain Eukaryota; kingdom Metazoa; phylum Chordata; class Lepidosauria; order Squamata; family Elapidae; genus Laticauda; species Laticauda colubrina. The sequence goes on from BLBF01000058.1 coordinate 6,060,206, forward strand.
TTTATTTTTAACACCTATTCAATTCAAACTGGCACTCCTTCCATTTGCTACAGTTGTCCATTCAAGGAAAGGTCATAACAACACAAAGGGTGTAGAACTTGAGATGCCTCCTGGGAGCTTAGCATGTGGCTCTCTCTGGACTCTTCTCTGAATTGCTACCAACTTGCAATTTCTGATTGCTAAATAAATTGCAAAATTGCAAAATATTTGGATAGGGAATTGTAGCTGCTGCTGCTGACAATGTTATCCATTAGCCATGTACAACTCTTGGCTTTTCTATGGGTGAGATTTCTCCACAACTTCTGATCTTGCACTACTTTTTGAGTTGTTCCATGGTCTGGCTGGCATCAGCTTTAATAGTGGAATAGTAGCTACTAGTTTTCAATTAAACGAATGAATGAAATTAAGTTTAAATGAAATTTAAATGAAATTATGTTTTGTTTCTATAATGGCAGCATTCAAGTCTTTTCATTCAAGTTTTAGAGCATGTCATTCAAAAATTAGATGTAGCCAGATTTAAATATCATCTTCAAGTTTTGAAAACTTCAATTGCCTGTTGGTACTGCTCCCTTTTAACCTTCCTTGGATGACAGCTAAGCACGTGCTACTCTTATGATCCAACTCGTGATATCATCTGAGATATTTTGATCTGCAGCAGATGTATCCTGTGAATGGAGAAGGGTTTATCACTAGCTAAACTTTTGTACAAATGCCAAAGTTTCATAGAGTGATTTGGCTCTGGCTCAAACTGTCATGACTTCTTTTGAGATCAGTCCAACTCAGAAGGCTGATTCTGGAATGTCTTACTTGGAGTCCAAGCATGAGTGCACTCCTTCATCTCTCTCTCTTTCTCTCTCTATGGGGACAAGAAAATTGCCAAATGCTTATAAGTGGGCTTGCCAAATTTTGCTGAACCGAGCAGAAAACCTGATGTTTTGAACTAAGTTAACAATTTTTTGTACGCTTCTTGAACTGGGGAATGACCAAGGAAAGAAAAGCATAAATGCATGAGGTTTGCTTGTACATGGCCATTTGCTTAAAAACAAAAACATTAAATAGAAAAGCCCACAGTTTGCAAAGTCCAAGTGGTGCAAGTAAGATGTCCAAAACAGGAATTAGTGAGATCCAATTGGCAAAAGTAAAATAAAATAAAAAACCCAGATAGTTTCAACTTCATTATCCAATATTTTCACACCTACTTAGCTGTTATTGTAGAAAGTTGGATTAATTACCTGTGGTGGAGCTGAGGCATCAGTAAGGGCTGTTGGTCCAGCGTCTACTGATAGATAGGATCTTATGTTTAGTACACACCAGTTTATAAAGTGATCAAATGAGATTCTTGATGTTTTTAATTCAAGACAGTCAACTAATCCAGTCAACTCTTCTTCCTGGTTCTTGAAAGAGAAAAAGGAAACATCAGCGTAGATCCTCAAAATAATATTTGGTGAGCCATCATCAAAACATCCCTCTTATTCTTTTCTCAGATATATTCATCTCTTATTTTCTTGGCCAATGGGACTAGTAATGTTTTCTGAGGTAAAATGGAAGCTGGATACATCAGAAGTTTTATTCAGATTCCAAAACACATATACTCTTTTGATCAGACTAATAAAACATTTTGATCAGACTAATATACGGTTCATTGGCAATGCACCTTGGCTTCTTTTCCAGAACTTAGAACTGTATTACTAAAGTTAAAAGCAAGGATCAGGGTGTTTCTCCCAATACCTTCCCTCTGACATGCATTGTGTAGAAAAATGATTGATACTGGTTGTGCAAGCAGATATGGGGTGACAGATCTGAAGAAACTCAGCTTCTGTTGGGCTCAAAAATAAAACCAAGAAAGACATACCGAGATTCTTTTAAGCAAGCTCCTTTATTATTGCTTACCTGTAGACAGAATCTTGCCAGACGAAAGCAAACTATTTGTATCATTGAAGGTATGAGGTGAAAATTTTCTAGGAAGCAGCTGCCTTAACTCTCTTCCTCCAACCAAATTATTTAAACTTCATTGTCTCCTGGTCCTCTGGATGGCAGCCCCTCCCTCCTGGGATCCAGATTATATTCTACCCCAGTTTCTGGTGTAATACGTCCAGCCAAGAACAACAAGTAGAATAAGTACACAATCCATAGTTTCATCTCATCTGTCATAGACTTGACAGCTTTATAAAACAATCTACAGCCAAGCCATATAGCCAGCAGACATGAATTGAATCCATATTATTAATACTCAGACCCTGAGAGAAAGAGGTTTCTCTTTTCTACTTCACTCACAGTCAGAATTAGAATCACCCTAGATTTTCTCTGGGAGCTATTTTGGATATGTATGGATGTGTTTAAATTATATTGGTTGCTTGGCTCTGTGTTTTTTTTTTTAATTTGTGTGCACCACCCAGAGAGTCACAAGCATGAGATGGGTGGCTATATAGATGTCATAAATAAATAAAATAAAGGTATTGTTACAGCATGACAAAGGGAATTGGTGGAGCTGGCTTTCTCATTTACATATCTCTCCAAGGTTATGCATTCTCCATGGCTGCTTCTACTTCCTAAAACTGCTTATCTTCAGCCCTAGATGATTTTAAGGTCAAGTCCTCCCCCATCTTCATTTTTCTGCAGTGGGGGCAAGGTGAGCATGGTTGGATTAAATGAAAGACACCAGCCCTCCAGAAGTCTTGGTCTCTAAAAAAAATGACCAACTCAGCCCATTTCGGAAGCACATAACCAGAGACAGGATCCTTGGTCTGACCAGTCCATCACTAGAGTAGAACATGGTCCCTGCAAATCTGACAGAGACATGTAGAGTCTCTTGGGTCTCCTCCAAAAGCAGGAAGCATAAGGAACCTCAGATGGTCAACCAAGCCAGCACAGCTTCCCTGAGAGGTAGAATGTGCTAAGAGCCGAGGCACCTCATGTCAGAGAGAGAAAGATGAGGACTGTTGTTGTGTTAAAACAAAGATATTGTGCTGTAATTTTCTCTTCTTCTTTTTTATGTCTGTGTTCTGTCTTTCCAGAGAGCAGATATAGCTGTTGCCCCACTGACCATAACCCTGGTCCGAGAAGAAGTCATAGATTTTTCCAAACCTTTTATGAGCTTGGGCATATCTATCATGATCAAGAAGCCCCAGAAATCTAAACCAGGGGTTTTCTCTTTTCTGGATCCTTTGGCCTATGAAATTTGGATGTGTATAGTCTTTGCGTACATTGGCGTCAGCGTAGTTCTGTTTCTAGTCAGCCGATTCAGTCCTTACGAGTGGCATTTGGAAGATAACCAGGAAGAACCTCGCGACCCTCAAAACCCACCAGATCCACCCAATGAATTTGGAATATTTAACAGCCTTTGGTTTTCCCTGGGTGCCTTTATGCAGCAAGGATGTGATATTTCTCCAAGGTTGGTTTTGGTTTCTTTCGTATTCTTCTTCTAACACCCATCACACCCTTTGTGCATTTTATGGTTGGCTGGGAGAGAACCATGGTGCATATACGTTTCTCCGAGATGTCGTTTGATCTCTCTCCAAAGTTGTCTTCTTCCTAATGCAAGTAGTCCTCGACTTACAATGGTACAATGACTGACCGGTCAAAGTTAGAATTTCTGTGCTTTCCCTTTTCATGTTCACTTAGGACCGAGTGTCACACGGATGTCTGTGGCCACATCCCCACATGATCCAAATTCAGATGCTTGGCAATGCTCATATTGATGATGGTCGCCGCATCCCAGGCAGTGGCGGGATTCAAATAATTTAACAACTGGTTCTCTGCCCTAATGATTTCTTCCAACAACTGTTCAGAAAGTTAACAACTGGTTCTCCCAAACCAGTACAAACTGGCTGAATCCCACCACTGCTCCTGGGGTCACATGATCTTTTTGCAACCTTCTGAATCTGGAGAAACCAGATTCATTTAACAACCATGTTACTAAGTTAGCCACTGTGGCAGGGAAGGGCATAACATGGAGCAAAACTCACTGAATGACTGTCTCGCTTAGGAACAGAAATTTGGGGCTTAATTGTGGTCATAAGTCGAGGACTACCTGTATCTCCTTCAATGACATAAGCATCCTCTGTCAAGCGGCCGTCACCGAGGATATGGCTAATCGATGGTTTTTTTTTCTCACAGATCGCGACCAGAACTTATATCCACCATGTCGAGACTGTAAAATGCATCGGGTTTTTTTTTTCTACATCACTTGGTGATGCTTGGAGAGCTACCGTGTTTTTGCTGCATAGCTCATTTTACGGCCATCCGCTTGGTGCATGTAACACTTTTGATTTCTGCTTTGCAAGACGGTGGCTAATGCTTGATAAAGCTCACATGTTGTCACAGCATTTAAAATATAAGATCTCCCCGTGCTTTGCTGTTCCGTTGCTATCCCGTGATAACCTTTTCGGTCCTTCTCCGTGGGTTTTCTCGTTTGCTTGCTTTCATTTTGTCAGGTGCTTTTCTTGTCGTGACCCTTTTGTCTTTTGATTTGTATCATCCCAGACACACGGATCACACTCCTTCCTCTATAGATCTCCCTTCAGAGAATTGTGATGTATTGAATTTTGTGCCTCTCTCTCTCTCTCCCTCTCTCTTGTCTCTTTCTCTCTCATACCCACACTCTTTCCATCTCTCTCTCTCTCACACACACACACACACACACACACATTTCTCTTTTTCTCTCTCTCTCTGCCTCTCTCTTTATTTTGTCTCTTTCTCTCTCATACCCACACTCTTTCCATTTCTCTCTTTCTCTCTCTCTCACACACACACATTTCTCTTTTTCTCTCCCTCCCTCCCACTCTCTGCCTCTCTCTCTTGTCTCTTTCTCACTCATACACACATTCTTTCCATCTCTTTTTCTCTCTTACACCATACCCACACATCTCTCTTTCTCTCCCCCCTCTTTCTTTCACTCTCTCTCTCATCGCTTTCTCTCTCTACACTCACTCTGTCTCTCTCTCTTTCACACGCACACATTTTTCTCTTTATCTCTCCCTCTCTCTCTTTCTCTCTCTCATCTCTTTCTCGCTTATACACACACTCTTTCCATCTCTCTTTCTCTCTTACACACACCCACACATCTCCCTTTCTCTCTTCCCCCCCCC